>CAWUFW010010311.1:0-708053 GCA_963921515.1 Calotriton arnoldi
CCTCCCCAGCACTCTGACTGCATTCACCTTGTCCAGGATGGACTGCCATATTCCATTTTTTGTTGCCAATGACACAGTGGAGGTGACGAACAGTTGTTGATGGTGTTCTACCACCTCCGTTATCAGGATCCTGTTTTCCTGTGGACTGAACCGCGTCTTCCTCTTCTTCTTCTCCTTGCCCTTCCCTGACCCCGAGGTCCCAGGCTGGTCCTCCGTGGGGGTTGTGGGGTTCTGGTTGTCCTCTGTACTTGCTCCGGCTGCCTCCATTGTGCTTCGCAGTTGTTTTGGTTTTGTTTGTGGGGTTTTTTTCTGCTTTTATAGTGATTTTTCCCGCCTGACGTGGGTGAATTGCAGGCCTGGCGCAGCTTATCGCTGATTTTTTTATCGCGGTTGGGCCCATCGCAACTTTTTTCACGTTAGGCTTTAGATTTTTATCGCCGTCCCGGTAATTTTATCGCGGACATTTGACGCCTTATTGGGAAACTATCGCATGTTACCGCCGTGTTGAGAATAAGACGTTCACACAGAGTTATTTTCCCGCGATAGACGGCGATGTGGAAAATTGCGTTAGCCTATTTAGGCGATGATTATCGCACGTTCTTGAGAATATCCCCCGATATTTCTTTCGGATTGACTCGGTCATATTTATCTTTTAAAATCTCCACATGGTAGTAGACATTTTATTATGGCCTGCGCTTTGGAAATGTCCCACTAAACATTGTTTTGGAGAAATGGAATAAGAACTCCCGAAAATCTTCTGTTTATGACCTCTGCTAATAGGAACTCAAAATATGTTCTATGTTTTGCAATTATGTTCGACATTACAAGAGGTTAGAACCAAATATTTATTGCCGTTGATAAAGAGATACAATCTGGGCACATGTCAAGCTGTGATGGAGCTGCTAAAAAAATCTGCTGAATGAATGCACTTGTTTTAAAGTTTACATGTTTTTTTATCTATTTTCTAATCAAAAGGAGTTCATGAGTATATTAGCGATGTCATGTGAGACATCAACTGACTCTCATTATGGTGGAGTGCGTTTTATTTTGTTTTTTTGATGTGGATTATAGACCTCAGTTGAGGTCATGAACGATGTAAATAAACTAACAACTACCTCAAACTAAATAGGAAAACGTAAAATATTTAATTTAATGATGGGAACAAGTGTGGAATATTAGTAAATATGTCAATTGTAACCTACGAATAGTTACTTCAAAACAAAAGGAATTAACCAGGAGGTTTGGGAATGGTGTAGAATTAACTGTTCCACAGCAAAAACAGAATTTGTGGTTAGAATGCTGGCAAGTTCCTTTCTGTCCCTGTTGTGGACTGTCTGCAGCACATTTTGCGTGTTATTTCTCTATGTGGAGACCCACACTACAGTTGTGTGCTTTGCATGCCATTTTTGGGGGTACTACTTTTCTATGGTGTAATGCACACATCTTTTTTGTCATTAAGATTGATTGAAAAGAACAAAATTAATTTTAGGCCTGTTCCTCCAGAGGCAAGGATAGCAGAATGGTGGCATGCCAAAGCATTATCCTTGCCTGTGCACCTGAGCAATGAGGAGTGCTTTGCTTACCACTATAGCGCATGAGTACACGTTTTCAGAACAGGGGCAATTTGTTGCTTGAAAGTGACCATGTTATAATATATTAGCATGCTAATCACCCATGAGGGTATCCAGGCGCTTTGTAGCAGGTGGTTGAGGCTAGCCCTGGGGTTACCTGAAAAGGCATGTCTTCAGCTTCTTGTAAAAGTCAAGAAGAGCGGAGGAGGCTCTGATGCATTGTGGGAGGTTGTTCCAGACTTTAGGGGCCAGGTACAAGAAGGTGCGGCCCCCTGCTCTGCTTTTATGTATGCACGGGTTGTGTGCTAGTGAGAGACCAGCAGAGTGGAGGTGTCTGGAAGGTTGATGGAAGTGAATGCGACTATTCAGGTAGGCAGTGCCATGCAGTTTATTACAATGATTTTTTATGAACCAATAAAAACTGAGTCAGGAGCCAGTAGGCTTCAGTGTCTCAGATGTGGGTTTGGGGAAAGGCACTGCCAATGAATGGCCGAAAACACTGAGTAATAATGGAGTCAAAACTACAGACACGACAGAGAAAGCGTAAAGGAATCTTCACAAAATAGCAGATGTGCACTAGGTGGCCAGACCTGCTGCAAAAGGAACACCAGGTAGAATTTGTGAAATGAGACAGGTACTAAATCACCCGACTAACACTGCAAAGGTTTCATGGCAGGGATCCAGTGTAGGGTGTCCAAGCAGTGTACGTGAAAGTAGTCCAACGATTTAAGAATTGTCAGAATTGAATTTGTAACATCAGAAGAAACGGAGGCTCAAAATTTGACGAATGATTGCTCTTCTTCATCCCACTGGGCCGGCTGTTTTTGTAGTAGCTTTTGTAAGGCCTTGTGGCTGTTTTCTATATTTGTGCTTGATCTCATCTTGCTTCCAACTGATGAGGCTGGGTCCTGTGGAGAAAGGATGCTTCCAGAGAACATGCATTCTTCCATACTGTAGGCAGACTATTTCCTGTGGATCAACAGCCGACATCTGGAATATCGTCAAATTTCCGCCACTACCCACACCACAAGAAGTCTCTTGCTCTTATACATGCCATCTGGGGTCAGTATTTAAAATCTTGAATATATGAGTATGCACAGGGATAACCAGGCTTGTGTATAAAGTGTGGGGTAACTATACAACAGAGCAATCTAGGGTTAATAACCAGGTAATCTTCTTATGCCAGATAAACATAGGACTGCTTATTATTGGAGAAGCCACTTCTGACAACACTAAATGTAATTCTTTAATAGGCATTACTGGAGACTAGTACAAATTATAATCGTTTGTTATGCAGGGAAGCAGCACAGAAAAAATTCCCGTCATAATTTTTACATTTAGGGGCGTATTTAGAAGAACTGCCGCATCAGCATCGGTTCGTCAGATTTCTTGTGCCTGCTGCAAATGCCCTAACAAAGCCACAGATGTGCTGTAGTTACAATACAGTGCTCCATGGTACAAGGAGCTACAGATACGTGAGAAATTCTGATGCATCTGTCGGCGCTAAAATGACGCATTGGTGGAGTTGATAGTAAGACTGACGCAACTCCAGCAATGCATCAGAAACAGAGGCAAGCCCTATTTTAAAAGCCCTGCATCAATCCTTACGCCTGGTTTGAGAAGGCATAGGGATTTTGACGCAGTCAAGTCGTAGAGTGATGCAGTGTAATGTAAATTTCCCTGCATCAATTCTGCATGGCTTTTAACGTGGGAACATCTACCCTGCAAACATTATACTTTGCACAGGTATAATGTGACGCAGGCCTCTACAAACTGACGCTTTGGGCCCAATGTGTCCGTTTGTAAATATGGAGCAGTGTGAAGCAATGATTTCAATGCTGCTGTGTCAAGTAAAAGGACACTGCGGCAGCTGTAGCTCCTTGTATATATGCCCCTTAGAACTTAAGTAAACCACTTACTGGAAACTCCCATGCTCCAGTTTTTGTCTGGAAACTGATGCTCTCAATAGGTGCATACTCTGTATGGTGGCTACAGACACACGCTTATTCATATTTCCACAAAAACACAATCTGTTAATCATCAGCAGGATGGTAACTTGCCTTATCCTTAATAGATTTTGTCACTTAAACATATAGCCAATAAATCAGAGAAATGACTTACAGTAGTAAACTGAAAACCTTTTCCAATTCAGAACAAAATAAAACTGAACATTAACTCCTGCTTTCAAACTCCCTTAAATATTTTTTTTGCACATGGATGACATACATTGTGGGCTACCTTCACTAGCAATATATCACAACAGTGAACAAGATTTCAACAATCACAATGAATATAAGATGATGTACCACCAGCCTAAAGGTCTGGTTCTAAGGCTTATCAGGACGAGGAGGCTATCCAGATTTCTGTCATCAAAGAATGCCAAATTGCTCCAACAGAAAGCATTTTTTCCTGGCATAGAGGTGCACAATTTCACATTGCTTAGGTGTGGCAAAGTTCTTTGCACCAGTCCTCCCAATATCCCTTGTCATATTATAACTGTGAGCAACGACAAACATTTACAAATTAGCATTTCTTTCTACAGATGGCATTGGAACAGATGTGTAAAATATTTTTATAACAGATGACTGCTGTTGAAATGCGTTTTCTTCAACAACGATTGACACATCGAATAAAGAATTTAGAGGTGGAAACAATTGCTGAAAGGAGGTGATTTATGTGGGATTTCCTGAGTTGTAAACCTCAAGCAACAGCAGCACTACTACACTTGCATTCCACAAAAACCCACTACTCTACTACCTGTATGTAGTATTTCTCAGGTTTAAGGAGAGTCAATGCTGACCTAAAGTTAAACCTTCATTACAACCGCTGTGGGTTCATTATAATGCCCCGCTGTATAGGCAAGGAGCAACTGATAGTACCGAACATCAACTTTGGCCATCAACTTCCCCCGTTGGGCTCCATAAAAATTAGCTGCAGTCAACATTAGAGAACAATTGTGAAGAAAGAGCCATCTAAAATTTAAGAACCAGCTCGGTGTTGGTACAAATATTAATCAGAATAGATGGATTTATTTGAGATTTCTGCATTTTTGCCTAAGGCCAAGAAAGAATAAAACCATTACAAGAGTTATTGCTGTTTCAAGTACTAGGCACAATTTGTACCTGTACTGTAACTAGGTATATGAATTTCATAAAAGTTACAGGAATGCCACAAAATGTGGTTACCGGTGCCTCGCGTGAAAAGTTCCTGCAAGGGCACACCTCACATAAAGAAGGCATGCAAAATTCGAGCAGACATTTTCTGCACAAAATAGCCTCCTGTAAGAAGAAAAAACTGACACAAAAGTGCACGGTGTGACATTTTGCAAATGTTTCTAAAATTTTAGCGGCCTAATAACCTTATAATAACAGAGATAATGTATCCCCAGCCGCTTCAGAGTGAAAAGATTGATGAGCCATTTTGCATCTCTCTTGCACCAAGCAAGAGCGACGCAAACCTTACATGTGATTTATGAAGCCACGCAAGGCCACTTTGCGTGGCCCTGAGTGGCTCCATTAATCTAGAGTAAGGCAATGCAGGGCAAATCGCAGCGTTGCCTTGCTCTGCTTTGGGAAGGTGTTTCAAGGGTGTTGCGTAGGTGTTTCCATGCAATGCCCATGGTTTGTGACGCATTCCCAGTTTACCAGAACTGGTAAACCTGGAAATGTGCCAAAAAGATACGCCTTCCCAGGTAAGGTGTAACAAGGAGAAATATCCTTGTTACTTCTTCTTTCTATGTGTGCTACATTATGCCTCTCAGGATATTTATTTGTGCAGGAAGGTTTCCCTTCCCAAAACCAATCCTGCATGCAATGCAGACAACCTTGCACCATGGTGCAAGGGGGCCTTTATTGGCGCTAGGCTGCCAAAAGGGCACCATTGTGGGAGAAAAGGCAGGATTGTGCTGTATTCTTTTAAATGTGGGGCATTACTACCCTTTCCCTGTCACGCAACGCAGGAGGGTGACTTGCTGCGCTGCACTGTGTGACATTCTCGTAAATAGGCCCCACAGACTATAAGTAATCTATTCTTCAGACTTTTTATTACTCAGCAAAATAAACACTGAAGCACCATTCTTTTTCTGTCGACTAATCAATATCCACTGACTATGTGCTATGATTCTCATTGCGAACAGGACATCAATTTTTATTCTGTAATAGTAAATCAATCGCTACATTCTTCTAATTGTTTGATTTAGATGCAAAACATAGAATCCACATCTTACACTGGTTCACTCTTCCAGAAAGCATAGAATTCCCATACTTGCGTCTCCACCATTTTGAGAAGGGTCCTGTGACGCCATGTTTACCAATGTAGTAAGTTAGTAAACGCTGCAGAGGAGCGAGGTGAAGGGTAAATCCCACCCTCCCATTAAATGATTTTATGAAAAATGGTGTGGAGGGGCATTTTTTTTTTTAACTATGTGCATAAGTTAACATGTCCTCCCCATTAACTTCACTTACATTACAACGTCTTTGGCAAAGTAAATTAATTAAAATGTTCATGAAATACAAAAAAAATCCTCTTATGAAATCCCCCAAACTGCAGAAGTGATATTAAATATCCTGTGCAATCAAAATGTAGGGGCATATTAGCAAGAACCTCGTTACAATTATCGCCGTTTTAGCGGCAGGAAACTGCCGCTAAAGCGGCGATAATGGACTTGCTAATATGCGTTATAGAATTCAATAGAAGCCCAGGTTAGATGTGCAGGACATCTAACCTGGGCTCTATTGGAATTCTATAACGCTTATTATCAAGCCCATTATCGCCGTTTTAGCGGCAGTTTCCTGCCGCTAAAACGGCGATAATTTTAACGAGGTTCTTGCTAATATGCCCCGTAGTTTCTTAACAAGTACTACTTATTTGCTGGCATCGAGTTAGATCATTTTGGTGCTATGGATTTCAGTGCTGCAGTGGAAGCATTTGTTCGATATACTAGTTCAACTCCTAAAACGATTCTGACAGTGTAAGGAAGACATGTTGGTCAAGCACTGTAAACTAGAAGTAGAAAATTTAAAGACACCAGCAGAGACTAGATATGAATACTAGACAATCATCACCCAATTTAACAAAATTATCAACATCATACCGGAAAGCGTGAAATTTATCGTCAATAGATGTCAGAATGGAAAAATGTTTGCATGTTTTCCACACAAATTACATTAAATTAGTTTACAGAGCTTGATGTTTTGGGCAAATTCACTATTGTGCTGATACATTTAATAAACCAGCGAATCTGTAGACACAAATGTAGAATCTGTTTTAGGAATTTGAATTGTATAGTTTGCATACTGCAGAGCATGTTCATAAGATATAATACTGCTTGGTGGTGTTTTAATGCTTCTCCCTCCGCTGTCTTATATATCCCTTTTTTTATAATTCTTAAAATTCACTTAGGACCTATTTCCTTTACTAGTATCTTTTGTTTTATATACAACCTCTTATGAATTTAGCAACTTAAAAATCCAGTTTAATCATGTTTTAACTTGATGTGAATCATTGTATAATCTTACTGCTTCGATATGTTTGTTGTACATTGCTTTTATGATACTAGTGATTGAATAAAGCATATTTGATTAATTGATTGATTGATATAAAGCCAATTTATTTGTGTGAAACATTGTAATAAGTGATCTATGTTTCAACCTTGCCCATGTACCATACTCTCTCGTTGGTAGGTGGATCTCTTTTGGTGGGAATGTCCCATCTTTTTACCTGGAAAATATGAGATTGTTGCTTCTACCTGTCCAGGCAGGTCAGTCCACACAATACCAGAATAAACAGTATCTTCACCTACCACAGCTCTTGTGGTGCTAGGCCCACCTCTCCTTGTTGTTCCTCTGTCCTAACCCTCAGCTCTCCAAATTCCATATATGGTGGCTCGAAAGAATTAAGACCTACGGCCAATGAGGCGACTGACATGTTATATGTAGCTGCCACCACCTTAGTGCTGACAATGCAGCATCTTCTACCCCATCCCCTGTCCTCTGAGACATGGACCTGTATTCCTGGTATGAAGATCATATGTAGGTCCACATGTCCACATTGACTATTACCCAGCCAACCTTGCCGGTACTGGTCGCCTCTTCCAACACTGCAAGGCATCCCCAAATGACAGTCTGGCTATTACAATGGAGCCAACTATCAGTAGATTTACTTATTGGCAGATCTTCAACTGCAAATTTGCCTCTGGTGCGCTTATAATACTCCTAAAGTGCAACTACTAGGCAGGCAGCCGGAAGACAGTAGAGAGTCTTGCTCTAGAATCTTCAATTTTGCAATGTCTTCATATCAGATGTTCCATTTTTCACTTCCTTTTCAATCTACGCTTCTCACTACATTTGGCATGGCCAGATGAAAGTATAGAACAGGCAATTTTTTTTTGTAGCTTTATATAGCGCAAACTCGACCCAAAGGTATCAGAGCACTTTACATGAGCACCAGTTGCATTACAGACGAACACAATCATTTGTTTTTTAGGCACGGGGAGATTAAATGATTTGCCCAGAATCACAGGATGTTTGAGCCTTCTGCCAAGACTTGAACCTGGTTCCTTAGCTTCAAAGTCGGCTGCCCTAGCTGTTACCACCATTTAAGGACTGTGGTTTCTGACACACACCACATTTCCATGAATTTTCAGTGGCGTTACTTTAAGATGTTGTGATGTTAAGGTACAGGGACAAGGGTAAGAAAAACATATACCACTTCATCTATATGCCATAAAATGCTAAAATATCTTCCAGTTTAGGGTATGATGGGCAGTAGAACTGAAAGAGGCGATGAAATCTGTGCTGATTGATTAAAATGTCAACACAAGGAAGGGAAAACCCACGTCAGCTTGCTCATGCTGGCTGGTAAGCTGCCTAAAAATGGCCAATGGGGGCACATTTATCTTGGGCCCCCGTTTGACGCATTTGACTCTTCTTAAAAAACGTTATAATTTTTCTACCATCAGACATGGAGAGCTTTCATCAGCTCAACACACACTACTGCTTTTTCAATTGTAACAATATTTCCAATGCAAGCCTGCCAACTCTGAAAAAAAATAAAGAGGGCAGGACCTTGAGGCCTTTAGGGCCTCATTTATGAAAAGTGTTGCATCACTGCGGTAAAACAGCGATGCAACACTTTTCACTGCGTCCTCCTTGCGACATCATGGATGGGCCGTATTTACTGTACGGTGCTCCATGTTGCAAGGATTGACAGATGCGTCAGGAATCCTGATGTGTCTGTTGGCGCAAAACTCACGCATTGCTGGAGTTGTGTCCTAAGCATGATGCAACTCCAGCAATGTATGGGGGAGGACTATACCTATTTTACTGCGTCACCCTTACGCCTGCAATGAGGCAGGCGTAAGGTTTTGACGCAGTGGCATCCTAGCAGTGGCACAGTGAAATCTGCACTGCGCCACTTCTACGAGGCTTTCTTGTGGGGAAACGCCCTTCATGCATACATTGTACCTGACACAGGTATAATGTGGCGCGGGGGTTACAAAGTGACGCATCTGTCTAGATGCGTCACTTTGTAAATATGGTGCAACGTGGCGCATTATTTACGCTGCCGCAGCGCCATAAAAAGTGATGCAACAGCGGCGCAAAAGTGTTGCAAGGGGCTCATAAATAAGCCCCTTAGTGCATAACTATCCCAAGCTATGGGGGGGGGGCTTCAGAGGAACTAGTGTCATGAGAAGGTAGTGTGGCTTTGTGTTGAGCACTGCCCGAGTGTCACTCCTTACTCCCAAAAATGCTTCTGAGTCTGTCGTCAAAGTCCTGGAGACATTACGAAGCCCCCCGTGGACATCAGCTGAGCAGCACCCCAACAAAGGCGATCGAGACTCAATCTCTGCAGGGGTTTCCAACTGATCTTTTGTTTCTCGATATGATATCGGGTTTTCAATGGGTGACTGCATGAAGAGAGCTGATATTATGCAACAAGTGGTGCCACTGAGTCTCTTGGCTGCTCTGCCCATGTTTGATCCACACAAGGTTTCCAATGCATATGGCCAAATACCAGCTCCGAGGCTAACACAATGGGGGATATTCTAAAGAACGTGTGATAATTATCGCAAAATTAGCTTAACGCAACATTGCACATTGCAGTCCATTGCGGGAAAATAACACTGTGTTAACGTTGTATTCTCAACCCAGCGGCACCATGCGATAGTCTCACGATAACGCGCCAAGTGACCGCGTTAAAATCAACGCGACAAGACGCGCGAACGCGCGAAAACAAGATGGCCGCCTCCCGGTGAGTTCCGTGTTTAAGGAGCCCGTTTTTATCGACGAAATCAGCATTTCCAGTCAGAAATTGCTGGAAATGACGGTAGCAGACTGCTGAAACCCTACCTGCTGCTGTGGATGCTGTTTTTTCCTCCTTGGACCCTCAGAAGTGCATGATTTCTGCCTCCTGCTTCAGCCTGCTCCAGCCTCGAGCTCTGCATTCAGGTACTGCCCAGATTCCTCTCAGGAGGGCGGAGCGTCTTCTCAAGAGAGGGCCTGGCTTTGGCCTAACCACTCCCACAGTCTGGTTTAGCTGCTGCACCAGCTTTTACAGAGAAGCAATTTCGGTACTTTTAATTTATACTTGCTTCATTATTCTTAATTACTCCTGTTCATTTTTTCATATGAAAATGGAGAATAAAAATCTACAAAATCCTAATAATAAGAGGAAAAATCAGATTTCCCCTCCTCCAGTAAAATCTAAAGTGGTGGAATCCAGTGAGCCATCTTTGGCTTTAATTCTTGACGAGATTCATGCTTTGCGTGCGAATACTGATACTATTGCGTCCGAAATTAAAAACTTACGTAAAGATATGGCCAGCATGTCGATGAAAGTATCGGATAATACAATTAAAATACAAGACAATAAAGTAAAAATTGACGCTTTTACACCACTTGTGGCAAAAATTTCCCCTATGTCTACCCTTCTTCTGGACATGGAAAATCGTAACAGGCAATATAATTTGCGTATTTTTGATTTACCAGAGGAGGTTGAAGGCTCTAATTGCAGATTATACCTGGAAAATTTGTTACCTGGCCTTTTAAACGTCAAATTCCCGGAAAAATTTGAAATTGATAAAGCGCATAGGATTCCATCCCATCGTAATCCTCAACATACTAAGCCAAGACAAATGATTTTTAAGGTACTGCGTCACCATCATTTGGTCATGATAAGGAAAGCAGCACGGGAAATTCCATCTTTAATAGTTAATGGCAATAGAATATTTATTCACCAAGACTTTGCCAAAGAGACTGTCAAGATTCGTAAAGAATTTACTGATTGTCGCCCTCACTTGAGAAGTCTTGGATTTAAATACGGCTTATTTGATCCATCAACAATGAGAATCTGGAAAGATAATTTTTCTAAGTCCTTCCAACGTCCAGAAGACTTAAAATTATTCCTGGAACAGCACTCACAGCTCTCACCACATTCTATGGATACGCATGACTCTGCAATTTGAAAATTGTTTTCATATGTACTTCTGACTAATTTTTCTAGCTCTTTACACGATGGGCTCCAACGGTTTGGTCATGCTTATAAAGCGCGTGTGCGTCTCAAATTTCGTATTAATGTTTATGTGTGGTCGTCTTTTTTCTGTTTGTCTGTTTCTGTTCTTTTTCCTCCTATTCCTTGTATATTATACTAGAACTACTATTCTCTGTATTTTTCTTCAATGTTTACTCCTCTTCTTCAATCTTTTTCCTCTTCCTCTCTATTCTACTATGGCTAATATTCATAATATTAAAATTACTTCTTTAAATGTTAAAGGTTTGAGACATCCGGTAAAATGTACAAAGATACTAAACTATTTCAGAAGCTGTAAAGCAGATATTTGTTTTATTCAGGAAACACATATTGACGACAAAATATTGGATTATATGAAAAAACAATGGGTAGATACTATTGTCTCTTCTCCTGCTAACGGGAGAAAGAATGGTGTTGCTATTCTTTTTGCTAAAAGATTACATTGTCAAATTTTAAGTAAAACATCAGACTTAGAAGGTAGATATGTTATAGTCAAAGTTAAAATTTATGATTCTGTTATGTATTTGATTAATGTTTATGGTCCAACTGCTGATGATCCTTTGTTTTGGTCTAATTTAACTACTGAAGTACTCAAGTTAGGCAACGTTCCTCTTATAGTTGGAGGACACTTTAACCTTATTTCTGATCCTTTATTGGATAGATCATCCTTCACTAAGTTTAGACCTCCAAAAGCTTTTTTAACTTTTAGAACTTTCCTTAGAGTTACAAAATTAATCGATATTTGGCGATTACATTTCCCTACGGATAAAGTGTTCACTTTTTTTCCAATCCTCATAATTCCCACTCTAGACTTGATTATTTATTAATTTCCAGGCAGCTCCTTAATTCTGTGGTTTCTCCTAACATTGGCAATATTGACATATCAGATCATGCTCTCGTGTCTTTTGTTTTAAAAGTTAATACAAATTATAACGTACATTCTAGATGGCGAATGAATACTGATATTATTCTTAATGAACAAAACAAACCGAAAATATTAACAGCTATACAGGATTACTTTCAGCTTAACCCAGAAGGTTCCACTTCCCTTGTTAAAAACTTTAAAGCTTATGTTAGAGGCGCTTCTATCTCTCTCATGGCATATGAGAATAAAACTTATAATATACGAATTAAAGAGTTGGATAAACAAATTTCAGAAGTTGAGAGGTTTTTTATCACTTCTAACGATCCTAAATATAAATTTAAGTTGCAAAAACTCAGTATGAATTTAATTCCATTCTTAGTAGAAGAACTGGTATTCAACTTTCCAAATCCAAAGCAAAATTTTGTTTTAATGCTAATAGGTCTGGTCGGCTTTTAGCTAATTATTTACGTATAAAAAAAGATAAAGCACAAATAAATTCGATTCATGGTCCCAATGGGAAAATTGCCATATCACACAATGATTTGTTAAGGAATTTTTAAATTATTATACTAATTTATATAATCAACCTAGTTCTAATGATTCTTCTTTAATTGATTCTTTTTTGTCTACTTGTGACTTACCCAAAATTTCTCATTTAGATAAAAATAAATTGGACCTGCCCATTACTGAGGATGAAATTCGAGTAGCTATTAAATCTCTCAAACAAAAGAAATCACCTGGTCCTGATGGCATTCCAGCTGAATTTTATAAAGAATTTCAAATACAACTTATTCCTTATTTATTTAAATTATTTACCTTTTTTAGCACTACAGGGACTATTACAGGCACTTTTACTGAGGCGTTAATTGTTGTGTTACCCAAACCCAATAAAGATCCTACACTAGTCTCAAATTATCGCCCTATTTCTTTATTAAATCAAGATTGTAAATTATACACTAAAATACTTGCTACCAGGTTAACATCTGTTTTAGATTCTATTATTCATCCAGATCAATCTGGGTTTATGAAAAATAGACATTCTGCAAATAATACAAGAACATTATTACATGTTATCGAACAAGGTTTTAAATTATCTATCCCAATAGGAGTGTTAGCTCTGGATGCTGAAAAAGCCTTCGATAAAGTTCATTGGCAGTTTTTATTCCATACTTTAGTTGCATTTAATTTTGGTGATATATTTATTCGTATGATAACTGCTTTGTATTTTGCACCGACAGCCCGGTTATTTATTAATGGTCAAATCTCTAACCAATTTTCTCTTTTCAGAGGTACCAGACAAGGTTGCCCCCTCTCCCCGCTCCTATTTCTTCTTGTGATTAAGTCTTTGCTTGTGTTAATTAGGAATTGTAACGATATTAATGGTATTAAAATTAATAAGGTCAATGTTAAAACACTGGCATATGCAGATGATGTACTTTTATTTATTAGTAATCCTATCTCTTCACTTCCCCTTTATTTGAGATTATTTCATCATATTCCATACTTTCTGGTTACAAATTAAATACTAATAAAACTGAATTCTTTCCGATAAATATTCATTGTACCCCAGATATGTTACCCATGAAAGATATAATTTGGCAAAGAGAAAAAATTAAATATTTAGGTATTTCATTCTCATCTACTATAAAATCTACAATTTCATTAAATTGTGAGTCTATTCTAAGTTATATTAAAGATAAAATATCTAAATGGTCTCCACTTCATCTTTCGTGGTGGGGGAGAATGGACTCCATAAAAATTACTATAGCACCAAAACTTTTTACTCCCTCTCCATGATTCCTACCCAATTTCCTATGAAGTTTTATAAAGATATAGATCGGCTTCTATCCAAGTTTTTATGGTGCAATAAAGCTCCTCGTATCAGTTATAAAAAATTTAAACTGCCTAAATGTAATGGAGGTTTTGGTTTACCGGATTTTTTTGTTATCATAAAGCCTTTATTTTAAAGCAAAGCTCTCTTTGGTTTAATCATTCTCAGTTGAATAACCCCCTGCATGGCTTTCTATAGAAAAAAGCTTAATAGATCCGTTCCCCTTACCTTCTTTATTAACTATGTCTAATAGGTCAATATTTTTTAATAGATCTGTTATTCTGAAATCTACTAAGTTAATATTACATAATTTTGATTTCATTTTCCAATCACCCATGTCTATTACTGAAGACATGTCGTTGTGGTATAATTCAAACATAAAACTCACTAAAAATTTTAGATTTTGGCATTCATGGATTAAAAGTGGTATTTTTTATCTCAAAGATATTTATTATAATAATACTTTTATAACTTTTGATGTTCTGCAGGAAAAATTTAACTTACCTTCTACTGATTTATTCAAATATGAATGTTTATGTAATTCGATTTTGGATTCATTTCCTCATTCTATACCTCTTAATGCTAAATCGGATTTATTGATTTATATTCAAATACTTTCCACCTTACCACATGGTGTTTCTAGATTGTCTAAAAAAATGATTACATTTAAAGGTGACAATATTAATATGTTATTGACCTATTGGAATAATGAGCTTTCTTTATCATTATCCTATGAAATATGGAAATCTATTTGGTTAGATAGTATTTCAGGATGGCTACCTGTATCGCTCTATCAAACAAACTCATATATTTTATATAATTGTTTATGGTCGCCTTTAAGACTGTTTCAAGCTAAACTCCTTCCATCCCCTATATGTTGGCATTGTAATTTGCACACTGGTTCGTTAAAACATTTGCTTTTTGAATGCCCTCTTATTGTCAAATTTTGGACTGAAGTTTGGAATGTTATAAAACACATACTTAATATTCAAGATGATTTGACATTTAACCTGATAATTTGTAAATCTGTTGTTCTTTCTCATAAATTAATGGACTTAGAATGTAAACTTTTTTATTTTGTATTATCAGCTGCCTTAAAGTCCATTACTTCTTGCTGGAAAGATGTTTCATCACTATCTGTTCATGCATGGTGGTCGTGGGTTATTTTTACAAGAAGAGGAGCTCATTTATCTTTGAATGGTGTTATTCACAATTGAGATTCTTTTCATTTATTCTGGAAACCTGTTGATAATTATTTATCTTCTTAGCATGTTTTTCTCCTTAAGTTTAGTATTTATTAATAGTCTCTATATCTTTTGATAGACAATAGTTCTATTTTAGACTTATTAATAACGTCTGTATATTATCTCTGTTCTCCCCCCTCCTGTTTTAATTTATTACAATAATAGACTATATTAGACTGTATCTATTCTAAGTTTACTATGGTTGTTAAATTTCATATATGCATTTTAGGTACTTTTATTGTACTATTTCATTTTTTTTTGTCCTGTATGTTTATTACCTGAAAATTCAATAAAATATTTTAAACACAAAAAAAAAAAAAAAAAAATCAACGCGACGCCGAAAAAATGCGAAACACGAACACGAAAAAAGTTGCGATGCCCCAAATCGCGATACAAAAATCAGCGATAACCAGCGACAGGCCTGCAATTCCCAGGCGTCATGCGGGAAAATGCACTATAAAAGCAGAAAAATAAAAAAGACAAAAAAAAATAAACTGCGTAGCACCATGGATGCACCCGGACCGAGTGCAGAGGACAACGCGAACCCCACAAGCCCCACAGACGACCAGCAAGGAACCTCGGGGAAGGGCAAGGAGAAGAGGAAGAAGAAGACGGGGTTCAGTCCGCAGGAAAACAGGATCATCGTCACGGAGGTGATAGAACACTGCCAACAACTGTTCGTCAACTCCACTGTGTCATTGGCAACACAAATATGGCAGTCGATCGAGAACAACGTCAATGCCGTCGGAGTGTTGAGGAGGTCAATGGAGGAGGTCAAGAGGCGCTGGCATGATGTGAATAGCCAAACCAAGCAGAAACTCGCTGCCAACCGGAAGGCAGCAAAGGCGACTGGAGGCGGGAGTCCTGCCCCACAGGAGGAGCTGGATGAGCTGGAGGAAATGGTGGCCACAGCCATCAGTGTGGAGACGGTGCAAGGAGTTGGGGTCCGGACACAGCTCGATATGACCTGACCCAACAGTAACAGGGTGAGTAACGACCAGGGACTGGGGGGACGTGGGGAGATGGGCACAATGGCACAGATGCACAATTATGTGTAGCACACTGCACACCCACAATGATTGTGGAACATGTCCCTGATACCCTTGGCACACTGCAGCACACATAGAAACACCAAGTAGGCCCCCATCCACTATGTGCACAAAGGGGCCCCCCTCCCTATCACCAATCTCACAACCTACCCATGCACATGTGCTGAATCCAGCAAAGCAGTGGCTCTGTGAGCCACACTGACAATGCAAGTGACACTGCATGACCAATAGCATGGCTGCAGTCAAAATACATGACATGGTGCACGACACGACACGACACTGAGGTGGCCCAGTGTGGATCACATCCTCAAAGGAGCAGGTCACACTCTGACACATCCACGTGCACATACAACCCCTGACGTCAACAACACATCTGCAGACAAACAATGCACAAGAGTACAAAAACCGTCCAAGAGCACAAATGACCCAAGTCGCCAACATCTCAGCACCTTAAAAGCACACAAGTCAAAGGCACACCGCCTCAAAGGGATAAGGGGCCGCTAAATCAGAGCTGCAGGGCGACTCTCCCACAATGCAGCACACACACATAGCAATCACAGCACATCAACATTGACGACAATGTGGTACAAAGTGCAACACTTTCACTACAGAACAGAGGACACAACTGGTGCCGCTTGTGTGTAGAAACTGGCCAATCACATCTGGCATAGCAGGAAACTGTGAGATGATCATGTACGAGTACAACCTCACATCCATCATGTAGGCGAAATGTCCACTGTCTCCCATCAAATAGTCAGCTCATCCAAAACAGTCACAATGTACATTGTCATGCAGTCTGTATGTAAACATGTACAATGCGTCAACATACATGGAACACACTGTTAACCTGCATCTCCCCTTTACATTGCAGAGGGACAGTCAACACCTCCTGCAGAGCAGACCAGACAGCTCTTCAGTGATGATGATGAGGACCCCCTGGCCACCAGCTCCGACACCCTCCAACGGCTCGTGGACAGCCTCCGCACCCCACCTCCAGGAGCAGGGCAGCCCAGCTGCATCGAGGTGATCCCAGCCCCTGTACAGCCCACACAGCAGGAAGCACCCACCACCATGGCTGGCTCCCAGCATCTCACGGAAAGACACATGGCATTCCAACGCCGTGTGTCAGACTGCCAGAAGGGGCTGGCTGAACAGGTGCGGACACCCACAGTCCGTTCCATGCTCTACAACAATCCTTGGCTGATCTCGCTGGAGCCATTACTCGGATACAAGAACTGTCTAGTCAGACAGGCTCCAGCGACGACAGCACAGAGTTGGCACAGATGCGCAGGACAATGGAGAACATGGAGCGGATGCAGGCAGGAAGGATGGCTGCCACGGCTGAACACCAGCGAGATGTAGCTGGGATCTACCATGCCCTGCAGATCCTCATCTTGCCATTGCTGCCACAGAGCCTGTCCCAGATGACTGCTGCAGGAACTTCGACACACACATCTCCGCCCCTGATGTGTCAGTGGCACACAGTGATGCAGCCATACCACCTCTGCCACCTGATGTGTCAGTGGCACACGGTGATGCAGCCATACCACCTCCGCCACCTGATATGTCAGTGGCACACAGTGATGCAGCCATAACACCTCCGCCACCTGATGTGTCAGTGGCACACAGTGATGCAGCCATAACACCACCACACACACCTGACACAGAAGACATATCAGAGGACTAAGATGTGGATGGCAATGACTCTGTGTGAGAGAGGAGGTTGTAGCATTCATCCCCGCCATATGGCCTGTTCCTGCTTGGTTCAGCCCTCTGCATCATGCCCGGGAACAACACCTTCCACTGTCCCCCGAAACACTCTGCGACATTCACCTGGACCCCGACATAGACTGCCATATCTGCTCTGGTTACCAATGACACAGCAATCAGGCTGCAGACTGAACTCTTCCTCTTCCAATTAAATTGTCATTCCCCAAAGGACTCTGGTTGGCCCTCAACTGGGCAACCATGTGATGTGGGGTTTGCATGGCCATGTACTGCTCCAGCTCAGACACTCCACAGAATGTGAATAAAACATTCCAAATCACACAGATGTGTCATGTCTATGTTCAATCAAGTATATAAGTATGGATGAATGTAGGGACATTGATTGCACAAAAAGGTACACCCTGGGAAATGACATCAATGCACATGTTAGACCCTGACCCACATGGCCAATTAGATGACTGGGAAGGTGTGAACTAGCTGTGGCCTCATTGCTCATGAACAACAATCTCGGAACCGCCCAACGTAGCCCCACATCCCTGTATTAAATGGGGCTGTGTGTAAAAATGTCTAATTCGGTAGCAGGCCTAAAGTAGTGTCCCCCATCACATGTGACAACAGAACATCTCTTCGCATACCTACTCACACTCAACTGTGTGGACACAGCCTGTTTTGATGGATCACATTGATCCACATGGCAAGAAGTTGGACACCGTACTCACATTGCTGAAGACACTTAAGAGCACAGGTCTACCAGCAACTATCCCAACCACAATGTCTGGCTCACAGAGGTGAAGCTGGCAATAGGGACTCACCCCTAAGTGAAATGCGTCAGTCAGTCCCTCCCTGTGTACGGACAATGCTCATTGAGGCACACGATTTGTCATTCTAATCAACACTCATCACAGTTGAACACTAGTGAAGTAGCGTAGACTTTATTAGCATGTGCGTGTCAGTACGGGCAAGACAAGGGCCACAACATGCAGACCAATGCTTCAGACACTAACAGGCAACATGGGAACATGTAGAGGTGCAAGAAATGGGGAGGCAAAAATGAACACCAATCATTACGGATGGCAACGGTCTCAGCCCACCTTGCCTTGCTGGACGAGTCATGTGATGTTTGGCGTATGCTCATTGCCCGGTGTCAGGGGACACGACTCACAGCCCATGGGATCTGCATAGTGCTGTACCACCGGACTGCGCAGACTGTCTGCTCTGCTGACAGTGAGCAGGTGAAAGGGTCCAACAAGGTCACATGTAGTACTACATTGCCATGTGTGTAGTCTCCTCCAGCAGTATGTCAGATTTAGGAACCTTGCCAAGCGACGCTGTGCAGCTCCGCCCATGGGACTGCCTCACCTTGCACAGGTGTGTGTCAACACGCGTAGGTGCACGCACATGCATTCTGAGTCCAGGCGAATGCAGCCATGTCCACTGTTGTGGTGGAATATGTGACCATTTCTCCAAGATGCAACAAGGTGTTGGGACCTGTGCTCTGGGTTACAAGCAGTTGTGGCTGCAGGAACGTACTTACTCGTCCATGAATGCGAGCGCAGCTTCCTGGGCAATCAGTTCCAAGAGTACGTCATTGTCGACTTCAACGAACACGAGGGCAAGCCAATCCATTAACTGGTCCGGACAGATGTGCTCCGTCCATGCCGTTTCACCAATCCGCAACACAGCCCAATAGGGGAGCGCTTCGATGTGGTCACTGCACACGAGGACTTGTGCAATCTCCCATGCCCAACTGCCAGCACATACGCCAAATATCAAGGCATCCCATGAACGGGTATCACGGTTACACTCCTGGTCGTGGGCCAACAGGGGGCGCACACACGTCATAATCCAGTTCAGCTACCGTTGTGTTGGATAGGCAGTCATCCATGGGCCATTCGAATATACATGATCGACAGTGGAACCAGGGCTGGACGCAGGTGAAGTACGCAAGACGGAAGCTCAGACGGTAACTGATGCGCAACACTGCCAGTGGCAGTGCCCCCAACAAATGCAGCATACGTGCACGGTACAGTTCCACGTGACAGGGGTTGTGCATGTGCCCGGGATGTTCTGCCATTGCGTTGGTGGCTCTCGTAGAACCGGCACTCTTCTGACCTGCGGGAGTTATGTGGATGATATGCCACAGCTCGGAGCAATGAGTCGTATGTGTGTGCAACGTTTGGACGTATGGGTTGTTGTGTACGTAAGTGTCAAGGGCATTCCATGCAAGGGTACCTCGAGCAAGGACTTCTGTGTGTGGGGTATGGATACGTTGGTCTTTCATTAGCGCTGTGCGTAGTGTGGGAGTCGTCATCATCTGCTATGGTATCTCTCTCAGGGGGTGCCTGCCGCATGCAAGACCAAGGTCGGAGGTGCAGATGTCCTTCCGCCTTATGTATTGAGACAAAGGAGCTTTCATCCCTAATGTTAGTCTGACTACTGCTTGCATTCTGGAAATGTGAGGCTTTCGCGCTGCATTTTGGGCTAGCCCTTAGGCTTATGGTGCACCAATAGCGATACACACAACAGTTGGCATGTATGTGCCAAGAGCCTTCCTTTCACTGTCTCTCTCTCCCTCTCTTTCTCTCTCTCCCTCTCTCTCTCTCTCCCTTTCTTTCTCTCTCTCTTTCTCTCTCTCTCTCTGTCCTTTGATGAGCACATGACACACCTTCTTATCTTGAATTTAGTCTTGCAGGCTGTGACATACAGATTGTCCAGAGAAGACCCGCCATGACTCTCCAAATAGTTGTTTTGAGTTAAAGTTGAATAAATTGATTTGTTTGGAAATTCAGAGATGAATGAATGATTCTCCTTTTTCGGGGGGGTGCTGGGGGTGGTGGCGGTGGGTGTTGTGGCCCTCTTGGGTGTCCGTGCTGTATGATCAGTAGCTCCATGGCATCTGTTGTTCTTCTGGTGTGGCTGTGTGCTGGGCTCCCATTTCTGGTGCAGGTTGTCGTCTGACTTAACACCATGTAAGAGCAGGTGTTAAATCCCTGCTGCTAACGCGCCTTATCGCCTGTTTAGTGATCTTATCGCCGATCTGGTCGGTCCTTGGGAATATTGTGAAGTGGTGTTGTCGCAGCTTTTTGCATAGGAACGCCTACTCTGCATCTCATTAGCGTTAGTTGCCGTGGCGATGTTTTTTGCGGCTGCTATCGCAGGAAAACTGGCGATATCGGCTGTTATCACCAGCTTGTGAATGGGGCGATAAATCTATCGCCACTTTGGCTGCGATAAAGTGCCGCTAACTCGGCGATAAGTCCTAGAGAATATGCCCCAATGTTGTTTGTAGCACCCCAAACAAAAGAAGAAATGCAATAAATATGTTTGGCCGTGTTGCAGTTCATGGTGTGTGAGCAAACAAAGCAAATATGGTGCACACATGGGATCCACACTTTTTGTAGAGACCTACACCTACATTTAGTAACAAAATTATTACATTGAAAAGAAGAGCGCTAAGAAATCAATTGAAAATGTAAATGCTTTGACCTTTTCGATATTTAGTGGTGAGAACACAGAAGGATTAGAAATAATAAATACATAATAAGAGTCTTCTACAATCGAAGGGAACATATTTTTTCTGAAAGCACCCTAAGGTTGTCTTGTGACTCAGACCACTATCACTGTTTGAATTAGCTAGTTATTCTTTCATTTGTTCTGGGCAATCTTACCGCCAATCAGCATTTTCACTGTGCTAATTCCAGAGGGAGACCCATACATGTAGCAGAACTAGTTTTATTTTAATTCAAATTTTTTTATTTGATTTTCCCTTCAAACTGGGCAGCCTTCTTAACTTGGCATCCTCAGGCCACCCAGTTTAAAGGGAAAAAAACCAATAAAAAGATTTAAATGAAAAAAGGAGGGAGCATCGTTTAAATGGTTTGCTATAGTACCAGCTGCTGATAGCTACTCCAATGCTGCTCATGCTTACTACTGACCAATGTATGAACTTTAACCTATTATAAATTAACATGTGGGTTAAAAAGAGAAAATATAACAATTCCAGTTATTGTCATGGCACAGGAGGCAAGCAAGAGAAACACTAACACTGATTGATCCTTAGAATGATGAAGAATGCGATTCCAGTAAGGGGAGGTAAGCTTCCTTCAGAGGCAACTCTAATTTGTGGTGTGTCTTAGTTTTAGTGCTGGGTTGTTCCAAGTCTCAATAACACTGGAAGAAATTCCACCTGCTGCCACATTTTTGAGGCAGCACTCGCCTATGATAAGGAGACAGAATTTCAATGATTGTGTGATCCTGTTTTTGGCCACATGTTGATTTTATTTTAATCTGATACCACTGGGTTTTGCACGAGTTACTATGTGTAGATTTTTTCATTTGAGAGGAGTAGGAATATAGGGGCATATTAGCAAGGAATAGCGATATTTATCGCTAAACGCGCTTAGCGCGAATCCTGTTAACGCCGCCTATCGCTGGAAAATATCGCTGAGATAACACCCTATTAGTAAGGTTTATCTCCATAGCAATAATATTTCCAGCGATAGCGGCAAAATGCGAGAATATCGCTGGAAAACCAGCGATATTCTTGCATTAACGCTTAAGGTGGATTCAGCATTAGAATCCACCTCCTATACCTTAAACAGGTAAGTCATAGTCAGTAGCAGGTGTTAAAATCTAGCGATAAACGCGCTTAGCGCGATTTATTTTATCGCTTCGCCTGCCTTGATAATAGGGGTTAGTGGTGTTAGCGACTGTTTACAGTCGCTTTTAGTGAGGAACGCCTACCTTGCATGTCATTAGCGATAAATATCGCTGACATGCAAGGCGATGTAATTCCCGGCCTCTAACGCCTGAAAGCTGTCGCTAACGCCTGTTAGCGACAGCTTGCTAATAGGGCGTTAAAAATATCGCCGATTTAGCGGCAAAAAGTGCCGCTAAAGCGGCGATAAAGCCCTTGATAATATGCCCCATAGTGTTGCTAGTGTAGGACGTCTTTCAGTTTATAGTACCATTGATCAAGCTTTCTGCGTGATAGCTTTTGTGAAGAAAGGGGAGGAATTTTAAGAAATCCTATAGTTGGAATCATGCTGCTTTCACCGCCTCTGGAACGTTATTTGGTGAATGAAAATTACAGCCAGATTATGCATTGGTTCCACAAGATCACAAGGGGACCCGATAGATGGACACATAGAAAGCAGTGGAACAGGCTGGTAAAGTTCTCCAGAAGATGTTTTCTTGCCTCATTTTCAGTATGGCAGAACCAATTTCTTTCTGTTCGGCCTTTGGTCTCAGCATGCTGAAATTCCCAACTCAACTTTCTAAATGCAGGCATGTTGCAGTGTGATTTGAGTTTTATCTGGTTACCATACTGGATAATGGCCTGCATTCAACTTGGCCAGAGGTGCCATGTACATGAAAGGAAGATTGGATGGTAGATTCGGAACAAACCCCAGCTTCCAAACTCTCAAAATCAAATTGCCTATCTTGAAGACATCCAAGGAAGAGTGTGCCCTCAACGCTTATGTTTTATTCCAAATGTTTTAGAAGTAAATGATGGTCTATTGTGTCAAAGATTATCCAATAATTTAAGCAGGGCCTAATCATTCAGGCGTAGTAGAGAAACTTATTTGTAGATGTACCTAAGATAATTTCTGTTCTTCTCCAAGGTCAAAAACTTGCCCAATGGTAGACTGTGTATTTCCAAGTGCATGCAGTTGCCTGGTAGCTTCTTGTTTTAAAGTTTTGGGTGACCAGAAGGCAGTGCTTGGACAGGGTTCCTATATAATTTGTGAAGGTCTTGAGTAGTGGGATGATGACTGTATATTTCATGTGGCAAAAACCCATACCTGTTGTGATTTTTATACGTGAGGAACCTCCTTGTATGAATCTTATAGTGTGTTTGCAGTAGCGGAGGTTTCCTGAAAAGCCCTATAAAATGCCTGACAGATGAGAGTAGATAGGTAAAATTTAAAATCCCAAAGAAAATAGAGTCAAAATTAGTGATTCGTATAGTGCTGCCACCAAAGTGCATTACATAAGATATTTTATATACAATTATTATTAGCCATTTAAATGGGTACTCATTTTATCAATCTGGGAAGGATAAAATGTTGAGTGAAACTTGGCAGGATTTTAACCTGTATCTGCAGCTCTCACCCAGATCTCAAGCGTGAGAGCTCAATTTGGGGAGCTATTCTACCTCTTACAAATTATATTTGATCGGGTAGAAAGCTTCAATCCAGTCACATGGAGCAGACAGAGAAATGTCCATTTATTGAAAAAGTTCTTTAGTTTCTTGTCACGTGTTTAAAATCTCTTTGTATGTTGTTAGGGCCGAACAACAACAAAAATACAAGCCAAAGGGGTAGCACAAAACCTGTACCTGGGTGTGTAGTAAACTGTACATTATTTACATATCAATGAGTTACAGCATATGCATCGATTTCACAAAAAGAGCAAACTAAGAGCAACCGTATAACACAAAAAATAAATATATTGTATTTGCAATTGACCAAGCAACGATTTTTTTTTTTACACTAGTCTCTAGTATTCTGTACTGTGTAACAGCACTTTTAATTTACAAAACAAGTTATCTATCAACAAATCATCTAATCATATTGCTCTTCAATACACTTCTGTAGACAGGCAGGACTTGAAGAAGACGTCAGTAAACTGCAGCTTTTGCAGCCGGAAGAGGCTCCAAAACCCTTTTCCATTTCAAGTAAGTCCTTGGAAGCTTGGAAGTATTAACATGTGCTGCTGTAATTCGGTATATCAAGGTGCTATATACATTTGACGTACAGACAAAAGTGTGGTGGGAACTCTCACTGCAGAAGCATCAGGAAACGGGCGGGCGGGTGTAGGGCCTGTCCGTTTCCATCTTCCATGCATAATACATTTACTTCATGAAAATGAACACACATAAATGAAGAAGAGGATGGTTCTCTTAGAAAACACTGATTAGAAATATAGTGGCTGAGGCTAGGTAGGTCCGTTTGTCGTGGTAACTCTGTTTTCCATATTCATCTCCCAAGTCCCCACCCTCCCTCCGCCCCTCCCCCCCGAAATAAAAATCTCAGGGTTGTTCAACAAAGTGCAGGATTGCTTGCTTCAGGAAGTGGCACTTGGCAATGGTTACAATGGCACCATCCCATTCACCAGCTGGACCCTCATCTCTTGAATGCTGCTCAAAATTTTCTTCTGGTGCCCAGCGAGGGTCACGCCGAACCTTCTTAAATCCCTGTGAAGGAGAAGAAAATAAAGATGGCTTCCATTACTCCGCAGTGCACATGAAGCAGCATAGAATGTCCCCCCACAATGTTAGTACATATCCAGAAGTAGCTGTTTTTGTATCTTGCGGGAGCTGTGTTTGAGGCAAAACAAAAAGACGGGGGGGGGGGGTCATTTTTTATTTGTTCTCTAGAATCTTTGTGTTTGATTTGGCTTCCTGTTTGTAAATCGTTCTCCTTCACTTTTTGGGGGATAACCAGAACTGGTGCACACTGCCACACTAGAAGCCTTATAATTGTGTCGTTTGAACGACTGAAGCTGGTAATTGGGGTAATTTTTTTTAAGGCGAATGCTGAGCTACAAAAATACTGAGCATTGATTTTTTTAAAATCTTTTGGATTGAATGTATTTTTGTATATTGTCCGTTGAAAATGAAATGCTAATATTCCAGCTAAAAATGTATTTTCAGAGGTCTGGCAGCTCACAACCACTTTTTATCATGTGCTTCTTTCTCTTCTATAATGTTTTCCCTCTTGCTTGCTCTCTTGAATGATTTGTTTCTCTCATTCAAAGAACTTAGGGGGAAATTACGAGTTTGGCGGTGCTGCGCCGGCTCTCCGCAGACACAGCACCGCCAAAGCTGCGCAAGGACCGCCCGCCTTATTACGAGTTGAACTTGTGTAAGGCTGAAGGTCCTTTGCCTTTTCCATGGCAGTGCCTGGAAAACAGGCCCCGCAATGGGAACGGCAAACAAAGTTCCATCACGGCATGGACGGTGACGTCCATGCCGTGCTGGAACTTTGGGGGAATACAGACAGGGGAGCACATGTTGTGCCCCCCTGAATGTATCCCCATTGTGGGGGGATATGGGGGTCCTGTAGGGCCCCCTTTGTTCCTGCTCTGCCAGCCTTTTCAAGGTGGGGCTCCTGCTATGAAATGGTGGTGCAGGAACTTGTAATAGGCTCAGCGGGACTGCGCCAGAGCATATTGCATTGTGGCACATCTCGGCCACCGCCACGACTGTTCCCTGGCGCAGTCGGTGGTCCTCCGCGACCATGCCTCTTAGAGTTGCAATGTGGCGGACCGGCCAGCGTGAGTGCGGCGGTCTTATGACTGCCGCACTCATAATCAGGCCCTTAGCTCCGAGTTAAGATATTTAAAAAGTTATATTGGCTATTTCTATAGCACACAACAGAAGCTAGGAACTGTAACATGATAACAGGAATAAACCATTCTCTTAAGGATGGGGAGTGCAGCATACATCGACTCTCCATGATGTGTGATGTCAAATCTCTGCACAAGACGGAAGGCAGATGCCTGCCAAACTGAAATTTTGGAAGAATTTCTTGTACGTTTTGGGGACATAGACCAAGGGCCAGAACTAATTTAGTTCTGGAAGTGGATACAAAGGGCACGACCAGTTGTTATTTTTAAATCGTCCGTTTGCCCCTAGGCTGAACATACTTACACCATCAAAATACTCTGTACGCATAGCTCGCCCATGTCTACGCCGGTTAAATGTGTTTCAGGGATTAATTTTCAAATTGCAATGCTTTAGCAAGGGGGTTAAGTACATTGTTACGGTTTTTAATACATATTGATTCTTGAACATACGCTACTCACGCCATATACAGATAGGTTGATTGTAATTTATTTTTAGACCCACGACCTATGCTTTATTGGAGGTGCTGTGACAAACTGATGATTTAGTCTACTTCAGGGAAAAGCGTGCACACATGCTGGTGAACCATAATAATATTTTGGAGTGGTGGTGGGGGGCGTTTGCTGATATTTTATAACTGGTGACATGGTAGAATCTCAAAAACTGATAAATCACACTTCTTTGTTGTGGAAGAGGAGAGAGAAGAGATTTTGTAACTGGGACTGTAGGGCATGGTAGAGTCATCTCGAGATGTGTTTACTTTCAGCATAAAGTAGAAGAGGTTTACAACTGATTTTCAGAGTCTGTTTCCTCTTCCTCTATCAATCCCATCCCTTCTTTAAAAGATCCAGTTGAGACTTCAGATTTTATGCACAGTGAGCCTCTTCTGAATGAATGTATCCTCCCACCCTCAGGAAGTAGCGACCCTGATCAAGGCTGCTAAATCTGGCTCGCTTTGCGATCCCTGTCCCCACAAGGTGACTAAATTGGCTCCCAAATTAATTGAAATCTTTCAATTGATGTTTAAGACAGGAATCTTTCCCTCCCTCTGGAAGAGAGCATCGCTGCCTCTATTAATTAAAAAGCTATCACTTGACCCTTTGGATCTGAACACCTACCATCCCATATAGCGGCTATACCTACCAGCTAAAATGGTAGTAAAAATAATGAATAAACAATTGTCTAACCATATTTTGCATAATAATATGCTTGATTCTACCCAATTTGGATTCCACAGTGGCCATAGTACAGAGTCAGCACTGATTAAAGCCACAGAGGAGATTAGATGGTCCCTTGATCAGCGAGGCGAGCAGCCCTTATCCTCCTAGATCTATCAGCAGCCTTTGATATGGTCAATCATGGGCTGCTGATAGATCGGCAGACCAGGATCGGCGTCACCGGGGCAGCCCGGGACCTGCTAAACCAGGTTATTCAGGATAGAAAACAGTCTGTGGCGTTAGGGGAGTTTATGTCCCAGCCTTTCTCACTTCCCTGCGGGGTCCCCCAGGAGTCCTGGCTTAGCCTGACCCTTTTTAATGTTTATGATACCCCTTTAGCTGAAGCAATTACATCACATGGCTTCTCTCTTACATCCTATGCTGACGACACTCAAATTGTCGTCTCTTTGGCCAGGGATGGAAATTATATAGGATCTAAATTTCATAATTGCATGGTGGCAGTGAGCTCCTGGATGAGTAGGAATTGTCTGAAATTAAACTCAGGAAAAACTGAAGTTTTGTTGTTTGGTTCTCAACCTTCCTTTTGTATCCCTAGTTGGTGGCCGCAGGAATTAGGCGCTCTGCCGTCTCTGGTTAGGAAGGCCCAGAATTTAGGGGTAGTAATTGATAAGAAACTCACTTTTATTGATCAAGTCAATACAGTGACATCCTCCTCATCTTATACGCTAAAGAGCATAAAAAGATTCTACCATTTATCCCCCATATCTTCAAAACACAGTAGTCAATTCGTTAGTACTTACTAAGATAGACTACTGTAATGGACTGTATTTACATTTGCTACAGTACTTACTGAATAGGCTGCAAACTCTCACAAATGCTGTAGGAGAGTAGGATCTGCTTCACATGGGTACCCCCACTTTTTGCTGATGCTTCACTGGTTTTCGACATTAGTCTGGCTGGGGCCCTGCTATTCAGAACCCCAGCCTAGCTGTTTCCTCTTTAAAAGGGTCTCCATGTGCCTTAGGCACATCACTGATTGGGATCTGGAGTGCCCTTATAAGTCCCTAGTATATGGTATACTATGTACCAAGGGCATAGGTACCTCAGAGGCCTGCCAGGGGCTGCAGCATATATTATGCCACCCCTGGGAGGCCATCCAAACTGACACCACAGGTCTGCTACTGCAGCCTGGGTAAGGTGGTGCATGCACCCCTTACTGTGGTATAGGTTACCTATATCACTAAAAGCATACACACATATAAACCTATAAGTCACTCCTAAGGCAGGCCTTATCAATCCTAAAGGCAGAGTGCATGGTTCCTATGTGAGAGGGTGCCCCTGCATGAGCAGGGCCCCTCTGCAGCGTTCGGAGACCATCTCTGATGCTGTTTGTAGTGCAGCCTGACCATATACTCTTAAGCGCATTATATCCTCGCGGTAAAATGCTAACTTTGGAATGGCTGCACCTAAACATGTCGTGTTTGGTGTCAAACATCTTGGAATACTACCCCCCGCCAATCCTGGCGGCGGGGGTAGCATTCCACCCTTCTAGAGGGAAAGGCATGTTAACTCTGACGAGTCCGGTAACTTCTTTCCAGAGCCCTGGCATCACAAAATGGATGCTGCTGCCACAGACACGAGTCTGGCCTCCTGCTGCTGGACGAAACTCCGGCAGGGGAGGCCTAGACAATAGGTTTCCTGTCCCAGGGAAGTGTGACCACCTCCCCAGACAGGACAATGTGTATTGGGGCTGGGCGGGAGCACTTTCGGGTGCTTTGAAGTCCTGCACTGGGGGCACATTTGGTGTCCCTGTGCATACCCCAGTTCAAACCGGATCAGGGGCTCGCAGCCCCTGCTTTGGCGCGAACTGGACAAAGGGAAAGGGGTGTAGCCACCCCTCTGCCCTGATCCACCCATAGGTGGGGCCACAGAGTAGTCCATCCCCTATTTTTAGAATAAAGGTAGGAACCCAGTCCTTAGGACTTTAGATTATACCTGGACGAAACTCTGACACTGAATCCTGGACCTTCGACGCTCTACGACAAGATTAGAGGACTGAAGAATCTCCCTTGGGGTCAAGGAGTGACTCCCCTGCTTGGCAGGCACCAAAGAAGCATCTGTCCGGTTCGCATCACTGAAGCTCCCGTCGGACGCCAAAGTCATCGCATCACCAGAGGTGGATTCTCAGACTTCCCCGAGGCTACCCTGAGTCCCCAGCAAAGCTGAGGCCCGTGGCTACCGTGGGTGACTTGAGACCGTGACCCCTGGACACCGAGCACACTTGCAAGTGCACCATCTTCTGGGTCTCCCAAGAAGTCGTGCTTTGGGCTCCGAGTAGCCCTAGCCTCCAGCACCACCTGCACCGAAGATCACTGGCCCCCACTCCACGAGTGTCCTGTAAGCCAGCTCCACGTGCGGCGTCACGAGGCTCCTTCGCGGTCGCTAGCCCGTTGGCTAGTAGCCCTTGCCGAAGGCCAATCTTTTCTTTACTTGGCATCCTGGTTGCTCCAGGCCTGCCCTCACTTACCCTCGCTGGGTGAGTTCCCCAGACCTTGCTGGTCTGCATCATCGACGATCTACATCTTACTCAAGACTTGCCGTTGCCAAGGCTTGTTGGGTCCAATCTGGTCGCCGACACCTCTGCACTCGACAGACATCGAGCAACAGCCCGAATCCTGCTCCTGGTCGCCGACAACGCCTCCCGGACCTCGTGGCTGAAGAGTCAAGACGACTGTCAACGCGCCTGAAGCACTCGACATCGGTGGGCATCTGTCCATCGCCTTCCTGGTCACTGGCTAGTGACCCAGACTCTGTCCCCTCTGCTTTCAGGTTCACCAGAACTCCGATCCACTCTTGGATCCACCCGGACACTTTTCTCCTGGTCGCCAGCAGCACTTTGCAGCAGATCGCCATACGAAACGACGACGAAACCCGACCCCGAAAGGCACCTATGCACCCGGCTTCCCTGGGTGAGGTAACACGAGTACTCCGGTGCTCCCGTGGGTAGAGACTCTTCAAAGTCCTAGATCTCAAAGGGTTTTGTCCTAGTCCTCTTTTAAGTGTCCCTTTCCTCTATTTTCCCGATCCCGACTTTCTCCATAGAAGTTAACGGCGTATCGCGGTTGTGTATTTACACTGCACGCGTCTCCCGTGGGTCCCCTGTGTCACTACCTTGGGTGGTTCCTTGTGGTCCAAGCACTTCTAGAGGCTCTAGGCCTAGTGTCTAGTTCAGTCGTGGTTCGCATACCACTTTATTGGTATATGGTTTGGTACGCCCCTAGGGCCCAAACGTGTATTTGTGCTATTACTGTGATTTAAGATCTTATAACCTATGTACTTCGAACTCTAGCCTCATAAAGAGACTAGAGGGGTGTGTTTAGTAATAAATACATATATTTTGAATATATACCTGGTGTGGTGCTCTTTCATTTGGTCACTCAAGAGATTATAGACTGGTAAAACAAGCTGCTTTACATTCCTTCAAGACTTAGCCTGAAGGCTGCTCTCCACAGCTACCACAAGGATAGCTTTCAATAAGGTTGTCTTTAACCTACCTACCATAAGAGTCGATTTGGACTGGTGCAAGGTGCCCACTATAATTAGTGGACAGCATATGCCAGGCCAACTTCTCACATTGGTGTGCAGCGTGTGGGATTCCAGCTTGCTATTGTTTTACCAGATAATCTCAATTGAATTGATCAACTGAAAACCACTAAAGGTACCTAAGGTACATATAATTTAAGCTTAGAATATCAGTAAGTTCTACTGAACTTAGAGTTGTGTGTTAAGGGATAGCACAACCCTTTCTACAACTCAAGAGAGTTTAGTAGGCCACACTAGAGTAGGTAGTGCATACACCACACCACACTAGTAATGTCTTTAAAAGCAGGATCCAAAGATACCCTGCAGGAAGCCATTGAGCTTCCCCCTCCAAGTATGACACACTCCCATTCTTGGAACTGAGAGCTTTGTGTAACGTGAGGAAATTAAGGACAGGCCAAAGTCCCACCACCCAACACCTCCAGGAGTTGTTGGTGGCTTATGATCTGAGTAAGTCTTCAGAGACTGAAGGGGTAGGAGCAGAGGGTGGGCCAGCAGATGAGGAAGGGGCCAGGGGTACCACTACCCCCAGCCCCCTCTGAAACTGACCAGGAGGGTGACAATGACCCTGACCTGGAGAACCCAATCCCTTCTGGGGAAGATGAAGATGAGGATCTAGAGAACCACACCTTTGTCCCCCCAGGAAGGATTATGAGTGTGCTCAGAAAGTCTAGGTCTCCTTCTCAGGAGTCTAACCACTCTGGCACCTCAATAGGGAGCTCTGTTTCTTCTCACAGGAGGGAATCCTCTCATGAGAGAAGAAAGAGACTGGTCCAGTATGAGGAAACTCAACTAGAGATCAGGAAGAAGCAATTGGCTTTAGATAGAGAATCCCTAGATCTCCTTAGAGAGAGAAGAAAGTTGGGACTAGAGTCCCATGGTGGCAGCCATGTCCCTAGAGACAGGGAAAGGTCCTATGACCATAGGAACCTGAGCAAGATTGTCCCTCCCTACCAGAGTGGGGATGATATCCACAAATGGATAACTGCTTTAGAGAGGGCCTGTAAAGTACAGAAGGTCCCTCAGGAGCAGTGGGCAGCAATCTTGTGGCTCTCCTTTGCTGACAGAGGTAGAGACAAGCTCCTCACTGTTAGAGAGGAGGATGCTGACAATTACAAAGTCTTGAAGAGTGCTCTTATTGATGGGTTTGGCCTAACCACTGAACAGTACAGGTTGAAGTTCAGAGACACCCAAAAAGCACAGACTCAAGACTGGGTAGACTATGTGGATTGTTCTGCCAAGGCTCTGGAAGGCTGGTTGATGGGCAGTAAGGTGTGTGACTTCTCAGGATTGTATAATCTGATAATGAGGGAGCAGATTCTTAATAACTGTCAAAATCAGCTGTTGCATCAGTACCTGGTTGACTCTGATCTGACCTCTCCCCAAGAATTGGGAAAGAAGGCAGACAAATGGGTCAGAACCAGGGTGAAGCAGAAGGTACAGAACCAAGGTGGGGAAACCAAGAAGCAAGATGCTAAGAACTCTGACAAGGGTGGGGAGAAGGGTAAAGATCAAAAGTCTTCATCAGGCCCCCAAAAATCTTCTTCTGGTGGGGATTCCCAGTCTACCAAGGGTAAAGGCCAAAGAAAACCATGATGCAAGGTCTGTAAGCAAAAGACCCACTGGACCAGTGATTGCACCAAGTCCAAAGACTCCAGTCCAGCACCCACCAATGCCCCTAAGGCACCTGTTCCCCCTAGTACAGTTGGTGGAAGTGCTCCAGCAAAGGGTTTAGTAGGGTTCACCCTGGGAACTGAGTTGGGCTCTGACCTAGTTAGAGAACTGACTCAGGCTGTGTTAGTCTGTGATGGAGGCATGGATGTGCCCTCCTCTATGAGTCCCAGTAATCTGGGCAAGTACAGACAACAGCCTTTAATCAATGGACGAGAGGCTTTGGCATTTAGGGACACAGGGGCAAGTGTCACAATGGTGACACAAGACCTTGTGCTACCTGGGCAAGTTATGCTTGGTGAAATGTACCAAGTGACCAATGCTAGCAATGTCAGAACAGACCATACTCTGGCAGTTGTTAACTTCTCCTGGGGAGGGGTAACTGGCCTTAAGAAGGTTGTGGTAAGTGCAAACCTACCAGTCGAATGCTTGCTTGGCAATGACTTAGAGACTTCTGCTTGGGCAGATGTGGAGCTCAGGACCCATGCAGAAATGCTGGGGATCCCTGCAGATGTGTTTGCTGTGACCAGGTCACAAGCCAAAATGTCTAGCACTGAACAGGCCTTGGATTCTGGAAGAAAGGACCAAGTGCCTTCCAAGAGGAGGAGTAGTAGGGTTAAGGCAGTGCCTTCCCCCTTGGCTCAGGAGGAAGATCAGTCCCTTGAGGGGGATGATCTCAGCCCTGAAGAAGGAACTGTCCCAGAGGAACTTGAACCTGACCAGGTTGAGTTCTTGGGGACAGGGGGACCTTCTAGGGCAGATCTGAGCCAGGAGCAGCAGAGCTGCCCCTCCTTGAACCCCTCAGACAGCAAGCTGCTGCTGAGGCTGCTGGGAAAGCTAGTGGTCCCCATACAGTGTATTGGGATGATGGACTCCTGTACTCAGAGAGTAGAGACCCCAAGCCTGGTGCTACCAGGAGGTTGGTAATACCTTTGAAGTTCAGGGGCTTCCTATTGACCCTAGCCCATGATATTCCCTTAGCAGGACACCTGGGCCAGAACAAGACTTGGGACAGAATTGTCCCTCACTTTCACTGGCCCCACATGTCTGAAGACAGTAAGGAGTTTTGTCGCTCCTGTGTAACCTGCCAAGCCAGTGGCAAGGCAGGTGGCACTACAAAGGCCCCCTGATACCACTACCTGTGGTGGGGGTGCCCTTTGAGAGGGTAGGGATTGACATTGTTGGTCCCATGGATCCCCAAACAGCCTCTGGGCACAGGTTTATCCTGGTGGTAGTGGATCATGCCACCAGGTACCCAGAAGCTATTCCCCTCAGGACCACTACAGCACCTGTGGTGGCAAGGGCCCTCCTGGGAATCTTCTCAAGAGTGGGCTTTCCTAAGGAGGTAGTATCCGACAGGGGTGCAAACTTCATGTCTGGGTACTTAAAAGCAATGTGGAAGGAGTGTGGAGTTACTTATAAGTTCACCACACCCTATCACCCACAATGCAATGGTTTAGTTGAGAGATTCAACAAAACCTTGAAGGGCATGATTAAAGGGCTCCCAGAAAAGCTTAGGCGTAGATGGGACATACTCTTGCCCTGCCTTTTATTCGCATATAGGGAGGTGCCTCAGAAGGGGTTGGTTACAGCCCTTTTGAACTTCTGTTTGGCCACCCTGTGAGGGGTCCACTGTGCTTGGTGAAGGAAGGATGGGAGTTACCTCTCAAGCCCCCAAAGCAAGATATAGTGGACTATGTACTTGGTCTCCGCTCCAGGATGGCTGAGTACATGAAAAAGGCAACCAAAAACCTTGAGGCTAGCCAGGAACTTCAGAAGGCCTGGCATGACCAAAGGCTGTTCTGACTGTTTACCAGCCAGGACAGAAGGTGTGGGTGTTGGAGCCAGTGGCCCCAGCAGCTCTCCAAGACAAATGGAGTGGACCCCACACTATTGTTGAGCAGAAGGGTGAGGTCACTTACTTAGTGGACCTGGGAACACCCAGGAGTCCCCAAAGGGTTCTCCATGTCAACAGACTAAAGCCATATGTGGACAGGGCAGACATGGGCTTGCTCATGGCTACTGATGAAGGGCAGGAGGAAGAGAGTGACCCATTCCCTGACCTGCTCTCACAGAACCCTGACGATGGGTCAGTTGATGGTGTAGCCTTGGCAGGCAGCCTCACTACCCAGCAACAAACTGATTGCAGGCAAGTCCTCAATCAGTTTAGACATACGTTTTCACTGACACCCAGTCAGACCACCTGGTGCACTCATGAAGTGGACACTGGGGACAGTCTGCCTATTAAAAACAAGATTTATAGGCAACCTGACCATGTCAGGGACTGTATCAGGACTGAAGTCCAGAAAATGTTGGAATTGGGAGTGATTGAGCCCTCAGATAGCCCTTGGGCTAGTCCAGTAGTCCTAGTACCTAAACCTCACACCAGTGGTGGGAAAAGAGAGATGAGGTTTTGTGTAGACTACAGGGGTCTCAATGCAGTCACTAGGACTGATGCCCATCCAATACCCAGGGCAGATGAGCTCATAGATACTTTGGCCTCTGCCAAATATCTCAGCACATTTGACCTAACAGCTGGCTACTGGCAGATCCGACTAGCTGATACTGCAAAGCCCAAAACAGCATTTTCAACCCCTAGTGGGCATTATCAATTTGTGGTAATGCCCTTTGGTCTGAAAAATGCACCTGCCACTTTCCAGAGGTTGGTGAACACAGTTCTCACAGGACTGGAAGCCTATAGTGCAGCTTATCTAGATGATATTGCTGTCTTTAGCTCCACCTGGGAGGATCACCTGGTCCACCTCAGGAATGTTTTACAGGCCCTGCAAAAGGCAGGCCTGACTATCAAGGCCACTAAGTGCCAGATAGGGCAGAGTCAGGTTGTGTACCTGGGCCACCTTGTGGGTGGAGGCCAGGTTCAACCTTTGCAGAGCAAGATCCAGACCATCATGGACTGGACTGCTCCCACTACCCAGACTCAGGTGAGAGCCTTCTTAGGCCTGACTGGGTACTATAGGAGATTTGTCAAGGGGTATGGATCAATAGTGACAACCTTGAATGACTTAACTTCTAAGAAAATGCCCAAAAGGTTCAGTGGACAGTTAGCTGTCAAAAGGCATTTGATGACCTCAAGCAGGCCATGTGCACTGCTCCAATTCTGCAGAGTCCTGATTACTCCAAGAAGTTCATTGTTCAAACAGATGCATCTGAATTGGGGGTAGGGGCTGTACTGTCACAATTGAATGAAGAAGGTCAGGATCAGCCAGTAGCTTTTATTAGCAGAAGGCTGACCCCTAGAGAGAAACGTTGGTCAGCCATAGAGAGGGAGGCCTTTGCTGTGGTCTGGGCTCTGAAGAAGTTGAGGCCATACTTGTTTGGTACACACTTCCTGGTTCAGACAGACCATAAGCCCCTCTTATGGCTAAAACAAATGAAGGGTGAAAACCCCAAACTGCTTAGGTGGTCCATTTCCCTACAGGGGATGGACTTTACAGTGGAACATAGGCCTGGGAGTAACCATGCGAATGCAGATGGACTCTCTAGGTATTTCCACTTAGAACATGAAGACTTAACTGGGCAAGGTTAGTTTAATGTCCCTACGTTTGGGGGGTTGTGTAGGAGAGTAGGATCTGCTTCACATGGGTACCCCCACTTTTTGCTGATGCTTCACTGGTTTTCGACATTAGTCTGGCTGGGGCCCTGCTATTCAGAACCCCAGCCTAGCTGTTTCCTCTTTAAAAGGGACTCCATGTGCCTTAGGCACATCACTGATTGGGATCTGGAGTGCCCTTATAAGTCCCTAGTATATGGTATACTATGTACCAAGGGCATAGGTACCTCAGAGGCCTGCCAGGGGCTGCAGCATATATTATGCCACCCCTGGGAGGCCATCCAAACTGACACCACAGGTCTGCTACTGCAGCCTGGGTAAGGTGGTGCATGCACCCCTTACTGTGGTATAGGTTACCTATATCACTAAAAGCATACACACATATAAACCTATAAGTCACTCCTAAGGCAGGCCTTATCAATCCTAAAGGCAGAGTGCATGGTTCCTATGTGAGAGGGTGCCCCTGCATGAGCAGGGCCCCTCTGCAGCGTTCGGAGACCATCTCTGATGCTGTTTGTAGTGCAGCCTGACCATATACTCTTAAGCGCATTATATCCTCGCGGTAAAATGCTAACTTTGGAATGGCTGCACCTAAACATGTCGTGTTTGGTGTCAAACATCTTGGAATACTACCCCCCGCCAATCCTGGCGGCGGGGGTAGCATTCCACCCTTCTAGAGGGAAAGGCATGTTAACTCTGACGAGTCCGGTAACTTCTTTCCAGAGCCCTGGCATCACAAAATGGATGCTGCTGCCACAGACACGAGTCTGGCCTCCTGCTGCTGGACGAAACTCCGGCAGGGGAGGCCTAGACAATAGGTTTCCTGTCCCAGGGAGGTGTGACCACCTCCCCAGACAGGACAATGTGTATTGGGGCTGGGCGGGAGCACTTTCGGGTGCTTTGAAGTCCTGCACTGGGGGCACATTTGGTGTCCCTGTGCATACCCCAGTTCAAACCGGATCAGGGGCTCGCAGCCCCTGCTTTGGCGCGAACTGGACAAAGGGAAAGGGGTGTAGCCACCCCTCTGCCCTGACCCACCCATAGGTGGGGCCACAGAGTAGTCCATCCCCTATTTTTAGAATAAAGGTAGGAACCCAGTCCTTAGGACTTTAGATTATACCTGGACGAAACTCTGACACTGAATCCTGGACCTTCGACGCTCTACGACAAGATTAGAGGACTGAAGAATCTCCCTTGGGGTCAAGGAGTGACTCCCCTGCTTGGCAGGCACCAAAGAAGCATCTGTCCGGTTCGCATCACTGAAGCTCCCGTCGGACGCCGAAGTCATCGCATCACCAGAGGTGGATTCTCAGACTTCCCCGAGGCTACCCTGAGTCCCCAGCAAAGCTGAGGCCCGTGGCTACCGTGGGTGACTTGAGACCGTGACCCCTGGACACCGAGCACACTTGCAAGTGCACCATCTTCTGGGTCTCCCAAGAAGTCGTGCTTTGGGCTCCGAGTAGCCCTAGCCTCCAGCACCACCTGCACCGAAGATCACTGGCCCCCACTCCACGAGTGTCCTGTAAGCCAGCTCCACGTGCGGCGTCACGAGGCTCCTTCGCGGTCGCTAGCCCGTTGGCTAGTAGCCCTTGCCGAAGGCCAATCTTTTCTTTACTTGGCATCCTGGTTGCTCCAGGCCTGCCCTCACTTACCCTCGCTGGGTGAGTTCCCCAGACCTTGCTGGTCTGCATCATCGACGATCTACATCTTACTCGAGACTTGCCGTTGCCAAGGCTTGTTGGGTCCAATCTGGTCGCCGACACCTCTGCACTCGACAGACATCGAGCAACAGCCCGAATCCTGCTCCTGGTCGCCGACAACGCCTCCCGGACCTCGTGGCTGAAGAGTCAAGACGACCGTCAACGCACCTGAAGCACTCGATATCGGTGGGCATCTGTCCATCGCCTTCCTGGTCACTGGCTAGTGACCCAGACTCTGTCCCCTCTGCTTTCAGGTTCACCAGAACTCCGATCCACTCTTGGATCCACCCGGACACTTTTCTCCTGGTCGCCAGCAGCACTTTGCAGCAGATCGCCATACGAAACGACGACGAAACCCGACCCCGAAAGGCACCTATGCACCCGGCTTCCCTGGGTGAGGTAACACGAGTACTCCGGTGCTCCCGTGGGTAGAGACTCTTCAAAGTCCTAGATCTCAAAGGGTTTTGTCCTAGTCCTCTTTTAAGTGTCCCTTTCCTCTATTTTCCCGATCCCGACTTTCTCCATAGAAGTTAACGGCGTATCGCGGTTGTGTATTTACACTGCACGCGTCTCCCGTGGGTCCCCTGTGTCACTACCTTGGGTGGTTCCTTGTGGTCCAAGCACTTCTAGAGGCTCTAGGCCTAGTGTCTAGTTCAGTCGTGGTTCGCATACCACTTTATTGGTATATGGTTTGGTACGCCCCTAGGGCCCAAACGTGTATTTGTGCTATTACTGTGATTTAAGATCTTATAACCTATGTACTTCGAACTCTAGCCTCATAAAGAGACTAGAGGGGTGTGTTTAGTAATAAATACATATATTTTGAATATATACCTGGTGTGGTGCTCTTTCATTTGGTCACTCAAGAGATTATAGACTGGTAAAACAAGCTGCTTTACATTCCTTCAAGACTTAGCCTGAAGGCTGCTCTCCACAGCTACCACTAGGATAGCTTTCAATAAGGTTGTCTTTAACCTACCTACCATAAGAGTCGATTTGGACTGGTGCAAGGTGCCCACTATAATTAGTGGACAGCATATGCCAGGCCAACTTCTCACAAATGCCGCACCATGACTGTTATTAAAGATCCCAAAATATCAGTCAGTGTCAAAATCGATCAGGAAGTTACACTGGTTGTGAGTACGACAGATAATTACTTTCAAGGCTTTATGTACTATCTACATAGCGTTACACAATCATGGGACAGTGTTTCTTAAAAACAGCTTCACCTGGTATGTCCCACGTAGAACACTTGAGTCAGCAACAGCTAAATGTGTGGCAGTCCCCAGGTTTAAAAGAACTTCCTGGCAGTGGCATAACGAAAGTTTAAGGGGCCCCCCTGCAATGTACACGGAGGGGCCCACGCTCTGGATTTACTACGGAGCGCTCAGGCCTAAGTACTGTGCTGATGGGGCCCCCTGCAGCTCGGGGCCCCCCCGCACCGCGGGTGTTGCGGGGGCCTGTGTTACGCCCCTGCTTCCTGGGGTGGAAGAAGCTTTGCAACGGGAGCAGCAAAGGTTTGGAATTCTCTCCCCTTGCAGACTAGAGCTATGCTCAATCTCTTAATCTTTTGAAGGCTTTGAAAACCTAGCTGTTCAATGCAGAACGAGTCTCACTTTCTCTTTTTGGTCCTTCTGAATACTGTCAAAGCTAGCGCCAAGACGCCTTTGGGCAATCAAGCGCTCTTATAAATCACAGTAACATTAACATTCACTCTGCCACCTCCCAAGAGCTACTTGGGATTGCCTCCTTTTCGAAGGGACATCTTCGTTCTTCCATGAAGAAATGTTGTTTCATCAGTAGTGTTGTTAATATTTTTTCCATGAATTCAGCAAATAGTTGAAAAGTGGAAAGCCATGTTTGCAATCTAGAAACCGTGACAGGCAGCATTCCAGGTGCGATGTTCCCAAGTCTATTTTCCATTAAAAAGAACCCACCGCTGTCTTCGTCCACGTTTTTGGCATTCTGTTAATGTCATTTTTTTCATGTAGTTTGCATTTTTTTTATTTGTCTTATGCTTTTTGGGGCACATAAGGCCTCTGGGCTTCAGGACTTGGAAAGTGTTCTTTTGTTGCCAGTTTAGAGTGTGGCAAGTGACTGAGGTTGGTCCACTATACCTGATGCCAGCCCTCTGCACAGATAATGCCATTGAAGAGCCTTGTCATGGTGGAAGGAACACCACTCTAAGTTGGAGTGTTTTGTTGTAGTAAGTTAACCGTAAGAGGATGCCAAAGTGGGTGTTTCCAGAGGAACGATAACTGTGGATGCTAGAAAGAAGTAACTTTGTCAATATCATAAATATGTTTTGTTTTTCCTGTTTGCCCACCCTGTGTGCAACTGTAACCTAAACCTGAAAAATATTTTAAGGGCCTTATTTTGAGTTTGGCGGTCCGATGGCCCGCCAAATCCACGGTGGTGGTGTGGCTACCGCTGCCCCGGTGGTCCAACCGCCCTATAACAAGTTGGGTGGTCGAAAAGTGTGGTGGTGAAGAAACAAAGGGGGCCCTACAGAGCCCCCTGATGCCTCTGCACCAGAGGGTGCATGCAGGGGGGGGGGTTCATGGTGTGCCCCCCTGTCTTCCTGCCCCCCCAGTTCCTGCAGGGGCTGGACTTGACAGTCCATGCCCTGCAGGAACGTCAATGGAGTTCCCATTGCGGTGCCTTGCTAAGGCTCATGTATGAGCCTTAGCACTGCATCGCCGCCGTGGTCCAGCCGCCGCAGGACCACCAGACCTGGATTCTTGTGGAAATCCTTCAGGCGGTTGCATTATGGCTTTGGCAGTGTGGCAGCGGGGAGCTGGCGTGGCGCCCCACTGCCACACAGCCATAGTCATAATAAGGCCCTAAATGTGTGCAGACAGGGAAGGAAAGTGTCACCAACTCCTCCACATTTTCAGGAGGTGGCTTCTCCACAAAAAGACACTAGTCGCCATCTATAAAAGCTAACAAAATTAATTACATAAATTCACATTTTACTCTGCAGTCAACTTACATCATTATGTTTGTAGTGCAGGAATATGCCTGGAAGCCTAAGACGGAAGTCGATTTTCAATAAAAAGAATAGCCTTTGGGATTTTATGAATGGAGGAAAATGAAGAATATCTATGCTAATCATAGACAGGAATATAATTTGCACATATTTCCCCTTTTTGCTTCTACCTGAGTACAGCAGAAGAGTGTGTCAAACTTGGATTTTTGGAAAGCTAATCCAGGTTAGCATCAATACTGAGTCACGTGACACACCTCATTAACAAGATATTTTAAGGGTATTTAGAATGTATGTGTTTTTAGGGGCTGAACATTATATTATTTTCCCACTAACTCTTATGCTGGGTTTCTTAAAATAAATGAGAACATATCGACGCCAGCATTATTAGAAACTCCCGTCATATGCTTTTGTGCTTAGCTGCCATCGTGCTGCCTATATACACAGGTTAACCATGGAAGCCACAATTGACAGAAGGGTAATAAAGATCAATTTTAAAACATGACAGCAGGGTGGTTTATGACAACAAATTAGGTTACTTAGAGGCAGTTAAACGCTGCAATTTACCAAAGTGACCAAAAAGTGGGGTCAGCGCAAAGGTTAAGTATCATCCAATTTGACACTCATTAGCCTACATTTATCTTGACAAAGTTGTAATAAATGACCCACAAATACAATCACACAGCAATTTACAATCACACAGCAATTTACAATCAAAGTCTCAAATACCACACGCAAAACAGGGAACTGCGAGAAGAAACAGACAAATGAAAATAAAAAAGGTTAACTTAAACAGAGTTTGGAAGATAAAAAAGAGAAAATGGTATGCCACTATGGTTTACAATGGCTAAATGGAGTTACAAATAAATCAAATGAATGTATTGTGGTGATCTGTTTTCTCCTCAGCGTGACCATCTCATTGACCATATTCTCAATGACACAAATACAGTTTTGCAAAATACAGGTATAATCTCTTTAAACAATATGGAGCAATGAGTGAACTGCACCGAAGCAGAATTTTCTTTTTTTTTAAAGTATACCATTCACATTGTGAGACTTGAGTAACTAGAAAATGTATTACTGCTGTTACTGTTGTTTCAACCTTGAAAAAACACACAAAAGAAAGTGAAACATGGGCCTGCTGAGAGTAAATGTTGTGCAGAACTATACAAATATAAATAGTAAAGCCTGAACTATAATTAGCAATGGCTATGTGCAAACGCGTTTAGTTGGTGATGGTTAAACATTCTAGTCAGGAGGCCAACCCAGGGTATCTGTAGCGCTATATTCCCAATTATACCTTTCTTGGTGCTTTTATTAAACATATGATAATGGCTGCACATGAAGCTAGAGTAACATTTCACTAAAACAACAAATAATTGTAATTTGTTAAGATGAGAGCTCCTCTCTTGAACTGTTTCCTTTGTCTCTTTGTCATATAATGTGGAACTGATTTCTTTTCAAGTGCAAAAAAAGGTCTGTGCGTTGAATTTTTGAAGAAATAACATAACACCTCTATGGACGTTCACTTTATGCCATGTTCGACCAAGTTAGAAATATTTTTTTAAAAAGACCAATTTTTAAAGTTAACATACAAGGCGAGACAACAAAATAAACCACAAGAGAGAAAAAAGTGTTCCGAAGTGTCAATAATCCGACAAACTGGAAAACTAAAGGAGAAGTACATGGGCAGAGGCTTAGGAGCCTACATTTGAACAGGTATACAATCCTCTCCCAATTAGAATCCTGAAAACATATATCCTGGTCAAATATATTATAATGGAAAAATTAGTAGCTCGAATGGGTGAAATCAGCTTAGGACAGGTAGGTTCTGTGAAAAGATGACTATTATCTTCTGTTTGTGTTGAAGGGATTGCCACAGAGTAAACACATTAGCCTTATGGAAACTGATGGTACCAGGAAGACTCAACGTCCATGACGTTTGCATGGTCGCCACAGATAAATCTGGGTCTCAATCTTGGGACATAGAAATTCTTGTAAGTTCTCAGTGGCCCTGTTGGAAACTGATCACATCTCATGGCACCTGGAACACATGAATCTAATGTTTTCAAATTTAATGTGAGGGTGTTGGTGGAGGTTAAATCTGGTATTGGTTGCACATAAGAGTTTTACAGGCCCGAGCTTCCTGCACCTACAGTTCAGAATTTTAGAAAGGCATGCAATTTTGCAGTCAAAAGGCTTGTGAGTACTAGGAATAAAAGCAGAATTCCAAAGAAACAAAGGATTTTGCACTAGTGGTTCACTTTGAGGATCTTGCAGATGGACTGATGCTATCCATGCCAATTTGGAAAGGTTACTTACTCCAAGGTCACCTGAGTCACTGCATCCATTGAGCTGTATCCATTTTCCAAAAACGTTTGTGTATACCTTCCCATTTTAATGGCCTCCAGCCAATCGCCCACTGATCTGTAGGCACTGATTCCGAGGTGATTATGTTCCCCCAACAAATTGGATACTCTGAAAGACAAAAAAAGCAAAAGTCAATAGTGATGCCAGTGGTTTGTGAGCTTGCTAGAATACTTGGGGTGGTTGGTGTAAGAAGGTACGCGTTTTAGCTGCTTAATCTGTATGTTGTCTGGATCACCTTGTTTCAAACTCCTGCCAGCTACATAACCTCAGCATATCCACAATTGCCCACTGTATAGGAATTCCTTGGTTAAGTTATTTTACCAACTTAACATTGATCAAAAACTGATACTTTGTAACTTAAGAAAGAGCGTACAATTTGATGGAAATACTCATGAGCTAATGCCACCATTACAGATGCTGACCAATCCTATGCAAATCCGTTCAGCTTTGGCACAAAGAAAAGCAGTCTGACCAATTCCTCTTAATATAAAACAGCACACAATCCTAGATGTGTTTTGGGCTCATTGAATGATGTCAGAGAGATATAGCATATGTCTCTTAGCACTGCAAATAAGGGGACTTTTTCTTACTCAGCCAAAGACGTCTTTGTACTTCATAGCAGAATTGCAATGCCCGTATTCTATATGTCCATTGACGAAGACAGAATATGTACTGGCATGGTGCCTTCCTCTGAAAGGCTTTCCCTAACTAATAGATATTCCAAACCTCATCACCTTCTGGAAATAAACTGTAGACTTGGTGGATCTGTAAAATGTTTGCTTACAAGACCTTTACTTCCTCTTTGTATTGAATGTGTTCTCCCATATTTCTGCAAGCCTCTACTCACTCCTGTTGATGATGGAGCTATATGAATAGCATACAGAAGTGGTCTAAAAGAACCTTGTGCTTATTTTCTTAGCTAATAGTGTTTCCTTAGCAGACAATTATCTCAGAATTATTGGGGAGAGACTAGATAGTCAGAATATGCAGAACCCATTTCTTTATTTGGTGCAGGATCCTAAAGCTAATGTTAATTTTGCAATTGTAAAAATTATTTATTGTGGCTGTCTATCTCTAAGTTTAATGAAAAGAAAAAGCAACCAACCACATGCTATTTTTGTTTTATTAATGCAAACTGATAAAGTAAAATGCCCCACGCTGCTGCTCCAATAACGCCAAAGCCATACTGACACCGCCCGCCAGAATATGACTTTTTCTCTGGCGGGCGGTTCTTGGGCGGTCCCATGGTGGTGCCTATGAAAAAGGCACCTAAATCGGAGCATCAAAGGCAGTTCCTGTATGGCATGGACTGGTGCAGGCCATGCTGTGCAGGAATCGGGGTGCATGCACACAGGGGGGCACAACATGTGCCCCCCTGCATTTACCCATGACCCTGAGGCAACAGTGGGCTCTTTAGGGCCCCCTTTGTTTCCTCTCTGCCACAGGTTTCATGGCGGGCTCACCGCCATGAAAACCGTGGTGTAGAGGCAACTCGTAATATACTTGGTGGTGCCACAGCAGCACCGCCAAGCATATTGCAGCCTCAAGCCACTGCAACACCGCCGATCCCTGGCGGTTGCGTCAATCCCATGGGGGTCCTACCGCCCAAATTGTAATAGAGCGTATGGACCGCTGGTGCAGCGGTGCCCGCACCACCACAGTGGATGGACTGCCGTAGTCATAATCAGGCCTAGGTCTGAAGGTAAAGTCTTTGACTGGGACAAACCCATTTCATGCATCTTACCCATGCTCCATTATGGTTAGCCTGAAATCATGCCTAAGTCTCGATCTACCACTTCTATAACAAATCATGTTTGGTGCTTTTACTTTATTACTGTTTTGGTACTGCATAAATACTTTACACATTGCCCTAAGTTCCCCCTGCCTGCAGTGTGTCATAGCTACCAAGGGGTTGAGCTAAGATTAATGTAATGACTTTGGGATTCATCCTGACAAGTTAGTGTCATTATTCCTTGAAGTGGGCAACCATCGCACCCAAATAATAATTCACTTTCTTACACATATTATCGAGGCATTAATGGTATCTGGGAATTTGAATCCTTAAAAAAGGGCAAAAACTTGTCACTTCCCTACTACATATACATACACAACTTTATATATATAGTCTGAAGATCATCAACGTTAAAACCCAAAACCATTATTTTTTACAACTATATCTTGATCACCATAGTCCTTTTTTCTTAAATTTAGTCTACATTTTTCTTCACTATGGCATAAAGAGAAGAAATTGATTTTAAAAAAACGAATCAGTAATCTAGGCTGCACACAAGTCACTCTCATCTTATCCGCCTTCCCCTTTGTTAGTCGTCTGCTTCCTTCTATCACTCATCTGATTCTGAGAGCTGACTATAGGGGGCTTCTGAAGATAAGTTCTGAACCCAAGTGCCTTAGTACCACTTTCAAGTCAAGTCAAATCATATAATGGAGAAGACAGCCACTGCACGCCCCATAAAGACAGACAGCATGCTACTGAGGAAAAATGAGGAATTATAAGAAATATGCAGCACAATTCATGTGCTAGGAATCAGTAGGAAGTTAGCTCTTGCAGGTTTTTCTTTTCATTAGGTTAGTCCTTTCATTGTGAAACTGACGCTAATTGGCCATAACCACAAATATAAGTATGATGTGAGTCATAATAAAGTCTTAAACCAAGAGGGCTACCACTGTTAGGAAACAGGCAAAAGTATTCCAACCATTGTATTGCGTTTCTGTGTGATTTCAGGCATTCAACTGAAAACATGCTTGGGTTTACTAAGAAGTTATGTTTTGAATCTTGCATTATTCTCACTGACAATATTTTCCATCTGCCTGTAGCATTGCAAACACATTACCATTCAGCCCTGAAAATGAAGGCTACCAATGCAAATTTATGTCAATTTTTCTAACTACTTAGATGATAAAAATGCAAATATGCTCTTAATTATCTCTGTTGCATTTTGCACGTGATATGTATTTACATTTTTGTAAACCCTTCCCCGTTGAGTCTCTCAAAATATCCCAGATTTACATGAAGCAATCTGCTGCTATGATATGGTATCTCAGAAATCAGTGTTGGATCCTCCCCTTTGCACCCAAGCTATGAACACAGCATTAAAAGGGATTCTCGCCATTTATTCGACCAAACCTTACTGATCCAGGATAGATTTCAATTGCATAGAAATGGAAAAGCGCATCAACTGTGGTATGATAATTAAATGTTTTGAGGAGTTTGATTCAGCAATTGTTGTCACACTGCTTGATCTCAACACACCTGATGCCGTACTCTACTGAAATAAAGGATGTGCAGAGTTGTAGCAAATGTTACAATTGAGGACACATTTGGCACCCACTAATCTAACTTATTCTTCTAGTTTAAGTAATTTCCACAGTCAAAGCAGCTTTCCAGGACAGAAGGATAGAAACTCTAGGACCCTCACTTTGAGTTCTGTGCTAATCTCAAATTATGTGTCAATGAGAGTTTTCACCTTAATGAGGTGAATTAGTCATGCTCAAACTCGGTGTTTTTTTGCTGCGCAAATTTCTCTGATTAAAACCTTGCAAAATCTATGTGGGGAAAACACTATACTCTGAGTTTTGCAGCTCTAAAGGTAAATATGTCCATGTTATCACATTATCCACCTACCCAGCCTGCAGACGTTGTGCTGGTGTGATAGTACCAAACCTCTGGAAGACCGAATTCCACAGTCTAGGTAATTCTCTGTATGACATTACTGCATCATATTGTTGGAGCTCTTGGAATGAACGCCTAAAATCATAGGCATACATGGGCCCCTCTAAATCCCCATTAGTTCGGGACACAATGTAAGAACAGGGCACGTTCCCAACAGGATACTCTAATCACTTTTAAAAATTGTTGTATTTTTGAATACTTAAGCACTGGGCATTGGGTTTGCCTTATAACCAATGCAAATACAGTTCCTATGGCAGTAATGTTACATACAGTTGATTGTAGCATACATTTGGGAAAACGTTACATAGGGATTGCTTTGATGTAATTTAGCAACACTTTGGAATAGGGGGCATTACTTCCCACACCCAGGAGCAGTCCCGCAGTGCATCCCATATCTGGTCAATACTTTCAGTGGGGGCACCAATTCAGTGTCCCCACACAAGCATGCATAAAACAACATGCAGCTGCAGGAACATCCAGTGGGTGAACTCAGCAATAAAATAAACTCTTACAAACATGCTTAGTGCACTGGAAGAGTTCTGACCCTCGGTGAATGTTAAGCTCATTGACCTCTTTTGGGACGGTTATTACCCTTCATGATAAAGGATGTTTACTCCTCCCCGGAGTGACCTAAATGCAAATAAATTTGGTATCCTGACTTTTTGTTTTGCCTCAGTACACACACACATCCTGTGTGCGCCCAGATTTGACATTAAGATCCGGAGCCTGAGTCTGAGGTCATGTAGGGGCTCTGAAGACATACACTTGGCTGGACACCAGACTGGCATTTGTGTTCATGGTCATGTATAGTGAGTGGTGGTGGCAGCATATCAAGTTTTAGAGATCAGTAGCTGAACAGGACTTTGTACCTGTTCAAGGATTGAACAAGTCGCCTACAGGCTCATTCAAGTACATTTTCACTAACATGTTATGACCAAACCCTAAGCGGACATCCTTGTGTGAATTTGAATGCATGTGCACGTAGGGTGTAAGGTAGCAGGACTCCATATTGTTTGCCAGTATTGTATCTATGCTGTTATCAGTGGGATTAATTTTGGATTGCCCCTGGAATGACATGCAACAAAATGGAGGTTGTTACATACACCTCAGACAGTGGAAGTGTGCAACCTGCATTCCTGAGAAGGAAGGTGTAACTTTTTAAGGGCAATGAGGCAACCCATGTGTATATTTTAGTCTTTGACTTCATTAGTTGTGCTAACAGAGATAATTCTTCATACTTCTCCTCAGGCATGATATTTATCGACTCACCACTGACAATTATGAATGGTATCGAACACCCATTTATCTTTAGAGTGATCTTCAGACAATGTTTGAATGTTTTTGGTGCTTTTTCATATCGATTTTTCTTCACTATGAGTTTTTCCTCACATTCAACTAGTACCACATGTGCATGCCTTTCTGAAGTAATCATCAACATTGCACAATTGTCATTGTCACTTTCACTGGAAACTGATACCTAGAAACTCTGTCGATGATTTAGATGATGATCAACCACGTTTGGTGTCGATTTGCCTCAGTTGATATGACTGCTTGGCCTGTGGGAGCGTGCCTTGCAATTTGTCACTAAATGGTTCGTTTTATCACAGCCAATGCATATCTGTTCAGTGGTGAGACATTTACCTTCATGTGGAAATGACAGTCCACATCTGTAACAAATTTTCTTTTTGTGTGGAGACATCGCCTTGTGTCCCTCTGCCTTGTTCTTTGGCTTACTTTTCAGGCTCATGACTGATGCACTTGGGTGCCTCTGGCCTCCATCTTAGTCGCTTGATGACCAGCACGCTCTTCAGCTGTTCTGAGCTCGGAGTTTCCTTCAGCATTCATCACCAAAAGAAATCTAACAGACATCCATTGAATACTCTGAGGCAGGTAGCTTCCTCATCATTAAGTTAATTGAAGTTACAGTGTTTCACCAGAACATCCAGTATCTCGACAAGCTCATCGACGGTTTCTGATGTTATTGACAGAATATGTATCTTTTATAATCTATATTTAGAACTGGATTAAACTTGAAATTCAAGGCTGTTTTGATTTGATCATGCGTCACTTTACCTTCTGGTGGTATCGTTTTCATGGCTTCTTTCACTTCTTCACCAGCCATGTTCCCCAGGTACTTTTGAATCTTTTGATAATCTTTTTCATCTATTGCATCTATGAAATCTTCGAAATTCTCTAGCCATGCAGTTCATCTATTGCCAATATTGTGTTTTTTGGTCGTATCAAATGCAGATGGTGGTTTTAAGAATGCAGTTGCCATACATATATTTGTGGACAGTAGTGGTCTCTCAGTTGCTTCATGTGGAACTTGATCAGGCAGAACTTCTCTAGTGCCTTGTGATGTGCTAGCTTCAGGGTCAGCCTTAATGACTTTTGAACTTTAGATCTCTCCCTGGCTTTCCATCGGATCTTTTAACTGAATGGCGGTCTAGGGAGTTGTTCTGAGCTCCTACCTGGCAGCTTTGGTGTTGGGCTGCTTCATTCAGAGACAACTCGGCTAGCACAACCCCTGACCCTCTGTCTGGGGCTGCTTCGCAGCATACTGTGTTCTGAAGAATATTCAGAAGGATTTGTGTGGATCTGATTGTGGAAGTCTATCATTCTTTTGCACAGATTATTGGGGGTGGGGTTTGTGCCAAATAGTCAGGTTCTTCCTTCTTCAGTTTCTTGTAGCTTTTGGTTGCTGAGTAAACCCTGTACTGGTAGTTGGGTCTGTTTTTGCTCCAAGGCTCTGGGTTATTCTTGTTGCCTGTTTTTGTTGCCCCAGTAACCATTAGAGCTTTTCATAGTCACACATAGCCCATATACATTAACTGAACCAACAGCTCTGAGTCCAACAAAGAGAAGCAGGGGCTCAAGCTCGGGTGTTTCTTAGCATGGGTAACCATGGTATAAAACATGGTGAAGGCTGTCAAGTAGGTCTGTGCCCTTTCCCGTGGAATGTAAAACCAGAAGAGGCCTCAGGTGTCCTCTCAATGTCAACTCTGCCGGAAAAGAACATACCTCACCTGCCAATCTTATTAAAAGGCTCAAACCTCTTTCTGCTAAATATGATCTAGGATCCCCGCCAAACAGAAGACTACATTCCACCAAGCATGTAAATCTACAAAACATCACATGAAAGATGCTATTTTGCGGGGTACTTCATTTTCCCTTTTAATTAAAAATTTTTAAAAAGAAGATGCGAAAACAATGTTCAAAGCCAATGTCTCACTGTGAGTAATCACCTAGAAAGAGAAATGACTGTGCTCGTAGGCTACTTGACCATGATCTGGGCCTGTGTTGTAATTATAAGTACCTTCAGACACCAAAGGCCACTCAGGCTGCAAGGACTTCACTACCAAGGTTTTTTAAGTGTTCCAGACATTTTTGAGGGTCATTCCTGAAAGGTTTTTAGGGCAGATATTGGAAGGTAGGAGTGAGTGGTCTTTCAACAATGGCACCGCCTTCAGAATAAAAAGACTTAGCCAGGCGCAGAATCTCCAGTTATCATGTTTGCCAACTTTTTGATCATCGTTTCATTCACCTGAAAGGTTAAAAAACGAATAACATTAGAATATTTAAAAAGCTCTCCATCATTCGTGCATCCTAAGAAGGGCCAAGAATGCGACATCACACAATGCAGTTGGGAGATATGATAAGGGTGTAATTTTAAGGATTAGGTATAGGAACCCTCCTTGCTAGCCATCTGCATCAATTTCTGTCTTCAAATTATGCAATGCCTGCTGACAGACGAGGAGACTGTAACTGCAAGATGCCAATCTCTCGGGTGCAATCAGCTCCATGGGATCAACCAGACAGCTGTCACTCAGGAAACACGTTTCCCCCGCACGGCCCTGACAGCCCTTGGAATCAACAAATCCCATTAAAATGCTAATAAAATGGCCGCCAGATTGGACAAACGGTTTATTGAATCATCTCATTTTTCCTCTGCATAGGCTCGTGTTGTAGGGAACCTGAGGACTGGCGGGGTTGACAGTGCGCATTAGCAAACTGAAATTGCCTGTTTGCTCTATACAACAATGTAGTCGGCGGAGGGGGGGCGGTGCACGAGGCTTGCCTCGCGCTCAGCTAGATTTGCCTGCTATGACATTTAAGCTAATTGTTAACACTATCTGTGCGCCAGTTGTTGATTTAGAAAGCTAATGATGCCTGTAGAGGGGCTAAAGATTCACGGCGACTGTGTGCTGGAAACGCCATCTACCTCAGTAAACATGAGTGGGCTTTTAGCCCTGGCATAACCTTTTCCGTGCGCGCCAGCTTCATCCTAGAGCGAGGCCTAAGTGCTGTCATGTACCAGTTGGTGTGATTTTTTTTTCCTGCTAGAAAAACTTCGCTCTGTGGAGGGGCTATTTATTTTCAGAGCTCAATAACATTTCTCGAACCTTCCAAGCATGCTTCCCTCACCTCCCGTGGCCTTATGTGTTTTTTTTTTTACCCAGTACTGCAACTGGAGTGTTTCTGGTGCAGCAACATAGAAAAAGAAAAATACTTTGAGAATGACGGGATCCACCCATGTATGAATGAATGTACATATTCTCACTCAGAAGTGCATGCTATGTTAGTATTTTTATTTAAAGGACAATGTGAAAGTGCACAAAGCTTTTTTTCCTTGCATAAACCTCAGTAATGGCGGGAAAAGTCACAGTATGTCCTTACCATGCAACGTACACGCATAATTGAGGCTAATTTCACATTTCACATTTTTCCTACCACCTACACATGCCCAGATACACAAAGTATACACAGATTCTATCAAGTACCCCTCTCCAATGTATGAAAATACAATGGGGCAGATTTACGAGAAAGTCACTCTGCATTCCGCAAGACATTTGGCTGCGCCGCACTGAGTCACTTTCAGAGCACAGGAATGCGACATATTTACAATGATATGTCGTATTCCTGGCGCACAAACAGCTGCCATGCGCCGGCGCAGGCACCCTTGCACCATGGTGCAAGGATGCCTGCGTCATAGGGAGATTGTTTTCGTGCAGGAAGGGGCACCTTCCTGCACGAAAACAATCACTACAGGCATTTTCCTCTTTCAGTGCGTGCTGTAGAATGCAGCACGCATTGAAAGAGGAAAATATGAGGAGAAATGAAAACATTTCTCCTTGTTGCGCCTCCCTACGCCTCCCCTGGGGAGGTATAGTCATTCACACGCATTTCCAGATTTACGATTCCTCGTAAATCTGGAAATGTGTCTGGTTCCATGGGTGTTGCGTGGGAACACCCACAGCAACACCCAGGGAACGCCCCTTTCACGCAAAGTGCTGCGTGTAAAGGGGCCGTATTTACAAGGACAGGAAAAGTCACACAGGGTGGCTTTTCCTGTCCTTGTAAATATGGAACAGTGAAATACGTGGCGTACTGGTGGCGCACTGGTGGCGCAGGGGGCTTGTAAATCTGCCCCAATGTACTTTAGCATGAAGATTATATATGATTTATTCATGATATATATGATCATATCATCTACTGGCGGTCGCCAGTAGATAGTTATAGTTAGGACCTATTTTCCATAGGAAATCCGCAACATTCTATTTGAAATAACGTTGGCGCCGGTTGACGAATCTTCGCGAAAGTTTCCAACTTGTTGGGGCGCTCCGGTCCGCTCCTATCCTGAAAGTCTCGGGGTGATTCGTCAAGCGGGGGCCGAGAAAAAAGGGGGGTCCCAAAACGTGTTTTCCCCATTCATTTTTCCATAGGAACCTTTCATCGCAGCTACAGCCCGAACTGCTGAACGGAATTACACCAAATTTGGCAAAGAGGTAGCCCTTGGTTCAGTGTCGTGCCTTTTGCTTAAATGGTGTAAATCCGTTCAGTAGTTCCTGAGAAATTTGAAAAAGAAAACACATATATATCTGGGCGGAGCCTAACCACACATATCATCGTGAGATCTGATTGGCTGTCAGCACTTCATCCTGGAATTGCTGGCAGCCATCTTGGGACCAATATAAATGATAGTACCCCATTGAAATGCATTGTAGTGAATCAAAGATTTTGAGGGTTACCAAAAGGAGAACTATAAAGGGTGATAACAGACTTTAGTTACAATAGAATTCATTTGTTGATGGTACCATACTAATTTCAGGAATTGTGGTGTGTTCTAAGGTGATTTTACCCTGTGAAAAACCTTCTGCTGGGATATCATGAATCATGTTTGAGAGAAAACTATTTTCACATGCTTGTCCCATACAGTTTTGGAAGGTGCTCCAGAAGCTAAAATGAGAGCATATTTTCTGTAAATTCACATTATCTTTCTCAGTCATGTGAGAATGAAGTCTGACATTCTCAGTAAAACATGTACATCCAACAAGGGCAGAGACTGTCAGTTGATGCCTTTGTGTTCTACTGCAGCTTCCCAGAGTGTTCTAAAGAACAACTAGAGTGCTAACAGACTTACTTATGACAAAAGTATGGCACACCTGAAGCCATCTTGATTGGAATAAACTGGTAACACTTAAAACATTTAATTTAAAAAGGAACAAAATGATGGGGTTCATTTTGTCATAGAAATTATGGTTAGTGCTGTAGAAAGAAAAATTAGGACATGTTTTAAGTGAGATCTCAAATATCTTCCTGTTATATTTCAACAGGAGCAGCCTGCCAGTTGATGCCTTTGTGTTCTACTGCAGCTTCCCAGAGTGTTCTAAAGAACAACTAGAGCGCTAACAGCCTTACTTATGACAAAAGTATGGCACACCTGAAGCCATCTTGATTGGAATAAACTGGTAACACTTAAAACATTTAATTTAAAAAGGAACAAAATGAGGGGGTTCATTTTGCCATAGAAATTATGGTTAGTGCTGCAGAAAGAAAATTTAGGGCATGTTTTAAGTGAGATCTCAAATCCTCTTCTATTTCATTAGAAAATTCTGAAAACAATCACTTTCAATACCAGCAGCAGACTTCCAGTTAACTCCCTGGTGAGCAGTAGCTTTACTACAGTGATCTAATGAGCAACTAGAGTGCTAACATTCTGAATTTATTGCAAATGTGAGACACATCTGAATGCCTTCTTGATGGAATCAAAGTAAAAAACTGAAAGCATTTCCTACTGAGGAGACTGCAGTAAATGAGGAAATTAGGAAACTTCATAACAAAGAAGTCTTCCAAGATGGCCACCAGTGAAAAAAGAGCCCAAATGTAGCACAAATATTACCCAGATGTAGCCCACATATACCCCAATGACAAAAGTGTGCAAAACACTTTTTATTTTTAGTTTTTTGCAGTTTTATGTAGTGCAGACTGGTCAGGTATTGGAGCGTTGCATCTTAAAACATGACCCCCCTACACTACAAAAACACCACTGCACTGCCCTAAACCCTAAAACACTACCCCCAGCACGACCCCCTACACTACACAAGCACCACTCCACTATCCTAAACCCTAAAACACTACCCCCAGCATGACCCCCTACACTACACAAACACCACTGCACTACCCTAAATCCTAAAACACTACCCCAACACCACTGCACTAACCTAAATCCTAAAACACTACCCCCAGCACGACCCCCTACACTACCCAAACACCACTGCACTACCCTAAAACATGACCCCCTACACTACACAAACACCACTGCACTACCCTAAACCCTAAAACACTACCCCCAGCACGACCCGCTACACTACACAAACACCACTGCACTACCTTAAACCCTAAAACACTACCCCCAGCACAACCCCCTACACTACCCAAACACCACTGCACTAACCTAAATCCTAAAACACTACCCCCAGCACGACCCCTACACTACCCAAACACCACTGCACTACCCTAAAACATGACCCCCTACACTACACAAACACCACTGCACTACCCTAAACCCTAAAACACTACCCCCAGCACGACCCCCTACACTACACAAGCACCACTGCACTACCCTAAACCCTAAAACACTACCCCCAGCACGACCCCCTACACTGCCCGAACACCACTGCACTGCCCTAAACCCTGAAACACCAGCCCCTGCACGACCCCCTACACTGCCCGAACACCACTGCACTGCCCTAAACCCTGAAACACCAACCCTAGCACGACCCCCTCCACTGCCCGAACACCACTGCACTGCCCTAAACCCTGAAACACCACCCCCTTCACGACCCCCTACACTGCCAGAACACCACTGCACTGCCCTAAACCCTGAAACACCACCCCCAGCATGCCCCCTACACTGCCCGAACACCACTGCACTGCCCTAAACCCTGAAACACTACCCCCAGCAAGACATCCTACACTGCCCGAACACCACTGCACTGCCCTAAACCCTGAAACATCACCCCCAGCAAGACCCCCTACACTGCCCGAACACCACTGCCCTAAACCCTGAAACACCACCCCAGCACGACCCCCTACACTGCCCGAACACCACTGCACTGCCCTAAACCCTGAAACACCACCCCCAGCACGACCCCCTACACTGCCCGAACACCACTGCACTGCCCTAAACCCTGAAACATCACCCCCAGCAAGACCCCTACACTGTCTGAACACCACTGCCCTAAACCCTAAAACACCACCCCCAGCAAGACCCCCTACACTGCCCGAACACCACAGCACTGCCCTAAACCCTGAAACACCAGCCCCAGCACGACCCCTACACTGCCCGAACAACACTGCACTGCCCTAAACCCTGAAACACCACTCCCTGCACGACCCCCTACACTGCCCAAACACCACTGCACTGCCCTAAACCCTGAAACACCACCCCCAGCACGACCCCCTACACTGCCCGAACACCACTGCACTGCTCTAAACCCTGAAACACCACCCCCTGCACGACCCCCTACACTGCCCGAACACTACTGCACTGCCCTAAACCCTGAAACACCACCCCCAGCACGACCCCCTACAATGCACGAACACCACTGCACTGCCCTAAACCCCGAAACACTACCCCCAGCAAGACCGCCTACACTGCCCGAAAACCACTGCACTGCCCTAAACCCTGAAACATCACCCCCAGCAAGACCCCCTACACTGCCCGAACACCACTGCCCTAAACCCTGAAACACCACCCCCAGCAAGACCCCCTACACTGCCCGAACACCACTGCACTGCCCTAAACCCTGAAACACCACCCCCAGCATGACCCCCTACACTGCCCGAACACCACTGCACTGCCCTAAACCCTGATACACCACCCCCAGCACGACCCCTACACTGCCCGAACACCACTGCACTGCCCTAAACCATGAAACACCAGCCCCAGCACGACCCCCTACACTGCCCGAACACCACTGCACTGCCCTAAACCCTGAAACACCACCCCCAGCACGACCCCCTACACTGCCCGAACACCACTGCACTGCCCTAAACCCTGAAACACCAGCCCCAGCACAACCCTGTACACTGCCCAAACACCACTGCACTGCCCTAAACCCTGAAACACCAGCTCCAGCACGACCGCCTACACTGCCCGAATACCACTGACCTGCCCAAAACCCAGAAACACCGGCCCCAGCACGACCCCCTACACTGCCCGAACACCACTGCACTACCCTAAACCCTCAAACACCAGCCCCAGCACGACCCCCTACACTGCCCGAACACCACTGCACTGCCCTAAACCCTGAAACACCAGCCCAAGCAAGACCCCCTACACTGCCCGAACACCACTGCACTGCCCTAAACCCTGAAACACCACCCCCAGCAAGACCCCCTACACTGCCCGAACACCACTGCACTAAACCCTGAAACATCACCCCAGCAAGACCACCTACACTGGCCGAACACCACTGCACTGCCCTAAACCCTGAAACACCACCCCCTGCACGACCCCCTACACTGCCCGAACACCACTGCACTGCCCTAAACCCTGAAACACCACCCCCTGCACGACCCCCTACACTGCCCGAACACCACTGCACTGCCCTAAACCCTGAAACACCACCCCTCAGCACGACACCCTACACTGCCCGAACACCACTGCACTGCCCAAAACCCTGAAACACCACCCCCAGCATGACCCCCTACACTGCCCGAACAACACTGCACTGCCCTAAACCCTGAAACACCACCCCCTGCACGACCTCCTACACTGCCGGAACACCACTGCACTGCCCTAAACCCTGAAACACCACCCCCAGCACGACCCCCTACACTGCCCGAACACCACTGCACTGCCCTAAACCCTGAAACATCAACCCCAGCAAGACCCCCTACACTGCCTGAACACCACTGCCCTAAACCCTGAAACACCACCCCCTACACTGCACGAACACCACTGCACTGCCCTAAACCCTGAAACACTAGCCCCAGCACGACCCCCTACACTGCCCGAACACCACTGCACTGCCCTAAACCCTGAAACACCACCCCCAGCACGACCCCCTACACTGCCCGAACACCACTGCACTGCCCTAAACCCTGAAACACCAGCCCCAGCAAGACCCCTACACTGCCCGAACACCACTGCACTGCCCTAGACTCTGAAACACCAGCCCCAGCAAGACCCCTACACTGCCCGAACACCACTGCACTGCCCTAAACCCTGAAACACCAGCCACAGCATGACCCCCTACACTGCCCGAACACCACTGCACTGCCCTAAACCCTGAAACACCAGCCCCAGCACGACCACTTACACTGCCCGAACACCACTGCACTGCCCTAAACCCTGAAACACCAGCCCCAGCACGACCCCCTACACTGCCCGAAGACCACTATACTGCCCTAAACCCTGAAACACCACCCCCTGCATGACCCTCTACACTGCCCGAACACCACTGCACTGCCCTAAACCCTGAAACACCACCCCCTACACTGCCCGAACACCACTGCACTGCCCTAAACCCTGAAACACCACCCCCTGCACTGCCCCCTACACTGCCCGAACACCACTGCACTGCAGTAAACCCTGAAACACCACCCCCAGCACGACCCCTTTACTGCTCGAACACCACTGCACTGCCCCAAACCCTGAAACACCACCCCCAGCTCGACCCCCTGCACTGCCCGAACACCACTGCCCTAAACCCTGAAACACCACCCCCTACACGACCCCCAACACTGCCCGAACACCACTGCACTGCCCTAAACCCTGAAACACCACCCCCTACACTGCCCGAACACCACTGCACTGCCCTAAACCCTGAAACACCACCCCCAGCACGACCCCCTACACTGCCCGAACACCACTGCACTGCCCTAAACCCTAAAACACCACCCCCAGCATTACCCCCTACACTGCCCAAACACCACTGCACTCTACTAAACCCTAGAACACTACCCCCAGCACGACCCCCTACACTACCCAAACACCACTGCACTACCCTAAACCCTAAAATACTACCCCCAGCACAACCCCCTACACTACCCGAACACGTCTGCACTGCCCTAAACCCTCAAACACTCCGCCCAGCACGACCCCCTACACTACCCGAACACCACTGCACTGCCATAAACCCTAAAACACTCCCCCCAGCACAAACCCCTACACTACCCGAACAACACTGCACTGCCCTAAACCCTAAAACACTCCCCCCAGCACGACCCCCTATACTACCCAAACACCACTGCACCTCCCTAAACCCTAAGGCACTACCCCCAGCATGACCCCGGACACTACCCAAACACCAATGCACTACCCTAATCCCTAAAACACTACCCCCCGCACGACCCCTACACTACCCTAAACCCTAAAACTCTACCCCGCACGACTCCCTACACTACCCAAAGACCACTGCACTACCCTAAACCCTAAAACACGACCTCCTACACTACACAAACACCACTGCACTACTCTAAACCCTAAAACACTACCCCCTACACTACACAAACACCACTGCACTACCCTAAACCCTAAAAAACTACCCCCAGCACGGACCCCTACACTACCCAAACACCACTTCACTACCCTAAACCCTAAAACACTACCCCCAGCAGTACCCCCTACACTACCCAAACACCACTGCACTACCCTAAACCCTAAAACACTACCCCCAGCAGTACCCCCTACACTACCCAAACACCACTGCACTACCTTAAATCACTACCCCCAGCACGACCCCCTACACTACCCAAACACCACTGCACTACCCTAAACCCTAAAACACTACCCCCAGCACGACCCCCTACACTACCCAAACACCACTGCACTACCCTAAACCTTAAAACACTCCCCCCAGCATGACTCCCTACACTACCCAAACACCACTGCACTACCCTAAACCCTAAATCTACCCCCAGCATGACCCCCTACACTTCACAAACACCACTGCACTACCCTAAACCCTAAAACACTACTCCCAGCACGACCCTCTTCACTACCTAAACACAACTGCACAATTTGTTACAGGCGTTGCAACGCAGGCCTGTGGTGCTTACTGGAAGTACCTGGTGGGCTAGTTGGGCCCCAGGGACCCTCAGTATTCAAGGTGACCTAATCCCCCAACTTAAAACGCACCACGGGGCGCGTTTGCACAGTGGTGAAGGGAGGGAGCAGGGCCTCAGGTGACATGTGCGCAAACACGCCCTGTGGTGCGTTTTAAGTTGGGGAATTAATTCCCTTTGAATCCTGAGGGACCCTGGGGGCCAACTAGCCCACCAGGTACCTTCAGTAAGCACAACAGAGTTGCGTTGCAGAGAGGTGAAAAAAGGTGCGTGGCCTCGGAACGCCTCTCTGCAACTCAGCTCTGTGGTCCTAACTGTAGGTACCTGGGGGGCTAGTTGGGCCCCAGGGACCCTCAGAATTCAAGGGGACTTAATCCTGCAACTTAAAACGCGCCACGGGGTATGTTTGCACACATGTCACCTCAGGCCCCCCCTCCCTTCACCACTGTGCAAACGCGCCCTGTAGCGCGTTTTAAGAGGTAGTTTTAATCCCCCTGCCCTATTATGTACTAGGGACGTGCAGAGGAGGTCATGCTAATCACAGGGGTACCCCAACGCATAGTGTTCCCTAGTGTATGTAGGTGTTTTCACTGTATTCTAAGTGTCTTTTCGCATAGCACTGGCTCTGGTTAGTCAGAGTCAGTTACCACCAGTACCCGTCTGAAAAAGTTGTGGGCACAGGATGATTTTGCAACAAGGCCTCTTTCTGCTCCTCTGTTGGTTCTTTCTGCACATCTTTTGCTTCTTTCTGTGCGTTTTTTCTTCTTTCTTCACATGTCCTACCTCTGTAGGCATAGTTAGAAACTAGCATTTTAAAAAACCTTTGAAATTCACTTAAAAATCATAGGTTTCAGGCACGTTATAGTTAGAAATTAGCATTTAAAAACCTTTGAAATTCACTGAAAAAACCATAGGTTTTAGGGACAGTTATAGTTAGTTGGACATTTCACTCGTACAAAACCATAGAAATTCCCCGTTATAGTTAGTTCAGCTAACTATAACTCGCGCCCCGCAATGCACTGCTGATGACGTCACATATTACATCACTCATGACATGGTCAGTGACATCACTGATGACATCTCAAATGACATCACTGATGACATCATCCATGTGATAATTTCATGCATCTTCTCACACCCTAATATAACTTTTGATACACCCACTCTAAATTACAGACTGCCATTCTCAAAACCATAGACACTCCAACACCAAAAACTACATACCCACTCACTGATTCTTAGGTCTACACACACATCCACTCACTCACCCGTACAGTCACTCATACTTAGTCACTCAGTACAGGACTATCATTTGCACTCATACACCTATATAAACACTCACACAACGCCGCTCATCCATAGAGGTACTCACACACCTAGTCAGTCATGCAAAAACTTAATCACACACCCATTTACTCACCTATACAGTTATACACACACCAGCTCACTTACTCATACAAATACTAGCACATTCTTACGCTCTTATACAATCACTGATACAAGTACACACTCATCCATACAGCCACTCTCACAATCACACACTCTCACTTATAGCCATTTATATACTCCAGCACACATATATACTGCCTTTCACATATGTAGTTACTCACACATGTACCACTGAGATATTCAATCACTAACACACCCATACACACACTCACCCACCCATACAGTCCATCACAGATGCACTCTTGAAACCATGCACCCAGTGAATCACCAACTCACACATCTATGCACAGAGTCACACACACCCCACCCACACAAACACTCAGGCACCCATACAGATACTCAGACAATCAATCAATAACCCATGTAGACACTCATGTAGCTATTCAGAAAGCCATGCAGCCGCTTACAAACCAACAGACAGACGGATACAGACATTCACACAGTTTAGTCACTAACCCGTGCATTCAGTAAGATACATTTAATCACTCACTTGTAGAGTCAGTCACTCACGTACTAAATCATCCATTCAGACACTTATACACCCACTCATTCTTCAATACGCCTTTCCCTATATATATTAAACATATTTAAACTTTACAGAAACACACAGTCACTGGATGATGTCATCAGTGATGTCATTTGAGATGTCATCAGTGATGTCACTGACCATGTCATGAGTGATGTAATATGTGACGTCATCAGCAGTGCATTGTGAGGCGCGAGTTATAGTTAGCTGAACTAACTATAACGGGGAATTTCTATGGTTTTGTACGAGTGAAATGTCCAACTAACTATAACTGTCCCTAAAACCTATGGTTTTTTCAGTGAATATGATATATATATATATATTTATATTCATGCTATATCATATATATTTATTCATATATGACTTAGAAAGGGAATTAATGCGAATGATCAAGCAGAAATACACTATATCGACATACATTACACACTGCCTAATTTGCATATCCAAATCACTACATTTGTGAAATCACCTCAAAGTTTGCTTGTTGTATAATGTGAATAAGGCCCATTACTTCGGGACAGTGACAATGCCCTTACTACAGATGCCTACGTTTACTCCGTGTATCCCAGAATGTAGACCTCTATCCTAGTTTAAAGGTCATCGATTTCCTACGGCAGCAGGATGGGGATGGGGCATGTGCTAAGCTCTGTATTGTATGTGCTGGTATATTGAGAGTATGAACTTTATCTGTATATCAATAAAAGGGGGTGCTGGAAGAGGTCCCAACATCGTAAACATCAACTGGGGATTTCAGACTTAGACTACTCAACAATATTAAATTTCACATATTTACAATTGCATTACACTTCACACATATACAAAGCTGTAAGCAGGGGGTGATTAGATGATATGGTCAGAATCACATTATTTTAGTCATGTGCAGGAGCCAGCATTAGATCCCATGCCCCCGTGTTACAACATCAGCAGCGTGTCTGCCTAACCACAACTTTTCTAATTTCTAGTTGTAGACAATAAATCGCTTCTTTGTCTTTTCGCGATGGCCCAGTGACCACTTGATTAAGGCCTGGACGACACTGTTTCCGGGGCTTCTTCCCCACTCACATGGATGCTCCTGAAAAGCCTGGAGTGTCTTGAATGCATCAGCAGGACAACAGAGTGCAGTGGGTAGCCAACTTCCAACATGCGGAGCAGGGAACAACAAACCCTTGGTCAAAGATCTTAGCTTTTCCTGTAGAACAGCCCTTTTCAAGTCATTTACAATACCCATTTGAACACGTCTGGAGACCTAAAAGTCTAGATCAGCTGCACAGCCGTAAAAGGGATGTAATTGTCTAGATCAGATGCACAGCAGTAAAAGTGATGTAAACGTCTAGATCAGCTGCACAGTAGTAAAAGCGATGTAAACATCTAGATCAGCTGCACAGCCGTAAACGGGATGTAAAATCTAGATCAGCTGCACAGTCATAAAAGGGATGTAAACGCTAGATCAGTTGCACAGCAGTAAAAGCGATGTAAACATCTAGATCAGCTGCACAGCCGTAAAAGGGATGTAAACGCTAGATCAGTTGCACAGCAGTAAAAGCGATGTAAACATCTAGATCAGCTGCACAGCAGCACAAGGGATGTAAATGTCTAGATCAGCTGCACAGCAGCAAAAGGGATGTTAATGTCTAGATCAGCTGCACAGCCGTAAACAGGATGTAATATCTAGATCAGCTGCACAGCAGCACAAGGGATGTAAAAGTCTAGATCAGCTGCACAGCCGTAAAAGGGGTGGCCTTGTGCACTTGTGCAGCTGTTATAACCAATACATTGAAGAAATAAATTGTAGTCTTGACATCTGTGCCAGGTCTCTAATGCTGCATGCAAATTGGGGTGTCACGTGGTGACAGGTTCAAACATGCCTTCTACCCCAAGAATCTTCCTCAGGCTTCACCTCTTACCACTCCCCGCAGTATGCACCACAACAAACAGAGCAACTGATCCAGACCCCGGGTCTGCGAGAAAATCGGACAGCCCACAGTATGAGAAAATCATAACTACATAGCCCAACTCAACAAATCACGGCACATTGGTTTCAATTTAAGCCAGTTTTTTTCCAACGAAATAAAAGTTGACATTATAATGGAGTGGAAATCTGATCACTCAAGGAGGATCTGTATTTTGGAATAAGTCATTGAGGAGTTTATTGGCAAAGAAAGAGTCAAGGTTGAGTGTTACTGTTAGGGATAGATTGTAAACCAAAATCATCCCTGGCAAAAACATTCAAACAAGCTCCAGACCGCAGGAAGCCACCGCTAGGATGGGAGCATGGAGCCATGGTCAGGCCAGGCAGACCATTCTGCTCTAAAAGCAGCCCGCTAGCCTGCAGCCTTCCGGGGAGATGCCAGAGGGGTGGCCAATCCGGCCTGGTCACAGAGATATTTAGGTATAGGCAAAATGGGAAGCTGCACATGGCCCCATCTTCCAAGGGTCCCTTGGTAATATGAGTGGGACAACCAGAAGACTCTTTTTCTCTCTCTCAACCGCTCTCTGTATTCCCCCTCTGTCCATACAGCTCATTCTACCTCTATATTCCAACCTCTACATTTGACTCTGTCTGTCTACCTAATCCTGCCTGAAAACTCAACACATTTCTATCTACTCTATTTCTTTGCCTCATCTATCTTTTGCTTCCTACCTGTCTCACTCCTCTTTACCTCTCTATCTACTTCTCTGTATACCTCCTTCTAACTTATTATGATCTGCCTGTGTCTACCTTGCCGCTCCCTTCTTGCAACTTCATCTTTCCCTACTTCATCTCTCTCCCTACATCTCTATTTTGCTTTATCTTGTCTCTATGTACCTCACTAAGCACAAAATCTCTATCTGTTTACATCCCTTCACTCTTTACCAGACTTTCTGACTTGCTCTGTCATCTCTCTCTACCACATTCTACCCCGTTATCTCTGTCTCCGCATATTTCAGTCTTTTGTCTCTCTTACTTCACCTTACCATTTTCACCTTAACACTCTCTCTCTACCTCTGTCTCTCTGCCTATTACAACATCTCTATAAACCAACCCCATCTTTACCTCTACTAGCTCTGCCTCTCCTTGATATAGGTCACCTCCCTTTGAGTACACTTTCCTCTACCCACCTCACTTTATATTTCACTTGACTTCATCTCTCTCTCTTCCACTCTCTGTACCTACCTCTACCTCTGCGCCCCTCTACTACCTGTCTCTATCCCACTTCTCTCTACTTAACCCCTATCTTTGCACCTCACTGCTCTGTTTCCCTTTCACCTTCTTGTTTCTCCCCCATGTGCTTCACCTCTCTCTCAACCTCGCCTCTGTTTACATCAACTCTCTAGCGCTCTCTTCATCTCTATATACCTCACCTTTTTCTACTTCTTTCACAACCATCTCTCACTACTTCACCACTCTCTTCTTCACATCTCTCACCACCTCATTTCTTTCCCTCCGTCTTTGTGATGACCTCATTACATCCTCGTAAGTCTTCCTCGCCACATGAATAACGAAGTGAGCTTCAGCTCCACACCAGAACCCTCCAAAGCAAAAAGTTAGCCTCCCATACCTCCCTTCCCCTCCAAAGATGGCTGACCCAAGTCACCCATGACCTCTATAAGAGGCGGGCCGGCCCAACCCTTCAGCCTGTTTTTTTGGTTCTGCGCTGCAGATTCTCCTGAGCGTGTTTCAGGTAAGTTGGGCTGAGATCCTGCTCCAGCAGGTCCCAGGGCCCTGGTGTGGAGGCCCTGCTCGAGCGGGCTCAATCACTGGTTCCCCCGCCTTCTGGCCCCCGCACGGACCTTTTGGTTTTCACGCTCTGCTCTAGCGGGCTCTGGTGGTTGCGGGCTCCTGGGGTTTATTTTTCCCTCCCTTATAGCTTTATGCCCTGTTATAGCGGGCTCTGTGGTGGGGCTCTGCTGTCTGGCAGCCCGGCGCTGGTAGGCTCTTACAGGGTGTTTTCGGCCCCCGGGAGGGCTGCGGGCATTCCTATGGGGTTGCTTGCGTTCTGCTCCGGCCCGCCCTAGCGGACCGGTTCCGGCATTGCGACGACAGCTGTACCGCTATACAACGTTGTGCCTGCGAGGGGTAGCTATACTTGGTTGTGTCTTGTGTTTAATGGCGCTCCCTTGAAACGAGCGGTTCGCCAGTGGCTGCCTGCACTTGGGTCGGGCATCGGTCGCTCCAGCCAGCCGTATGCTTCGGCTCCCGCCTCGGCCTGCTGCTAATTTTGCCACTTCAGGTTGCGAGACTCTCGCAACCTTCCCTGTGGTTGCGGTAAGCTTATTGAGGTTCCCGCTGCCACCGCGACTTGGGGTGTTTCTGCCCGGTTTTGGCGGGCTCTGGGATTTTCTCCTGTTGCGGCCCTGCCTGGGCGGGCTCTGCTGGGGGGCTTACCTTGCTTGCCCATTTTCTGTTGTGGGCTGCTGCCGTTGCCTCGAAGGGTCCCAGTCCCGGAGGTTGCCGCGTACTCTCCCGTTCTCTCCCGTTCTGGCCGACGGCGTGCGGCTTGTGGTCTACGTAGGTTCTGTCCACTATCATGTGGCACCAGTCCTTGGTGGGATTCTTTCTTAAACTTGTTTCCGTTTTTTGTTTGACTTACACTTACGCATGCGCACCACATGGTTTTCCCGAAGCGTATCTGATTCCCTGGTTTACTTTTGTCAGGGGAGTGGGCAAGTGATGTTTGGGGCTTTCGTTTCTGCTGTGATTGTCCAGCTCTTTTTGATACTGTCACGTTTCGGTCCTTTACTTTTCATTGGTTTTTGGGCCTTGGTGTCCCATTGCTGTGAATCGGGTGCCACATACTCACCTTTGGTGGGTATTGTATGAGTCCTGGAGGGGTTTCAGTCTCCTGTTTCAGCGGTATGTCTGTGTTTCCCTTACTGCTGTCTTTGAGGGTTTGGGGTTATTTTTTCCCCACTATGGGGGTGTTGGTTTCCCCCTTTATGCCTACGTGTTTGCGGACCTGCTTCTTTACGCTGTACGTGTATAAGAAGGTGCTGGGTTGCAGCCTTATGGCTGGTGCGGTCGACCCGTAGGCTGGGGTTGCCGGTTCGTGTCTCGGCATCGACGCTCTACTTCCCGTGCTTCTGTTCTGTCCACTATCGCTTTAGGTTTTTGTGTTTTACATTGGCCTCTACGTTCTTCTGGTCTGGCACAATGTCTTTATATTTATTGCCTGCTGGTCATTTCTGTGTCATTTTGTGGTGCGGATTAGTGCTTTTTTGGCAGCTTCCTCCAGGTTGGCGTACTGGACTGCTGCATCTGCTGCTGGGGCCTGTGTTTGACCTCAGGGTCACAGGTTCGATCCCAGCGGGTCCTCTCGGCCTTTCCTCTTTCTGTGGTCGATGTATTGAGTGCCATGGAGTGGGTACCAGTAAACATCTGTTTTTCGGTGCCAAGATTCCCTGTCAGGAGTGTCCGCTTACACATACACATGTTGTGGCTGAGCATATGCTGTCACGTGCACTGCATTTCGCTGCATTGGTCTTTTTCAGGTGTTTCTCTATCTTTCTTTTTTTTCTGGGGTAGTGCTGGGTTCCGTTGGGTGGTACTACGCTCTTGTTGACGTCCTCGGTGTTTTACCTTCCCTTCCGGACTGTGGGCCTGCGGTCCTACCGTCCTGTGTGCTCCTGTTCCCGCCTGCTCTCCAATGGCGTGTGGGGTCTGGCATGGTTGGTCCATGGTTGGGTGTCCACCTGGGGGTTCCGGTAGCTGTTGGCTGCCGGTGTCTGATGGGGACGAGCTGCTGTTGGCGTCTGTCCATCCTTCTCTGGGCTGCTTCTGTGGTCTCCATGTGGGCTTTTGCTTCTGCTTCTGCTCCTGGAGGGCTTGCCCTATCCAGACCGGGGCCGCGGCTTCTTATCTCGGCTGGCGACTGCTGCTCCTCTTGTCCGTGTCCGGCTTCTCTTCGGCTCCTGGCCTTTGGGGATCTGTTGGGGCCCGTCTGTTGCCTCTCCTTGCATCCTGGGTGGCCTGTGTAGCGGTTCTATGGGCCCTGCCTACTGCCGCGCCGCCCCGTTGTCGGTCTTGGCTGTCTCCCGGGTTCTTCTCGGGCGGGGCCTGTTCAGGTGGGGTCTTGGGGCTTTTCCGGTTCCTGGCGGTCCTCCTTGGTTTTTCCTCTGCCCCCTGGCTTTCGGTTGGGGTCGGGGTCCTCCACAGGGTGTGTTGGATGTTTCTTGTACCTTGTTGGCGGGCGGTGCTTTGCATTGTCTTTCTCTTGGGGGCTCGTCCCTTCCGGTGGGTCTCGAGTGCTACTGGGCCGTCCTGGGTTCTGGTTCATTCTCGTTTGCGCATTTCCCCGTGGGGGTGCTTTCTCTTGTCCTGCCCTCGGTTCCGTTGTGCCGGTGGTTGTGCTCCACGGGTTCGGTCCGGTCTGGGTTGGTGATGCCCGTTCTCTTCCCCTGCCGCTTGGTCGCGGGTCAGGCACGCGGCTCCTTTTCTGCCCTGTCTGCAGATACAGTCTGCGATCTGCTTTTTCTGGTGTCCCCTTCCCGGGTGATTGCGGTCTTTTCCGGCCTGTGGGACTGGGGCGCGTGCCTGGGTTCCCGGTCGGTGCGGGTTTGGTTGGTTCCCCTGCTGGCGGTTTTCTAGTCTGGCATCTGTTGGCCGTTCCTTTGGCTTGTCTGGGGTTTGCTCCAGCCCTGCGGGGGCTTCTGGTTTCTGATCTGGGCGTTTTTTCGCCTGCCTCTTGTTGCCAGGGGGGTTGCTGGATTTGCTCCCTTTTGGTTTCTTTTGCTCATTTGTTCTGTCCTTGACTGGGGTCCGGGGGGAGTCTCTCGGGACGGTTTCTCTCCCGGGGGTGTTCTGCCTGTTGTTCTCTGGTGCAGGTTTTTTCCTCCCATGGCTTTGGTCTTCCTGTGGGCAGCTGAGTTCCTTGGCTACGGTCTCGGGTTGGGTCCCCGGTGGTGGCTCTTGTGCTTCCTCATCCGGGCTCCTGGCTTGGCGCTTTCCTCTGTTCCTTTTGCTTACGTGGGTCCTGGGCTTGTTTGGCCTGGACGTGGCGTTTGGCCTGTTGGTGGTGCTCGCCTGGGGTCCTCTCCCTTGGTTTCCACGGCTGTGGATGTGGGTTGTCCGGGGGTACTGGGTTTTCCCGGTTCTTCCTTCCCCTTTTTGGGGCCCCCCGCTTCCTGTGAGGATTTTGCGTCTTCTTTATCTCTCTGGGGTGCTGGTGCCTGCTGACCCAGGGTTGCTCCCTGGTGGTGTTGGCATGGCTTCAGGCTTGTTTTGCCCTGCTCTTCTGTCCTTCTCCCCTTTGGGGTGTTTCACCTTGGCCTTGCCTCCCTGTACGCTCCTTTTCTTGTCGGCTCTCGGTGGTTCTGCGGGGTCGGGCCTGGTTAGCGGCCGACTGGGTGGTCGCTTGGGTGCCTGCTTCAGCGGCCTGTGTACTGCTAGTGGGTCGTACAGGGACAGTTTGCTTGACCCCTGCGCGGGGTGGTCGCGCTCTTCGGGCCGCGTTCTCCGTGCTTCCGGTTGCTGTCTGCTTCATTGTGCATGGTGACCCGGTGTCGGGCCTTCGCTTTCCTTTCTGGTGGCTTGGCTTGGGCCCAGTCCCTTCTGTTTTCGGGCTCCTTGGGCGGCCTTGCGGGCTTTCCGCTGTTTGCCGCTTTGGTTCCGTTGGTGGCCGGGTTGCTTCGTGGTTGTTCCTGTGGCTTCCGGGGGCTGTTCTCTTGTGCCTTCCTGGGGTCTTTTGCTCCCTTCCGGGGGGTTCTTTGGCCCACTGGGGTCCATGGCCTGGCTGTTTTTTCACCGTGTTGGTGGTGTTTTGTTGGCCTTCATTTCTGCTGGTTGGAGGGGGTGCTGGGTTCTTTTCTGCGCTCTCCTCCGTTCTGGCGGCTCCTGCCGGTCCGCCTTGGTTGTGTCTGGTTCCTCGGCTTCTGCCCTCGGTTCACTCGGTTGTCCGCCGGTCATGGTGGGCTGTCCATCCGGTCTTTGGATTTGTGGTGGTTTCTATTCTCCCGGTGTTGGTGGTACATCGTGCAGTGTTGCTGTGTTTGGGTCGGACTGCGTCTTTTGGCTGCTGTGGCATCTGGTTGTCTCTCTGGGTTGCCCTCTTTTTTTCCTTCAGTTCCGGAGTCTGGGGCTTCTGCTTCCCTCTCTCTTTGGGCTGTCCGTCGGGCAGTTTTGGTGTTTTGGGGCCAGCCGGCCTTTTGTTGCGTTGGCTCTGTGCGGTCTGGTTCCGTGCCTTCTCTGTCCTCCCTTGGTTGTTGATTCGGGCGGTTTTCTGGCGCCCCTACGGGTCCCGGAGGTCTGGGTTTTCGGCCCTCCCTGGGTCTCTCTGTCCCAGGCTGGTTCTTCCTGCTTGTGGTTGCCTCTCTCTTGGGTGGTTTTTTCCGCTCGTCGGTGGTTGTTGGGTTTGCCATGCTTCTTTGGCTTCCCCTTCTGGTCCATTGGTTTTTTGTGAGTTTACATGAAGCCGGTTGGCTTTGGTATGTGCTCACTTCGTTATTCATGTGGCGAGGAAGACTTACGAGGAGGTAATGCCCCGGTTACTTACCTGTAATCTTCATTACTCCGAGTATAGTCTTCCTCGCCACATGAGTTCCCATCCCTTCCTCCCTGTGTTGCTATCGGCTTCATGTTTATGCTTGGTAGTTCCGGCTGAAGGGTTGGGCCGGCCCGCCTCTTATAGAGGTCATGGGTGACTTGGGTCGGCCATCTTTGGAGGGGAAGGGAGGTATGGGAGGCTAACTTTTTGCTTTGGAGGGTTCTGGAGTGGAGCTGAAGCTCACTTTGTTATTCATGTGGCGAGGAAGACTATACTCGGAGTAATGAAGATTACCGGTAAGTAACCGGGGCATCTCTGTCTACCCCATATCGCTCATTTCCTCTCTTTCTGCCTAATCTCCCAATTCACCTCATCTTTCATTCGCTACATCTCCTCTCCACATTTCTTTCTCTGGTCCCTGTACATCCGCTCTCTCACTACCTTATGCTTTTCTCACAAACTTTATTTCTCTACATATGCCTATTTATCTTCATCTCTTATGACCTCCAATGGGTCTTATGTTATCTCTCACCTCTCTAAAGTACTTCCTTCTCTATTTTAGCTCACCTTCAATAACTCACTTTTCTCTCTACCTGTCTTTCTTTATACATCTCTCTACACCACCTTTCTGTATTTTACCTTTCTCTACCTCACCACTCTTTCTCTCTCCCCCACCCAGTCTCTCAACCGCTGTATCAGCCTCATCTTCCTTTCCTTACCTGGCCTCCATATCTCTACTTGACCTCTTTTGTATTTATGCTTCATCTCTCTTTCTACTCTACACCCACTCTTTCTTCCTTGCCTCTCTTACTCCTTCTCTTACTCCTTCTCTTACTAACTCACCTCTCTACCTGTCTACCTCTACCTCTCTCTACATCACCGCACTTTCTACCTCACCTCTCTCATCACCTCAATACCATAACCCTCGGTGTACCCCACCCCCGTTCCTCTCTCTACATTTCCTTCTCCCTATCCCTAGCCCTTTATGCCTTTGCACCACACTCTAAAACCCTGTCTGTCTTTCTACCTCTTTTTTCAAGCCATCTCTTCCTCTTTATATCTCTTGGTACCTTTGTTTTGGGTTACTCCATATTTCTCTCTTTACCTTATGTCTCTCTTTCTACCTCACCTATCACTCTCCCTCATCTCTATCTCTTTCTCCCTGTACTTCACCTCTCTGGCTATAACATGCTCTTTGCTAGTTTACCTCTCTGGCCTTGTTCTGCATCCTCCCATTCTCTTACTTGGGAAAGCCAGAGGTAAATCTATAAGGCGGGTCTGTTGGCTTAATGGACTAATGTGTCCACTGCAGGCCCTGTGTTTAACCTCATGGTCACAGGTTCAAATCCTGTCGGGTCCAGTCCACCTTTCATCCTTCTGAGGTTGATAAAATAAATGCCATTGAGATGAGCAACAATGGACATCTGTTATTCAGCACTAAGATGCCCTTCTGGGTGAACATGTGCTTTACAAATACACATGGTATAGCCACATAAAAAAGGGAGAGGTGGGAAAAGGCTTGTGGAAAAGAAAGAATGTGAAAACTATCACATTCCACCTGATGGCTATGTGAAAATTCCAGGATCAATGCTTTGATTTTCCCTGTTGCAGTGAGAATATCAGTTGTGAAGGGAAATGTATTTATGAATATAAATACCCAGCAATTTAATGTACAGTTTCAGGTGCCATGTTCGTATGTCTTATTTTAATATTATGCACTCACCCAAGGGAGCAGTCAGAAGGATAAAATACTCCCCACTTTGAACCATATAGTACTACGTGAGTGAGTGAAACCGGACATTTTAGGATGGCCCGTTGGAACTGTTCTCGTGAACAAAGTTTCTTCCTTCCAACTTCCAATCTTTCTTTCCTTTTCTCCTTTCCAATGTTCTTTTCTTGCATTTTTCTCTCCTTCGTTCTATCCATCTTTCCATCCTGCTCAATTTCTTCCTCCTTTGCATTACTCTTTCCTTTGTTCTTTCGCGCTGTCCTTTCACTTGCCCCTATCTTTTCTTTTCTTTGCACTCTTTTTATCCTTCCTTTCTCTCTCATGCTCGGTTCCACTGCCACTCCTTTGCCCCCACTTCTCTGTCATGGTATCTTCTTTTTTGCATGATACTTTATTAGCTGCAGTGACGTAACGAAACCTGAGGGGGCCCCCCTGCAAAGTACATAGAGGGGGTCCCCCGACCCACCACCTACCACTTTGCCACACTGCCAAAAAATCTGGTATCTTTTGAATTGAAACCTCCAACATTTAATTAAATGCCTGTATATTCGCGTGCTTAAAGTTCTTATAAGAAAGTGAGAAACACTCTTAACATATAAGCTACGCCATTTGTAACATTATTGTCAAGAGCAGATTATTTAACTGAGACAGAAATCAGAACAATAGCAAGGAGCGGTCCTATTGTCTCAGTAACTGATTATCGCTGAAGAACAAAGAACAACTACATAAGGTCTGAATTAGAAATGACATTGATGGAAAATAACTTGTAACTTTTAAAGACAATCCCAAACCTGCAATTTCACAGACTCGACTGACAATATACACGAGTAGTACACAAGATTTAACTCCGTATCCTGCCTGCTCCAAGAGAAATAAACTGGTGTGAATTATGTGCATGCCACACACTTGCGTCTGTCAGTGGTTGTGCATGATAATAACCACTATATAGTATTTAAAATGAACTGAGGAAGCAATTTAAATTTCTACCATCATGGCTTTATTAGTAAGCAGGACAAAAGCAGGCAGGCAAACAAGGCTGAGGATGAAAACTGCTGGGATGCTTCAGAACACTGATGCAGATGTTTGTCTGTATTTATCATTTCTGTATTGTAAACAATGCTAATTACAAGATTTAAGGTGCACGTGTTATAGACAAGTGCAAACAACACCATAAATAACACATCATGAAGGATAGAAACAAACCATATCAGCAAGTACCTAATGACAGAGTCTATACTAACTGTAGCTGGTGAAGCAAAGGAAAAGGTGCAAATACTTTCAAAGTGCATAATAAAACAATCATCAATCCAGCAATATACAAAACTCAACCGTGTTTTGTAAAGCAATCCCCCTTTCTTCTTGCATCAAGGTGAAAACACTTTCAAAGTGCATGATATAAACAAGCACAGCAGAATGCAGAAATTAAGCCAGGTTGGTCAAACAATTCTCCCTTTGGTTTGTGCATGAAGGTGCAAATATTTCAGAGTGACTGGTCAAACAATAACAAGCACAGCAGCATACAAAAATCAAACCAGTTTACTCAGACTATGGCCCTTTGGTTTGTGCATGAAGGTGCAAATATTTCACAGTCACTTTTTAAACAATAACTAGTACTGCAGGCAGCAGCATACAACAATCAAACCAGTTTAGTCAACCAATGCCCCTTTGGTTTGTGCATGAAGGTGCAAATATTTCAAAGTAACTGTTAAAACAATAACAGGTACAGCAGGCAGCAGCACCAAAAATCCCTGTACTGTACTCCACCTAGGCACACACACATCTAGCCCAGAGTCACTACTCCTGTGCAGCTCTGCACATCTACCTGAAGTAGGCCAAGGGTGAGTCAAGCACACTGAACTTTCAAAAAAGTGAGTGAGCCTGTAGACCTCACTCCAATGACACAGGGTTCAAAGGACCTGATCACTACTACTGATCACTACACAGTATGCTGCCACCACCGCCCTTGTGCTGCTTAACTCCTGGTGAAGGCGGTAGCCTTCCACCACTATGAGGATAGCACTTTGGGTGCCCCTCCTGTTCCAACAAGACCGCTTTCCGTGAGACAGGCCTATATCATGACACACCCGCATGATCTGTGCTCACCTATGACAAAAAAATCAGCAATAGGTATCCAGACAACTGGGCAGGGGTATACATCTTTAAACATGCAGAGGACTTTTCCACCCCATATAGGTAGGTAGGTAGGTAGGTAGGTAGGTAGGTAGGTACATAGATAGATAGATAGATAGATAGATAGATAGATAGATAGATAGATAGATAGATAGATAGATAGATAGATAGATACCATATTCTTTAAGGGGGAAAAGCCATTTTTTTGCAATCAATAAGGCATTTCATGCCAGGATCAAGATCTTGATTGTAGGTTTCGAAAACCTCTCTTTGAAACCATAATAGTATAGGCAAATAGCTTGTTACTCTTCTCCTCGAGCCGGAAGGTGGGCATGGTACCATAAATTGAGGTAACACTTAGGTTTTCTATATCATCTCATCTTACTTTATTGTCTATTTTGAGTTTCTTCCTGCTAAAAAAGATCCACTAATATTTCTCTTCAAGATTAAAATATTTTGCAATCTCTTTTGAATGCTAAAGTGGTATTTCTCACTATGGTTATAAAAGCAGAAAATGCAGCAGTTAAGGGTCATCGGGTAGGCACTCAGGGGAAGCCAATTCAATATGTCACCAAAAATGGTGCAGAGAAAATTAATGGGTTTAAATCAAAGGAAACATTAAGCCCACAATTACAAGTGGTTTGGATTGAGATGCCAGGATACCGTCTAGCCAGAAAGAGCGATTCCAGACGGTATATCAAAATTTAAATCCTACTGTTCTGAGTACTGGTCCCTAGAATGTGAATTAACACGTGAACTGGGAATTACCTGGTCCAAAACGGCATGTGGAGCCTCCCTTCTGTGGATAAATCTGCTTCGATTCACCACCAGCTATTAGGAGGTGATAAATAGGTGCAGGACCAGGTCAGCCTTTGTAGGGTGGGTAGGGCTTCAGGGGGTATTACAGGCAATGGGTTCTGATGTCGTAGAAGAGGTCAAGTGGGGACCAGGGATTGGGATGTTAGGGCTGAATCCCAAGAGTAAGCCAGGAGTTTTCCTGGTTTATTAATGAAATTCAGAAGTAAGCCAGGAGTACTGCAAGAACACGTCATACCTACTCATAGCAAACCTTTTGTGAATCAGGCCGTATGTGAATTGAGCTCCATGACCAAATTCACAAAAAATTTGCAGGAAATGGGTGCGACTTACACATATAGTACTCCTATCTTACTCTTGAATTGTAGACATAAGGTAGACTGTTCCGAGCTTGCTCCTGCCTTGCTCACAGAATTCAAGAGTAAGTCAGGAGTACCACAAAATTAAGCCATAGCAAAACCTTAGGAGATTGTGGCCTGTATCTTCCCCTCTGCAATGCCATTACACATAGAAAAGATCTGCAAAAGGTAAACTTGCAGACACATTTTTCATCTTGGCTAGCTTCGTTGAAAGTGAAAAAATATATTGCTATGCAGTAAAAATGATCACACTATGCAGAGACAAACTTTGCGGTATTGAAATGGGAAACTGCAAGCTTCGCAAATGGAAAGAATTGGACACTGTAAATATTTGCAAGTTAAAAGCAGCACCCATCTGCACTCTAACCTTTAAACCTGTTGTGCATCAAATGTCCTCTTTTGGCTGACACTATTACCCTATTAATTCTTTTTTTGTATGGTTTGTAAAATCAATATTACACTCAGAACTGAGACAAATCAATGACATGAGTGTCCCAGACGTACTTTCAAAGCACAGAAAGTAATTTAACTTAAATAAAGGGTCAGTAAATACAAAAATAAAGTAAAATGTAAATGATGGCCACAACAAATCACAAAACAACAAAACACTGCACGGTCAAGCATTCCCCAAAGAATACATGCTCTCTATATTCAGAAATTTGTATGCATCAAATCTTAAAGGACCTTTAGTATGCCTAATATAATTCAGCCCATTGGAAGACGTTTACATAATTTTCCTAGTAAAAGTGACCTGATCATTTCATGCTGTTCACAGTGCAGCCGAAATGACCCCAATAAATGAAAGAGGATTACCCAGACACTAAGGCAAACACCAGCGCATAATACACATCTGGACATTTCCATAGCATGCTCCATCTTTGCCTTTGGCGACACGTAGATCAAGCCTGGATTTCCAGCCAACATTTCCCAAGACAGTTCATTAGTCTGAAAGGACAATCTTTGTGTGGAGGGTTAGTGAAGAGTTCAAATTGGTTTTTATTCAACCTGTAATATGGGATTGCTTTCAGTGTGCGCAAGGTGCCAAGCGGAGCTGCATGCCGGACTGACATGATGCTTGCATGACGAATGAAGCACTAACAAGCGTAGCTTTATATTCCTGCATTTTTTAAATATATATTGTGTCAAATTGTGTAACACAGCAAAAAGTGATCACTATATTCATATGAAAGGTAGAAATATATACATTAACATCGTTTTATTTGTGGTGTTTTTTGTCCTTTTGTCGGTGCATTTTTTTTTTTAAATATGCAATTTTATTCGTTCACAATTTTCAAAGTACACGATTTGTACGATTACTTGCAAGGCAGTGGTAATATGTGCATTAGTACCAAATGTGAATTTCTGGCTATGTGGCCGCTGCGTAATGGAAACATTTTAATGAATAGAGGAAGGCTTTTTACCTGAGGAGAGATGGAAGGAGACGTGACTTAACTTATTTGCTTGCAGGCTGCTTCGGTAGCGTCCATGGGGGGCAGGCTCAGGCGGCTGGTGCTGTTGCATGTGCAGTTTACACTGCGTGCATTACCTACCCTGCCCCACCCTGTGACCACTGCGTGATGGCGCCAAATATGAACGTGCGTCACTGCGGCTGCGCAAACCTAGCCTCTGTCTCTGAGGCCGAGGTCCCGTTTTAATAATGGCCTGTCGCCTGTGCAGAGAGCCAGCAATTGTGGTGCATGGGCGGCAGGCCATTGTCATTATTATAACACTCCTCTGTCTCGGAGACTGTGCCCAGCTGATGCGTGCCGTGACACTGACTGCCCGTTATTATGTAAGGTTATTGGTCCCAGAGCCGAGCCAGTCTGCATTGTGCTGAGGGGGCCCCCTGGACCACGGGGCCCCCCGCACCGCGGGGGCTGTGGGGGCCTATGTTACGCCCCTGATTAGCCGATGCTTCTGTCCTGTGACCTGCGAGTCACGCATCCAAGTTACGATGACTCTTTAACAGCTACTGAATTTGTCCTGTGGTACCTCTGCTGAAGCTGATATAGCAGGTGCCTCGCGACGCTCTTGCACTCGCCCACTGCCCATCTGGCAAGTTACCTTTATCTTTTCTTTCCTGTAGCAGAACGATCAGACTGTTAAGGCAAAAGACAAAAAAACTAAATCCAGGCTAAAAAAATTGGCTTTATCAATGGTTGTTTAAGCTTTCTGTTGGTACTCTTTGGCTAGCCGACACCTATCCGCTTAAAAAATTGTATGTTTTGATGAGCCCTGTTGCTCAAGTTTAACATATAATTCAATGGTGATTGCATTCGTGAGGGCCTGAATTAGCTCACAATGTACAGTAGATTCACAGTTGTTCCTAACAGGGGACCCCAAAATATGTCTTGCCCAAGCCCCCAAAATGCATTAGATAGCACCGCCTTGTCCTTGTAAGAACATTGACCCCCAAGAAGACTTGTGACACCCAATGTATGATTGGGGTATTTTATTCCTTATAACATATGATGTCCTACACTCCATGCTTCCTCCTGGATCAAAAGCATAGAGAGGTGTGTTCTGGATTTGGATCAGTGCATAGATCACTGGTACCGGGTGAACTAGAACACAGGTCTGGAGCATAATAACACTGTTCTATGTAGGTTTTGCATTATTTCAACCTTTATTATATTAAATACTTCCATATTTTTATAAAGCTTTGTCTATGAGAAAAGCCTGCTTCTAAGCGCCATATTCACAGTTGTTACATTGACTATCCCTAGTTTACTGAGTGCTTTAAGGATGAATGGCTGAATACAACCAAAAAAGTATTATCACATGTGACTTGCGAGTTTACAAATATAATTACGCAGATGGTGCATTAACCCTCAGCGCGCTTGTACCAAACCAGTATAGGGTGGCTCCATTTCAGAGGACAGACTAGCTTTGAAAAGAGGTTTGGGAGCTGTGAACATGTGCACACACACGCCAAGGCGTTCTGGCAGGGTTTCAAGGACGGAACACCTGCACTGAAGAAGGATGCAGAGATGGAATATTTCTGTTGGAGAGTAGAAAGTCTAAATGTGCCACCAGACTATTTTACCTGCTACGACCTCGCTTGCTAGCTTCTTTAAAGAAAAGTGCATGATGTTGAAAGGACGTGTTTCTTGATGTACCGTTTGGTGTCTCAGTTTGTAATTTCATTAGCGCCAAACCAGGTATTAAGGAGTAACGGCTTGATATTTTTGAATATACAGCCTACAATATAAAATGTACAACCTAATAATAAAAATCGAGTTGTGCGCCATAAAAATTTATCTTTTGTGCACTGGAAGGTTTAATTGTCTAAGTTGAAAGATCCGCCTTGAGTTTTACTGCTCTCTGCTTCGCATGGTTTTGGTGCCCAGCCAAGAGAACATTTGAACAGAAGTGGCAGACTTGTTTAGAAACAGACAGCGGCATTATGGAATTGTGAGCTATTTTTGAACAATGCTGACAAGATGACAACCAGATGCACACATTGTGATGTTGATTCCAGATTCTTCTGCAGAGAAAGTACCGGAAACGATGTAAGTGCATAATTAGTCGAGATGTGAAGTTGCCTCCGGGACTGGGGGCAGAAGGCTTTCAGGGCTCCATTTTTGTGGCGTGACTGAGGATGACAATTTGTGCACAGTTTGTTGACACATGAGCAGTGCTTAATTTGTAACAAAATAAGTGCCAGGGCTCTCGTCAGGGGGGCACTGCAGCTTGTACCACACATTGTCCGTGCCATGCTGCCAATGACTATAACAACACAACTACTAACCATCACACTCATACAAGTGTGACAATTCGTATTATTTCAGGCCCCCAAAGCTATAAGAATGGCTTAGCAGCTGGCAATAGTCATTTTTAATGAATACAACATTAATAATTAACTGTTGTTGAGGTCATCTCTAAATTAGCTACACAGCACCACCTTGTGGCAGGCTGTCATAAGCGCCGGTGCTGCAAAATTAAGTTTCGGTGCCGAGCATCGGAAACCACCGGCTCAAATTAAGCACTGCACATGAGTTCATCAGAGGTTTCAAGCACAATGCTTGTGTCTTTTATGCACGAATGCAAGACCGAGCAATCCACATGCAGTACAAAGGAAATAAGTCAGGCTTCTTAGATAAGCAGCCATAATGCTGAAGCTGTGACTATAAAAGGATGCGAACAGATGCAACATCAGAGTATGGTCACCACATAGTGACCACATTTTCCCAGAGACTTAGGAAGTACTACAAAAAACTTTATTCAAATAAAAAGACACAACCAAGATATTAAGAATTCAGTCCAAAACTACACTACTATCGTAATACCATAACAGCCTGCTGCCTGCAGAGAGCTACGCCAAAGGCCACTGGAATTATGCGGCAGCAGAGGACCAAATTATGTGGCAGGGCTGACTACATAAAGGGGCAAGAAAAGGCAAATTATGGGGCATAATGCGGCATATTTTGTGATAGTATCACCTTATTATCTTGTCTTTTTTTTATCATGTTAACACTATCTGGGCAAAGGTTTCACCTGATTTGTACCAGTTGGACACCCAAATACAGCAATAGCCAACTGAAAGGTGAACAATCAACCTTTGCAAAGGGCATTTAACTGTACGCCAATAAGCGTTGCTGCATTTGTATTAACTTTTGATCCATTTGAGCTAGAAACAAAACTGTGTTTTTTCAAATCTGCAAATTATGCAGCAGAGGGTGGGTTAGGTGGCAAGCGCAGCAAATCCTCAATTATGCGGAAATCTGCAAAATCGCATAATTGCAGTGGCCCTAGCTATACTGCTCTTTAAAGGCTGTGTATCTGAGTTTATAAGCAGGAGGGTCTTCGTCAACCAAAATGGCCTGAAGCTGAAGGGTTCTAATGTTATTAGAGCATTCCTTGCACTGTAGGTAGAAAGTTCTAAGTTAAGCCGGTAGAAACAGAAGCACAAACAGTGGAAAGTTGGAACAGAGGTTCTATACCAGCGATATAGCCCACTGCCAACTGCTATACTGGCGGTCATTAATGGATCTCTACCAGGGTGATAGACCCAAGCAGCTTGTGAGGGCCTGCAATGAAGGAGAGGGCACTTAACAACTGATAAAGCACAAGGCAGAAGGGTTATAATTCATTTAGAACATTCCACGCTCAGAGAGCGGAATGTTCTAAATTAAACAGAGAAACAGAAAGACAAACTTTCTAATTAACGAAGGTCTACACCAGCCATATTGGCTCTCTGCCACTCTGCTGCCTTGATTGGAGCTCCCACCCTTCCATCAATGGATGCAATTTCAGTTAACAGACTGTGAACAAAATAGACATAACATCTCTGTGTCACAGCCATCTGGAATGCATCTGGCTAATGCCTCCATGACAAAAAATATTCATGGATCACATGCCTTCATGACTATGGCAACAGATGTGTCCACAAAGCAGACCCATTTTTAAAATGTGAATTAAGTAGCAAGCAAAAAATGGCTTAAGTTCACACTAACTGGCAATAATAAAGCTGGGTGGCACAGTAACCTGCATTCAAATATGAAAAACAGGTGCACAGTCTCAGATTATATGGAGAAACAATAACTCATAACAAAAAAGGAAGCAAAAAGTATTTTACACAATTTTCTGTTCAGTTTCCATTCTTTTCAGCACATACAAATATGCCGAAAAATGCAACCAAAAGAAAGGTAAGTATACTTTACCACAAGGATATACATTCTGGATATTTAATGAAAAAAGCATTTGATTTCTTAGAAAGAAACCGAATATGTGGTGCAACAGCTATGCATTTTTCAACATGCATTAAGACTACAACACTGTAGGTGGTTAAGATGCAGTTACAACCTTCCACAATATCCGAAGGTATGGCACTTTTCAAGTCACATAAACATATACTTTTCGAAAGGTCTGTGATGCAGTGGGCTGCACTAAAATGTCTGCTAATTGAACGAAAAATACCAGTACATACTTTTGCAGATTGGTTTTCCGTTTTTACTGATTTATACAGATAAATACAGACAGAATTTTTTTTCCTGTCTGTATTTATTTTTAAATGTGGATAAAAACGGAAATTAGGTTCTTTTTTAGTGATTATAAATGCTGTCACTAGTGACTGCCAGGCCAATAGCTGTGCGGATTGACAGGTAAGAGGGTTAAATTAAGAAAGACATTTTAGTAAGGAGGCTCAAACAACAGTATATAAGCACAAGGTCGATATTAAATGTTGTGTGTCTTCATATAAGCGTATTGATCTATCATCTGTGGGTGTGCATATCATTGAAACTTGTCTGCCATTCTAGTAGGAATATATATTTTTGTTAAATAAACGTGGAAATATACAAGTTTCAGCTTTGTTTTTTCACAAACCCAAAATAAATGTGGATCAATACAGATAAATTTAGCGAAAAATAAATATGGATAAATACAGACGGAAATGTGAGAAAAATAAATACCAAAAAACCCGGGAGCCCAACTTATTACTAATGTCAGAGCCACCTGTGCAAGGCCGATTTGAGAATGTGTGTTGTAACTAAACAGCCCAGATGTGCTTAACGCGAAGGATCACAGCATCGATCATAATTAATCGAGGCTTGGCGAGGAGGGAGGTACCTGTTGGATGCATTAACCAGTATCTTCAAGCTGCTGGGGTTCCGGATGAGCTTGTCCAGCAGGCTGACAATTTCCTCGAACTTGGGCCTGCAGTTCCGGTCTTTCTGCCAGCTGTCCAGCATCAGCTGGTAAAGAGCAGCAGGGCAGTCCATGGGACTTGGCAAGCGGTACCCCTCCTCAACAGCTTTGATCACCTAATGGAGACAAAGTAGAGGAAATGGTTTCCACCACACACATGGATCATGGATCAGAACCCTGAGCTATTGCCAGAAATATGTAGAGGGTTTTAAACTTCAGCTCAGATCAATATTCAGACAGAGCCTTTTGCTGTACTAATGTTGGTGCGCGGAAAGATGATAATAATTGCTTCCAAAAACAAGATTATGAAGTAGGTTTCATATTTAAGACACTCACACACACTCATATAAACACACACCTGTCTCTGTCTTTTTAAATTAAAAAAAATTCAAATCAGTTTATTTCAATATTTCAACCTTTCAATTGCCTATTGCTTTATTTATGTGTTAAACTATTTCTAAGGAGGTGGAACCTAGGCCTAGACACTGTTAACCTGTGTAAAAAATAGCAAAAATGCACTATACTGTCACAAGAAGTGATGTATTACACCACATAATTTGTGTTTCTTGTCACATAATTTAGTCAAGCCTGCTGCATAATTTGGTTCTCCCTTGTCGCATAATTCCAGTGTCCCTGCTTATATGTTTACCAGTTTTTGGCAAATGTCTAGGGAGTCATGGGTATAGCAGTTGTTTTACTTCTAAATTCTGGTGTTTTTGATGGTGTCACGTGTTGATAAGTATTCCGCTGCCTTTTCTATCCACTCTGGATCTTATCTAAACAGAATGCAGATATTGTTTTTATCTGTAAATGAGTGAAAGAACTTGTAACTGCAGCTTCATCCGAAGGCATCTAGGCGCTGAGAATGCAAATCACAACTCGGCTTTCTCTCCTATTACTTATTGACTTTAAGCTTGCCTTTGACCATGTACAGCACTCCTTGGCCTATTAGCCAGGTTTGCCCCATAGAAATAAATATCAGATAAATACATACATGCATACATCGGAAGTGTTGGTAGGTTTCCGACACATGATCAAACTAGCATATTTTGAAAACAAGTCTGATAGCTATGCTCTGAATATATGCTGTTCCAAAGGGCAACCCAAGATACAAAACATTTGCCCTGCCCTGTCCGGAGAGGATCGCTGCTCCCACAGCGGGGGGGATTGGAAATGATGTTGCACAAATGAGTTCAGCGTTTCTTCATATCTGTAAGTTGGGAGAAGACCAGCCTCCCATGACCGAAGTCCCCACAGCAGTAGTGCATCCATCTTCATTATTATGACAAAGTATGCTTTTCTATGAGTTACAGGTCACACCATTGCTGACAGGTCCCTTCTTACATTTCAGATCTGTGTGTACAGCTCTGCTCCTGTCTCTGATCTGTGATCGCTGACCCTGTACTTGGTCATTAGTTGCCTGTGTTCTGGACTCTACAATATGGACATATTTTCTTGTAGGGGATACTCCTTCATTGAGTAGAGTGTGACATTTCATTTTTCTCTGTGCCTCCATTTGAATTTTGCAGTTTAGCTTTATATGATAATGTATTCTTCTTGGATCAAATTCTCTCTTTCTCTCGTCCACTGACTCTGTTTCTCTTTTTATTTTCCCAACCACACTACTCAAAACCTTAAAACATTAGGGAAACTAAGGTCCATTGACACACAAGTCATGGAAAACAAAAGGTGTGTGAGGGAAATGACAGAAAAGGAAACTTGTACATGAATTTGTTAACAATATGGACAAAGTTGCACCCAGACACTATGAACAAACACTTGCCGCCTTCATCCCTGCCTACTGTAACGCAGCGGCAGCCGGTACAGGTAATCCCGGTGGAGCGGTGGGCTGGGGCATGGCGCAGCAGGGGGGGGTAGCCGACAGACGACAGAATAGGTATTATTTATTTATTTAACTATACCGATTTCGTTGTCTGTCGGTTGACCCCCGCCACGCCCCACCGCGTTTACCTGTGCCAGCCGCGGCTGCGGTAACGCTTCTGTGGCCACAAGAGAGAGTGACACACAGATGCCCAGTCTGCCACTGTGCAGTTCGTCAGACAGAAAATTAATCTGGATGAAACATTCACCAGTATTGTGCTGTATCTGACTTGATGATCCTTGGATATTGTGCTTATGATGTATCCCCTGTTGACCCTGCTACCGCATGAGCACGTGCACCATTTTCATGACCTAATGTGAGGCAGTGTTAATATTTTCAGCCAAGTCCATCACATCTGTGTTTTCCTAAGTTTAACACTCATCTGCTGGTTCCAAGGTTCTTGATTGTTGGACTTTGATCCAGAACTGGTTTGAGTCAAATCATGCTGACCTTCAGAGGACTCAAGGTCAACAGATGGGGTTTGACTAGGGTGGAAAACCTTTTGCTAAAGGATAGTTAGCCCTTACATATATCAGACGTAAACTCAGATGAACATATTCCTAGATGTTGGGATAACTCTAAAGGGCCTGCAGCAGCATTGAACCTGCACATAAGACGCATTTTACCTATCAAGCACTAGTCGTGTGCCTAGAGAACCCCTGGTTTTCACCATTGGGAATGCCTGACTGGGAATTATTGGTCCTGATGAAGGTGGCAATGATCCACCGAAATGTGCGTTGACCTACACTAAGGGAGCTCGATTTACAATAAAGCATCAGTGGATAATAAGATTGATTTAGCACAACCAATGAAACGAACAGCAAAAGGATATAAACAAGAGTTCCCGGGTTTAACACACATTGTTTTGTGTATGGATGTTTGGTATGGTTGGAAATGGTATGTTTGTGGTGTATGAATGATGGATGTTAGTTCTTGGGGTTTGTATAAAATATATGAACATGTTTTAGATATTGGTTATTGTTTCATCTCTATGAGCTTGGGTCAATCTATATATGTTGATGCTGCCGTTATCACATAAGATTATTCTGTTGATTGTCTGTAAACAATATGAATTCATGTTTTTATTTGAAATTATTGATCATAAATTTGTTTTTGTAAAATGCAAAAAATCAGTATGATGAATACATCAAAAAGAAAATAAATATTTTTGATATTTTTATTAATAATGAGATAGTCTGAGCTGTTTATGACATGTTATGCCTGCCTTTTTGAGTCTACTATAGACCGTTTATCAAATAACTAGTGGTCAGACAAGAGTGGTTTCTTAGATGTTTGACTAGGGTGGATTCAGCTACTAAATGCAGAACTCGAACGTTAATCTAGCCAGATCCATTCTGTAATGTTAATAATTTTATGTTTATTGAGTTCTCCAGATATCATTCACTCATTATTCATAATAACGCAATATGTTAACTGCTAAAGCATGCATGAAGAAAATTAAACATTCAACTAGTGGTTAACATATAACAACGATGTACTGGAAGGGTGAGCAGCAGCTTACCAGTGGAAAAAGTGAGAATGCTGAGAGGTGGAGCTGGAGTGGAACTAATTACAGTTAAAATCCTTCTAAGCTAATCAGGAGCACAAAAGAAACCATTAACACAATAGTAAAAAGACGTATTCTTCAAAGGAAAGCAAGAAAACTACTGGATCTGTAGAGATGGTTAAGTGGAACTAATTAACTGTAAAGATAACAAGTGGGACTCAGTTCCCACTAGCTCCCATTGACTTTGACATCTGCATTTAACGCAATATGGTCTATACAAAGTAGTTTTCGGTAGCACTCATAGTACAACATCATTTGGCTGGCATTAGGCTTGGTAAAAAGCTGCTCAAAATGCATAGCTTGCCAATTTGATTTACAGCATCCAATTTCAAGCATTGAAATTTGATAAAAAATGGAGATTTTGGTAGAGGTTTAAAAGCATTCGGTGGTCAGTAGTGGCCGAGAACAGGTACAAATAACTTTAAAACATGAAGAAGTGAGTGGAGGACCACTTCAAGATTGCATGGGGTGGGGGCATGGGAAGGATTTAAGCTCTATTTGTCTCACCACTCCGTCTTATAAGGTGCAGAAGTATTTTGTGGGCCCCATTCTTTTGATGCAAATGGTGTGCAAAGTATTCATAATAATCTCACAATCTAACTTGTCAAAGACCTTTTAGAGCACGACGCTTTGGTTTTGGGTTCTTTGTACAAGCAACACTTCATTGGGTGCAAACAGGGTATGAGTGTGCATAATGTATGTTTGATTTCTTTTTTGTCTAGCCTTTGTAAACTGTTTGTTATTGACGTGGATTTGTTAGTTCTAAAAAAACTCATTTGCTTTTTAAATCAACAACACTTATGAACTGCTTGTAAGTATATGGTAAGGAGTTTTTAGAGTAAATGCGAATATGAATAAAGCGTTTTTATTCTTTTATATTTTAAGTTCTATATTCAAGAATTTATTTAAGCTTCTATGATCTGATATTTCTTGGTGTAATAAGAGGGAAACAACCTTTACAACGCATGCATTACATCGCATGCCATTAGATCGCGGTTTTTACAACGCAAGTCGTTACAACGACTTGCGTTGGAGGGCGCTATAGGACAAGGAATAGTTTAATTTACTATCCAACACCTTCCCTACTGTACGTAGGCTGGAGTTGGAATAGTAAATTAAACTACTCCTAAGTCCAGTGCCCTCCAACGAAAGTCGTTGTAACGACTTGCGTTGTAAAAACCGCGATCTAATGGCATGCGATGTGAATGCATGCGTTGTATCGTCATACATTCGTAATAAGATGGCGCTGGGTTAAATAAAGGTGACTGTTATCTAGCATACCATCACCCACTATCCTCTATACTACTATCTTGCGGAGCATAGACGCAACTCAGCTCTTTGACATTCATCCTCTGGTCTGCTTTGTGCCACACTTCCCTACACAGTGCCAGCTCAGTCTGCAAGACTAGAAGTCATGGCAGCAATGATGTTACACCAGGATTGTGCAAAGCTGTTGCTGTTCCCATTGATTCTGCACCCTTTTTCACACCTGCTTGTTTGCCATGCTAAATACTTTCACTTTTGTACAGAAAGTAGGGCTCTTTCACAAATCCCCATTCAAATATATCCCTTGTCAGTAAAACATTAAAGCCATTAATACATATAGATCTTTTGGCATCTTAGGTGATGTCAATATGTAGGAGATAATGACACAATTTTTGCGAAGGGTTCTATTGGCCAAACCACTATTTGCATTCAGAAGTATGTGTCATACCACCTCACATTGTTATTACGGGATTGGTCACATAGTCCTTTCTGTAAAATAGAATACAATGCCACTCTAAGTACATCGCCAAATTCTTGAGGGGGCATTTTCTCATTTCCATGGGACATGTACCCTGCAAATGAGGGTACCTTTGGGTATACGAGCGCTCTACGAATCTCTTAACATAACATAACATAACCAGTATTGAAGGTACCTGTCCTGTCACAGTGGTGGCTTTACTCTTTCACAAAGCACACGCCATAAATATATACTGTGACTGATGCAGTAACATTAACTTCAGTGTGTTACATGAAACAGTCTTGACTGCATTTAACAATGTGCAGGGGATACGTGTTGCTAAAAGTAAACCATATTAGGCCCAACTAACAAACTAATTTTGTTTTATGGCTGAAAATTATTCGATTTAAGCCTGTCAAGAATTCACAGAATGCTTACTGACAGGCGTAAATAGTTCTACTACTGTGTAATTGTCTGCCGGTGCATGGTATTATGGAGAAGTAAACCAGACACCATGGGTGGGGGGGTGGCAAGATTAAAGCATGGTTTGCCAAAAATTGGTTCTGAAACCCCACAAACAAGAGCGTTTTAACGCATTCACAAACTCAGATCAGACCCTTTCTCACTCTGAATTCAATCAGAGTTTTACTCCAGCAAAAGGCTGGAGTAACTCCCCTTCCAAAATGGGAAGGAGGACGGGTCTCCCCCAAAATCAGTGGGAGTGTAGGAAATGGGCTTTCTACTGGCAAAAAATGTTTTCCCATGCAGAGAAAAAGAAAAGAAAAAAAGTAGCATTTTTTCAATGTGGAATTGTACACTACGCACAATTACTCGATGTGGAATTGGGAGCCTGGGGAACATTTCACATGACGTTCCCAATAGTGTGCTTGGAGACCTCTGCCAGGCACAGGTGTCCAGGTGAGAAAATGGAAATGTTTAAGAATTTTCATACATTTACACGTGTTCAGTAGCAGGAGCGGCCGGTCCATTGGGGCTGAGGGGCCACGCCGCTCCACCCTTCACCCCTCATGAACAGTGTCTGTTAGGCTGCACAAAGGTCAACCTGACACACACTTTTCACTTTCAGGTCAAGCAGCCAGGAGCCAGACATGCGCATTTAGCGCAGGCTCCTGGCTGCCTGAGCTGATCTTTGCTGGGCTGAGGAAGTCACAGCTCCTGTGGGTGTGACGTCCTCAGCTTAGCAAAGGTCTCTGAGGCCCTCCCCTCAGTGATGAGGGGTAGCGTCACTGATTGCCTCGCACCTGGGCACTTCAGTTTTAAGCCCTGAAGCGCCCAGGCTCGAGTGTCAATCAGTGACACTTCATCACAGAGTGGGGTGGGGTCAGCAGTCTCACTGACCCTATCCCCTCTGTGATGACGTTGGGACTGCTGCCTTCCTTCATTGGCTGACCTTGGGTTAGCCAATGAGGGAAGGCAGCAGTCCCAAGCCTCCTGGAACCTACGAGGCACAGCTGGCTGCAGGTCAGTGCTTGTTTTTCTTTTAAACTGTTTGGTGCATGCGTGTATGTATGAATGTTTGGTGAAGAGTGTTGTGAATGGATGTGTTTGTGTGCGTGCGTGCGTGAATGTATGAATGTTTGGTGAAGAGTGTTGTGAATGGATGTGTTTGTGTGCATGCGTCCGTGTATGTATGAATGTTTGGTGAAGAGTGTTGTGAATGGATGTGTTTGTGTACGTGCGTGCGTGTGTGTGTGTGTGAATACATTGCTTTGAGTGTTATGTGTATGTGTGCGTGAGAGTGTGTCCTGTCCGCCCCCTCCCTCCAAAACGTACCGGCCGCCACCGTTCAGTAGTGCATAGAAGTGTAAGATACAGGTTCGGACTGGGACAAAAAATAGACCGCGGCACCAAGAAAAAGGGCCCCCAATTGACGAATCAGATCGCTAGAAAGTGGCTTACATTTGTAATTCGGGGCAGTTTTTTAGCTTATAAAAGCACTCTATATAGGTGTTTTGAAAGGAAAAGGAGAGTGCATGCATTTATGCGTGCTGCATGCAATGTTTGTGGGAACACCAGGGAAATCAATAGCGAAAACCGGTTCACCAGACCATAAAACAGGCTCACAAGCAACCAAAAACCCAGCCCACACAATGACTTGTCAGCCCAGCCCTTCTGGCACTTCCAGATTGCCCTTTAGGCCAGTCCGACCCTGATCAGATAGCTTAGCTAGTCAAGAAAAATAATGTTACTTGCTGCTCCACTCCACAGGCTTTAAGATGGTTTCAGCACCAGAGTATTAGTGCTACTGCGGCGAGACAGGGGAAGTTGCTGACTCTTTGAGTAAGAACACTAGTACTCAATACTCAGAAGGGACACAGACACTTGAATGCCCACACATAGTTTCAAATATCATCTGTGGTCTAAGCCAAGGCATTATGACCGCCTGCTGTGCTGGTACACACTGCGCTGTTACTTACCTTATGAAGCAAGAATGTAAGTTTCGGCCAAGAATATAAAAACGGCTGCCTGACTCCTTAGTTCTGATTCTTCAAGCTGACCAAGAAAGCTTGAGATTTACAGTAAAAGAGGAGACGTGGTGAAAAGTACACAGTTGGTTTCTGGACACAAATGTGAACCGTTCTAAAATTCTTCGTTAATGCAATCTTCTGGCCTGCTTGAAAAAGAACATGGGGTGGGTGAATCACTTCAAGTGGGAAGGAAAGGAGAGAAAAGTGTCAATTTGCACTGGGATTTAAATGGCAACAGGTCATATTTATATAATATTTTCCATAAGAATTCTAAGACCGCTATAGAGAGTAAAAGGCACAGAAACCGGTCAGTAGTGGCTTGTGTTCCCTTTGGGGGACTCACCTGGCAGTTCGGGATGGACTGTTCCCATAAGGGGCGGTGTCAGTCCTGATTTGCATAAGGCCGGCCTTTTTCTACAGTGTCACAGAGGGTGAAAACGATGGGCTACAATGCTATCCCGATAGATTTCCAGCGGTTAGAATATTTGCAAGCATTCCTCCCATCACCTTTTGTATCACTGGTCAAAGGGGCGCCGGGACGCCCTTTTGCTGGGGTAGCTGAGCGCTCTACAAAACCGCATAACATAACAGACAGAGATACGTTCAGAAAGTAGATTTGGGTTTGGGGTGCCAGATTCGGAGAAGGGAGCTGCACTATTTCTTCATTGTGATGTGGAGTTTTTTTTCTTTTTTAAAGAGGTGTGGCTTCAGCACTTTTCTAGACTGAAAGAATGGAAGGGGCGCTTCTAATGAATACAGGATGTTGTTCCATGTTTATAGCTGGGTCTGGTGGCTCAGTGGTCTAGTATGTCCACTACAGGGGCCTGTGTTTAACCTCATGGTCACAGGTTCAATTCCCTCCACTCTGCCTTTCATCCATCTGAGGTTGATAAAATGAGCACCCTTGAGTTTGGTAACGATAAACATCTGTTATTCAGCCCCAAGATGTATACGGGTGAATGTGCACTTTATAAATACAAGTTATGGTATATTCTAATCCATTAACCGCACTCCTTCCAAACAACTATGTTAACAAGGGTCTATTTCTTAAAACAGCTGTTAGTGCAATTGTGACTTGTGCAGGCAGAATGTGGTTGTGTTAAAAATGTGCAAAATGAGAATGCCGTACATAGAGTTTCGGGGGCACACATGTATGCCTTTGTTACTTGTTTTGTACTTTGTTTTTCCTCAGCAACTGTCACAGATCAGTGAGCAGGCACAGCGTGAATGCTGCTCGACAAACTTTGCCTTTATACTTTGGAAAGAGTTAAACATAACTATTGTAGAAAATACAAAATAACAGGCCCTTTTGGACCTATTCTCAGGATTTTGACCTTTGCCTCAAATGAACGGGAGCCAAATGTCCACCCCAGTCTTCCATCCCTGCCCAGAAGGCCAGCCAATGGCAATTCCATAGCCAGGCACCCACCATGCTTTTGAATACTCATAAGGGGCCCAGTTGTGAAGCTGGCCACTTGGTATATATGCAGGGGTCCTTTGGGAAGTTGGGGACCTGCCCATCAGGATTCTATCATTCACTGAGGACTGCGTTTTGCGTTCCACCAGCAGAACAGTATACGTGCTGCAGAAGCCAGAAATTCTTGCTTGCTATATTCCTTGCCTACCCAACAGGAATTATCTTTGGACAATGTTCAGAGGATTCCCATTCTAAATGTGTCTATAAGTTCAATTGAGTCACTACAGTGTGAAAGAGAACATGGATTTGGTGCCAAACTAAGATCAATAAGCATTGTTAAACTACCTATCTATATTTTTGGGGAAAACATGTTAAATTTACTCGAATGTATTTCAGAGAATACAGGAAAATAAAAGAAACTATTCTGAAAGAGCTAAAGAGAAACAAATGCACATTTCGGTGGATTTTGATATGGGGTATGTAGATAAAGTAGCTCAAAGAAGGGTACAGTTCCACAGGGAAAGGGAGAAGAAGAGAGAGGGCTGTCAGGGAAATCTGGCAAGTCAACCAGAACAATCCGAGGTGGTCCGAGTGTTCAGATCTGAATGCCCTCAAATACCTAAAGGGGTGTCATGCCTATTCATTGGGTTGCTACTCATCAATGGCCTAATGGGTACCAGGGAGTGATGTATTCATGAGGTGGTCCCCTTGACAAGATGAAAGCAGGGGAGCTGTCTTTGGTAGTAATGTACCGAGATAGCTTCAACAAGAGTGAATACAGGTCAGCATGTTTCATGCCTCAATGCCTGGAGGGTCAGCAGCGTTTCTTCAGGACCAAGGAAACATACCTACCCTACAACAGATTGGAACCAGGGTAGCGGAGTGAGAATACCCAATCAAAAATAGTTCTACTGCACCTTCTGTGGTGCAAAAAAAGCGAGATCCAACCCTATATTAGAGGTAATATTGCCCCTTAGTTAGGAGCAGCGGACCACGCCTAGCTGCGGGAAAAAGTGGACCACGCAGTTACTGCTGACCTACAGAGAAAGGTAGGTCCCGGGTCAGTAACCGCGTGGTCCACTTTTTCCCACATCTAGGCGCGGTCCTCTGTCCTACTTAAGGGGCATTATTAGCTCTACTATAGGGTTGGATCTCACTTTTCCTTCACCACAGAAAGTGCAGTGCAACTATTTTTGATTGGATACTCTCACTCAGCTACTTTGGTTCCCATCCGTTGTAGGGTAGGTATTCTTACCTGGTCCTGAAGAAATGCCACTGACCCTCTAGGCACTGAGGCATGAAACATGTTGCCCTCTATTCACCCTTGTTGCAGCTATCTTGGTACATTACTACCAAAGACAGCTCCCTTGTTTTTATCTTGTCAAGGGGACTACCTCAGTAATAAATCTCTCCCCGGTACTCATTAGGCGATTTCAATCACCTGTGCACCACCCTGCACTTATACTCCCCCCCATTAGCATTCACCAAAAGGATAAGATCGAAAGATCTCAGATAAAGGGCCCCCTTTGAGGGGTCTGTCGGGCATTGCAGCACCGACACAATGAGGAGCAGCCCAATGATGAAGCATGACACCCCTTTGGATGTGTGAGGGCATTCAGATCTGATCACTCAGATCCCCCCTCTCAGATCCTTCTGGTCAACTTTACAGATCTGCCTGACAGCCCTATCATTTTCTCTCTCTTCTTTTGGGAAACTGCACCCATCTTTGTGCTAGACTGTCCAGTTGGGAGTTTGGGTGCTGGACCTGTTTATTCTGCTCCTTGTCCCCCCTTTTTGATTTATTGTTTGTAGATAAACATCAGGGAGATAGAAGAAGGAAAGTGCTTATCTTCTGCGAAATTGGGAGAATGATTGGAAAAATTATAATAGATTTCCCTCCTTTGAATGACTGACAGACTGAAACAGAATATCGCACCGATTCCTGTATGCAGAAGATGAAATGTCCAGGTGAAAAACTCCAGATCTGCGGTGTTTCCGTGGATATGTTGTAGCCTCTTCAGGACTACCCACACACTAATAAGGAGGCCGAATAGGTCATTGTATGCACAGCTACAGCAAAACACGAGAATTCATTAACACCCTTTGAGTCCAGGGCTTATTGTATGGAGTGAAATTTGTCTGCACTACTGTTGGGTCACACAACGAGGTTCCATTTTATTTACATCTTAGCACTAAAAACCTGTTGCATTAGTTTGAAGGAATATGAATGGAACTCAGTGATTCACTTGCCTCCTCAGAAAGTCACACAAACCATGTGATTGTGCTGGAAGCTTGACAACATCCACCACCTATGGTACTACAGACTACGCTGGCGAAATTACTGCAAAGTCTTAGGGAATGCCTAGTTTTGGTATTTCTCTGGGATCAGATGATAGCAGATCCATGATTCACCTGGATCCTTAAACCTATGTGGCGCAACAGACACCGTTTGAGGCATATTGATGCAAAACTACTCAAACACCAGGGTTTTAAGGACCTTCTGTAAATGTGTAGCAGCGTTGGCCATTCCATAGATTTACTCATAGTGTGTTAAGTTCAATATTAAACTATGAATGAAAAGGAGATTCTAACATTCATTTCATTACTTTCCACAACAGCGTTATTTTGGGATTGAGTGTGGTATCTCTCTCCCTGTCCACAATTCTTTTGCCTTGATGTTTTAAGAGGATCTTCCACTGTAACGTCCTCTCTCATACCTTCCCAATCTCCAGCCTCTCTGGGCTCCCTCCATCACTAAATAGAATTACTTTTGGTGTCCACTCATTTTAGTACATCTGGCTCTATTCCCCTTAAATCCCCCTTACATCTGCAGTTTAGCACAAACAACACAATTGTGCGCTTCTCCTGCCAGATCAGCAAATATTTTCTCTTTTTTATCCTGCATGTTAAAACCTTTCTCTGTGTAAATTGACCAATGCTGTGCCAGGCAACGTTTTCCCATTGGCGACATGTTGGCTTTGCAGCTTGCTCTACGTGCTGAGAACAAGGAATGAGCCCTTGCGAAATTATAGAACTGTGCTGGTCTGAGGACCTCATGAGGGGTGCCCCTCTAATAGCCTCATGATGAGCACCACAGTAACCCTCAGGTGATACAAGTGGGACTCTAAGGGTTCCCTTACAAATTACCTGGGGAACTGATCATTCTGGGTCCAATTCCTCCAGCAATTCCTCATTTTGCCCCAGAGTTTGACTCTGAGATTTTGAGTGCTTTAAGCAGCCGAAATCTGCAGGATGAAATGAAATGGATCTGCCGTGTTTATTTGTTTATTTATGTATGCATTTTTACATAGCATGAACATTCCCCAAACGTGCCAGAGCACTTTACAGCAAACATATGCCGTTACATGGATAGGTACAGAGGGTTCAAGAATATCAAATAAAGCTACATAAGCTCTAGAATTACAATGGTAAGTCGTTATAGAATGAGGAAACAAGTTATTCATATATAGCAGTGAAAAATATGTAAGCACCTGATGAAGTGGAGGTAGCGCAGTTCTGTGCCAGGACTGAGTGCAGGAGGTGAGGGAACATGCTGTCAATGGAGAAGATAAGTTGCAATGACTTAGCTAAAATATTGTTGAAGGAGGAGGGCTTTCAGTTTTATTTTGAAGGTCGCCAGAGAGGTGGTAGTGCAAAGGTTTGGTGGTAGTGAGCTCCAAATTCTGGTTGCATTACCCTAGAAAGATTGTGCCAGGAGTCGTTACTTTTTATAGGTCCGGCGTTCTTTCAGCAATGCTTCGGTGTTTCGCGATGGTGTCAAACCTCCTGAAAGCTTGAGTTTGTCTTCCATGTAATGGGGAGTGAAAATGTGTAGGGCATTATGGGTGATGCAACCAGTCTTGTATACAGCCATGGCTTCAATTGGCAACCAGCGGAGAGAGACCAGCATAGGTGTGAAATGGTCACTCCTTTTGACCTCGTAGATAAAGCGTGCAGCTAAGTGTCGAATTGATTTCAGGGGGTGAGATGGTTTTTGGGAAGACTAGTCAAGCGAGAGTTACAATAGTCGATTGAGGAGAGCACCAATGTATGAGCAAGAGATTTCAGATCTGGTTCTGGAATGTAGCAGCAGATTCCTCAACAAAGATGCAGTTGATGGCACGCATTGCTAGCCATGATGATGATTTGAGACTGCAAGTTAAGCTTCTTGTGTAGGATAACCCCTAGGGATTTGGCACTGTCAACAACGGTGAGTTACTGACCATGTTGAGTGTGTCCATTTAATATTGTTATGAAAAGTGTTAGTTTGGAAGGGGATATGAGGAGGAATTCAAGTTTTGGAAGGGTTCAGTTTTAGGTGATGAGAAGTCATCCAGCTTTCAGTTTAGGATGATGGCGAGGTTTGAGATGTTGTTTGGAGAGGAGAGCTTTAGGTATAGTTGTGTGTCATCAGCATCCTGATGAAAGAAAATCCCTGATTCCTTAAGGAGGACTCCAAGAGGCTTGATGTACAGGTTGAATAGGGTCAGGCAAGGATAGACAATTTGAAGACCCCTTGCTCAACAGCCATTGTTGTTGGGAGACAGTCGTACATTTTTATCCTCTGATCTGCCACTGAGGAATGATTCGAACCATTTAAGGCACACGCCATCAATGCCCATTCAATATTTAAGCATGTTTAGGAGTGTGTGGTAATTTACCGTGTCATAGGCTGAAGACAGGTGAAGAAAAATCAGGAGGCAGGAGCTGCCTGAGTCTAGGATAAGAAGTGCATCATCGACCACTTGTGGTAAAACTGTTTCTGTGCTGTAGCCCTGATTGAATCCGGTCTGATATTTATTTAGACGGTTGTTTTCTTTGATGTGTTGGGTGAGTTTCTCTGCTGCACACCTTTGAATGATTTTTGAGAGGGAAGGCAGGTGGAGATCAGGCAATAGTTGTTGAGGTCATTAGTATCTGCAGAGGGTTTTTTGATGAGAGGGGTGACTTGTCCAGTTTTCAGACATTCAGGAAAGGGTTCCTTGGCTGAGGGAGAGATTCACCAATTTTGTCCAGTAGGGGAGCATTTTAGTATAAGGTTCTTTGGCAAAGTTATCTGGGATTGGGTCCATAAAGTGGTATGAGGATTTGGTGTTCAAGATGATTTTGATTGAGTCTTCCACCGTAATGATGTTAAATATTTGAAAAGTGTCTTTGGATTTGCACATCAGTGGAGGCTGGACATCTTGAGATAGAAGCGATTTTACTTTGGAGTCAAAGAACTGTAGAAACGTATCTGCTTTCGTTGGTAGGTCATCAAATTTGATTAATGTAAAATTAGAGGGGCTGTTGGCAGTTTTGACCAGACAACAGAGTTGCTTCGGTCGTTTTTTGGCTGAGTCCAAGAGGGATCTAAAGTGATTGGATTTTGAGCGAAAGATATGTCTTTTGTACAGCAACCTAGCATTTCTGAGACATTTCAGGGTAGGGATGGAGGGCGACTGTCTCCATTTCTTCTTTAGAATTCCTAAGGATTTCCTTTCCTCGTATAAGGCGTTGTTGAACCATGAGGTAGATGGTATAGGTTGTTTCTTTTTGCTTTGAAGAAGAGCTACATTATCAAACAGATCAAAGAAACATCCAAGACTGTGGGAGGTCAAGTACTTGACATCTGTGATGGGGCCGATGGGAGGCAGTACCTTCTGAGCAGTGTTGATAAGTCACCGATGTCCAGATTCCTGGTATCTGGAAACTAGGTATTATCTCTTTTCAGTTGGCGCATTGTCACAGTATGAGAGAATTGTAAGGTGAAGGGAATAAGGAAATGATCGGACCAATCTACCAGTATGAATTTGTCCACTAAGAGCAGGTCTTCTTTGGAGATAAATAGATCTAGTAAGGAACCTTTTGTATGTATTGGTTTTAGGTTATGTTGGATCAGATAGTTTGTGGAGTGAGTAGAGGAAAAGTGGTTCCCTATGGACCTTTCTTTGGTGCCCATTGAAATTTAAAGTCTTCTCGACAAAGGCTGTGTTATCACCTTGTGGATGGTAGATTGCATGTATTCTGCAAGGGGAATTGTGTTGAGCACGTAGATCCAGAGTAAGGCATTGGAATGTGGAGGAAGAGTCATTGGGTTTCGCCCTGCACTGTAATGAGTCTCTGAAGATGGTTGCAATACCTCCCCTTACTGCCTACCCGGTCCTTTTTGATGATGGAGCAATTAGGAGGAAGTAGATGATCAAAAGTGCTGTGGGTTGCGCCGATGAACCAGGTCTCGGTAAGAATTAAGAGAGCAGCGGTGTCTGAAATTTGCTTTATTGCTGATCTGCAGCTGTGGAGCATGCAGGGTACAGCTGAGGTAACTGATTTGGTGTGAGGGGTACCAGAGGTTTTGGTTATGATAGGAATAATGTTCCTATAAGCCAGCGAATGCTTTGGGCGGGTCTGGTGCTTGGGACAACTCAAGGAAATAGCCAGAATTCTGGGTTGGTTGGAGTTGTCTATGGAGGTGGTGCTAGACAGAGGAGAGGAGGCTGGGGGTGAAAGGGTGCTGTAACTTGCAAGTAGGTCGACAATGTCAGCTTGGGAGAGAATGGGTGCCAATCCTTTGGGGTGAGGTAGACAATGACTCCACATTATTGAGCACTAGAGATAGTGTGCCTTCAACTGGGGGAGTGGAGAGTCTAGGACAGAAAAAAGTCTAGAGCTCAGATGGAATATAGTGTCATCTAGCAAGGAAAATTTTTAGTTTAGGAGAACTAGTTCGTGTTCTAGGTGGTGAGTTATGGAGATGAAGGTACGGGGGACTGGAGTTTGAAGGGAGGGCAAGAAGATGTGTGGTGTGTACTGTTGTTGTATGGGAGGAGATTACACTGTGCAGGTGAGTGAGGCGGAAAGGAGTGTATGGTGCAGTGTATAGGAGTGAGGTGATGTGTAACGTGTGTCAAGCCGCAGCCGCTGCAGGTAAGAGTGGTGGGGCGGTGGGGCCGGGTAAGGGTGGATTTTGAGAGATGACGACGAGGGAAAAGTAATTATTTATTTAATTTTCCCTCGTGGTCGTCTCTCGAAATCCCCCCTCAACTGTCCCCACCGCTCTTACCTGCAGCGGCCATGGCTGCATATGTCCTCAGTGTGGTTGCGGAAAATAGCCTTTGTGGTGGTGGTTGTAGGAAGTGGGGATGGGTGGCAGTTGGTGTGTGTCAATGTCATGTGGGGAGAAGGAGGAGACTAAGTGATAGACAAGGAAATGTAGTCTGAGTGAAGGAGGGGGTACATGCATAGTTGGAGCTAGGCAGCTGTCAGTGAGATAGCTCATTCAGGTCTGTGGGTGTGGGTGTCGGTACGGTGATGAGGGGGCTCGATCGTACAAGTGGGGATTCAGTAGGAGAGGGGAGTCTGTGTAGTAGATCGAGGGAGGAAGGGTGCAAGGTGGAGTGGGCAGGGGTCATTACATGAGGTGGTATGTAGTGGTATGTAGTGTGAGAGATGAGAGGGATTGTAGCAGAGGTGGAAGAGGGGATTGTTGATGCTGAAAGGACTAACTGAAAGTAGGTCGGTGATGTGTGTAGGTATTTGTAGTGTGGTGCGGAGTGGGATGTGACAGGGGTGTTCGAGTCTAAATAATCATTTCCATGGGCCCTATATCTTAGGATACCAGTCCCATCAGAATTAAGAGGTCACTCTTAATAATGGCCTACGTGTCTGGTTGGGTTTACATCGAAGGGTTCTTTTGTTCCCATATTGTGGGTATTTTTCTTAAATATTGAAGGGCCTAGTGAACCACTTAAGTTGTTGGCAGCCTGATCTGATGGGTTTGTGTCATTCTAGGTTTTCTTGCCACTAATATGGGAGCAGATAAACTAAATGCATACAGAAGTGAGAAGCTGGTGAAGCACAGCATAACACATTAAAACACTTTACGTTGCTTACTTACTGAAGAAAGAAGCATCTCATGGTTGAGAACAGGTAAGCTTTCAATATTTATTGACAGAATAATTTTTTGCCCTGGTAGGGATATTAACAAAGAACATTTTCCACAGAAGGGAGTTTTTGTATTCAGGAATTTAACCCTGTTCCCAGAACAGCAGTATTTTTTCATAGTTGAATGGTGGTCCTGGGTAGAATGCTATTTTTTGGATTAGTTGTAGGAAGGAAAGTGAAGCTGTTAATTGGTAACTTCATTTTATCAAGCTGGGTCTTGGGCCAGCCATCTTGATGAAAAAGTGCTGGATATTTTGGATACAAAGAAAGGAAAGAAAATACATTATTTTTGTGGATGCAAGGAGTAGAGTTAAACGGAAGAAATTGTTTCAAAGTTCTGTGTTAGTTATTGTGCTTTACAGTTTCAGGTTCCTGCTCATTATTGATTCACTCGTGTTGTTTAAGTATTGTTTAGCTTTTATGTGAAGTGCCCCATTACCTCTCAATCTAGGTGGACTATATAAGGAAACTAAATAAATAAATGAATAAAAAAGCCAAGGGCACAGTTTTTAATCAAGACGGCATACCTTATATGGTAATATAAATGACAACTATTTGCGAAATACAAAGAAGGCAAGTGTAACTTGTGGTCTGTGAGCTAGGGAGGGCAAAAGCATTCAACTGCATCACATATCCATCAGGCTTTGTCTCTCTGACTACAAAGACAATTTTAAGGTGAGATAAACTATGGTTTACAAATTATATGTTCCAAATTATGGCTCTGCTGTATGGCTCTGAAAAGACAAGAAAAAGGAGACAAAATGAGCACAAGACTAGCGCTAAGGAGAAAAAGGTGCAGGACTAATGTAAGGCGAAGAGGTACTAGAGGTACTACAGTGTAGGTGGAAATAGAGTTACTAGCGTATAGTGCATGGTAAATGTAGGTATTAAAGTACTATGGTTTCGAGACAATGCTAGTGTATGGATGGGTATATCTACTTTTTTTTGGTAGGGATAGAGGTACTTGGATACTGGAGATGGAGGTACTAGAGTATTGGTAGACATACTAGTGTATTGGTAGGTTTATAGGTACTTGGGTGTGGGGATGGGTAGCAGGGTTTAAGAAGAGGTAATAGGGTATAGGTAGGAATGGAGACATTAGGGTATTTGCAGCGGTACTACGGTACAGGCAGGAGTTGGGGTACTTGTGTATAGTAAGTTAATGAAAAAAGGAACTAAGATATAGAAAGAGGGGCACAAAGAGGAGAGAAACAGGAGAGGATTGTGTTTAGGTTCGCACAAGACAACAAGAGAGTCGAGAGAAAGTAAGAAGAACGACGGTATGAGGAGGAAAAACAGAAACAAGGTATCTAGGAGACCCTTGAAAAAAGGACTGCAGACTTGGCATCCTGGGAAAATGGTTGCGCAGATAGTTTCTCCAGAATGGGTTTACTTAAGTGCGTTGTTCTCTACAATCCCACATAACCGGGAAAAGGTCTAAAGGACAGTTTGTGCACTTTAGAACCACAATGCTGTTAGTCTGGGTGAAAACGTCATTCAGAAAAGAACGTGTACCTGGTGGATGAGGGGCTAGAAAGCGAGCGCTCTAAAATGCATTACAAATTCATGTCAATACCTTAGAATTTGTATTTGCTTTAGGGATCAGAAGATGTTGGGGACATTGAGGGTCTGATCAACATGCACAGGAAATAATTGCACGTTTACTAGTTTAAAGCGATTTATAAACCTCTCAGGGAAGACCGTATCTGAACCTCATAACTCAGTCAGCAGACATGTACATATTACAGTTCAGTTCAATACTCTTTATTTCGGTAAAATACCATAAAAGAGGCATACAAAAAAAACATATTACAATATGCCGTGCTCCAATGCACTCTGTGATGCATTAAACGCATTTGTGTATGCTGAACCATGGAGTTTGGTCGGCATGGCCAAAACAAATGTGTGACACAAAGGAGATGTCTCTTTGAGTGCTCACAGTGTCTAGTGATACAACTTGTAAGTGTTTACCAGCCGCGGCCCGTGCAGGTAAGAGCGATGGGGCGGCGGGCCGGGTTGGGGGGGGGGTGCGGCAGACGACCAAGAGGGAAAATTAAATATATAATTAATTTTCCCTCGTTGTCGTCTGTCGCAATCTCCATCCACCCGGCCCCACCGCCCTACCGCTCTTACCTGCACGGTCCGTGGCTGGTGTTTCCTCTGATCAATATTATTATCCCTCTGGCCAACTTTTGTTGGATCTATGAATACTACAAAAATATCACAAAGCTAGGGGGAAAGGCCAGCCTTTTCTGGAGTGCTTTTTAACAGCAGTGAATTCTCTTACTGAGACCTTAGCGCAGACTTGGTCTTTGCCTCTTGAATGTGCAGTAGGCCTGCCAACAGTTATCTTTTAGAAAGCACTTACATCTTGGTTGGTCATCTCCCAGTAGGGCCGCTCGCCGTAAGACATCACCTCCCACATTACTATTCCATAGCTCCATACGTCGCTGGCCGACGTGAACTTGCGGAATGCAATTGCTTCAGGCGCTGTCCATCGGATGGGAATCTTTCCTCCCTGGAAGACATGAAAAAAATGATATCTCTAGAAGTGTCTAGGGATGCTGCTTCCTCTCTTGAAAGAGGCTGGATTTTCAAGTAAGTGAGTTTGACAGCACGCGCCCTGTTTCCTCACATGCCAACCCATAAGCACTCATACAGCTGCTAATTGGCTGCCTGAAGGTTTCTCTTCTAAATGCAGTCATGAAACTAGAGCAGAAGGAGGCTCCACATCTCAGTTATCCTTCTCTGGCTGATGCAGGCACAAGTCCAGGAGAAGGCTGCACTAGTTAAGCAATCAATCCGGCAGTCTCCGATGGACGCTGACAGCAGACACAGGGAAACAAATGCATGCAGAGCGCATGCTCGTGCCCATAGATTTGGCGCAGTCGAACAATCTTGAACATTTAAAAGCAAACTTTCTCTAGGACCTTGCCTGGGTGGACAGTATGTCCGGAGACAAAGATTTTACTTGGCTGTACTTTATTAAAAAAAAAAAATAGAACAAAATGATCTGGCTTGCTTTTCCATCTACTTATATTTTCCATCCTAAGTCTCAGGTTGGGTAATAGAATATAACGAAATTCTGAATTCTATTCAACATTAATTCAGCCTTTTCATGCTTGCTATCATTTCAGTTTAAAATGAATTGGGATTTAGTTCGTTCACATTTCAGCTAAAAACAATAAAGATCTTGCTGTGGCTAAAACAGTTTCACTTAAAGAATTTAGCCAATCTATGGGGAAATCAAAATCCAGACTTTCTAGTGGGACTAACAGACAGACACGAAGTTACTTATCTGTAACTGCCTTTTTTCCAGGGTTGCTCCCAATTACAGATTCACAAGCTTGAATGCAAATAGAGGACACTCCGTTATAGTGTCTTGTCTTAAAATGCTTTGACAGCCCTGCGGTCACAGAACTGCAGAACTGGAATCGATATCCTACATCACATTTTTCAACAACGTGCTCCAAGCTTTTCCCATAGGAGCTACCCCAGTAGGTATACACTCCGAAAGTTAGACACATTTTTCTTAACATCAAATCAGATTGTTTTCAAATTGTAAAGCATTAACTCTTGCAGGCCTATGTCACCAAAGGCACGTCATGACTTCCAAGTTGAATAGGTTGTATGAAGGAACAACGCAGGGAAATACTCATCATGCCTTTACCAAGCATTTTTTACCCCTCATTTTTTAGAACGCAGATGTTTTAACAACGTATGCCTTTATCACACATTGTTTATGTATATATTTATATATATAAACAATGTATTTGTGGGGGGAGACCCTCCACACCCCCAAACCTACCTTAAATGCATGGTAAAGGCATATGTTGTAAAAGCATGTGCATTCTAAAAACATGCGTGGTAAAAAATGCATGGTGAAAGGTACAACGTGGTAAAAACCTTGTTGTAAAAGCTTTTTCCCGTTGAATAGACGTTGTAAAATGGTATGTAGCTATAGAATAAATAAAATGATAATATTTTCGAGTGTTTCTAATTGTGTTCAACCTATCATCTTAATTTCACTGCCCTTTCATTCAAGTAAATGAAAATGCGTAGAATGGTAAAAGGACATATATTTAGGGCAATACAATTTTCAATGAGCCAACTTAAACAGTATGGTAATAGGTGATCCAAGTGAATGCAAAGTGCAAGTGAACAGTGACAGAGTGATAAGTGGAAAAGAAAACTTGCATTGGTCACAAGTATGGTTAATTTGACATCCTGGCATGAAGGGTGTCCAGAGGCAAGTTCTCTGCAGTTTATGCATGGCCAAGCTAAAACCGTTGACATTTCAACCCCAATATAATTTAAGCGGGTCTTACTCAGGACAAAATAGCAGGTAGCCGCCTATGGTAAAAAGGACGCGATTTTGTGATTGTCACTGGCATAAGAGTAATTGTAATTGTAGACCCTTGAATCATTTTCTATGATTTAGCACATACTATGGCAGGGTATGTCCAGACGTGGGTCCCTTGCTCACTTTGCCACTGGATTCAAGCTAGCCTGGCTGATGAGGGCTGTTAGCCCGAAACCGGTCCCAGGATGCTTGTTTCCGGTCCAGGGAAGACATGGCTTGGCAGTTCGGGCTGCACTGTTCCCATGAGGCACAGGGTCAGACTGATTTGCATATGGCCATGTCTGAACTGGGGTGGTGGAGTGAGCTAAAGAATGATGATGGATTAAACCCAGATCAGTTGACTGGGGGTGAGTGTTTGATTGGCTCAAACGTTCCGTCCATCATCCCCTTTTGTATCGCTTTGGTCGCCCTAAGTTGGCGGGGGTATGCCCAGACGTGGGTCCCTTGCTCACTTTGCCACTGGATACAAGCAAGCCTGGCTGATGACGGCTGAAATGCCAGAAACCGGTCCTAGGATGCTTGTTTCCGGTCCAGGGAAGACATGGCTTGGCAGTTCGGGCTGGACTGTTCCCATGAGGCACAGGGTCAGACTGATTTGCATATGGCCATGTCTGAACTGGGGTGGTGGAGTGAGCTAAAGAATGATGATGGATTAAACCCAGATCAGTTGACTGGGGGTGAGTGTTTGATTGGCTCAAACGTTCCGTCCATCATCCCCTTTTGTATCGCTCTGTTCCCATGAGGCACAGGGTCAAGACTGATTTGCATATAGCTGTGTCTGAACTGGGGTGGCAAAGTGAGCTAAAGAACGATGATGGATTCAACCCAGATCTGTGACTGGGGGTGAGTGTCTGAAAAGTTTCAGCGCTCCGTCCATCATCTCCTTGTGTTTGCTTTAGCACATACCATCACACATGGTTCACAACTCCAAGCGTGTGCGCAAGCCAATATATTTTCAAAAATGAATGTTACTAATGATCACGCGGCTTGGTGCAGGGCCAGATTCAGAAGGGCTAGAGCTAGTCTCCAGCCAATAAAAGGCAACACTAGCAAAGAAGGATGCACTCTAAGGAATCTACAAACTAAACAAGGGAATAGCATTAACCCTGGGCGTAGTACTACGCTACGCTCGCGGAGCGTGCGTTGTTTGCGCTACTACGCGCTACGTGAGCACAGTGCAAAAACGCGTAGCGGGCATTTTTTGCTTGCTCGCGGTCCTCAACGTCAAGTTGGCGACCGCGAGCGAGCAAAATCAACATCCCGGCGAAACGTTTTCCTCGTTCGCGATCAGCAACATCAAGTTGCCGATCGCGAGCGTGGAAAATAAACCTCCCGGCGAGATTCTCAACGCGGGGAGGTCAGGTTTCTCATTGCGAGTGGTCGCGTATGCTCGCGACCGCTCGCGATGAGAAACTACCAGTCCGCGTTGAGAAAGCTGCCGCTCAAGTACAAATCTACTCGAGCGGCAGAAAACGACCGCTTGCACTGTGAAAGATGCCGTTTGCAATGATTGCACAGTGCGGACAAGCATCCGGCACTGTGCAATCAGTGCGAACAGCATTTCCCTACCGCACTACGCAGTTCGCGTAGCTACGCGTAGCTTACGTAGTGCACTTCGCGTAGCTACGCGTAGCGCTACTACGCGAACTACGCCCAGGGTTAAATAGCATCTCTGTCTGAAATCTAGAAGAAGACTGTAACAACTATTCTTTGAATTAAGAGTCTCGCTAGTGGCTGAATGTAACCTGAAAGTGTGTGATGAAATTGAAGGAACCAAAAGTAGTCTGTCTTCAACCTTACAGTAATATTAGCAGTTTTAATGGGTCATTTATCTCAGACGCATATGTGCAGAAGTGAGTTTGGCAAGTGGTCCTGCCGTGATGCATGCTATCTCGCTGAAAGGAAAGAAATCATAGAGCTCAGATTATAATAATCTGGAGTGATAAAATATCTAAATTATACTACAGATTGTACCCTAATCAATCCTTATTCCTAAAATATCAAAGGTGATTTTTGAGACTTTGTGAATATTTTTCAGGAACTATGATGTAGTGTAGTTTGTGTAAACTGATATCTGGGAAGTTTAAGTTGTCTAGTTGGCCATTTGAAGAGATGTCACCACCAAGCAGGAAATGTATCTATGGAAGTGCTTAATATGGCATTTTGTTGTGATTTACACCATAGTATGGATCCATACTGCTCCGATTGGAGCATTGCCAACGAGGCACACAGTTACCAAATGTCAGACTTTGATTTTTGTTTGCCTGCATATGATACATGAATAAGTCACAGAGGATGGTTTGTATATATGCATATATTTGGAAGCTTCGGCCATGTGAAGGGAATCAACAGCTATTTTGATTTTTAGGCAGCAGGATTCTGTTTTACATCTCAATTTTAGAAGATGCATACAACTTTAGAGAACTCATCCGGAAAACATAAAATACATATAAACCAGGTATCTTAAATTCCGAGAGAGAGTTGGCACATCTGTTTGTAAAGAGAATAGATCAATTCTATAACTAGTAAATTTGAACCACACTTTTAGGGATGTATGTAAATAAATAAATATTTGCATATTTTGGGCTTTTTCATGTGCAGATCCATTTTGAACTTCTCCAACCTGCTGGTGGTTTAAGTTGTCAAATGCTGCCCTGTACCTCAAAACCTTTTATCAGTAGAATCAACCACAACAAAGTGCACTGTAGGCAGGACATTCAGAGAGAGTCAAATATCCTTCCATTTATTTAGGAGTCTGGAACATAACTCACTCTTGTCGTATAAGCTGCTTCAGGGTCGTCTTCCAGCACTCGCGACAGTCCGAAGTCAGACACCTTGCACACCAGGTTGCTATTGATCAGTATATTTCTGGCAGCCAGATCTCGGTGCACGTAACCCATGTCGGAAAGATACTTCATGCCAGATGCGATTCCACGCAGCATCCCTACCAACTGGATTACTGTAAACTGACCATCATTTTTCTGAAGAAAAAAATGAATAATTTACTTAAATCTCAGTCAATTTCATAGAATTTGACAAGTTAATATCAGTTCATTTCGGATCAAACAACGATGAACAGTTTTATAAAACACATGTATTTTTAGCTTTCTTGTAATATTGTGAGCTCTGTCATCTTCGACGGGCATGAAACACAGTCATCCTATCAGCTTCATAAGAAGAAACAACATATGATTGACTTTTAGGAAAGCACACACAGATTACTTGAACTATTCTTCCATGATCCATGCATCCAGGGGACATAAAATTACACAAAAAGGTAACTTTGGAGAATGTATGCATGTTTTGGTATTAACATAGTGTGGACCTAACTGTGGAGAAAGGGCATCTTGTCCGTAATGAAAGGTGAGCAATCAGGGTCACTATTATTATGTGGCTTGGAAAGAACAAATTATGTGGGGAGGTTAGCTAATTACGTGCCAGGAAAAGGTAAAAAAATGCAGCATAATGTCGCACATTTTGTGACGGTAATACTTCACTATTTTGTTATTTTTAAAATGTTAATATAATCTGGGCAGAGGTTGCACCACATTAGGATCAGTGTAACACCTAGGTGCAGCAATCACCAAAAGAAAGGTAACCTGTCGCTCTGCAGTAAGGGGGCTGCCACTGTGCCGCAGCATGTGTGCTCTCATTTTGAGTTAATGTTTGATCAGTTTAAACTAAAACAAAAAAAAATAGTTTTAAAAATCTGTAAAATCTGAAAATTATGCAGAAGATGTGTCAAGCGCAGCAAATCCCCAATTATGGAGAAAAGTGGCCCACTGAGAGATACATCATCATGCACATCAAGTACATTTTTAAATCTTTGAACTAAACAATTATGTCACAGTAACAAAAATAAAAAATTAAAAAAAGCAGGCTTTTAGTATGAATTTCATATGGAATCCTACTTAAATTAGCATTGGCAAAGCCAAAATGCCTGACTTTGGATGAGGGTCTTTTGAATTTACACTAAAGTATACAAAACAGTGATGGATGGAATGCTTGAATTAATCTCAGCCACTGGCAATTAGTCGGGCCACATCCCAGTCCATCGTTATTTTGCACACCATGCCTCCTCAGTTTGGGTCCAGCCATATGCAAACCAGTCTTGACCCTGTTCCAAAGGAAATATTTCAGCTTGCACTGCCGGACCAGGTCCTCCCTGAACCAGAATACAAGCAACCCAGAATGAGTTTTGCCCTAGTTAGCGCCCATCAGCCAGGTATAGCTTGATTGTAGTGATACAGTGTGCACAGGACCGACATCTGGGCATACCTGTCCCACTTCGGGTGACACACTAAAGTATGCACAAAAGTGATGGATGGAATGCTTGAGTTAATCTCACCCACTGGTAATTTCTCAGGATCGAATCCCAGTCCATTGTTATTTTGCACACCATGCCACCTCACGTTGGACCCAACCATATGCAAATCAGTTTTGACGCTGCTTCAAGTGGAACACTCCAGCCCGAACTATTAATTCATACATTCCATCCATCACTTTTTGTATACTTAAGTCTTTTGGCTGTGTCAATGTTTTTTTATTTTGTCATGGTTTTTGCCAATCTTTATTGTTGGGAAAGCTGCCAGACACTCATCAATCTAAAAAAAGGGTAAAAACTAAAATAGTTGTAGTCTTAAATATAACACATTGCCATAGTAGTTCCTGGCATGAAAATGAACTACTTTGTGCGTGGATGTGCTCCTTGTGAAAGGACAGAATGCCGCCAGTCACAGTGAAATTGTACAATGATTGAAGTGGGCTGGCCACCTGCCCCATGCTGTTTGCTGTAGGGGGTAGAAAAAAATGTGAATGGCACAATAACAGACCATTGAATGTATAGGGCTGACGGAAAGCCCCTACAAGTATAAGGTCGAGGCTAACAATAGGCCTAAAAATATAACGCTAAGCTAAGAGCACACATAATGGAAGCAGTGAGGTGGGTGTGCTTTTGGCATACATTATTTGCAGCGGAGATCAGCAGCTGCAAAAAGCTTTACCTTCAAAAACGTATCCAGAGACCCATTCTCCATGTATTCCGTCACAATCATTACTGGTTTACCTAATAAAAGAACAAAGCTTTGATTAGGTTGTTATTTCAAAAAAAGCAAGAAAGTACACTGCTTCTTTATGCTTATTGCTGCTCATCTGATTTACCGGTTAAAATACACTTTAGTGCACTACACGCCTTCCTCTATGTGATTCACCAGGTGGACATATAAGAAAGACACAGGTAAGTACACAATCTCTCATAACGAATGCCCCATAGCTGTACATTGCAACTCTGCCCCGGATTTGCCAACACTGGGACATCAGTAACTCATGGACCGGGGCAGAGTTCACACGTCTTACATGTGCGATCCCAAGGATCCAATGAGAAATGAGGCATTACCAGGTGAATCTGTATCAATCACCACTACCCCGGCCATTCCTCATTTCTCATTTCCTCCAAGAGTTTAACCCAGGAACTCAACCTGTCTTTAGCCGCCATCATCTATGATACTAGACCCGCAAAGTTAGGTCGGTTCCCCTAATTTCAAATGGGACCTGTGGTGAAACTTTTTTCATAATTAAATGTTTTGCTTCAATATCTACATTGTATTTACTGTGTGGTATTCACATTTGAGTAAACCATAATTTATGTAGGCCTCATTTTAAGATGGCTAACATTTGATGCCATTTCTTCCATGTTGTGTATGTCTCTTTTTATCTGAAGAAGCTGACCTAGCAGTCAGTTTTAAACAATGTATCAGTTATTTTCCGTTCTCATGAGAATGTTAATGCTCATGCAATTCTTGTAGCATGCAGTAATGAACACCTGTGGAGAACAATTTAGACCGAATGTATCGCATTTATGATGCAGATAACTGTTAACTGAAGGAAGTTTAGTGTGACTTCATTATGCCTTAGCTTTAGAAACTAATATTTTGCTTTATCTGTTTGTACTTTAACCTGATTGGTTCTTTTCATGGAAATCGTGTAGGTGTAGTTAAATGCTAGAAAATGTGTGATTTAAGTTAATGCAATGTAGATGCAGATTCAGATACCCTTTTCACTGGGTTGCAGAAGCTTCTTTGCCTGAAAAATTCCCCTTTTCGTCTGCTAGTGCCTCTCAGAGGCTTTCTGGCAGAATTATTTTATCCTGCCTCCGTCCCAAAATTTCCCTGATTTTTCTCGAGCTTAGCAGTGTTGGGCACTCCCTTTATGGTTGAACTGAATTGCTCTATTCTATTCGAGACAACTTTATAACAGTTTGTCTTTGCTCATATGATTTTTAATTGCTTTGAATATATTGACTAATACATTCATGTATTGGCTATTAAATTGCAATTAATGTTGATGATTTGAGTTGTAACTTTGCAAATCTTTTAATAACCCTTTACGGTTTTGAACTTAAACACCCTCTGTCTTTCTTGTGGGGCCAAATGTGCTTCTCATTCTTTAAATGCGTTGAATTTTATGTCTGCCTTAGTTGGAACTAAAGATTTATCGGAAGCCGCTTATTGAACCAGAATTTGCACCAGAATTTGCAAAGAACAAAATGTCCTATTATGTGTAACCAGTGGACGGTCCGTGCAGGTAAGCGCAGTGGGGCGGGGCGGGGCGTGAGGTGGGGGAGTCGACAGACGACCGAATAGGGAAAATTAAATAAATAATTCCTATTCTGTCAACATCCGCCCCGTCCCACCCCGCTTACCTGCACGGACCGCTGCTGTATGTAACTCACGTAATCGGCCCAATTGGAATTACCCGGAGCTTCATAATGAGATTGAATGTATGAGTCAAAGTAAATAAAGTTTGAAAATCATCACTGTTATTCTGGGCCATAATTAATTTTGAAGTAAAGTACAAACACGGAGAACACAACACAATATCACAGAAACTTTGCACTGATCCAAAATGCAAAACAGGATGAATCCACTTTTATCTTTTTTGCTGCTACTGCAATATGGAATTGAGAAAACAGATTTTGCTCCAACACATACCTCTGACAAATATTTGGAATAAGGCACAAATAGTAAAACATGGTGTAGACAACACGGGAACCCATGTTTAACACATTTTTTGTTTAGATATTTTAGCACATCCTAATCTATGAATACACCTTTAAGAAAACAAATAGACTTTGCAGTATTTTTACTACTTATATGGTAATAAAGGCAGCATTCTGATTTGGCTTAAACACAGACCCCTTATTCACATTTGTCCTGGTGCAAAACGTTTTGCTGCTTTCAGAACACAAGCAGGAAACATAGATCAAACTTTTTGCAGTGTTGGTTTGCACCAGTGCAAAGTTTCTGATATGTGACCCTGTAGAAAAGAAAGAATTTCTATACACCAATTGCAGATTATAGACATGGCCATTGGAGCTATGGGGTAAAGTAAGACCAATTTATGTGACAGGACTGACTTGATAATGCGTCAAGCAAAAGGAAAAATTATGCGTCATTGAGCAGTACATTCTCTGGCAGTATTAGTTTGCTAATTTGTCATTTCTACAGATATTATCATTGTCTGTGCAAAGGTATAGTTTAACACCTGAATACAGCAATCAACAAATTATATGTGACTAGCTAAGCTTTGCAAAGGGTCTACCACTGTGCAGCACCACATGTGGAGCGTTACCTTTTTTAGTAAATTGTGATCAGTTTGACCTACAAACATTTTATGTTGAAATGTGCAAAACATGCAGCGCATGGTGGATTATGTAACAAGAACGATGAATCCATAATTATGCGGATCATGCCGCTGCAGCCGAATCACATAATTCTAGTGGCCATGGTAATAGCTCACTAACTCTCACTACAGGGACTAATGATAGATACACCTCACAGCTCGGGCTTATTAATTTAAGAATAATAGTCATATCAATGTTGGCCTCAAGAATGTATTATTTAAGTGATGTAGAAATGTATCTAGACTGATATACTAGCTGTAGTAGGTAGTAGCAGTAGACAGTAATATTAGTACTAGATAGATAGTACATAATGTTGGTATGAGTTTTTAGAAATATATTTTCCAGGCTGGCAACAACCATTCATTGTTACAAGGTGGTGACTATACCCATGGCTCATTTTTTCGTTCATATCCCAAGTGGGAAATATATCCATTCTGTCCGCTGAGGTGATCAAATATTTAAGAGCCTTTGAATGTGCCCTTTCTACTCAACACATGGTTAGTGAGCTCAACCAAGGTTTGATCGTTGACTCAGCTGAGGCATTAAGTTTTTTTGTAAAATGCAATATGTTTTATTATAAAAAGTCCATGTCCTTATCAGAACCCAAAGGTTGCCAACTCTATCTAGTATTGCGATTGACAGATCTCCATGTAGTCTTTACGATTGTACAGCGCACCGCTACCTGAATCATTCTAGTCCATCACAAATTAGCATCAGAAATATATAATCATAAATAATGCTAAAAAGGCATTTGACTGCTTAACTTGAACTTCCTTCCGCTGGTACCCGAGCAGGTAGGCTTTGATCAGCACTTTATCCACTGGGGCTTCTTGGTCTATAAAGAGTCATCAGCAGGGATACTAGTGAATTGGGTCAGGACCGGTAGCGTCAAGCTAAAAAGAGATACACGACAGGGATGCTCCCTCTCCCCACCTCTTCTTGTCTTTTTGGCAGTGCCCTGACATAGCAGGACGTACCTTTGGTGTTGATCAGCATAAAATTAGGTATGCCCCTATAGATTGCTATTTACATCTATTCTCAATCTGGGTGTCATAAACACTGACTCACTGACAAAATGGTTTAGACCATACTACTACCCCTCAAATTAGGAGTACAAGCTGACATGCATTAAAGGTGTATGCTTCTCTTTGGCATGGTTGGGTGGAGTTGCAGTGGTGAAGATGAACATACTACCAAGCTTCCTAAATCGCGTCCAAGTCCCTCCAACCCCTAGCCACACTAAAGACATTTTTAGTTTAAGGAGAAAGATTGAAGAATTTATCTGGGGTGGAAAAAGTGTAAGGTTCCTAGAAAAAAGTATGATGGCTACTCGAAGCAGAGGACTGACCAGCCTAGATCTGTGGTGATGCCACAGGCTGCTCATCTACAGCTTCTGCAATCAAGGACAGTGAGCAAGACAGATAAAATATGGATCCATATGGACAGGCTGGTAGTGGATACAGAACACTGGAATCTCTTGCAGATCCTTAAACATCTCAGGCCACAAAAATGCATACCTTACCCCCATTACATGTAACCTCCTGTGGCCATGGTACCTCACAGTAAACAGGCAGATTCTGGCCATGATACCATCATACATGCAACCCTGAGTTTATCCCTGCATTGAAGGCAGCAACTTTTTGGAGGTGGAGGGAGGATGAGCGCATGACTATGAAAGACATGTTTGCTTAGCATATGATCGCCCAAAGTAAACAAGAATGGAACAATCGGAGGCTGATAGAGTGTCTTACACTCAGATAAGACATTTGATTATGGAGGGAGGATGTGGCCTAACAGCTAGGGCGTCGGCCTCAAATCTGGGGAACCGGGTTCAAGTCTCAGCAATGACGCTCAACATCCTGTGATTCTGGGCAAATCACGTAATATCCCCGTGCCTAACAAAAAAATGAATGTGTCCTTACGTAACGTAAATGTTGCTCTGATACCTGATACCTTCGGGTCAAGTTTGCGCTATATAAAACTCTGGGAAAAAAAAATCTAGTTAGAAAGAGTCTGCATGCAGAGACCTAACTAAACTTTTAACTTTTGTAGTAATGTGCTGCTCCTCCAGATGAGCTATTTTCTCTCTCTACAAACTGTTGAAGGGTGTAGAGAGAATACACAGTTCTTTTGGAAGGCACAGGAGAGAGCACTAGGTAGAAACACTTGAGGGGTGGGCAGAGGATGGATTTAAGTTGAAAAGTCAGACGATGTAATTTTCTCAAAACGGAACCAAACATTAATTGTGAAATACAGCATTCTGCTAACCAGCTTGAAAACAAGGTTTATGTTTTATGGCTCATAATGGATAACAACCCCTGTCTTTTACAGCAGGGTGCAACAATGCAGGTAGAAGACCCGTAGTTGGCTTTATGGAAAACCCGGTAGTGGACCATGAAATTAATGTGCGATTCCAAGGATGTGATAGAAAGATGGGTGGGCAGAATTACACAGTGCAATCAATTGTCTCCTCCTCACTGAACCATAAGTGCTCATGAGTGATCACATGATTAGTGTCCTGTTCAAAAATGTACATGTGGTATGTCCTCCCTTCACTGGGAAGGCAAATATGCCACTATGTTCTATTTCATGTCACTCCTACTGCTACTGGATGTTAAGCTAATCAAACATGGAGGAAAAAAATCCATTATTGTTACTCAGGCCAGGATTTACAAGTGTGAATCTTTACCCTGACAGCATCCACCTTTTCCCCAATTCTAGCTCAGAATAGTCATCTTAAGCGAACACTTTCCTTAGGTTAGCATTAAAACAGGTCCCGAACATTAAAAACCGAACTTCTTTTATCGATAGAGCCCCTGCTCCCCAAATGGGGGGGCGGGGGGGTGTACTGCAATGTGAAGAGAGAGATTAGGAGTAAAAAATGTCACCAGCAAGTAATTGGGCATGAACTCCTTAGTTTTAACCACAGGACTTGACAATCTGGGCAGTTTCAATGCTATGGAAGGGTCTAAGACAGACTGAAAGGGGTTCAATAAATGGCGGTCCTCCAGATGGAAAGAACTTTGTTTGTTCACATGCGACTCAAGAACTTTGCCTACCAAAGGGAGGAGAGAGATGACACGGTAGTTGGCAGGCTCCTTTGGATAAGCATTAGTTTACTTTAAGATAGGCGTGACGGGCAGATTTCCACTCCTGAGGCACGGCAGCTAGGGTTAGCATGAGATTGCATAGTAATGTAATAGTGGAAGTGAGAAAAGTGGACAAGGCAGTCGTATATAGAGAACAGAGATCAGAAGGAGAGCCTGGTTTTACTTTAATAAATAGTTCTAATATATGCACGTGGGTGATAGGCTCAGACATCTCAAGCACTGCTAGAGTGTCTCAAGGGGGAGAACATGTGGTTATTAACAGCTAGGCTGTTCCTAATATTATGTCAGTAATACATGTGGTGGGCACTGGCGCTGACTTTTGGGGACTGGGACTTATTTTTCTTCATCAGACCTTGATGCAGAGCATGTGAAAAGCAGAAAACTGACTAAAAAAGGATGAAGAGAAAGATAGGAAAACAATGTCAAAGGGAGAAAACAGGGATGGAACAGAAACTTATAAGACTGAGATCAAACTCAGGAACTCTAGGCTGGTGGAAGAAAGAGGCATAGCTGGAATAATTTACTAAGGGATTGTGTTGCCCTTGCGTCAGGCAAGGTGATGCAAGGGCAAAGCAAGCCCTTAATTGAGATTCATTATGCCACGCAGAGCCACAGCTCTGTGGTGCATAGTAAATCTGAAGTAATGCAAGGCAGCTCAAGTTGCTGCCTTGCGCTACTCTGTCCTGGGAAGGTGTTCCATGGATGCAGCCTGGGTATTCCCACGCATCCACCCATAGTTTTTGGTGCATTTCCAGAGTTACTAACAATTACACACCTGGGAAAATGTCAAAATGCTACGCCTTCCCCAGGGGAGGTGTCACTTCCTGCACAAAAATAATCCTGCTTGCAACACAGGCTCGGCTCTTAGCAGCCATTAATGCGCCAGCACAAAGAGAGCGCAGGAACGCGTCATATCTTGTATTGCTGCCCTCTCCATTTGATGCAGCGCAGGAAGTTGTCTCGCATTGTGCTGCATCAAATGTTAATAAATCCGCCATTTGCTGTTCAGCATCCCTGGCATTCAGCAGCGCCTATGGAGGGCTTTTTAGAAAACCTTTGGGCCCCTGCTCTAATTTTCTTTTAACAAACTATGCACTGCACCTAGGATTCCCAAGTTCAAGACAGGCAGACTGACTGTTCCATCTTGCCAGAACCCATGCATGGCCAGACCCTCCACATAACTGTGTGTCTTCCAAGGAGGCAGAAAATATCAATATATGTTCATGTTCAGGCCCCTTTTGTAGAGGAACTCACAGTTAAAAATCTCTTGAGAAATGATTTTAGGTAGGCAGAGCAGTGCCTTTCTCTGGGTGATTTCACGCCTGATGAAATGAGCATTCAGGAAAGATGAGACTATCATGAGCACCGGTAAGAGTGCCATCTCCTTGCAGGTTTCCTAAGGGAACAAATCTTCTGTTGAAAGTTTTAAGTAAACTTAGAAAATGAATCATTTTTTCCCTTGATGTTCCTAATGGTGTTGACTCTGTTCAATTCAAGTTTTAATACATGCCATAAAAACTCAGTTGTTCACTCATTCACTAACTCATTCGCTTGTCGAGGGCCTCACTCACGTTCAATCGCTCATATTGGCCTTTATGTGAAAAGGTGTAAAGTGAAAATATTTTTTGTGCTCCGTCTGCGCTGTTGTGGAGCCTAAATTTCCAAACCTTTATGACACTAAACTACTGGAGAATTTCAAAGTTCATATAAAAAGCAAATCCTTTTAGCATACAGAACGGATTTACATCAAGAAATGATACAAAAAATATTAAGAAAAATAACAAACACTGAATGAACTGAAGAGATATTAGATTTCCCTTCTGAAACATCTCCAACAAAAAAAAAATTAAAAAAATTGAATTTCTTCCTAAGCCCATCAACATAACGTTTCCCTGGCAGATAAATCACACGAAGGTATTGCTTTCTGTTGTTGACAAGAATAATAATGTTCTCTAAAACCAACTTGATTATTTTTTATGCCTGAGTCATTTTAAAAGCAATTAAATATAGTTTTCCTTCTCCTTTTATATCTCTTTTCTCGCCAGTCTGCTGCGATGACATAACTAAAATTAATGGGACTACCTTTTGCATTTGTAATTGCAGTGAAACCTCCTAGGAGCATGGATCAATTTCTGTTTGCTCACAAGAGGTACAGAAAAATTGAAAATAAAAACTGCCAATCATTTTGGAGAAGATACCGCGCATGTAAAGTAGAAAGAATAGCTAGGAGTGTGCTGCAGCCATACAACAAGGAAAACCAAAATGCAAAATGCCTGTCCGCTTGTCAATTGGTCGTCTTACGGACACCCAAGGTAGGAGGCAAAAAGGTGATAGAGGCCTCTAAAACCCCTGTTTCCATTTGCTGCCTCCAGATCTGACCTACAGGACTCGGTATCAGCTTATTTTGAGAAAATACTTACGTTGACAATTTCAGATAGAGATGTCAACTAATTCTATACCTACTCTTCTCCAATTTTGGCCATCATTAATTGGTTCAATTAAATCATGTGTTTGTATGATCAAGTTAGGCTCCCCTACTAACTCTTGCTCTGCGCCCATTTCCCATACAGATTGTAACACATGAGCACTACAGTTTCTTTCCTTCTGTGATGCCTCTCTTGGAATGCTGTTTGCCCCAAACGGAAGGAAGAAAGAAGGAAAGAAAAAAAGAAAAAATAAGAAAGAAAGAAAGAAAGAAAGAAAGAAAGAAAGAAAAAAAAAAAAAAAAAAGGAAAGAGACAAAGAAAGAAGCACTAGTTGGTCCTTTATTAAGTAAGCCTACAGTTGATCCTTCTGTTCTGAGCAGATACTGATGAATCTCTCGTTTCCCTTCTCCTTCTAAGATTCTGGAAAGAGAGGTTGGCATTCACCTCTCCTTTATTATGGAGTGTAATATTATTCTTGATGCCTCTCGGGTGGAGTTTCTCCCCTAATATGGAACTGGGGGAGCTCCTTTGGGGGTACCACACAGCTCCTCACTAAGTCTCACACTCCTCAATTTTTTTCTTCTGCCATTAGACAGTTTAATTTGCAGTTTGGGGATTTCCCTGATGTCTAATGCAGAAAGCACACGGATTGTTGTCTCGCTGCTGAGAGATCCATTGCCTTCGAAAATAATGTAAACTATTTTCTAATGGCACCAGCATTTTGGATGAAAAGGCACTCTCTTAAATTGAATGATAAGACTCAGCTGTTGGTTTATTGAGTGCCCCCTCCACCAATCTAGTCTCCTTCATGGTTCCCACCTGAACTGGGCACTGCCCTGATACTAAATGAATTGGCTAAAAATCTAGAAATAATTATGGATGTATGACTTACAGTCACAAAACTCTCATTTCGTCTTGTTTCTACTTCTTGTGGATTCTACTGCAAACATTTCTCTGTTTCCTTTGGACTCCTGCTGTACAGTAGTGCAAGCTCCCATCTTTTCTCACTCTGATTTCTGTAATTTCTTATATTTGGCACTCATTAGGGAATCAATCCAGCAACTAATCTAAAACCTTGAGGGAGGGGCACTGCTCGGTCTGCCACCGCAAAGCTCCATTTCGTCTCATGCTAAGGATCTGCACTGGTTGTCCTTGCAGCAATACCTGTTCCTTAAAACCTTGCATTGGTCATAGGGCATGTCACAAACAAGGTCCTTCGTTCATTCAATCAAGGATCCACTGTCACATTCCTTACAGGAAACTATGTTCTGCCGAAGCGCTATTACTAACAGTACCCCACAATCTTGGCCTCGCTAAGGGGGAGAGCTTGCTCCTACTTGGACCCTACGCTGTGGAATGGCCTGCCTTTTCATCTTCAGTCAGAAATTGACTACTTATGTTTTGCAAGGGCTTTTTCTATTAAATGTGATTCTACCAGAACACTCAGCACCAAGACACCCTTGTTTGGTAACTGTACAGCCTTCATAAGTATCTATCATCATCACCATTACCATCATCTCTATCATCATCTCCATCACCATCATCAGCACCAAGACACCCTTGTTTGGTAACTGTTCAGCCTTCATAAGTATCTATCATCATCACCATTACCATCATCTCCATCACCATCATCAGCACCAAGACACCCTTGTTTGGTAACTGTTCAGCCTTCATAAGTATCTATCATCATCACCATTACCATCGTCAGCACCAAGACACCCTTGTTTGGTAACTGTACAGCCTTCATAAGTATCTATCATCATCTCCATCACCATCGTCAGCACCAAGACACCCTTGTTTGGTAACTGTACAGCCTTCATAAGTATCTATCATCATCTCCATCACCATCGTCAGCACCAAGACATCCTTGTTTGGTAACTGTTCAGCCTTCATAAGTATCTATCATCATCACCATTACCATCGTCAGCACCAAGACACCCTTGTTTGGTAACTGTACAGCCTTCATAAGTATCTATCGTCATCACCATCATTATCATCATCATCATCATCATCAGAGACAGTATGGATTAGGGGTAATATGGTGTTAATTATTAACAATATGAGAAATCAAAACTCATGTTATTCATCCATTTCTTCCATTTAGAGTGGTAAGAGTAATTGAGCTGTATGGCATCTAATTGTTGGTTACACTTCTAGATGAGTCTTGCTGCGGTACCTACAACTGCCTGAATGCCTGCCCCACGGCTTGAATAACCGCAGACTCAGGAGGCGCAGAGATTGTAGGATCGTCAAAAGAGGTCGTTTTAAATGTGTCTATGTTGTTAATTACATTACAGAAAAGGAAGTGTAAGTTTTTTTGTGACCATGCTACTAGCAATACGCGCAAAACATAAAGACAGCAGTTTCTTAAAATGGCTACGGTTAGTAACATACGTCAACTTTACAAGCATCATTACAGAAATCAAAACTTTGCACCTTCTATCTGGCACTTACTTTTTGTGACAACACCCTCCAGGTGAATGATGTTGGGATGGTCGAACTGTCCCATGATGCTGGCTTCCCCAAGAAACTCTCTACGTTGTTTTTCTGTGTAGCCAACTTTGAGGGTTTTAATGGCTACTGGGCACTCCCGTTTCCCAGGCAGTTTGGAACGCCCACTACAAACTTCTCCAAACTCACCTAGATACAATTAAAGTGAAGCATCTGTATAAATAAAATCATCAGTTATTCATATACGCATTTCTATTTCAAATGTAATGACAGTGAGGAATAATTCTGAATCCTCACAGTTTATCAAAACTCATTAAGCACTTTTGCTTTAAATATGTTCTATTGTAAAGGCATCACTGTGATTATTTTGGGGATTTTCTTTTCTGACTATAGTTATGGGTTCTGTCTTCTATGGATAGTAAGAGAGTTGGACTGGGAGCTAAAAACATCCCTTGAAAATACTTTAATACAAACCCATATTGCCCAGGCTGTGTGACACAAATTCACCTTCCAGGCATTTGGGACCATCATCCTGCAAGATTTCATTTTAAAGAATTGAGCTAAAGGATTCACTTTACTTACTTACTTATGACTAGTACCCATCCTGGGCTACAGGCCATCAACCAGGACTCTCCAGCAATCTCTGTCCTGGGCTTTCCTTTCAACGTGACTCAAGGTGTAACCCATCTCATTACAGTCAGCTTCGGGCCCTTCCTCTTTTCCTTCTCCCTTGAGGGTTTCCTGTAAGGAGTTGCCAGGTGGTGTTTAATGCAGGTGTGACCCATCCAGCCCCAGCGTTGTTTCATGATTTCTTCATGAGCAGGGAGTTGGAAAGTCTGCTGCCATAGATCATTGCAGCAGATCTGGAGGATTTTCCTCGGACAGGTGTTGATGAAGGTCTGGACTTTGTTGGTAACTGTTGTCCTCGAAGTTTCTGCTCTATACAGTATGACCAGTTTTACCCTGCTGTTAAAAAGGCTGATCTTGATTTGCAGGATAAGGTCCTTGGAGCTCCGGATTTTCTTTAGCTGAATGAAGGCAGCCCTTGCTTTGCTGATTCTTGCCTTGACGTCAGTGTCTGTGCCGCCCTGCTTGTCTATGACACTGACCAAGTAGGTGAAGACCTCAACCTCTTCCTGTGCATCACCTGCAAGAGTGACTGCAGTTGTGCTGGCCAAGTTAGTCTTCAGGACCTTGGTTTTCCCCTGTGGATGTTGAGGCCAAGTTGTGCTGATGTGGCTGCCACAATGTCTGTCTTCTCTTGCATCTGCAGATGGATATGGGAGAGTAGGGCTATGTTTCCTGCAAAATCCAGGTCGAACTTTTCACTTTACAGATCATTTATTCGAATATTTTGAACTGAAATTGCAGGCGCTAATAGGAATTCTAAAGAGAACATTAGGAAATGTTCCAAAACTTAAGTGTCTGGTGCAACCATAGGAGCATTATTTCCCTTCAGCAACAAATGTGCCTCTCCGAGAATTGTATGTTACTCCCTCCAACTTCTCTGAGTGGTGGAAGTGTTATCTACACCCCAAGCTCTGAGAGCATTCCTGTCAACCTACTGGGAGAACGAGGTCTGCCTTGTGTCTGCTACGGCCAGTCCATTCTTGACTGGCAGCTGGGATGCTAAACAGTACCCAATGTAGATGCTTGCAAGAGGAATTCACAACTGGGAAATCCACTAAGCTGTGCAAACTGACCGAGGCTGTAAAGCCTTGTTTAATCATGAGAAGATGATTAAATCACAGATCAATTCTGAGGATATTTAACAACTAAAGACCCCGTTTCCATTCCTAGACCCTAAAAAATATCTACTGATATGTAGCTGGCATTAAACATATAGTTTGTCATAAGAGCGAAATTGTTATGTCTTCCCCATCTGTTCATTGCTGAATGCTGAATGCAATCCAGTAGGCCAGTCAATGGACCTGATTCAGAGTTTGACGGACGTTGCTCCAACACAAACCTGACGGATATCCTATCTGCCTTATTACAAGAGCCAGAGAACATCATGCACTTGTAATAAGGTGGACATGATTTCCGTCAGATTTATGATGGAGTAACCTGTCCATCAAACTCCAAATCAGGACCAAAATTTATGAAAAGTGGTTAGTGGATTTTTTATGGTCATTTTTGGTGGCATGACAAAGACTTCTTGATGTCCGAATCTGCCAAATACCTTTGATGAATTGTGAAAATCAAGTAGAATTTCTGGAAGGTTAGAAGACTTTTCAATTGGATGTATGCATGTTAAAAATACACATCTAATAGGGGATAAGCTGCTGAAATCGAAAGAGGGTGGGGAAAGGGTGTGCTGGATCATTTGACTTGAAAAAGGGGTTTGAAAGAGGAAAAGAGTATTGTGATCAGTGCATGTTTTTCTTTAAAATAGAAAAAAACGTCAAATATAGAAACCTACATTTCTGCAACTCTTCATCAGGAGGATTGTCACATATTGGAGAACTTATCTAACTAAGTAAAGGGTGGGATGCCTAAGGATTTCTGTGAATCACTGAAATGTTACAACTCAACTGCTAAAACATGAGGAAACCAATGGGAGAGAGGTTTCTGTTTCTTTAAATGGGGATTTGTCAACCGGATTTCAGAGAATAGTCTTAGAACTTCAAATATCATCGAAATGTCTCAAATAGCACACTCACTAGAGGCTGAGGGCACAGACACTCCATAAGACATAGTTTGCATGTCGTAAGCATATCTTTTGTATATTATGTTGGACTATTAATAGCTTTGGGTTTGATTTATATTTCAGCGGACAGTATACTCCGTCAGAAAAATTACAGATATCTCGCCCGCTGTATTTCATGTGCCCTGGATATAATGCACTTGTAATACGGTGGGCGGGATATCCCTCATGTTTGTGACGGAGTATCCCATCCGCCGAAATATAAATCAGGCCCTAAGTCTTTTGACATTCAAACATGCATAACTGATAGATACTTTCAAAAGATGCAATATTTATACTAAATATAAGAACATACCAGCTCCAATAACTCGCTCAATCGATATACATGATGCGTCTATTTCCTTGGCAAATTCATGGACAGCTTGACAGGGGTCCTCATATGTATGTGGATCAATATACGTTTTTACTCCAGGCAGTTTTACTGTAAAAATATATGAAGTAAATATCACATGTTGCTGACATTACTGCTCTTATTAATCATCGCATAGTGACATTGATGAATTAGCAGTATACAAACACTAAATGGATGAACAGATGTACAAGTGGACACACAAATGCACAGTGAGAGGATGGATGATTCATGAATGGACTAGTGAATGGATGTAGAGAGATAGAGCAATAGATCAGCGATGGATGGACGGATGGATGGAGGATTAAGAAGGTGGATGAATGAATTGGCTAATCAATATATGTATAGGTGCCTGGATGAATAGGATGGATGGGGTGTGTTGAGGGATAGATAGATGGACAGATGGATGGAAGGGTGAGATGGTGGTTGACTGGATGGATGGATGATGGATGGATGGATGGATGGAGTAGGTTTGAGATGGGTAGGTGGACAGATTGATGGATAAATTGGATGGATGGATGGATGGATATATTTGTGACCAGGGTGGCAGAGAGGTAGGAAGAAATAGACAGCTAGATATACCTAGCAGGAAGCCACATTTACTATAGAATGCAATTTCTTTTTCTAGTGCTGCAGATTAAAATAAACAGTGTGAGAAGTTGGCCTGGCATATGCTGTCCACTAATTATAGTGGGCACCTTGCACCAGTCCAAATCGACTCTTATGGTAGATAGGTTAAAGACAACCTTATTGAAAGCTATCCTAGTGGTAGCTATGGAGAGCAGCCTTCAGACTAAGTCTTGAAGGAATGTAAAGCAGCTTGTTTTACCAGTCTATAATCTCTTGAGTGACCAAATGAAAGAGCACCACACCAGGTATATATTCAAAATATATGTATTTATTACTAAACACACCCCTCTAGTCTCTTTATGAGGCTAGAGTTCGAAGTACATAGGTTATAAGATCTTAAATCACAGTAATAGCACAAATACACGTTTGGGCCCTAGGGGCGTACCAAACCATATACCAATAAAGTGGTATGCGAACCACGACTGAACTAGACACTAGGCCTAGAGCCTCTAGAAGTGCTTGGACCACAAGGAACCACCCAAGGTAAATGTAAATGTAAAATAAATCCGTATTTGTAAAGCGCGAACTACTCACCCTTACGGGTCTCAAGGCGCTGGGGGCCGTCGTGGAAATTAAGTGAGCTATTGCCCAGAGTCACATGGTGCTGAGCTGAGCTGCCGCCGGAGCCGGGGATCGAACCGTGAGCCCTGTGCTCCGAAGTCAGCTGCCCTGGCCGCTGCACCACACCTCTCCACTAATAGGTAGTGACACAGGGGACCAGGTAGTGACACAGGGGACCCACGGGAGACGCGTGCAGTGTAAATACACAACCGCGATACGCCGTTAACTTCTATGGAGAAAGTCGGGATCGGGAAAATAGAGGAAAGGGACACTTAAAAGAGGACTAGGACAAAACCCTTTGAGATCTAGGACTTTGAAGAGTCTCTACCCACGGGAGCACCGGAGTACTCGTGTTACCTCACCCAGGGAAGCCGGGTGCATAGGTGCCTTTCGGGGTCGGGTTTCGTCGTCGATTCGAATGGCGATCTGCTGCAAAGTGCTGCTGGCGGCCAAGAGAAAAGTGTCCGGGTGGATCCAAGAGTGGATCGGAGTTCTGGTGAACCTGAAAGCAGAGGGGACAGAGTCTGGGTCACTAGCCAGTGACCAGGAAGGCGATGGACAGATGCCCACCGATGTTGAGTGCTTCAGGTGCGTTGACGGTCGTCTTGACTCTTCAGCCACGAGGTCCGGGAGGCGTTGTCGGCAACCAGGAGCAGGATTCGGACTAGTGCTCGATGTCTGTCGAGTGCTGAGGTGTCGGCGACCGGATTGGACCCAACAAGCCGTGGCAACGGCAAGTCTCGAGTAAGATGTAGATCGTCGATGGTGCAGACCAGCAAGGTCTGTGGAACTCACCCAGCGAGGGTAAGTGAGGGCAGGCCTGGAGCAACCAGGATGCCAAGTAAGGAAAAGATTGGCCTTCGTTAAGGGCTACTAGCCAACGGGCTAGCGACCGCGAAGGAGCCTCGTGACGCCGCACGTGGAGCTGGCCTACAGGACACTCGTGGAGTGGGGGCCAGTGGTCTTCGGTGCAGGTGGTGCTGGAGGCTAGGGCTACTCGGAGCCCAAAGCACGACTTCTTGGGAGACCCAGAAGATGGTGCACTTGCAAGTGTGCTCGGTGTCCAGGGGTCACGGTCTCAAGTCACCCACGATAGCCACGGGCCTCAGCTTTGCTGGGGACTCAGGGTAGCCTCGGGGAAGTCTGAGAATCCACCTCTGGTGATGCGATGACTTCGGCGTCCGACGGGAGCTTCAGTAATGCGAACCGGACAGATGCTTCTTTGGTGCCTGCCAAGCAGGGGAGTCACTCCTTGACCCCAAGGGAGATTCTTCAGTCCTCTAATCGTGAGTAGAGCGTCGAAGGTCCAGGATTCAGTTTCAGAGTTTCATCCAGGTATAATCTAAAGTCCTAAGGACTGGGTTCCTACCTTTATTCTAAAAATAGGGGTTGGACTACTCTGTGGCCCCACCTATGGGTGGGTCAGGGCAGAGGGGTGGCTACACCCCTTTCCCTTTGTCCAGTTCGCGCCAAAGCAGGGGCTGCAAGCCCCTGATCCGGTTTGAACTGGGGTATGCACTAGGGACACCAAATGTGCCCCCAGTGCAGGACTTCAAAGCACCCGAAAGTGCTCCCGCCCAGCCCCAATACACATTATCCTATCTGGGGAGGTGGTCACACCTCCCTGGGACAGGAAACCTATTGTCCAGGCCTCCCCTGCCGGAGTTTTGTCCAGCAGCAGGAGGCCAGACTCGTGTCTGTGGCAGCAGCATCCATTTTGTGATGCCAGGGCTCTAGAAAGAAGTTACCGGACTCGTCAGAGTTAACATGTCTTTCCCTCTAGAAGGGTGGAATGCTACCCCCGCCGCCAGGATTGGCGGGGGGTAGTATTCCAAGATGTTTGACACCAAACACGACATGTTTAGGTGCAGCCATTCCAAAGTTAGCATTTTACCGCGAGGATATAATGCGCTTAAGAGTATATGGTCAGGCTGCACTACAAACAGCATCAGAGATGGTCTCCGAACGCTGCAGAGGGGCCCTGCTCATGCAGGGGCACCCTCTCACATAGGAACCATGCACTCTGCCTTTAGGATTGAGAAGGCCTGCCTTAGGAGTGACTTATAGGTTTATATGTGTGTATGTATTTCGTGATATAGGTAACCTATATCACAGTAAGGGGTGCATGCACCACCTTACCCAGGCTGCAGTAGCAGACCTGTGGTGTCAGTTTGGATGGCCTTCCAGGGGTGGCATAATACATGCTGCAGCCCCTGGCAGGCCTCTGAGGTACCTATGCCCTTGGTACATAGTATACCATATACTAGGGACTTATAAGTGCACTCCAGATTCCAATCAGAGATGTGCCTAAGGCACATGGAAACCATTTTACAGAGAAAGCAGATAGACTGGGGCCCTGAATAGCAGGATCCCAGTCCAACTAAGTCATAAACCAGCAAAACACCATAAAAAAAAGTGGGGGCAACCATATAGTCAGATTCCACCTTCCTACATAACCCCCCAAACAAAAGGAGATAAGGCTAACCTTGGCCAGTTGAGCCTTCATTGACTAAGTGGTCATATAAGGAAGCACCTGCACTAGCATGGTTGCCCCCTGTCTTATGGTCCACTAAGCAATCCCTCACCCTAAGGGTATGAGAGGGTCTCCACCATGGGGCATCACTACCTGTGGTGTGCTTAGGTAAAGTACAAGGCTGGTGAGGTGGCTGAGTAGGGAAGTGAGGCCCTAGGAATGTTGGCCTCAGCTTCCTCAGATCACTGGTCACCATGTATGCCTGTCTTTCCATGACTGAGTTGCACTTTGCTCTAAGGGTCAACCTTTGGCTGCCTACAGCTGGGGGTTGGGTCCCTTTGGATGGACTACTGGAGGGACATGGCAGGTTTGGAACCTTCTGGTCCCAGGTTTGCCCTTGCCTACCAGAGTCCTTCTGGGGGAGGTCCCTACATAAAGGTATGGGGGATCCCTCAGTGTGTAGAGGAATTTTCACCTGGCTAGGGCTACTAGACTGGGTGCCCCTAATCTGCTGGTGGGGGGCTTCCTCTGGACAGGGGGCCCTGGGGGGTCTACTGGCGTCCCTGACCTCTGCAGCCCTGGGCTGGCTGAGGCAGGGTAGAGAGGGGCAGGTTACCTGCTCCAGACTGGGTACCACCTTGGAAGGGTCCTCTGACATCAGGGGTGTGGCCAGGCCAGGCCTGACTACCTCTGGGGCAGTTCCTTCACTAGGGGTGGGGTCAGTTCCCTGAGGAGGCTGACCCTTACCTACTGTCTGGAGGGAAGAAGACTTTTCTTCAACCCTTGTGCTCTCTTTTGGGGGAGAGTGGGCCATTCTTTCAGGCTCCATCTCTCCAAATTCTTGGGCTGGGGCTGTGGCCATCACAGCCCCACTAACCTTTGCAGGGACGCCCAACATCCTAAGATGGGTTTGGTGTTCAACTTCAGCCCAGGCTGAAATTTCCAAATCATTGCCCATCAGGCAATCTACAGGTAGGGTTGGGGACACTGCCACTCTTTTGGGCCTGTGACCCCCTCCCAGCTGAGATTGACTATGGCCATGGGGTGATCTGTTCTGACACCATCAATGTTGGTCACCTGGTATTTAAACTCAGGTAAAAGCTGGTGAGGGGGACTAGTTTCCCTGCCACCATGGTGACACTAGCCCCTGTGTCCCTAAATGCCACAGCTTTCTGACCATTAATTATTGGCTCCAATCTGTACCTGCCCAATGCTATGGGACCCATGGTAAAGGTGGCAAATCCTATACCACCATCAGAGTCAGAGGAGTCTGTTGAGGGGTCCCTGTCTAAACTAGGGCCCACCTCTGTTCCTCTTGCAAAAGCACCCAACTTTTGGGTGCACTACTCCCAACTGGAGGATTACTACTGGTAGTACCAGGAGGGGTGGTAGTAGTTGTGGGAGGAACATTTTCTTTATTGCCAATCCTGGGGCAACTGGGATCAGTTTTCCAGTGCCCAGGCTTTTTACAGACATGGCAAGAGGGTTTCTTTTCAGGAGAGGAAGGAGTTTGGGACCCACCCCAGAAGAGGAATTTTGGGGCCCTGTAGGGGACTTATCCTTAGATTTATCCCCACCTTTCTCTTGGGACTTAGTAGAATCTTTCTTCTGGTCACCACCCTGATTTCTAGTTTTTACCCTGGTTCTGACCCATTTGTCTGCCTTCTTTCCCAATTCTTGGGGAGAGGTCAGATCAGAGTCCACCAGATACTGGTGCAAAAGCTGGTTTTGACAATTATTAAGGATCTGCTCCCTCATAATCAAATTGTACAATCCTAAAAAGTCATGCACTTTGTTGCCATGTATCCAACCTTCCAGAGCCTTTGTAGCACAATCTACAAAATCAACCCAGTCTTGAGTCTGAGCTTTTGGGTGTCTCTGAACTTCAACCTATACTGTTCAGTGGTTAGGCCAAACCCATCTATCAGAGCACTCTTCAAGACTGTGTAATTGTCAGCATCCTCTTCTCTTACAGTGAGGAGCTTGTCTCTACCTTTGTCTGCAAAGGAGAGCCACAAGATTGCTGCCCACTGCCTCTGGGGGACCTTCTGAACTTTACAGGCCCTCTCCAGTGCAGTTATCCATTTGTGGATGTCATCCCCACTCTGGTAGGGAGGGACAATCTTGTTTAGGTTTCTATGGTCATAAGACCTTTCCCTATCTCTAAGGATATTGCTGCCACCATGGGACTCTAGTCCCAACTTTCTTCTCTCTCTAAGGAGATCTAGGGATTCCCTATCTAAAGCCAATTGCTTTTTCTGATTTCCAGCTGAGTTTCCTCATACTGGACCAGCCTCTTTCTTCTCTCATGAGAGGATTCCCTCCTATGAGATGAGACAGAGCTCCCTATTGAGGTGCCAGAGTGGTTAGACTCCTGAGAAGGAGACCTAGACCTTCTGGGCACACTCTTAATCCTTCCTGGGGGACAAAGAGGGCATCATCCTGATTATCCTCATCATCATCCACAGGAGGGATTGGGTTTTCCAGGTCAGGGTCATTGTCACCCTCCTGGCCAGTTTCAGAGGGGGCTGGGGGTATTGGTACCCCTAGCCTCGTCCTCTTCGTCTGCCCCACCCTCAGCTCCTACCCCTTCAGTCCCTACAGGCTTACTAAGGTCATAAGCCACCAACAACTCCTTGAGGTGTTGGGTGGTGGGGCTTTGGCCTGTCCTTAATTTTCTCAAGTTACATAAAGCTCTCAATTCCAAGAATGGGAGTGTATCATACTTGGAGGGTGGAAGCTCAATGGCTTCCTGCAAGGATTCTTTGGATCCTGCCCTTAAAGACATTACTGGTGTGGTGTATGCACTACCTACTCTAGTGTGGCCTACTAAACTCTCTTGAGTTGTAGAAAGGGTTGTGCTATCCCTTAACACACAACTCTAAGTTCAGTAGAACTTACTGTTATTCTAAGCTTAAATTATATGTACCTTAGGTACCTTTAGTGGTTTTCAGTTGATCAATTCAATTGAGATTATCTGGTAAAACAATAGCAAGCTGGAATCCCACCCGCTGCACACCAATGTGAGAAGTTGGCCTGGCATATGCTGTCCACTAATTATAGTGGGCACCTTGCACCAGTCCAAATCAACTCTTATGGTAGATAGGTTAAAGACAACCTTATTGAAAGCTATCCTAGTGGTAGCTATGGAGAGAAGCCTTCAGGCTAAGTCTTGAAGGAATGTAAAGCAGCTTGTTTTACCAGTCTATAATCTCTTGAGTGACCAAATGAAAGAGCACCACACCAGGTATATATTCAAAATATATGTATTTATTACTAAACACACCCCTCTAGTCTCTTTATGAGGCTAGAGTTCGAAGTACATAGGTTATAAGATCTTAAATCACAGTAATAGCACAAATACACGTTAGGGCCCTAGGGGCGTACCAAACCATATACCAATAAAGTGGTATGCGAACCACGACTGAACTAGACACTAGGCCTAGAGCCTCTAGAAGTGCTTGGACCACAAGGAACCACCCAAGGTAGTGACACAGGGGACCCACGGGAGACGCGTGCAGTGTAAATACACAACCGCGATACGCCGTTAACTTCTATGGAGAAAGTCGGGATCGGGAAAATAGAGGAAAGGGACACTTAAAAGAGGACTAGGACAAAACCCTTTGAGATCTAGGACTTTGAAGAGTCTCTACCCACGGGAGCACCGGAGTACTCGTGTTACCTCACCCAGGAAGCCGGGTGCATAGGTGCCTTTCGGGGTCGGGTTTCGTCGTCGATTCGAATGGCGATCTGCTGCAAAGTGCTGCTGGCGGCCAAGAGAAAAGTGTCCGGGTGGATCCAAGAGTGGATCGGAGTTCTGGTGAACCTGAAAGCAGAGGGGACAGAGTCTGGGTCACTAGCCAGTGACCAGGAAGGCGATGGACAGATGCCCACCGATGTCGAGTGCTTCAGGTGCGTTGACAGTCATCTTGACTCTTCAGCCATGAGGTCCGGGAGGTGTTGTCGGCGACCAGGAGCAGGATTCGGGCTGGTGCTCGATGTCTGTCGAGTGCTGAGGTGTCGGCGACCGGATTGGACCCAACAAGCCTTGACAACGGCAAGTCTCGAGTAAGATGTAGATCGTCGATGGTGCAGACCAGCAAGGTCTGTGGAACTCACCCAGCGAGGGTAAGTGAGGGCAGGCCTGGAGCAACCAGGATGCCAAGTAAGGAAAAGATTGGCCTTCGTTAAGGGCTACTAGCCAACGGGCTAGCGACCGCGAAGGAGCCTCGTGACGCCGCACGTGGAGCTGGCCTACAGGACACTCGTGGAGTGGGGGCCAGTGGTCTTCGGTGCAGGTGGTGCTGGAGGCTAGGGCTACTCGGAGCCCAAAGCACGACTTCTTGGGAGACCCAGAAGATGGTGCACTTGCAAGTGTGCTCGGTGTCCAGGGGTCACGGTCTCAAGTCACCCACGATAGCCACGGGCCTCAGCTTTGCTGGGGACTCAGGGTAGCCTCGGGGAAGTCTGAGAATCCACCTCTGGTGATGCGATGACTTCGGCGTCCGACGGAAGCTTCAGTAATGCGAACCGGACAGATGCTTCTTTGGTGCCTGCCAAGCAGGGGAGTCACTCCTTGACCCCAAGGGAGATTCTTCAGTCCTCTAATCGTGAGTAGAGCGTCGAAGGTCCAGGATTCAGTTTCAGAGTTTCGTCCAGGTATAATCTAAAGTCCTAAGGCATGGGTTCCTACCTTTATTCTAAAAATAGGGGTTGGTGGGTCAGGGCAGAGGGGTGGCTACACCCCTTTCCCTTTGTCCAGTTCGCGCCAAAGCAGGGGCTGCAAGCCCCTGATCCGGTTTGAACTGGGGTATGCACAGGGACACCAAATGTGCCCCCAGTGCAGGACTTCAAAGCACCCGAAAGTGCTCCCGCCCAGCCCCAATACACATTATCCTGTCTGGGGAGGTGGTCACACCTCCCTGGGACAGGAAACCTATTGTCCAGGCCTCCCCTGCCGGAGTTTCGTCCAGCAGCAGGAGGCCAGACTCGTGTCTGTGGCAGCAGCATCCATTTTGTGATGCCAGGGCTCTGGAAAGAAGTTACCGGACTCGTCAGAGTTAACATGTCTTTCCTCTAGAAGGGTGGAATGCTACCCCCGCCGCCAGGATTGGCGGGGGGTAGTATTCCAAGATGTTTGACACCAAACACGACATGTTTAGGTGCAGCCATTCCAAAGTTAGCATTTTACCGCGAGGATATAATGCGCTTAAGAGTATATGGTCAGGCTGCACTACAAACAGCATCAGAGATGGTCTCCGAACGCTGCAGAGGGGCCCTGCTCATGCAGGGGCACCCTCTCACATAGGAACCATGCACTCTGCCTTTAGGATTGAGAAGGCCTGCCTTAGGAGTGACTTATAGGTTTATATGTGTGTATGTATTTCGTGATATAGGTAACCTATATCACAGTAAGGGGTGCATGCACCACCTTACCCAGGCTGCAGTAGCAGACCTGTGGTGTCAGTTTGGATGGCCTTCCAGGGGTGGCATAATACATGCTGCAGCCCCTGGCAGGCCTCTGAGGTACCTATGCCCTTGGTACATAGTATACCATATACTAGGGACTTATAAGTGCACTCCAGATTCCAATCAGAGATGTGCCTAAGGCACATGGAAACCATTTTACAGAGAAAGCAGATAGACTGGGGCCCTGAATAGCAGGATCCCAGTCCAACTAAGTCATAAACCAGCAAAACACCATAAAAAAAGTGTGGGCAACCATATAGTCAGATTCCACCTTCCTACAAACAGTGAGCTTTGTAACCATGTAATGGGGAAATAAGGAAAATGTGAACAAAGTGGCTGCTGAAACACCACTTAATCGGTAACCTGCTCCTGCGTTTCATGTATTTTCAAGGATTTTACATATGCAGTTTAAATATATATTTTGCTTATAAAAAGCTAAAGCTCAGTCTTGGCAAATTAGAAATGCACAAATCGATTCATAAGCATTTTAGTGATTTTGGGGGCAGATCTAATCTAAATATATCAACATCTTCCTGTTTTTCAGAGCCTGCCCTCCTCATGGGGTGTGGATAGAACAAGCCTTGCTAAGTAACATTAAGAAGCCTACACTGAAAATGCACATGGTGAATGTGCTTTAGGCTGCACAGCAGTGGCGGCTCCTCTGCTAAGGCGGAGGAGCGTCGCACCACTGCTTTTTGGAGTGTAAAAAAAGTAAAAATAAAATGATAATAACTGGACGTTAGTATCATTCTATTTGTTCCTGCTGCGAGCGTCTTGGCGGGGTGGGCCGGTCTGCTCTGCTCTCAGAGCAGGGGGAGGAGTGGTGAGCACAATGTAAGTGCGCATGAATGTTTGGCCGGGCCTTTCAGGCCTGCCAAACAGTCATGAGCACTTCGCATGTTCTGCACCCAGGCTACATTACAGCCTGGGTAGAGAACACGCCCAGGCTGCCATTCCCTGGTGGCGCGCCGAACCACAGCGCTCAGACCAATCACAACACTTCACTGCAGTGTTGTGATTGGCTATGGGGAGCCTGGGTGCTTCCTGCTTGCACAGGAGAAGCCAGGAAGAGGATGGAGAGGACGGAGGAGAGGTGCAGGTCGGACGGCCGGCAGGTAAGTGATTTTTTTTTACCCCTCCCTCCTCCAACACTTCCCCTTCCCCGCCCCACTGCTGCTTCCTGGGAGCAGCTGCCATTGCTTCACAGCTCAGAACTGCAAAAGCTTCTTAGTGGCCTGCCATGCATGTAGCCATGTGCCGTTGCGATCACAGTCCTCCTCCATTGTGTATCTGTGACACATTGACACTACACCCGGAGGCTGTCCTAGAAAAGGCAACTTTATTGTGGCTCTAAACATCCCCGAACACAAGAGCCACCGCGGCGCTCTAGCCAGATTTACCAATTTGTGAATAGAGGGCCCGATTGCTAAAACCTTTAGATGAGAAAGTCTGACCTATAGACGTAAAAGGTCATAACTCACGGATGTGTAATTAAGAAACGATGGACAAAGGATAACAGGGTTAAAATGCACACATAGAGGCTACCTCTATGCAGAAGAACTCCCCGAAAGTATGCAGAACATCTGGATTTGTCAGTGACACAAAGATGTGTAGAAGTAGGTACCACAAGGACAGTAACAGTGAAGTGGCATGATAAGTGCAGTGTAAATCTGACAAGCAGCCACAAACATTTGTAACAAACCAAGCATTAATGGTGCAGAAAGTGTTAGGAAGTGCATCATTATGCCTTATTTTTGCAGCAGGAGGGTAGCAACAAAAGTTAGTACATGAAAATATATTTACCCCTTACTAAAAAGGATTTTTTTAAAGTGTTTTTTTATATTTAAATTTCAATATTTCCTGGGTGGACTCTCCCCACTTTTGATATTACGGACAAGATGCATGCTAGTTAAGGTATGTAAAAATACAAGCAAAAATGCCTGGATGCTTTTTAAACTGGGCGCCCAGACGTAAATCTCTAGGATGAGTAAGTGTGCACGAGTCATCCTTGGCTTTGCATCTATATTACTACCTAAAAGTTACATTCTCTAAAGTTACAAATTACTTCTGAGACCACTAGAGGAAGAAATAATCACTGAGGTTTTTGGGCAAATTGAACTTGAAACTGTTTCATTTTTGCTCCCTTGATTCATTTTAGTTTAGCCAGATGTAGAAAGGTACCCAGAAAATGGGAAAGTTAGAAATCAAACAGTTTGAAAAATTTGCTATGCGTATACATGTTCTTAGGGAGATGTGTGATGGCTTGGAAAAGTACAATTCACTGGAGAAATGTATTGTTACTTTGAAATGTAGGAGCACTTAACGATGGCAGCTTGTAATTTAAAAAGACCTGCCAAGCTACATTTATCAAGTGCATAGACCTGTGCTTGTATAGGAACTCAGTAAAATCCGAATAAGTCACCTTAGTGAGTGAAACTGGAGGAATCCCTTGATGGATTCCTCACATGGTAATCATTATTTTAGATGGTTTTGGACACTGAAGCGGTGCTAGAAAACCCATTTCCTACAGCAGATGAGCAAATCTTTTTACTCACTTACTTTAGACACCCTTTATCTAACAGACCAGTGTGCCATCCAGTTCATCTGACGTTTTTCTAAAAAACGTTAGATGTTTTGGAAGAGTAAGTACTACGAGCTGTGGAAATATTTGTCTGAGTGTTGCTGAGTGTTTGTGTTTTGCTGTAGGTCTCTGCCTCTTGTTGCTCTTGAAGTGCTCTAGCTTCTCAAGGCATCGTTAAGCATAAAAATGATTTTATACCCCACACCATAACAGATTAAAACGTAAAGTATGTACAAAATGGTTGACAGGATAATGCAGAAAAAACACTGTGAATACCAAGAACAAATCAACCAGCGAATGACAAAGTCCACGTTAAAATAAGGCACAGGTTCTACTTTCTTTTAATATCAACCGGCCATTTTGCAAACAGAATGCCATTGGGGATATAGTTATTGCTTAGGTGCTACAGTCAATTTTTTTCTGAACTGGAAATTAACTTTTCAAACCATGTTGTATGGCTCTTACTGTGGCCGTTGTGGAAGTGCATCTTTTCTTCCTCTGGGTCTTGCTTCGCTTTGCTGTAGCCGCAGCGCCTGGAACAGAATGCGAGGCATTAGTCATCGAGCTGAACTCATTTTGTGCTTCATCCAAAAAGCTGTGGCAGAAAAGACATGCCTCGCAAACTATGGATGAAATGGCTGGCTTCAAAGAGCTCTTTGAGGGGCATCACAGAGTCAGTAAATAGAGCAAGAGGCCAAGAAGCCAACACCAGCCCTGGCAGAATAGAAAATTCATGTGTGTTACATACATGGAGCCAAAGCTAAGCATATGAGATGTGATCTGAAAAGCACTCGCAACACATTATCATGGGTTCAACTGCAGTGCAGCTCTACTGGGACCAGTCTACACATATACACAGTTCGCGCACGAGGAAGTTACTTACGCAACCATCCCAAATGCGTTTCAGGAAAGAGCTATATGAATGCTAATATAATACTATAAAGTACATGAGAGCCATGTGAACTATAATTTATAATAGATTCTCATTCATTCTGTAGTATAACAAATGTGAATAAAAAAATAGATAAAGTTAAAAAATATTAAAGTAAAAAAATATGTGTTATTATGTTAGCTGCAAAGCTGCCTTTTAATTGGTTTTCCCTTTGCGGTCAAGGGAATTGGAAGGAAAAACCAAATGAACAACATATTAAAGTAATGCAACAAGCTCCATGTGTTACACAATGCGCATTACAGGTAATATGGTCACCTTATCCAAAGGCACATTTTATTGAGCTTACGAACATGAGAGGCTGTGCAAGCCTACTGAGATTCTGTTGCTGTGGCTTTCAAGTAGCATAGGGATACTCGTAACAACAGTTGCTTATCCCATTGAGTTATCACGCCAATCAACTCAAAAAAGTTTACTTTGTAGAAATGTTAGGAAAGTGTTGTTCAAGCTAATAAGTGAGAAACGTTTTTTTCTAAATTCTGATATATGTACTTGTATATGTCACCATGGGTGTGTGCTTTGAAGCAGCATTTGGGTGCTGGTCATTGGAACATCAATCACCATCGTATTGGTGCTGTCCTTGGTAGACCTCGTTTGATGACAGTCCTTGTGCAACACTGGCCCTTGACATCAACATTGGGGACCGGACAAGGTTGAGTGGGAGGTGCATCGTTCATTTCATCACTTGCCTCTACCATTGCCGCTCTTAGTGTGGAAGATTGTATCTATTGTAGACTTTAAGGTATAAGGAGTGCAAAAACCATGATGTTATTTTTGGTGAGAGTCAGCCATTCTGACAATATGACCTGAGATACAGCTTAATTTCTCACTGAAGTTGTGAAATTTTCTGGGTGCAATTAATGTTTATTGTTTGGTCGAGGAAATAGAATTGTAACTCGGGAATGGATTTCAATAAAACAGGGTAGAAACCAATAAGAAAACAGGGCCAAAATCTCATAAAGGAAGCTGTCTCTGTCCAACTATGGATAATTTATGAGGTGTGAAACTCGGTTTACAATTAAATTGCCCTTGTTTTTCTATTATATAGTTTGAATTATTTTTCTATTATATAGTTTTCTCTTACTCCTTTAAATTCATATTCATACATCTTTTAAGCACTTTTTAGGTCGAGCCTAGGCAGTGCGCATGTGCTGTCTGCAAGACCTGCTGCATTCACGAAAACAACTTTATTCCCGCCTGCTGCTCGCTCTTCTTTGCTGCCTCTTTACTTGTACGCACAGCCAATACCTCACTTCCGGTCAAGACTGAGGAGCATCGGCCAAGTACAGTTTCCTTACGCTGGCCTTTCTTTATCTGTTGTTTTGGGGGAGAACTCTTTTTCCTCTGCTGCCCTTCACCCCAGATCTGCCTGATCAGAGACATTGCAGCGTTTGTGTTTTAAGTATTACGATCCTGGCTCAGCATGAATTTCCCTTAAGTGTTTGTGTTTTTGGGCTTCATTAGCACAGCGTCCGTGGCCGTGCTTCATGAGCCTTTCTTTTGTTTCATTTGATACTTGGCCGCTGGGCTGCTCAGGAACTTTTTTCTACTCAACCCGGCTCACGGCCACTGGGCTTTCTTTTAACCGAGCACTTCCCTCATGACAAAACAATTGAGTTATAATAGTAATCACTCCACTGCACCACTTGGCCCAAAGATTCAATAAATTAAAATAATGGAGTTGGACTCTTCACTTCTATGTTTACTAAAAACAACCGCAGCGATATGACCATCAGTTTCGTTATTTTGAATAGGGGGAACATTCAGGCCCTTTTCTACAGGCAAATCGCCATGGCATAATGGGTTAAAAAAATGCATTCCAGTACATGTTCCCACATCACCGCACTGTGTAATAATTACTCCACTGCACCACTTGGCCACATGATTCAATAAATTAAAATACGCGAGTTGGACTCTTCACTTCTATGTTTACTAAAAACAACTGCGGCGATATGACCATCCGTGTCATTATTTCAAAGAGGGGGAACATTTAGGCCCTTTTCTACAGGTGAATCGCCATGGCAAAAAAAATGCATTCCAGTGCATGTTCTCGCATCACTCCACTGAAAGGCAAGTAGAGATCCTTAGAGCCTGCTTTTACTCGTGCTTCTGTGAATAGAAAATATATATATAATAATCACCGGAAGCCGTTGGGTCTTCCCTGTGTTGTGGTGTTTACCGTCAGCTGGTTTAGTCTTTGCCACCTTTCTAACATCTAGTCTAAGAAGTTGTCCCATTGGTTCTTTCTCATACCAATTGTCTGAATCTTCAAATAAGAACCTCACAGTAAAATGTCAATTCCTGGTAAAAAAACCTATAAAGAATATAATCCTAAAATGAGGGGTTTGAGAAGTAGAAGCATGATCGCAGCAAGCCGAGGCAGACCAATACAGGATTAGGGCTTCGTAATTATTATTTTTGAAACTTTAGTGAGATGTGTCCTTAGCTTACGTTTTTCGCAATGTGAAACATTTACTGTATATTTACTGACTGTTTGGAGTGTGTGCATGCAATGTGGCACACAATGTGTTTCATTTGATATTACCCAGCTTCACTCTGGTCAAAGGTTTGTGTTCACAGTAGTCATTCGCCACTTGTAGCCCACTGCACCTGAGAGCTCTGAGATCTTTTTATTTCGCTGACTGTTGTTGATATTCAACTGTGTCTTGAAATACAGCTGTTAAGTTGCTTGGTGGTGTCTCTGAATACACAGGGTAGATTTTGTTATTTCTTTTGGTTTGCACTGCATTAATCATTCTGCTCTGTGCTGGTAGTATTGCTGTTGCTGTACTGTTCTGCACACCGGGTATAGGTAACACTGCCATTGCAGCAGTGCTCTGCATGCTGGATAAAGTTAATACTGGCACTGTCACGCTGTTTCTCCAGGTAATACTGGACCTTTCACCTGTTGGTCTATGTCTGATGCTGGTGGTTATGCTCATGTCGCCTAGTTTCTGTGCAAAATACTCTGGCAGTACTTCTGTTGTCACACTGTCCTCGGCTGATACGGATATACTGCCTGTGTTTTGTTGTTTGCACATGCCTGGTGCAATACTACAATGGTATAACATTTGTAGATTATAGAATGAGATGAGGTGCTATAAATACAACACGATAGCTATTTGAACTCTAGAGTCTGAGTGCTAAACCTCTGTTCAGCTAGATCTCTGTTTTTCAAGAAAGAGCTGGACCAGTAAAAGTGCACAAAAATCCAACGCCTTTCTTTTTTTAAATTTATTATAAAATCATTTCTCTTAGAGAACTTGGGGGCATATCTACAAGGCCCCGCAATAAACTTATTGCCGCTTTAGCGTCCGTTTTCGGGCGAAAAGCGGCGATAATTTTATTGCATTATCATCAAGGACACGCTAGCGCGTGATTCCTTGAGTTAGGGCCCGTTTTTCACACGCCTCGCCTCGCCTCGCATCGATAATGAGATGGAAAGGAGGCGTGGCTGTGAAACCAACATGGGATAATATCGCGAAGGCAGCTTCGCGATATTATCAAGGAGGGGTAGCGATATTTGAAATCGCGTTAAGTATGCCTTAACGCAGGAATTTAACGTCTATTAAATTCCTGACTAAGGCATACCTAACATGGGGGGTGGATTGTGTGGCTAAGACCACAGGCCCTATCATCAAGGATATCGCCATTTTCCATGGAACATCGCTGGAAAACCAGCTATGTTCCATGGAAAACACCGCTATCGCTGGAATAATTATCGCCATTGCGCTATGCGTTGTTAATACAGCGCTAGCATGGCGATAATTTCCAGCGATAGCCGGCGATAAAAATCCTCACGCTAAGAGCGGCCAGCGATAATTATCGCTGTCGCTTGATAATATGCCCCTAAATGAAGCTCTCTTTCGTTGTTCTAAAACAGCTTCAGTAAACTTTCACTGCAGCGCTTCAAGCAAGTACCGTGGATTGCCGCACAGCCCTTTATTCCAGATAGAGGCTATTTGACCTGTTTTAGGCTAGTTGAATGGTCAACTGCAAGCCAGCGTTGTGAATTGTTTGAGAGGAGCACTTAACCGGTCTGAAAACACTGGAACATAGTGCAGTCCTCTGCTGTGTCCCAAATACAAGTAGAGTGCATCAGCTGGTTAAGAGTCCATGTGTTTCTGAACGCCACCAAATCTAACATGCAAAGCGGGGTCCTGCCTGCCATCCTCCTGCATTGTTGTTGTTGCCCCATCCGATCACTCCTCCTGTGTTATGTTGCTTTCCCCGTTCCCACTCTTTCCTGCACTGTATGCCGGGCCATGATCTCCTTGCTTCACAGACAGTCCCCACTTCCTTGTGCATCTTGCCCGTGCTCTTGCTCTTTTCCCTTTAGGTCTGGCTTTATTTGGTGATCAAGAGACTTCCTGCTGCCACCACTGCTTTTCCCAGCTCCTACTTGTTTTTCTATCTGCTTGCCTCCACTTTAGCCTTTGCTCGCTGTAACTGTCTCCTTGCTGTCATTTTCATTTTTTTATCTGTGTGTCTCCCTTGTTACCTTTGCTTTCTGTCTTTTCTCATTTACTATCTTTCTTAATCTTTTCTGCCTACCTTTTGGAGTATTTGAGTACTCTGTTTCTTTTACCGTTCTGCCAATTGTAGAAAGCTGGCTCTGTATATACTACACCAAAAAGAGGTATAGCGTGCACAGAGGTGAGTGATTCCCCAAAGGTATGGCAGAGCTTAAAGTAGATAAAACCTTACTCTCAATTTAGTGGTAGCTAGGCTGAGCAGCTAGGGTTATCAGAGGGTAGTGTGAATACATTTGATGTACATACCCATAGAAGGCAGGAACACACTCAAGGACTGGCTCCAGGCCAATGGTTGTGAAAAAAATATTACTTTAGTTACTTTTATTTCTAGGAAGCGAGTTGAACTCAGTTACAGGTAAGTAGACTTTTGTGCAATACTTTCAAGTTACTGGCAGAAGGTTTGTAAAGCATCAAACAATACTTTACATATGCATGGAATGCTTTTCAGTACAGTAAAAGAAACTTGGTATTCAGAATCACACTTAGTATAATACAGGGAGAGACTAATGCAATTCTATGGAAGGAAAGGCAGACGAATAACTTACAGGTAAGTTAACGGTTTTGAGATTCACTCTCCAGGATCAATACTGGGCAAGGGTCGGACCAAGGTAGGTATTGCACCACCAGAGGCACTGGGGTGGCCGGGTGCAGAGGTCACTGGACCCAATATTATCCTATGGAGGCTGGGGGCACCTCGAGGAGGCACTGGTGACAGGTAAGTACCTGCGGTTCAGGGACACAGGCCCTGGGGGTTAAGATCAGCACTGGAGGGGCCACCAAAGAGCACTGAAACTGCACGACCAGAGGCACTGGGGCAGCTGGGTGCAGAGTGCAAAGGAGGTGTCGCGTGCCCTGCTGAAACCAAAGGAGATCCTTGGTTGGGGAAAACGACTGAAGGCTGGCTGAAGGAGTCCCACGACTGGAGAGGTAAGTTGGATAGTGGGGGAATGCTGGGACACCATTTGTTGGGCACATCAAGGACTGGGGGCTGCGGGTGCAGGGGTGTCTTTAGGCATCGGGTTTTCTAACCAGATCCGGTCATTGGTTCGGGGGCCCTTCAGGTTGAGGCTGCGGGCGTCTAGGGGGAGGTCAGGAGAGGTAGTCCAACACTGGATCCCAGGTCAGGATTACCGGGGAGACTTCACTGGGTCGATGGGTCACCTGGACTCAGCCCATGGGCGTCGGGTGGAGAGTGGTGCAAGTGCCGTGGATCCGCCTGGATCCAGAGTCCTTGAGTTAGTTTCTTGCTGGACAAATCCGGTGTACACGGGACACAAGAGTCTTTGTTGAAGACAGCGCAGGTCCCCGGGGTTCTTGAAGGTTGCTGGCTGCGGACCACGCCGGTTTCTTGAAGCAGGGTCGCTGGAGGAAGAGACAGACCAAGACCGGTAGGGTTTGGGCCAAGTCAGTGGTCGTCTTCTCCACTGCTGCATGGCTCTTCAGTCCTTCTTCTTAGTAGGTTGTTGAATCTGAGGAAAAAGGTTCGGGGGAGCCCTTAAATACTACATTTAAGGGTGTTACTGAGGTCCGGGGCAGTAGCCAATCACTCTTTAGGTGCCCCCTCCCTTTAGGGAGAGGGGCACATCCTTATCCCTATTGGTCCTAATTCTCCAAACCGAGATGGAGAATTTTGAATAGAGGGGTTCACCTCAACTCCTGGTCACCCTAGGGGTGTGCCAGGCCAAGGTGGACATTCCTACTCAGCTTACTAATTTTCCCTCCTGTCCTGCCGCCAAAAAGTGGGACAGGGGGGTGGGCATCTCCACTAGTTGGAGCTGCCCAAATCAGCATAACACAAGGTGGGAGCCTTTGAGGCTCACCGCCAAGTGCTGGTTTTCCTGTAGGGGGAAGTGTGAAGCACCTCCACCCAGAGCAGGCTTTGTTTCTGACCTTTGAGAGCACAAAGGCTCTCACCCCAAGAGGTCAGAAACATGTCTATTGGAGGCTGGCTGGCAGGGACCAGTCAGCCAATACACTAGAAGTTGGTTGTTTTTCAGGGGGCATCTCTAAGATGCCCTCTGAGTGCATTTTATAATAAATCCAACACTGGCATCAGTGTGGGTTTATTATGCTGAGAAGTTGGATACCAAACTTCTCAGTCTTCAGTCAAGCCATCATGGAGCTGTGGAGCTTGTGATGACAAACTCCCAGCCGATGTACTCAGAATGGCTTCACAGCACTTACAGTGTCCAAGAATGGACTCGGACACTGTAGGGGCATACTGCTCATGCAGCTATGCCCTCACCTGTGGTATAGTGCACCCTGCCTGAGGGCTGTAAGGCCTGCCAGAGGGGTGACTTACCTATGCCACAGGCAGTGGTGTGTAGGCATGGCACCCAGGAATGTCTGCCATGTTGATTCTTTTAGTTTAGCTACACCACAATACATATCCTGCAATGGCAGTGTGGATGTGTTTGGTGTGGGGTCCTTTAGGGTGGCACAATCCATGCTGCAGTCCTAAGGGACCCTCTCTGGTCACAAGGCCCTTGGTGCCACTGGTACCTTTTACAAGGGACTTAGATGTGGGCCAGATGTGTGCCAATTTTAGAGACAATGGTACAGTTTAGGGAAAGGACACAGGCACTGGGTACCTGACTGGCAGGGATCCAGTGCACACTCAGTCAAAGTGCATCAGAAATCTGGCATAAAGTGGTGGGGTTACTGCAACAGAAACCCACTTTCCTACACCCATCTTTTCCCATTTTCTATGTGCATGCTTTCTCTCTTTTCGACTTCACTTGACTTTTTTCTAACACTCCCAACTTTTAGCCTCCTCACACCCCCTTGCGTTTTTGTATATGTTCCCATTTTTTTCTCATTATATATTTACTTTTGTGTCTAATTCTCCCCTCTTTTTTTGTACCTTTCTCTATACATTTGTGAAGTTATGCCGTCGTGTTCTCGAGCATCTTGGTACAATGCAAGTAGATGTTTAGCAAATGACAGTATAGCAGATAGGCTTCTGCAGTGGTTTACAAGGCCCACGTCATGGGTAGGAAGGACCCGAAGACTGACCGGCATTTCCCGGTGCAATATGTGCACACACAGCGGACATCTCCACTCCCTGCAGCAAGGAGTCCGCAGAGCCAGCACACCGGTGGTGGATCCCTCAGATTCTAGAGAGGCAAGTGGTACTGATCCTTTCAATAAACACCTCCGTCCATCTGTCCGTCTGTCCATCCACCCTCCCACTGTCCTTCAAACACCCAACTCCCTCCATTGGCCCACCCATGTACTGTCCTTCCAACAACCATCTACATCCATCCGACAATTTACCCACCCACTGTCTTTCCAACACACACCTCCATCCGTCCATCTATTTCCCATGCAGGAGTATAATATGCAAATATAGATATGTACCTAATGGATATTAAAGATAGGTGACATGCATGCACTATATTTGCTAAATAATATACATTTAAATACACATATCAACAATATAACTAAACACACTCATACACAAGCAGGCAGGCACACATGCACAGATGCCCAGTTGTAATTAGTGCATTCTGGAACCAGCACTACAGCCTTTTCAGACTTTGATATCAGCATATTCTGATGTTGTTGTATGCTGAAATGAGAATATCTTTACAACAGCGTTTCTTGACATCGGCATATTTTGATGTCAGCCTATCTTGACATCGGCATACCTTAATGCTGGTGTTTTTTTACATCAGTATATCTTGACATCAGTATATAATGGTGTATAGACATCCTGATATGGACTATCTATTCTGTGCAGCTCTCATCCCTATCTATTCACCATGCCACATAATTCTACTACACAAATCCACTCCACACCACACAATTCCACCACATGCAATTTCACTACTAACAATTCCAATCCAACCCACATAATTCCACTCCACACCACATATATCCACTCCAAACCAAAACACATGGGTAAAAGAAATTGTCATTTACTATGCCAATAGCTCTAACTCTCGCAAATGCGTGACCTATTGGCATTGCCAATGCATGTTTTTCTAGCAATGAAGAGACAATTTGCAGGAAGCAGCCAATAAAATATGCCATTGCTAAAGGAGCCTAGGAAGAAGCTTCACCAGGGAGGTAAACAGCTATGATGTGTTATTGTGAACTTGATGGTTTGGTATTTTTAGGCTCACTTTATTTGAACTGGTGAAGTGTGCAGGGAGTGCTGTTGAAATGGCAGCTCTGTGCCAACGTTATGCTGTTGTACGCTTGAGGGTGGCAGGTGGTCTCTGTCACTTGTGGCTTCATTCCAAGATATTTCTGCATCAAATATAAATATATTTTGTACTTTTAAAGCAAGCAAAGCTGTGATAACAGCAAAAGGAATCTGCCTCCCAAAGCGCCAAAAAGAACCATTTCGCTATTCTAAACAAACATAATTCTCTGTCTCAATATTCCATATACGCCATTCCTGCTCCATAATGTTATCTTTGCTCTTTGATTCGCTTGTGAAGAACTGAAAAACGCGCAGATATTCCTCTATAAAAATGGAAATAAAATCTTAAAAAGCCTTATAAACAGTGATCAAAGTGTACCTCCGTGCAATGCGGTTCACATTTTATTACCTGGGGCGGGTTTCAAAAGAGCACTGCAAAGGAGTTATTTTTGACTGTGGGCATCTGGGGAGCGCCGCATTACATCCAGCAGCATGTCCCATTAGCATACGAAATTAAGTTCCGAAACCCACCAAAGCGCGCCAAAAGCGCGCGCCTCTACGAGATCCGCCGAGCAGAACTGCAGCTGGCAGGCCCTCAGAGAGAGGCTCTGCGCACGTGACCGACAAAGCGTGGCGCGCGGCTGTTCATTAAACATTATCGACTATAGCCCTTCCAGATGCAAAACCGTAGCCAACCAGACCTGACGCAATCTATATGTGCCAGTCTTGGCATGAATTATGTGCTTTTACCGTTTTGGACAGATACGATTTTACCGATAGAAGAAAAAGCTATCTGAAAGGAAAAAAGCTGGACATCTGATACACCATGGATAGCAACTAACTGTACAGCGCTTGTAAAAAGTAAAATGCAATCATTTTTGACTCTTTGATTTTCAATGAAAGTCACATATCTTACTGCTTTTACGACTTGGAAGCCTTTTTCTTCAGATTTACAACGTTTAAAACATGTTTTGTAACACCAAATATGGGAAGAAAATTGTACTGGTGTTTATCTGTTTGGATGTGTACATTGTTTAGGTGTTGCCACAATAGCGATGCTTAGTGACCCTATGGGGTGTATTTGAATGTTGTTATCCCTGAATCCAGTATTTCGGAATGCTTTCGTACGTCGTTACTGGGAAAAGGAAGTTGCGATGCAAAAAAAGCTTTGCCCAATAATGCAACGGTAAATAAAAAATTAAACCCCTGCTCTTTCCAACATGGGGAGAGAATAACATGAAAAAATGTAATCCATCCGCCAGAAGTGAAGATGGAGATAAAGCAAGAGATTTATTTGCCCACTAACGGACATTAGTGACCACACCATTTGTCAGAACCCATAACCCACCTAACTCCAGAAAAAAATAAATGTACCTATACCACATATTTGGGTTATTTTATTTGACAAAATGCAGAAGTATAAAGCCCCTATTTCACAGGGAGCCGTGAAATATGGACAATATTTTCTTGAGGTGAAGATATGGTAGAGTGCCAAGTACGTTTGCGGTGCTGGAAAGGCAGGATGCCAGCTACAAGATTTGGGGACAGAATACCAGGTAAGGGATTGTTTTGAGCGTTGTGAGGGAAAAATGTCAAGTATGTGTGCATTTAGGAGACAAGGTCAAAGTGGCAGGGATGCATTTTATTTGCCATCTTTTTCTAGTAAATTGACTGACTCGCCTCTTTTTTTCTTATTGCATGTCCAAAGACCATTTTTTATTTGAAATTTGAGTGATTTGAGTTTTCCGTTCGAATTATTTATTCCATGAATTCAACACAGTGACATAATTCATCCCAATATCCAACATTACAAAAAGCTCAGGTGTGGTGAGAGAGAGAGAGAGAGAGAGAGAGAGAGACCTGTTAGCAATAACGTGATAAAGGAGTGCCCAGGCTGTATTTTTGGTGTCCCAGTGGCACAGGGTTACTTGAAACCCCTTGGTATGTGTGCAGCAGTGACCTAAAATTAGACCCCACAGCCCCCGCAGTGCAGGGGGGCTCCGAGATCCAGGGGGCCCCCTCGGGCATTGTGCTCGGGCGGCTTGCCCCAGGCCTGAGAGGTCCTCACTGAGTCAGGGGGGCTTCCATGTACTTTGCAGGGGGGGCCCCTCAAGTTTCGTTACGCCAGTGGTGTGTAGCAAAAAGTAGGAGTAAACACAAATGCTTCAAAGGTGCTGCCTAAAATGGCATAGTGTGCTGCACAATGTACTTTTTATATTGGAAAATGTTTCACTCAATGCCACAATATCATAGATTGCCTATGATACCTCAGGGATATAAACACAGAGGAGAAGGTGAAGGCAGTCCTGCAGAGGTGTGTCTTTACAAGGGGTTCAGCAAAGGAAACTTTTTTGAGGGGAAAAGCAGAATATTCTGAGGACATTATTTTTTTCAGAAAGAGTAATAAATGTCTAGAACTGTCTTATAGACTGGGACTGGGGACAATATAATTAAACACTTGAAAAAAGAATGGGACACGCAGAGAGGGAAGTAGACTTAGGTCCTGATTTCGACTTTAGTGGATGGCTTACTCCGTCATAAATGTCTCATTACAAGTTCATTATATTCTATGACACTTTTAATAAGGCAGACAGGATATCTGCCAAGTCTGTGAAGGGCTAGCCCATCCACCAAGCTCTAAATCAGACTCAAAGTCTAGTACTTGTTGTTACAGCAAGCGGAGAAATAGAACAGACTGGTCTAGCACTCTTTGTATTATGTAGATTTCTATGAATCTATGAAACGAGAAAGACTGCATACAATAACAAACAGACCTCTTTCTTAGGAAAGTGGTTAAATTCAATTTATTTGTAAATATATATATATATATATATTATCTACTGGCGGTCGCCAGTAGATAGTTATAGTTAGGACCTATTTTCCATAGGAAATCCGCAACATTCTATTTGAAATAACATTGGCGCCGGTTGACAAATCCTCGCGAAATTTTCCAACTTGTTGGGGCGCTCCGGTCCGCTCCTATCCTGAAAGTCTCGGGATGATTCGTCAAGCGGGGGCCGAGAAAAAAGGGGGGTCCCAAAACGTGTTTTCCCCATTCATTTTTCCATAGGAACCGTTCATCGCGGCTACACCCCGAACTGCTGAACGGAATTACACCAAATTTGGCAAAGAGGTAGCCCTTGGTTCAGACTCGTGCCTTTTGCTTAAATGGTGTAAATCCGTTCAGTAGTTCCTGAGAAAATCACAAGTAAAATCACATATATATCTATGGCCGCGTCGGATCCGCGCACCCTGCGCGCACCGTCCCGATCACGAGCTGCATGCTAATTGGCTGTCAACTGGCTGTCAACACTCTAAATCAGGAAGTGTTGGCAGCCATTTTGTCCCTCGGTAGAACCGAGGCACAGAAACAAGTGCGCAAAACGCACAAAGGGGGCAGGGTAGAAACACCCTGACCCCCTAGGTGTGCTCAGGGGTCCCACAAGGACCCCTGGGCAGAAAAAGCATTTTTTTTCTTTAATCGGCGGGATGCGCTTAGGGTGCGCGGATCCCGCCGATAAAAAAAAAAATCGAAGCGCGGTCTCCCGCGCTTCGATGCTATTTTGCCCCCAGGCGGCCCAAGTCCCGGGGGCTTGCGGGGGGTGGGTTTATATTTTATGTGGGGGGCCTCTAAGGCCCCCCAAGCCCCGGGGAACGCCACCCCCCGGGGTTTTAATTTAAAAATAAATGGTGCGGGAGGGCTCTCGGCCCTCCCGCAGCCCCGGGGTCCGCCACCCCACGGGGCTTCTTTTTTTAAAATTATTAGTTGTGTGGGGGGGCTCCAGCCCCACCACACACCCCGGGGACCGCCACCTCCCCGGGGCACTAAATCTTTAAATATGGGGGTCTGTTACGGACCCCCGGGGACCACCACCTTCCCGGGGCTTTGCCAATGTTGGGAGGGGGGCCGTGCGGCCCCCCTCCTGGAGCCTGTGGTGGCCCTGGGGACTGCCACCCCCCAGGGCCTGCTCCTGCAGTGTCCCGGGGTGCCTACCCCCGGGACACTGTAGTTTGCTATGACAGGACGGGAGCCTCGCGGCTCCCGTCCTGTCATAGCAAACTGCTTTGGATTTTGCAAGAGAGAGCAGGGAAACCTGCTCTCGCTTCCAATATCCAAAGCACATTGCTTTTCCACAAGGGGAGCTGCATGTCAGCAGCTCCCCATGTGGAAAAGCAATGCCGGCTCCCGCAGGACGCGGGTAGCTGGCGGGACCGTGGGGGTATTGGGGACCCTCCCACGGTCCCCAACGGAGAGGGCCTGCCCCAGGGGATGGGGTCCCTGGGGCTACAAGTGGCCCGGGAGGGGGGCCACGCGGCCCCCCTCCCCAAAATGAAAAAATAAATAAAAAATAAATAAAGGCCGGCCCCGGGGGATGGGGTCCCCGGGGCCAGAAGAGGCCTCAGGAGGGGAGCCACGCAGCCCCCCTCCATAAAAAAAAAAGAAAATCTGGCCATGCCCCGGGGGATTGGGTCCCCGGGGCCGGAATTGGCCACGGCAGGGGGCCCACGCGGCCCCCTTCCCGTTCATTTTTTTTTTTTACATTAAAAAAGGGGTCAGGCCCTGGGGGATGGGGTCCCCAGGGCCCAAAAAAAGTAAAAAGAAGGGGGGCCACACAGCCCCCCTTCCAAAAAACAAAAAACACGCGATCGTGCCGAGGCCCCGCCCCCTCCCAGCAACACTCTGCAAACGGGCCCTGTGGTGCGTTTTAAGTTGGGAAATGAATTCCCCTTCAAGACTGGGGGTCCCTGGGGGCCAACTAGCCCACCAGGTACCTCCAGTAAGCGCCACAGGGCTGGGTTGCAGAGAGGTGGTCCAGGCCACGCCCCTTTTTACACCTCTCTGCAACGCAGCTCTGTGGCGCTTTTTGGAGGTACATGGTGGGCTACTTGGACTCCAGGGACCCTCAGGATTCAAGGGGAGTTAATCCCCCAACTTAAAACGCGCCACGGGGCGCGTTTGCACAGTGGTGAAGGGAGGGGGCGGGGCTTCAGGTGACATGTGTGCAAACAGGCCCCATGGCGTGTTTTAAGTTGAGGAATTAATTCCTCTTCAATTCTGAGGGTCCTAGGGGCCAACTAGCCCACCAGGTACCTCCAGTAAGCGCCACAGAGCTGCGTTGCAGAGTGTTGTAAAAGGGGCGTGGCCTCTGAACACCTCTCTGCAACGCAGCTCTCTGGCGCATACTGGAGGTACCTGGTGGGCTAGTTGGCCCCTAGGGACCCTCGGGATTGAGGAGGAATTAATTCTCCAACTTAAAACGCGCCACAGGGCGTGTTTGCAGACATGTCACCTCACGCCCCACCCCCTTCCTTCACCATTGTGCAAATATTCCTCTAAAATCAGCCGAACTACGAATTCCGATTTACTCACCTGTTATCAGGAGAGACCTCAGTGCTGCATCTTTGAGCCCAGTACTGATCCTGAAAAGTAATTTTAACCGTACTTACCAGTAACTTCAATTTCCTTCCATAGGCTAACATTGACTGGTTTCACTTGGAAATTCTTCTAAGTGTGGAGTTTTGGAACTTTATAATATTCCTCTAAAATCAGCCGAACTACGAATTCCGATTTACTCACCTGTTATCAGGAGAGACTTCAGTGCTGCATCTTTGAGCCCAGTACTGATCCTGAAAAGTAATTTTAACCGTACTTACCAGTAACTTGAATTTCCTTCCATAGGATATCATTGCCTGCTTTTTGCTGAAAAAGTTTGTGTCGATTTTTGAAACATACAAATATTCCTCTAAAATCAGCAAAACTACGAATTCCGATTTACTCACCTGTTATCAAGAGAGACCTCAGTGCTGCATCTTTGAGCCCAGTACTGATCCTGAAAAGTAATTTTAACCGTACTTACCAGTAACTTGAATTTCCTTCCATAGGCTAACATTGACTGGTTTCACTTGGAAATTCTTCTAAGTGTGGAGTTTTGGAACTTTATAATATTCCTCTAAAATCAGCCGAACTACGAATTCCGATTTACTCACCTGTTATCAGGAGAGAACCCAGTGCTGCATCTTTTAGCCCAGCACTGACCCTGAAAAGTAATTCTAACCGTACTTACCAGTAACTTGTATTTCCTTCCATAGGAATCCATTGTCTGGTTTTCAGCAGAAAAGTTTGTGTCGATTTTCACAAACTACAAATATTCCTTAAAAATCGCCTGTATGACTTAAACGCATTCTTTCAACTGTTTACAGGAGATGCACCAGTGCTGGATCCAGGATCCACCACTGAGTAAGAAAAAGTAACGATAACACTACTTACCTGCTAAGTGATTTTCCTCCCATAGGATAACATTGGTGATTCTATGTGAAAAAGTTTCTAAGTGTCAACTTTTAAAATACAATAATATTCCTTAAAAATCACTACTGTAACCAAAACGCTTTTACTCAACTGTTTACAGGAGATGTCGCAGGACTGAATCTAGGATCCAGTCCTGTGGTTAGAAAAGTAATCCATAAAGTAACTAATTGCATTTAACTAGAAATTCACATTGAGCTCAATGTTGCATTGTGTTTGAAATTGTGTTGCCCATTGCAACAACTGTAACTACTGTACTTAACAGTCTATTGCCTATTTGCAAAGTATTTAAACTAAAGTAATTCATTCTGAGAAAGTATATTTTGTAATGTAATGTATAATGTAATTACAATGTAATTTAAAAAATAAAATATCTAAAAATAAATAGATTAAAAAAATGTAGTAAATCAGTATCAAAAAAATAAATATAACAATTAATACATTTAAAAATTGTCATTTACAAAACCTTTGAAATTCACTGAAAAAAACCATAGGTTTCAGGCACGTTATAGTTAGGAATAGGCATTTAAAAAACCTTTGAAATTCACTGAAAAAACCATAGATTTCAGGCACGTTATAGTTAGAAATTAGCATTTAAAAAACCTTAGAAATTCACTGAAAAAACCATAGGTTTTAGGGACAGTTATAGTTAGTTGGACATTGCACTCGTACAAAACCCGTGAAATTCCCCTGTTATAGTTAGTTCAGCTAACTATAACTCGCGCCCCGCAATGCACTGCTGATGACGTCACATATTACATCACTCATGACATGGTCAGTTGCGCCATAGCGTTTCGGCTCGTCCGAGCCTTGTTCACATGACATCTTGCATCAGTTGTGCTCAGCTATTTAAAGTGACAGTGCTCATTTCTAAAAACCACGTGTGCAGTGCTTGCATAGACATAGAAAACTTAGTGGAAAAATAGATGTAATGTTAGATATATTTTCTCCTTGAGACTTTATCGATATTATGCACTGGACTAAATTCATTTTCAGTAAAATAATACAGGTTACATTTCTGGTATAATACCTGATATTACCTCATAGTTGCCTGGGTAAATGCCAATGTTTGCCATGATCAAAATTGCATTCAAAATACATAGTCCTTGTTGTAAAACCTAAATGACGCATGTATATTGTACTGGCATTCTAAATGTACATATATTGATGGATATATCCCTCATTAAATTTCACCTTGTCTTGTCTCCCTCTTGTCTATGTCCAATTAATTAAAAATGTGCAAATGTGCAATGAATAAAACCAATGATGTGTCCAACAATGAGTGTAAAAAACTGTTAAAATCAAATTGATTGGCTAGTACACTGGCGTGTGCTTAACATTCGTCACACACTTTCCCTCCTACGCAGCTACGTTCTTTACTCTGTCATAAACTGGTAGTATCCTTACTTGACGGCAGAAAGATATGTGTGTTTGATTGTATTTCGTAGCAGAGCTATCCTATTCTAAATCCATATTATATAACTTATCAATGACCAAACAATTGTATCATATATATTTTTGTGTCTAGCCTTACTTGTTATACCTACCACTCATGGAGGTATAACGCTAAAATCTGTTCAAGTATAAATAAATAAATAATTATATAAATATACATAGATAAATATTACATTACAGCTTGCAGTAGAAACCAATAAAAAGTACATATATTGATTTAAAACTGATCCAAAGTTAGTGTAAAACAGATTAAGGTATACAGGCTGGTCAAAGATAAAAGCATATAAAAAGTAGATGAAACTAGAATAAAAAAGTGTTAGCTCTATGTCTGCCAGAATGGTGAAACTGTCCCTTACACCAGACAGGTGTATAAATCTTCTGTTGCATTCAAACCTACAGGATTTTTTGTATCTAATTGGATAATATATCTGGTTTCCAATCTTCGTAATTTGGTTTCCCTGTCTCCCCTCTTCTGTTTGGTGGTATGGAATCAATCACAAAGTATCTTAAACCCTCATTTTTGCTCTGATGTTTCTCCCTGAAGTGACGTGCCACCGGATAAGTATTGTCCTGATGAATAATGGCACGGAGATGCTGCAGAATACGCTTATGTACCTGGAAGTTTTGTGCTGCCCACGTACTGGAGGCCACATGGGCACTCCAGTACGTACACAGCATATTCTGTCTTACATGTGAGCAGTTTTGATATCTTGTACTCGCGATTACCAAATGGTGTTTTATAAGTCTTGGTATTAGTCCCATGCTGGCAGGTCTTACACGTTTTGCATTTAAAAAACCCTCTGTTATTTAAAAACCAGCTAGTGTTTTCAATAGTGTCTGGACTAGTATTAACCAAAGAGTCGCGCATGGTAGGTGCCTTACTGTAAGTAATGGATACTTTACGTGGTAATGTGGGTCCCAACAAAGGGTCGCTTAAAACTAACGGCCAATTGTTATTGATGATCTTTTGTATCTTGTTATGTTGGTGACTAAATCTCATGATAAATCTAACTTGCTTGGACTCTCGCTCAGTGTAGTCTTCTGTCATTGTGATTAATGTAGGTTGTTTATCTTTAATAAGCTCCTCCCTACAGATCGCCTTAGATTTAGTCATGGCTCTATTAATGACCTCCTCTGTGTATCAATACGCTTTTCCCTATATATATTAAACATATTTAAACTTTACAGAAACACACAGTCACTGGATGATGTCATCATTGATGTCATTTGAGATGTCATCAGTGATGTCATCAGTGATGTCACTGACCATGTCATGAGTGATGTAATATGTGACGTCATCAGCACTGCATTGCGGGGGCGCGAGTTATAGTTAGCTGAACTAACTATAACGGGGGAATTTCACGGGTTTTGTACGAGTGCAATGTCCAACTAACTATAACTGTCCCTAAAACCTATGGTTTTTTCAGTGAATTTCTAAGGTTTTTTAAATGCTAATTTCTAACTATAACGTGCCTGAAACAGAGGGTTTTTTCAGTGAATTTCAAAGGTTTTTTAAATGCTAATTCCTAACTATAACATGTCTGAAACCTATGGTTTTTTTCAGTGAATATATATATATATTTATTTTTTTTCATCTAAAAGCATTTTCGAGCATAATCTAAAAGTTGTTAGAATACCTGGGAGCTTGGGTGCTTGGATATGTTAAAACTGTAACATACACAGAGCCAACGTAGTACTTGGAAAACCAAAAGAAAATGGACAATGTGTATTGGTGACAGCTAAACTAACTGAATGTGGGCATATTGTGAATCTAAATATGCTGCTCTAAGGGTGTCATTGCTGACTGAGACACAAAGACTTGGCAGCTGCAACTTGTAAATTGATTCTGGGAGGAGGAGATTTGTCTGGTAAAGGAGGTTTTGGGGACAAAGTTGAAATACTGCTTTGTATACATTTGCATCATTATGCAACAATGTAATTCTCTCCATAATAAAGAGCTTCACAGAGAAGCTAAATCAAACTTAGCAAATTTTTGGTGCATGGTCCGACTTAGGTTTTGGTGACAGGGATGATGGAAATAGGATTGATTCTTTAATACTTCTGTTTCTGAGCCGCGGCTTTGAGTTTGGTAATCCGGGATAAAATGAGGGACTTTTACCGGTCATCGCTATTCATTTATTATATCCCTTATCGCTAGTCTCGGCTGCCTCTGAAGTGCAAATGTTAAGATGACACTAATGTGGCCTAGATATTCCGCAACGGTTATTGTGTTGAAGTAATGATCCCACAGGCTTAATTGACAGATAAGGACACTTAATCCAAAGGCCTGACAGCCACACAATCGTAGGCAGTCTCATTATTCCTGAACATGTGTCTCTTCTGTCCAGCCGTGAAAGAACAAAACAGAACTTGAAAGAAAAATTCAGAAAACACTATTTTGAAAAAACAATTCTTGTCAATGCGATATCGGATCTAACTATAGAAAAATCATAAATATCCTTTATGTGAACATTATTTTCCACAAAAAAACCTATGGTGAGCCTTGGAGGGCTCTGAGCCTATATTCAGCTTTTTTACTCCTACCGTAGCCTTTAGTGGGTGAAAATGTTGCATAGTGTGCAAGTGGGGTGCTTAAATTCGCAGTTCAGGTTTGCACATCTCTGTCCGCTAACTGACTGACTCACAGCTGGTGTAGGTAAGACTCAACAAGTCACTGACTTGAAGTTTTTGTTTAGTGACATAGGTGAAATGCGCTGATGTTCTTACTTCAGTTCCATTTGTCTGGGGTGTACTGCACTGTAATCCACCATCACAGTTGGAATAAATGGCACTATTCTCTAAAGACTTATAGATAGCGGCCAATGTATGTTTGTGTTTATCATCTGAACGCCCATTTGAAAATATGTGCAGTAGTGTTGATGTTTCTTGTTTGATAAGTTGATGTTGCTGATGTGGTCGTATAGGATTTTAGATCACTGTGATCTCTTCTTCACCCTTCCTGTACACTAAATCCATGCTCTACAAATGGAACCAAGGAACTTACAAGTTGTTAATCCTGAAATTTCCAAATTGTAATTTTATTATGCACTACTCTGTGATATTCTGTTTTAATGTGCACTGGAAGATTCCTGCATGCAGCAGGTTTTGCTGCCCATCCTTGGAGGATCATTGCACTGCACTCCTGTTGGTAGCTTACCCATTGACAGAGGAAAGGCATGGCACAGCACGGTGCATGCTGGTTGACTCAACTTGTGCGAGCGAGGAAAAATTCTGCTCCGCATAGGTCCACGTGTTACGCGGGTTGCAGAGTGAGAAAAACTCTGCGAGTGAAGCGGAATTTCACGCCCAGGCCTACAATTTTTTAGTTCAACACCCTGGCCATCATCTTAGGTCAGACAAAGCAAATGCTGAGCACCCAATCCAGACCCAAACATGCGAAGGGAGGGCTAATTAAATTGCGGGTTCACGACTTTGGAACTCCGTAAGCCCAGACAGGTAGAATCAGCTAACTCCGGCAGCCTTCAAAAGAAATCTCACGACAAGCTTTAAAAAGAAGCATTCACAATACAGTTTGACCTCACTGGATCCCTCTAAAGAGGGGGGTAAGCCCCATGTAAGTAGATTCAGGGCCCCACTTTGACCTTTGCCTAAGACAGACATGATAGTTCGGCCCACAAGGACCACCATACCCTTCATGAGGGGACCAGTCTGATATATTGGAAAATACATGGCCCCCTGAGGACTAAGAAAATGACCAGAGTTACCGCCAACCTGTGAATTTCCACAGTTCTAGTTTCACAGTTGTTGAGAGATCTAAAGAGGGTCTGTTTTCCGGGTTCCTTGATAGGAATGCAACGCCTGAAAGCGACAAACCAGTGCTTTGCAAAACAAACAAGCAAACAAAAACGACATAAATAAATAAATACATGTGGGACTGCTAAACTACACCAGTGTGTATAGCTGCACTCATCTCTGTTAAACGATATAACAGTTATAACAAAGCATGCTACTGCTAAGATGCATTAGAGGAAGCTGCTAGTGCTTATTGATGATGGAAGCACAGAACATTCATGTACTTAAAATATTTGTCATTGGCTTTAACGCACAAGGCGCGTCATGACTTATGCACTCTCCCAAAGAGGTCTGCTGTGTGCATAGATGTTCTGAAATGACCTTAATAGGTACTGCTCTTTGGAAAATAATTCACAGTGATTTGTTTCATATTATCATCCCAAATCTTGAGCTGCAGGCCTGATTATGAAACATGTGACATACAGTCATTCACCCAAAAAAAAATCAACGACCCAGAAAGACAAGCATTGGATATGTAGGGCCTGATTCACAAAGGGCCTTCCCACTCGTGGTGGATGCCCCGCAGTCGCGGGGAGTGTCCGCACTCGGGGCGGAATCTCCTCAATGATAATTCTCATTGCAGAGATTCTGCCCCGAGCACAGAGACTCTCCCATGACTGCGGGGCCTTCGCCACGACTGCGGAGGCCCTTTGTGAATCAGGCCCAAAGAGGTGTGAACACTATAAAAACACTCTTACCACATTGTTGTTACATTTTATTCTGCTGTGAAAAACCACAATGAATATGAATACGAAATAATTTAAAATGCAGTGTGAGTTACCTTAAGTTTTCAATTTTTTTTTATTATTAATGGTAAGCAATCCTGTGGCAGAGAGTGTTATGTTGCTCACTCAAACATCTAAAAGTTAATAGGCATGACTTTGACTCATCGTCTGGTCTTTAGCCTATGTGCTATAGAAGAATACTGGTTACCTCTGAATATAGATATAAAGGATTTTTTGCACCCAATTTCAGCTTATATGTGCAAAATAACATTTGCAGTTCTAAAATCTCATTCCTGACTCACAGAACAGATACAGTGGACCTTTGCCACAGCACATGGAATTTGCACATATGGAGGTTCTGCCATTGCTATGGAATTACTGATTTTGCAAGTGCATGTTGTGGGGTGGGTTTGTAGGCATGTCTGGGTGAGTTAGCATGTAATGTTGGTGAACACACACAAACTTGTCATTTTGCAGGTATTATTTAACAATTTGCAGGTGGTTTCCCACTCTAGAATTGTATGCTGATATAATAAGTGTTCTTCCTGGATGGATATGGGGAAACAAACCCGCTTTTCAGAAGGGTGCTGGGGAAGAGATTTAGCATTACTGAAAAATATGCCTATTGTGGAGGAATACAAAACAAACATAATATATAATGTGCTAATGCACATTTGCATTGCAGTGCTACTGTTACTTGTGGAATAGTACATCTGCTTACAAGTCTGAATGTAGTAATGGTTATGCATTTAATTACAACTTCTGGGCAGTGCTTAATTTGTGCCGGTGGTTTCCGGTGCTCAGCACTGGCACTTAATAGTCAACACCGGCTCTTATGGCAGTCGGCCACATGGGGGCGCTGTTTGTTACTTTTGAAATGAGAACAACAACAGTTGTTTAATAATGTAATATACATTTAAAATGACAAATACCTGCTGCCTGAGCCATTCCTGTAGCTTTTAGTAGCCTGGAATAGTCCGTGCTGCAGACTTTTAGGAGTGAGATGGTTAGTAGTTGTGCGGGTACAGTCATTAGCAGCGCTGGCAGGGGCAAAGGGCAACGCATGCTGCTTTGGCTTCCTGAAGAGGGCCCTGGTACTTTGTTTATTTACAAATTAAGCACTGCTCCTGGGATCCTTTGTCAATTCCGTAAAAGTTCGTTTTTTTCCTTCAAAATGTAGGTTAAGGCCACAGAAGCAAAATTCGGACTTTCCTCTAAAGCTTTTGTGACTCAGACCTTAGGATTTGAAGGAATACTTTTGGCAATGAATTTTGAATGTGGCTTCTACTGATTTTTTAGGTCTGTCAAGACAGCACAGTTGTCTGTAAGACCTATTTTTGCCAATTTTTTAAAGCATACAGAGAGTGGGGAGACTTCTAAAGAAGTTCGTGATTTAAAAAAATAGGGGGGCATATTAGCAAGGGCACTATCGCCGCTTTAGCGGCACTTTTTGCCGCTAAAGCGGCGATATTTTTATCGCCCTATCAGCAAACTGTCTCTAACAGCAGTTAGCGACAGTTTTCGGGCATTAGCGCCCGTTTTTTTACCGCTTTGCATGTCAGCGATATTTATCGCTAATGACATGCAAAGTGGGCGTTTCTCACTAAAAATACACGCAGACAGTCGCAAACACAACTTCACACTATTAGCAAGGCCCGCGAAGCGATAAAAAAGTGTGCGTTAACCCCGATTAGCGCTGGATTTTAACACCTGCTAGAAACCTGACTTAGCCATTATAGTCTATGGGAGGTGGATTCTACAGTTAAGTCCCCACCTGCCTATTAACGAGTTTTTCCTTAGCGATGGGAATTTATCGCAAGGAATTCTCGCGCTAATGCTGGGAATCGCCGCTATCGCTGGATTTGTTTCGCATTGGAGATAAAACGTTGCTAATAACGCGTTATCTCCGCAAACGAATCCAGCGATAAAAAAAACCACGCTAACCGTGGTTTGCGTTAATTAACGCACGCTGTTGGTAATAGGCCCCAGGATATCTACACTCCGACGTAAATGTAAATACCACAGCGTAGATTTCCTACTTTTTTGTGAACATGCCCCTCTGTGTTTTCCAGAAATTATGCTAAAAAAGCAGCAAAGCTAAACAGTGAAAACACACCAATAAAGAGAAAAAAATAACTATTCGCTATGGATGCGCTCTTTCGAAATAGAAAACCTGAATGCTCTGGCCCTTTAACTGCGAATGCACAAACATGATATTTTGTTCCCGGGTAGGCTGATGTGCGAGATTTTAATCAATCTTCCTTTTGCCCCGAGAAGCGGGAGCCAGAAGAGGAAAGGAGCTGGTGTCTAATCTGCGGATTCGAAAAAGTAATAACGTTTACCAGTCCTGAGGGGGTTGGTTGTCCAAGCTCCGAACCAATGAAATACTCATCATTAGGCCTGCGATGGCTTGTGGCAAAATGGAGGCTGCCTTGCTCTGCAGTCGGGCGCAGCCTGGAGAGAGCAGCAATGAATATCACACAAAACACGACAGGAACCGGAGAAAACCCCATATTTTCTTTTCTCATAAATGTGCTCTCTTGTCTACTTTTGGTCTTTTCCCTCAACAGTAAATGAAAAATGGAAGCATTCATTTTGCTGGCGCCTCAGTCCGCCCCCACACCCTCAGCCCCAGCTCCTCCTCCACATCGATGATCTGGCTGCTCCAAACACATCTATAAGGCCACCCTGACAATAAACCCACGAATATTTAATATTATAAATCACATTTTTTTGTTCCAAATTCAAATTCAATGCTCTGATTACATAAAATGCAGGGAGCTATATTAAATCCAAGCACTGTTGTTGCTATATTTTAAGGGCCATATTTACGAGTTTAGTGGCGCGGCGCAGGGCATAGCAGGGGCAGCTCAGCAAGTCACAGGGAAGGGGCAGGAATGCGCCATATTTATCCAATACGGTGCATTCCTGTCCTTTCCCCTTTGGTAGCCTAGCGACAACGCAGGCACCCTTGCTCTGTGATGCAAGGGTGCCTGTGTTGTAGGCAGGATTGTTTTTGTGCAGGAAGGAGCACCTTCCTGCACAAAAACAATCCTGAGAGGCTTTTGCCTCTTTCCATGCGTGCTGCAGAATGTAACACACATAGAAAGAGGAAAAAACAAGGAGAAATAAACATATTTCTCCTCGGTACGCCGCTCCTGGGGAGGCGTATCTTTTTGACACATTCCCAGGTTTACAAGGTTTTGTAAATCTGAGAATGTATCAAAAACCATGGGAGTTGCGTGGGAACACCCACGCAAAGCCCATGGAACGCCTACCCAGGGCAGAGTAACACAACGCAGTGATTTACGCTGTGTTGCATTACTCCATATTTTTTGAGCCACTCAAAGCCTCGCAAAGTGGCTTTGCGTGGCTTCAAAGATATGACTTAAGGTTTGTGTCGCTCTTGCACCACCTTGCGTGAAAATACCATAATGAAGCAAACCCTTGGCCCACAACAAAATGTAAGCTAGGGGTAGAGTCCCTAAGTCGAGCAGCAAATGAACGTGCAAGAGTGATTAGTGAATAGCCTTAGCTAGCCATAGAGGCAAAGAGGGCACCATTACTAAACAAAAAAGGGATAATCCAGCAATTAAAAAGTCATCATATCCGTAAAGTAAATACATCGGAAAACACACATTGGCTCTGATTTACAAGCAACACTTCATACTGCATCAGCAGTTAAAGAAAAGGACTACTTTAATGCCATCACCGAAATTTAATTGGAACACAAATGGCACAACACAGTCATCCATGAAGTGTCATGTGCTTGATAGATAGCCCATCCAACCAATGACAAGCCATTAAAAAATGTGAGAGCCAATGACTGAAAGGGGCTAACCCAAAACCCACTCTCTAGCAGTACTTCTTAATGTGTACTGTTTTACCACATTAAGGGTAACCAGAGAGGCTAAAGCCTTCTGCGATGAGACCTAAAAGTGCCGATGCAGAAAACAAACTCTTTTTTGAAAGTCTTCCTATGGCCAGCCTTTCTTGCTTTGACCTATTACTCACATGATATAGGTAATAAGATATTGAAAGGAAAATTACCCTTGTGATGCATTCCCTGTCTGCATCAGACATTTCAAGACTGCATCAGGGGAAATAAGTCTTACTACTTCATATACAGTTTCCCTAATTAGTTAATGTAATGACTGCAAGGAATAATACCAAGGCTCTAATCATAGTCTGCTTAATTATGTATTTCCAAAGTTACTTTCATGCAAGTCAACCCGCTACATTTCACAGAGCTGAAGGACCGAGATACCGCCTGGAGGCCAGGCGCTGGGGATTCCACCTTCCACTGCGCGCCTTATTTTATACCAGTAATGGGAAAAAACTATTTCAATTAAACAACAATTAATTGAAGATTTCAGTGCCATGTCACTCACTAATAGAGGCAAGTTTTAAGAGCCAAACAAATGACTTTGGTTTTGATGACTCTGCTCCAGGGAGATAAATTGACTTGTTTGTGGTCCAAGGTGTGCTCAGTAGGAAAGTGGGACTGAAACACACCGAGCTCCTGACTTCTGACCCTGAGACAGAAGACGAGACCTCCATATAATTCGTTTTCAAAGGCAGAAATAGCTGGAAATAAACACAGAGGGTTGTTCACAGCCATTTCCAATGAAAAGTGGTTTATAGTGGACCCTGCTTTAAGGTCTGGCCTAGAGGCAGCTTTAGCAGTTTCATGAGCCATATATAGACAAAAACAATTATAAATTAAAAAAAATGCATTTACATACAAAGAGGGCCTTTGCTTCAGCCCTCTTCATCCATTGGTATGTTTACTTGTCATTCACATTTTGCTTCTGCCCACCGCACCAGACACCATTTGGCAAAAGTTCGGTCACTTCAGCCATTGGCAGTTTTGCACTGTAAGTGACAACCTTTTTTTCTGATGAATTGAGCACATATGATTAAAAAGAATTGCATTTCAGTGCCAGGGTTGATTGCCCAGTATTTTATTTTGCTAATGGGGTTTTTCTTTTCAATTCTGTAATCTTTTTTTATTATTTTTAGCCATCGTGTGTTCATACTGTGTTTATAGCTTACAGTAGTTCTAAGCTAACTGTTCTTTTTCATTGCTCCAATAAGAATCCAACTTTCTAAGAGGAACTTTAAAATTAAAAAGGTTTCTATTCCTGCTTAAAGTAAAAATGCTTGTTAAGAAGCACCAGTTCTGTTCTACAAAAATTTTATGCAATTGCTATTTACTTTTTATTTCAATTTTTTATTGCCAGCATTTGGCCCTATATTTAGACAGCAACGTGTTTCCTTTTATGATTTTCCTTCTTCTTTTTATTTCTGTGGCATATCTTTGCAATAAAAAATAAAACAAATCCAACCATTTCACCAGAATCCCAAGGCCAGATCTATTGTATTTGTTAATGCTTATTTACATCGATGTCCTAAAAATAGGCACATGTTCACAGGACTAGAAAGTAAATAGCAAACAAATAGATGCACTCTTGAAAAAGCACCGTAATAAACTGACACGTCATGCAGCATTTGAGAACCTAACTTGCATATGCTCACATATAGCATTTTTTCACACTCAAACTTGTGCTCATGCACCACTCTCCAGGATGTGGCTTCTCTGTCATCAAACAATGGTCAAACACTCTGTCCCTCCACAACTTGAAGTTTGAAAACTGCAGTCACGCAGGACTTAAACCTCCACATTGATGCACAGTGCCGTAGCTAGCCCTTTGGCCGCCCGTGGCTGTCCCTGCGTTTGCCGCTCCGCGGCGGGCGAAATGAGGAGCAGGGGAGGGTGCTTGCAATTGCCGCCCTGAGACGGCAGGTAGAAGCGCCCCCAAAACTTGTGCCGCCCTGGGTAGACCCCCCACCCCCCAAGCCCCCTTACAACGCCACAGTTGATGCAATGTCTTAGTCTCTTATTTCAGTTGTCCACTTCCAACTTCAAATAACTTACCACACCTTCCAAAGTGGATTCACAGTGAGCCTTACCATTTCTTACAGACATCAGACTGCACATGCTGCTGTCTTATAACCCCACCCCTGCATTTTTTACAGCAAATACATATCAGAGCACTCCCATTAATACTACTGAACAGACAAGATTGACACTGGCCACCTCACACAACCAAATATCTACCTTTTACCATGTGGAAGAAACCAAGCAATTGCACTTCAAATGAGGATGTTCGAATAAATCACTATAAAAAGTACATGTCCAAATTCATTGATCAACCAACCTCCACATCACGCAAGAGACACACAGCCACCGTTGTTAAGCTCTTTTTAAATATTTTAATTGACACCCGGCCCCTGCTATTCCCAAAGTGGAGTACACCTAGAGAAAACAGAATGATCATGCTGCCATTCATTCGCCAAAGGACCGCCAAGGCAATACCAAATTATAACCAGAGTGAATAAAAGCATTTATTAGAAATGCTCTTTATAGAATAACATAATGTGTATTTGTAAAGCGCGCTTTCACTCAAGGGTATCTTGACACTGAATAACAAATGTTTATTATTACCCAACGGTACTCATTTTATCAACCTCAGAAGGATGAAAGGCTAAGTGAACCCACCGGGATTTGAACCTGTGACTATGAGGTTGAACACAGAACCCTACAGTCAACGCATTAGTCCACTAAGCCAGCAGACCCAGAAGTATAGTGTTTGGGAAGGTAACATGGTTGACCATAGTGACACGCACCATCACTCTCTGTCCCAGAGTTCCCTATCAACCGTTCACAGTAGGACATCAAGAGTGGTCTTACAGGCTGAAGGGATCAAATGTAGGAGTCTGAGTCTGGGGTATTCGGGGTAGAAAGAAATTTGGAAATTGGTTCCAAATACTTTTGTATACTTTGTATACAAGACTCTCACTGAAATCCAGACTCACAATCTCAAATATCTGTTGGTGAAAGATGGTGCATATGAGACTATCGACAGACACAAATCTCAATCAACAGTCCACTTCAGTCAATAGATGCAAGGAGAGACTGGTGATATGGCTGTTGGGGCGGAGGGGGAGGTATTCTGTGTCAAGGTAATGGACAAAGCTCTTCTTGGAGTTGTAAGGGGGCCTTTTTGAGATGTAGTGGGCAGGCCCAGTTTGAGGTGGCGGCATTTCAGTGGTGTGTACAATGAGGGCAAAATACTAGATTTTGGAGGTAGCATATGGCTTAGACACAGAGGGCCAAGTTTATGAATGGTTTTGCATTCCCTGCACCACACAAAAGGGACACAAAACATAAAATTTGATTTACCAAGCTGTGCTTGGCCACCAAATCTAGTGTAACGCAATGCAGTACAATCACTGCCTTGCATTACTCTGAAGCAGGGAGGTGTCCCTTGGGTGGAGTGTGGGTGTTCCCACACATCCACCCATGCATGGCACTGTATGAATACTTCACAACCACCTTTGTGGTTGCAAAGCACTCCATGGTTACCCACTACTGAAAGTATGTGGTTCCATTTTACAAATGGAAGCTGTGCACGGTGAACATCTTTGGCTGAGTGGGTGACGGCTGAAAGGTTCAGTGGGAGTAGGCAGCGATTCCGCCGACACCAACGTGCTTCCTGGTATATCTTTCGTAATGCACCACTGTTTGTGGCATTCTGAGGCCTATCCCATTAAGGGGTATGGGTGACAATGACAATGCACTATGAAAGCGAAAGTAGACACTATCACTGTACATGAACTACACTGTGCACTTTCTTATACATGACTGCAACTCTTGTGTGAAAGATAGACTGGAAGTTGCTGACACTAGCATCAACCAAAGGCTTGACCTACTTGTTCTTATGGAGACTTGGTTTAATGACATTCCTCACAGTATTCTGGACGCCCTCCTTCTTCCTGACTACTAAATTCAGTGTTGCAGTTGCAGTGCAGCTCCCAGGAAAGCACGTCTGGAAGAGGACTGGTTGTAACTTTTCAAAACAATGTCTAATGTAAGACAGTTACCACTGACATGTATGTTTCTTTTCAGTGCACGACCGTAGTGATCAAAGAGTACATGACCCTTCTATCAGGCTCAATGTCATCTAACATCCTCCAGCTGTCCAGAAGTGTGTATGGATCCATTACTAACCAACCTATCCTCTCTGATATATTTTATGTCATTTTAATCTACATTGGGGTGACTTCAAAGATAATGCTGTCAATATGCTCTGCTCATCCCTTTCTTCTAATGATGCTGCTCAACGCTGCCTGAAGCCCACCCACACTAAAGGTTTGACTCGGGAACTCAGAATATCCAAGGCTGATTAGCTCACTTCTGATGACCCAATCACTGTCGTCTGGATGGTTTATCTGCTGATCCCTTTCTTACTACTTTTATCACACAAGAAATCCTTTGGATAAACCCAAAAAAGGCAGATCCTGGTTTTGGGACACCAAACATTTTAAGCTTAATATTGTGGCAGTATTTGCTACTAACAACCTGCTGCCTATTAGTCCTCATGATGACTTTAACATCTCCGCCTACAAACAGACTTAACAAATGTGTCTCGAAATATTTAGCTGACCTAGCTCCACATAACAGCAAAACAAAAAGACCCAAAACCTCTGCTCCTTAGTTCACCAAAGATCAGTTCAAGGAAAGGACATTTTTTGAGCACTCAGACGCCAATTGCGGCAATCGCCCTCTTCTTCCAGCCTGGATCTCCTCAAGATTGAGATAAGACTGTATAAGAAAAGCATTTTCAATGCCAAAGCTTTCCATTTATCCATCCTGATAATAATCGCCCGAAACAACTATTTCAAGTTGTCATGATGGCAAGCAATTTGGCTTCCTCCCTTAGATCTGACGATTTCGCGAACAGCTTGCTACATTTTTTTTATCATAAAGTGCTCTCCATTGAACAACTGTGTCCCTTCTTCCAGACTCCTGGAATTACTGACCTCTTAACTGTAAAACCAAGTCAAAACTCTTTGATCAAGTCTCCACACGAGACCACCTAAACACAACCGCTAAGGTTAAACCGGATTATTTTGAAAGTTCACTGACTTTTGAAAAATATAGTTACATTGTAAAAAGCAGAGGTCTCTTCCCTTGTAGAGGCGTGCTCGCTGAGGAGCAAGAACCCGGAATAATCCATTTTCTTGTGTTCCTTCCCCATTTTCTACCACCACCTTGATGCAAAAACACACCGGAAGCCCTGCACTAATGTTAATTGCACTGGAGTGTTTTTGCACTTGGTTTACCAACACTAAGTGACCCTGCAAAGATGTATAATTAAAAAAAATGTAAAAGACTCTGCAATACGTCTTTTCTCCAAAACGATTCTCTCCGTTTAAATGCCTTCAAAGATTTTCAAATCTCTCTCCCACCATTATAAAGACCAACTTTCTCCCAAAAATGCCAGATGCGGAATTCCCGGCAACAATAGCTGGATCTATCTGCTTACATAATCGAAAATGGTAACACTGTGAAAGCAGACAAAAAAGGACTGGTTCAAACAGCTCAGTGAAGCACATTCGAGGAGCTATGAAAATTATCGAGTTTGCCATGCAGTAATCAGCTATGATAAATGTTCTGAGCCACTTGCCAACCAACAGAATCAGAGATCACCAGTGGGCATCATGAGGCAATAGAATTCGGGGCATATTTACACTATTTTGGCGCAGGGCAGCGCCTCAAGCCTTTTAACTTTGCTGCCCTACATTAAAGGAAAACTGCAGGAATGCACTGTATTTACAAGATACAGCACATTCCTGTCCTTTCTGCCAGTGCCGGCACACAAACTGTAGCAGAGCGCCAACGCAGGCACCCTTGCACCATGGTGAAACGGTGTCTGTGCTGTTGGCAGGATTGTTTTTGTGCAGGAAGGGGCGTTTTCCTCATTCTATGTGTGCTGCTGAATGCAGCACACGTGGAAAGAGGAAAAAACAAGGAGGAATGTAAACATTTCTCCTCCTTACGCCTGCTTTTGGAAGGTGTTAGTTTTGGCGCTGCCCCAGATTCATGCTATGTTGTAAATCTGGGGCAGTGTCAAAAACTATGGGCCTAATTTATGGGTTTTTTTGCCATAGGGCAGCGCAGCAGGTCTTGGTGCTGCGCTGCCCTATGGCAAAAAAAAAGGCATGCGCCGTATCTATTTGATATGGCGCATTCCTGTCCTTTTCCCCTGCGCCGGTGCCCAATGGGCCGCAGGGTGCCAACGCAGGCACCTTTGCACCATGGTGCAAGGGTGCCTGCGTTGCGGGGATGATTATTTTTGTGCAGACAAGAGGCTTTTTCCTCTTTCTATTTGTGCTGAAGAATGCAGCGCACATAGAAAGAGGAAAAACAAGGAGAAATAAAGATATTTTTCCTCGCTGTGCAACCCTTCCACATCCCCTGGGGAGGCGTACGTTTTTGGCGCTGCCTCAGACTTATGATTTCTCGTAAGTCTGGGGCAGTGTCAAAAAGCCATGGATGTTTCTGGGAACGCCCCCAAGCAACACCCATGGAACGCACCTTCACACAGTTTTTTGCGTGAAAGGGGCACATATTTATAAGGCCATGAAAAGCCACGTAACGTGGCTTTACGTATCCTTATAAATATGCCAGTGGCACATTGCGCCACGGAACGTCAAAAAAGTGACGTTCCGGCCGCGCAAAAGTGCCGGTAGGGCCTCATAAATGATGCCTCATGGGTGTTGCGTGGGAATACCCACAGCAACACTTCCACGTAGAGTAAGGCATTGCCTTTCTCAATATTTACAAGGCCATGAAAAGCCACGCAGGGTGGCTTTGGGTGGGCTTGTAAATATGGGCCAGCACACTGCGCCTCCAGAGCGCCACAAAAGTGACGCTTCGTCGGCGTAAAAGTGCCACAGGGGCATTGTAAATATGCCCATTAGCGAGCGACTGGACGGGACACCAACATGATCAATAGGAGGAAGTTCAGATTTTTCAATAGTTTTACAAAAAATTAGACCGCGACAAACTAATCTGTTCCCTGCCTAAAGTTATGTTTTTTATAAATGGAAATAGCATGAATTAGGACTTCATTTTAAGTCTCTCTTTAGGTTTTCAGTCAGGGCTGCCAGGCAACAGCATTGCATATCGACAGCATACAGAGGTAATTAAATATAAGGTGAGATTTCGTAATGAAGCTTACATTGCAGCAGATGCGAACATGTGCTAGTACAACAAATTCAGTGTTGTATTTTATGTAAGGATACCCAGTTAACAAAATCCGCAAAGCAACAAATTGTACATTTGTCAGTGAAATAAAAGGGGAAAAATACTAACCTTAACTTATTTTTCGCCTACTAAAAATAAATGTGAACAACATAAGTAAAAAATCAACTTGGAAAAATTCAAATGGAAATGTAAAAATTTGATAAACACAATAAAAAATGGGAAACTTAACTATATGCTTGCCCTCCACCTGGCCTCAGGTGCAGCACTCGCTCCCTTCCTGTAGTTTCTGCTGGCGCTGTTGGTCTGAGTTTTGCCGCTGCAGCCACAGGGGTGCGGTCCCAAGGCCCTGTGGTGAAGCCGGGGTCAGAGGCAGGATGGAGGCGCATGCCTTCGGAACGCGCCCCGCTTAGTGAGGGGAAACATCTGGAATTGCAATAACCCGATCGCCATTTCTCATAGTGACGGCCTGACATTGTCCTGAGAATATATCAGTTTCTTGAGCAGGTACCAAATGTATAATCCGTCTCTGGAGCTCACAGCAAATGAGAACCAGCCTGCACGAGGCGGCTGGGGTTCAGCTGTAGTAAATATTACATCCAAAACCATACAGGAGTTCCCGCCTTGACCCTTTCAAACAGCTAACAATAAATGGTCCCATGTCCTCCGTTAAGGGAGAACTCATAGAAACGAAACTAAATATTTATGCATATTTAACTTTCAAGGCATATGCCGCTTCTGAATGGAATTTTAGCAGAATTTTTGTGACATGTCTAAAGTGAAAAAAACAGAACATAATAACATATGCAAAGCAACATAACCTACACAATTAAAACATAACGGGGTACAGCAAAACAAATCACTTAGAACAGAGCACAATACAACAACCATTATAGAACATAACATGAAACTGCAATAATGCAGCACAAAAACACAGCATCACATAAAAACACTACAGAACACATCATCACCATACAAAATTGCCCATAACAGATTTGCACAACATTCTTCTCACACATGAACACCACAAAAAGCTTCATTTCATAAAATTTGGTAAAAGGTGTTTTCACCAAGCAATGCCTTAATTTCTCACCATGGTCATGAAACAGCAGCAGTTAAAGTGCTTTGTGTTCCGGTGCCTCAAGCTTTAACTGTGGCACTATGCTCAAATTATATTTCCCAGGCCCATACATATTCATTACTACAAGAGGCCTGAACTCATGGAAGATGACTAATAGGGCATTGGCACACCAACATGAAATGTCACTTTGCGTACATATGATGCTGTATGATTCTCCTGGGTAACTTCCTGACGTGTAATTTCTTTCCTCTGTCTCCTGACAATAAGATGCTATTAACATTAAACCATAGAATATTTGATCAGTTTATTTGGCTGTGGAAATGATTTATACTTCTGAACGGATCTGGAGGACAGATTTCCTCCCATGCAGGCGTAGAGTACAGAAAGTAATTGTTGGACCTGGCATCCTTGGCATGGTATCCCCCCAACGTTTTGCCTTCCACCCTCCTTTTTTTTTTTACTACGTTTTTGCTGGCTTTAGGTCTCTGCACGCTTTACCACTGCTAACCAGTGCTAAGGTGCTTGTGCTCTCACCTTTAAGCATGGTAAAATTGGCTTACACGTAATTGGCACATTTAATTTACCTGTAAGTCCCTGGTAAAGTAGTACTGCATGTAAAGTAAATGCTACTAGTGAGCCTGCAACACTGACTGTGCCACCCACTTAAGTAGACTTCTAAACATGTCTAAGGCCTGCCATTGCAGCCTGTGTGTGCAGTTTTAAACTGCTATTTAAACCTGGCAAAATAAACCTTTTCCAAGGTTTAAACATTAATTTTTAATACATATAAGTCACCCCTATTGTATTTAAAAAGTTGGACATGTACTTTTAACTTTTACATGTCCTGGTAGTAAAAAACTCTTAAATCTGTTTTCCACTACTGAAAGGTCTGCCTCTCCGACAGGATTGCCTTATTACATTTATTGAGTGCGAACATTTAATTGCGAGCAAGTAGGAATGTTGAGTTTGGTGTCTAAAGAATTGAAATTAAAAAACCTTTTAAATGGTAAACACAGACTTAAGTCACACGTCTGAAAATGTAACTTTTAGAAAGTTAGCATTTTCTTGCCGGAACCATTTGGTGCCTGCAGGCTGTATCCTGGGTCACATGACTAGGTGCAGATGGCAGTTGGTCTTTGTGTATTGCTCCCAGACATTGAGACAAAGGAGGAATGGGTGTCGGCAGGATGGATCCTCTCTAACTTGATGAGGGGGGGGAGCTGTCACCTACCACACTTGCACATCACATAGGCTCTGCCTGAGCACACTCACAAAGAGTTTGACACTACACAGATAAGCTGCGGCCAGGGCATGAAGACAGGGAATTCGAAGCACCCCCTGTGGGTGGAAGCTTCTAGAAAACTTCTCCTACTTCAAAGCGGGCACCAGGTATAAATTATGGACCCTCAGACCCAACTCTTCTTACACCTCTGGACCTGTGGAAGACTCATAAGGACTACTGTGCTGCTCTGCAAGAAGGGCAACTACTTTGTTGCCGTGCTGACTGAGTGAGAAGGACTGGCCCTGTATCTTGAACCCAGGACCCCCAGAGTGACTCCAAGGGCTAGTTGGCTGGCCTCCTTATCAGAGCTTCAGGGACAGAAAAGGCTCCAACCACCTTGAACCCAGCAAGTGGACTCTCCGCTGTGAGTCCTACCCCACTAATGGTGTTACTCCAGTCCTGACCCTTGGAAGTGGGTCTGAAGGTGCTCTGCCAGCCCAGCTGTGGTCCTGTGAGCAGAACTGACATAGCGTGATGCATCTCTTCACAACCACCGCTGCGCAATGCATCCGCAACGCAGGACTTCGCATCGCAGCCCACAGCTTTTGCGGAACCACAACTGCGTGATGCATCGTCGACGCAGGCATCGCAAGCCCCTTGTTGATGGCATCCTCGATGACAACACATGACTTCTCATCACAGTCCTGCAGCTTCCTCAGAACCGCAGCTGCATGACGCATCCTCAACGCAGGTCTTCGCACCGCAAGTCCCTCATCAACAGCATCTTCAACGACGATGCAGGACTCCACATCGCAGCACCACAGCTTCCTCGGAACCTCCGCCGGGTGATGCATCCTCGATGTAGGATCTTGCAATGTTCTGTAATCAGGATTTAAGGTACTTTGTTCAGTGGGCCTAACTTGGTCCCTGTATCCAGCCCGAGCTTCATTGCGGTCAGCCTGAACTTGTGACCTTGTGCCGGTCTGGTGCGACCAGATAACCATGTGGACACTTTGTGCTTCTAGGCACTATTTTCACTTAAATCTTTTAAATTGCACATCTCCAGTTGTACTGATTGAATTTTTGTCGCTTTGGACTCAAATAATTTATTTGATTTCACTCTATTTTTCTAAATTGGTGTGGGATTTTTCTTGTGTTGTGTTTTCATTTTATTACTGTTTGAAGTGCTGAATAACTACCTTACACATTGCCTCTAAGTTAAGCCTGACTGCTTTTGTGCCAAGCTACCAGAGTGTTAAGCACCGGTTAACTCTGGGTTTGCTTGTGTTTCATGCTGACAGAGATTTGGATTGCTGCTTGAGTAGGGTTTCACCCCCTTAACCGGTAACCCAATTTCCTGCCATAATAATACTAGTACATGATCAGATAGAGCCCTAGCTAATCACTCATTCGACCCTAGTGGACTTCACCCACATACGTGTGCCACAGCAGAATAACCACTGACAACATAAATATGTTCTATTTAGATTCATTGTATATAAACTCACTTTATATAAATATTTTGAAAATCTGGTGCGGCTCTGGTTCTCCTGGGTCAACATTTGACACCTTTGAATTAATGAGGCATTCCTCATGTAGAGAAAGATTGCAGCTGAACAGGCAAGACTAGCGAGGACTGTGAGGAACCTTACGACTGCATACATATTATCAATCATTCAGGACACTACCTACGGACTGACCAAAGATAGGGATGGATGCATACACAATTGGTTACATATTTTTAGAAATAGTATGGATATTGTGCAGTACAGTTAACATAACAGGTTGACCAATAGGGAATACCATATCTTAAAAGACACTCAGAGAAGGTCGTATTCATTGCACACTTTTATTTGAGATTTTGCGCCCTCTTACCAATCCCTATACACTTGTGAATCACATCTGGGCATCACTGACTCACAGGGTCAAGTACTGCTAGTGGCATAACGAAGCTTGAGGGGGCCCACCTGCAAGGTACATGGAGGGGCCCTGCTCTGCAATTAATCTTGAGCTCTCAGGCCATAGTACTGTGGTGAGGGGGGCCCCCTGCAGCTCGGGCCCCCCCACACCGCGGGGGCTGCAGGGCTTGTGCTACGCCACTGAGTACCGCATGTTGAAGGAGAAGAGAGATACTTATTAGCAGATCCTATACACGCTCACGAAGTCAGAAAGAATTTTAAGGACATGTCACCTAGAGTCTTTCTTTGCAATGTATTTTTAAAGATATCCTGGGAAGACAAAAGTCCATTATTTACATGAATTAGAGCCACACCAGAGTTTCAAGAGTCTGAACACAAAGAAAGCATTCTCCCAGAATTGAATAAAGCCCTGATTGCAGTCACATGCCAAATGAAAAGGCGTGAGAAAGTCTGATCCATTCCCCCTATCAACTCCAGCATTACTTTGTTAGCTAACGTTCTTACTAAGTCAGTGCAGAGGTTCATCCTCAAACTCCATCTCAACTCCCAAAATGGTTTTGTTCCTGGGCGTTCATCAATGGATATCAATTGTTCATTTTTGCATATTTACGGGAAGGTTGGACTGAAATCATTCTCACCCTAGATACCAAGAAGGTGTCTGATAAAATGATATTTCCTTTTTGAACTATGCCAACACTTGGTCTAGGCCCCAAAATTGTAAATTGGCTGAAAACTCCTACGTTATGTGTGTGAGATTCTTGTCGGACATACTTCAAATACATCGCAGCTATAGGCAAAGAGATCCATATCCTTTGGTGATGAAGGTTGTCAATTAATTCTCAGACCCAATATGGTCAGTGTTGGAACAAATGCTGAAGAAAGCTGTCCTGAGAACAACTGATGCACCCATCCACTATAACTTTTCAAGGGTACACACCTTTTTAATCGCTTGGAGAAATTTGCAGCTATGCCTACTAAAGAACTAGAGTAGATAGGTCGAAAGAGTGTGCTGACAGACTCTGAGATGCCTTCAACATAGTTAGATTGTCTGAGCACTGTGGAGATGCACCTTGTTTCGTGATGCCATTGGTCCAAAAGTGACTGAAAGTTCAGCACACCAGAACTTTCACATTGGTGAAGATTTTAATATTTTTCTCTGATGATTGCTAATGAGCATGAAATTTGCATAAGACATTTTCCAGCAATTACCACGGAGTGTTGGAAGTGCAAAATAGTTTAAAATGTAAGGATTTTAGAAAGACACTTTGGCACCAGCCACCTGCGCCCTAAGACCATTGCGCTAAAAAAGACCACATATTCCAGAATGCCTTGCAAGACTTGCAGCTGCGCCAATAAGGAATTAGCACTGATGTTAACTTTATGTTAAAAATATTTGTAAATCGCACAACCACCACAGGTTTCTTGACACTAAGCTAATGTGAGCAAAAAGGAAACAACGAGGAGAAATCAAAGATAGTCACAGAGTGAAATTTTAAGCACTATATTAGTGACCTCAAGAAGGAGAAACGTGAATTAAGAGGAAATCTAAGCTTTGCAATAAAAGGTAAATTTTTAGGGAACATTTAAATGCCCGAACAGATCTTTCATGGCGGGTTATGTCTGGCAAAGAACTCTGAATATGCTATGCTGAAAGACTGCACTGCTAGAATCTGCAATACCACGTCTGGCATAAGTTGACATCCACAATGATGGTAGCCAAACAGAACACTTTATGGGCCTTAATATGACTTTGGCGGTCTTGGAGCGGGGCCGCCATGCTCCCGCCCTGCTCCGAGACTGCCAAAGCCATTAAAGACCGCCTGCCAGAGTACAACTTATTTTTACTCTGGCGGGCAGTTCTTTGGCGGTCCCACTGTGGTGCCTTTGAACAAGGCACTGCAATGGGAGCGTCAAAGGCAGTTCCTGCAGGGCATGGGCTGTTAAGTCCATGCCCTGCAAGAAATGGGGGTGCATGTACACAGGGGGGGCACAACATGCACCCCCCTGTATGTACACCATGGGGCAGAGGCCCTGTAGGGCCCCCTTTGTTTCCTCACAGCCACAGTTTTCATGGCGGTCGCACTGTCATGAAAAGTGTGGCGGTGGGGAAACTCCTAATATGCTTGGTGGCACCGCAGCATATTAGGGGCCTCAGAACGCTGCGCCACCACCAGGGATCATGGATCTCTGGCAGCAGCTGGATCCCGTGGCAGTCCAACCACCACAGTCCTAATGCGGCAAGCGGACAGGCAGTCTGGTGGTCCACGGACCGTCACCCCGGTATCGGCGGTCCATTGGACCACCAAAATCATACTAAGGGCGTAAGAAAATAAAGGCAAGCAAAAGACCGCCATCATGGGCTCAACGGTCCATTGAGCCACCAAAATCGTACAAAGGGCCTAAGAAAATAAGGGCAAGCAAAAGGCTTCACCTTTCATGAATGGATGTTTGAGACTGTACATTGACTTGCTATGAGAGACGTGTATATACTGCATGAATTTATTTGGAACCGATTCCTAAAGTCTGTAATGCACCCAAATGACGGGCTCCAATCGCTAAAGTTCACCTCTTAATTCTGCTTTTCTATGAACCATTAACAGTTGTTAAAAGGAGTGTCTGTCATTGTGGTCCACAGCGATTGCACCGATAGCTTCAAGTTCTCGTCAGTTTTTATTATTTTTTGTTGCTTATATAACTCAATAGCCAGCGAAGCCAAACATATAACTGTACCTGCCTCTGCTGGCTAAACAAGTAACATTCCCAGCCCTCTTCACTCTAATACGTTATCATACTATGAAGGTAAGAGGGTAGTTCTGGCCTCAAACGCTTCTTTTCACGGGTCTATGTAGATGACTTTTCAGTGAAAACTATATTGGCAAAAAAGAAGAAATTCAAAATTAGCTCTAAAAGTCAGACATAATTTTACAATTTTGTAGGCCACCCAAAACAAGTGCTTGGCCACAAGCCAGCACAAATACTGTGTGTCCTTTCAAGTTATGACCAGCGCTTACTTTGAGCCGGTGGTTTTGGGTGCTCAGCACCGGCACTTAATCATCAACCCCTCTGCTTTCCATGAGCACTAGTTAAGCACACATATCAATGTCACAAAGACCTTTGTATCCCCTCTGCCAATAAGAAATTAGGTAAAAACAATATTTACAATAATCGTACATTGAATAAAATGACAAAGAAATACATTGCTTTGGGTTGAGCGTGATAAGGGCAGCAAAGTGTTTTCGTGTGCCCAGTTAACAATCTTAGAGCCTGTCCTTCATTTTATGTTCAGGTCTGCACCGCTTCTTTGAAGATTTCCTCCATGTTACGTCAGTCCTGATTGGCTCCGGTGTCTTGGGTCGCTCCTGTTGTCTTTTGGCTGCGGTTAATGTAAAGAGTTTTACCGCTATCTCGTTGTCACAACTTGTGCAGAAGAACTCTGCTTGCTGTAATTTGCGCCCCTGCTGGCCGGAGCCCTCAGTGGTTAAATACAGGCCCTAATGAGGCGCAGGTGTTCGGTGTGTTGACGCGCCCCGTCTGCCTATGGTCTTCATTCCACGGCAGTGGTGCTGGAACAATTTTCAGCGTGGGGGGCGCTGCCATCAGTGTTCCATCACTGAAGTTATAAGCGCTGTGGAAAATTCAAGCGTTATACAAAGAACAAGTGTATGAAATGAGCCACGCGGGATGGTAAGCATGTAGTATACAGCTGGTGGTGCAGGTTGGAGCACGCTGCCACACATATATTAGTAAATTATGGTATGGTAGCGCACAGTCATTTACAGACAGCACATTTTCTATTGATATGGACACTGACATTGCACAGGTGTGCGGTTTTACTGATAAAAACACGCTTCGCACAAATGATCATGTGCGAAAATCGGGTTTCACAAATATTTATCATTTGTGCATCACAAAGTAAAGCACCTTGATTTGGTTTGATTGTATAAACATATATATTTCCATCAAAATTACAAAAAAGTTCAATTGTGATTTCCCAACTGCTGAGATATTTTTAATCATTTCTACAGTTCATCTACATGTATTTAAATGTTGTTGTGTGTTAAAAAAATGACATCCCAGTGCCTTTTCTTTCACACCCCTTGAACCACAGCAGGATTATCAGATAATTCACTTTACAAAACGCTCTCACTTTGCAGTCAGGGAAGAAAACACCAACCCCTATGTTAAAAGAATAATCAGCAATTTGATTGAAGATATAACCCGACATTTGACCTCTGTCATTAAAGCATAGCAGATGTTAGAAGATTAAATCAAAATTTAAAGACATCTTTAGTGCTAATTCACCTTCTGAACTCTAGCATGACTATTTTGGGGGTGTAGCAGCAGGCCATGCACCCCCTACTTCCGGCGCCTATGGTCTTCAGTGTGCATATGAGAGCATTTCACGCATGTGCACGGACTGGGAGGTAGTTTTACTCTCCATGTTTGCCATAAGTACGAACAGGGCTTTAAGTGGGGCGGGTCCCTCCAGGCACCAAACCTGCCAGTAATTAATTACAGGGCCTTATTGAACTCTATTTTCATATACTTAACTTTACAGGTAATGACACTGATTGATTTCTAAAAAAATGCCTACAAAAACCATTAAGGTAAATTGATGTCAGTGATGTAGTTCCTGTGTACGTTTCACGTTTTACTTCATCTTACATTCTTTACAGGTGCTTTTTTCTGTATATATCTTGCGTACAGTGAACTCAGTCATTTTTATGTGCCTGTGTGGGTTCTGGTTGTGGGTGGATGTTTATAAAGGCCATGATTACGAGCTCTGGAGTTAAGGCTAATCGCAGTACCTAGAATACATGCACATACAATCCTTGGCCTTTCTGCCGTCACAGAGAGCAATCACCACATGTGCCAATTGTGACTCTATGCCAAAGTTTTGGAAGGCGGTACACAACTGTAAACATATTGACAAGGAGAACGTAAAAGAAAATGCTGTGCTTAAAGGTGAATGAATGTGCAGTGCGTGTAAGAGGTGTTAAAATGAAGGAGCTGCAAGGAAGAACATGCAGGACAGCGAAAAGAGGGTGATGAAGAGGAAAGAGATGAGGAGTGAGATACGCAGATGGAGGATTTCAGAAAGATGCGTGAAAAAAGGGGGGTACGTGTCTAACAGAGAGGATGTAGAGAAAAGAATTGTGAAGGGAAGAACAGGAGTGGTTGAGACACTCTGAAGACCACTACAGCTTCCACTGACCTTAGTAATGTTTAATCCACAGACTTATATTTTCAGAATTGGAACATTTCAATTCTAATTATTCACAACAAAATCATTATTACTCATTTATCTGCTCCTGCTAACAAGAATTGGCGAAGGTTTTAGGTGAATGTCCATTACTGTGAGATTTGTTTGGATGCATTAGCAGAAAGCTCACAGCGAGGAATCATAATACTGTTTGGGTGGCACACTTTGGGGAGCACAAGATTTTAGTTTACATATTTTAAGCCACACTCTAAATTGCGTAGGTCATGTCTCTTGGAAAGGGATGCTATTTATGATTCTTAGGCCAAGTCCCTTTTAGAGACCCCCCCCCCGCACACTTGTTGAATCCCACTTAAAGCCCAGGGTATGGCACTGCTCCCAAACACTTTCCCTAAATATTCGAGGATGGGAAATAGAATAGTAAGTCATCATCTCCTCGTCTATTTAGGAGTATCCCCTCTAAATTTTCACTGACGCATAGAAATGCAGGCCCTCCTGGCCAGCCTAGACAGGCTCTCCATTTAGCATCATATAAGCACGTAGGATCTTTACCGAATCATTTACTCTCACCTTTAATTGCACATTAAACCTCTCACTTATTCTTAGGAGCATCACTGATTGCTAGTGAGTGCAATTGCTGCCTTTACGTTGCTGATGTTGACCGATCTGATTGTTGATCTCTTACAAGGATGCCTGTAGTTTTAGTTGCTGATTGTCTGTTGTCAGTCGCTATTTATGAACAGAGGTAGAGCCGGTTGTTAGCACAGGTGAACTGGGCCTACACCCAGAGTGCCGGCCTTCAAAGGTCCTGGTGGTGCTGTCTGTACACAGACCATGTAGCAGTCTCCCACTGACCTGCTTCCAGTGATTCAGCCCAAACTGCATTTAATCATTCTTTTTTTCTTATACAAGCCACAGGCGCACTGCATGACATCCTCTCTCCACCCCTTCTCCTTCCTATGAAATGAAATGAAATCCAGTATTTGTAAAGCGCGAACAAGTACCCGAGGGTGTTAAGGCGCTGAGGGCCGTCGGGAAGATTAAGCGAGCTATTGCCCAGAGTCACTTGGTGCTGGGCTAACCTGCCGCCGGCGATCGAACCGTGAGCCCTCGTGCTCCGGAGTCAGCCGCCCTGGCTGCTGCGCCACACCTCTTCCTACCCCACCCCATTAGCCCCTCACCTACAATGCGGTGCCTGCAGAAATAAGCTGAAGTGAAAGTGATTCAGGTAAGGGTGGGGGAGAAGTAGGGAAGATTGAGTAATCAGCTAAGGCCTGACCAATGAGTACAAAAGGCCTCCCTGTTGGCACATTTTACTAATCAGAAACAGAAGCGATGTAGACAAGGTTGGACAGGACAGCAGCTAGCCAGGCAGTGAAGGTCTCAGTAGGAAGCAGCTGACCCAATATAACTCCAAATGCTAATTGTTTTCTAAATATGAAAAACGTTCTGTGTTTTTGTGACATGTTAGCAAATGTGAAATTACTGTATAACTGTAGTGGTACATTATTAAGTTCTACAGTTTCTTTTTGCATTCTAGAACTTGTAGTTTTGTTTCTCCTCACTGTAAATGCAGGACTAACAATACCAGGATGTAAAGAAAATGGGTAAGTGCCAAAGTAAAACCCAGTTAACGGTTTGCTTTAAAAAAAAAAAAAAATTGTAGTCCAAAGCTAGGATGAAATTTGAGTGAGAGGGGTTGCCAAATTTGGTTCTGCCGAGGTTGTGGTCTGAGCGAATGCTGGCACTGAAAAGAGTAGTGCGAAATTGCATAATTGTTTCATGAAATTACACAAAACTAGGTGTTAAGTTTGAAATGCTTTTTCCGGTGTCTTTTGTGATGTTTTTTAAGTGAGTTTGCACCTTTTTACTGGTGTGATACTGCCAGGAGTTTGGTTTGAGCAGAAAATATCCCTCGGCAAGATATTTTTTGTGAACCAGTCTCCTGCTGGTATCTGGCAATGATTGTTCATGTGAACGCATTTGTTTAAAAAATGTTCTGCAAAATAGCATAGTTTTACATTTTAACCAATTTTGTAATTTTCGGGTATTAACAAATTCAGGAATTGAGAGAATTTTGCTGGCGAAATTAAAATTTCAGCCTGTCTAATTTATGAACATGCTGCAGCCTGTGGCTTTTAATTAATTTTTTTTTAAGTACCTAGGACACCTCACCAGTGGTACAAAAATTAACCCATGTCACTTCCTAAGACATCAGCAGCTTAGATGGCTCAAATGGTGTGTTAGGTCACTTCTGCTACCCTTTACAATTTTGGTGAATTTATACCACAACTAAATCCAAGAATTTAGGGCATTCTCTCTAAAAACACCCCCTTCTATTTGCTTGTCTGTCTTTATTCCGAGCACGTTTTATAGAGTAAGTCAGGCTGTTAATAATATCACAAGCTATAAATGTGCAGAGACAGGCCACGATGTTGCATGTTGGTTTACTACAGTTTATAATACTAAATATCAAATTAGATAAACACATTAAGCAAGCAAGAAGCACTTTGTAAGGGGTGTACATTTGTGACACAAGAAACACAGAAAATGAGCCCTGAAGCCCTGCCTCAACAAACGCTGAAGCTAACTTCACAGTGGCACGTGCTAAACGGAAATGAAACAAGCGGGCAAGACATTCTAGTACTTTCTAACAGAGAGCGTGCAGATCATGACATGGCGCTGATTTAATTCTGCCCCAGCATGACTGTAGCAGTGCGATTAATCCTGAAATCCAAACCAGGAGGACGCAGCATGGCTCAATCCTTTCTGAGCCTGGCTTTTCAATCCTCTGAGCAACACCGTGTCTTCTTTGTTCTTTCATTACCGTCTTGGCTGGATCGTGGAAGGACGTGGAGGCCTGGGAAATGAGACGGTTTCCGCCATTACCTGGCGCCGGACCTACCACGTATGTCGTCCAGTGGTGAAGCACGGCTGCTAATGCCCCAATGCATGGGTACTCGTAAGCATTTTCCCAGGTGCCAAACCGTTTGGTCTGGTGGTGTGAGGAGGGCCGCATTGATGCCAGCAGGGCAGTGGTCTGGTGAGGGATGGGTGGGGTGGTGTTTGCTTGGGGGTAGATGGTGTTGATGGTATGTTGGGTACAGGGGAAGCAAAACATATATATCTATAGTGGCTTAACTGCACAATGTGAAACCAGAAAACCTGGGATTCATCACGGCTTCCCCAGTTTACCAAATAGTGTGATGGTTGACAATTTTTTTTATTTCACTTTCTCACCTTTTTCTTGACTGTTACATATAAAAGAACCTTGAAATACATGTCTTCAGTGTGTGCACTGTACGAAACCTTCTCCTGTGTTTAATTTAATAAACTATAGTGTTGTTCATGTAGAATAGGAACCAGCCCACCCAAAAAGCGCACATAACAACTGACTTTCCTCTTAGTTCACTATTGCCATTGTCAGGATGTAGGTTAAGAACTGTTTCTAAATTCATGTTTGAAAGCTATCATTTTTAAAGTTATACTTCTCAATGCACTGATATAATCTCATGTACTAAAGAGAAACGGTTCTGCATGTTAATGAAATACACTTTTTGCATTTCAAAGATACAATCATATTTTTACAAGTTTGTTGCAAGATGTCTTTAAAAATGGAGGTGTGGTGCAAAACACCCTAGTTACTTCCTTTTTTAACTTCACTTAACCTTTAAATAAATGTTTGCCTCTTTCTTCAGCATTTTTAATGTTGATGCTGAGTCGAGTAAACAGCAGCCCAGCGCTGCTGTTGACCAGGGGGCTGCTTGTGAAGGTGAGGAGGGCCGCATGCAGCCCACGGGCCGAATGCGGCCCACGGGCCGAACTTTGAATATCAGTGCCCCAATGCAACAACAGAGAGTGCCCGCTCCAGCCTGCAGACTGGGTTGTGAAAAGAACAGCTATAACTGGGTTGCAGCGGGCCTCGGTGCACTGCACTGGCTCCACGTGTCAGCTGTGGTGGCTCAGTGAGCTATTGCTTCTACTGCAGGAAGCTGTTTACACTCATGGGCACAGGTTCAAATTTAGGTGGGTCCACTCAGCCGTTCATCATTACAAAGTCGACAAAATGAGTGCCAGTGAGCTGGGTAGCAAGAACCATCTATTATCCAGCACCAAGATGCTCCTTAAGGTGAACACACGCTTTACAAATAGTTATATTAATGCCAGCTAAACCTGGTGTTACTGTTCTTTGCACGTTGTAAAGTCAAAATAAAGTGGGGCGCAAACGGGTGACTCCTGCAACACAAAGCCCATTTAATTCTCATCCAGATGATCTAGTAAACGATTTCTAAATTCATAACTGTCCTTTTTGACTGAAGCTGCTACATGTGTACAGGTTTTCTGATCACAGAAATACAAAGTAGTATTTTGTTTTAAACTTGTGAGTTCTGAAGGATCTACTGAAAACAAACACAGCAATCTTCTATTTACTGACTCGTGCCACATCACGCTTTAGATTACCTGATTAAACTTTCCTCCTTACCTCAAACTTCTAAATTAATAAGTACTGAATCCCCCTCTTCTAGAATCTTTTTCATCCCTGCTTTTTCCTTTGTCACTATTTTCCTATCTTTCTCTTCCTATTTTTTCCTTCTTTTTCTACTGTTCTCCTCCTTGCTCTGGGTCAAAGTCTGACGAGGAAACATAAGCTGCAGTCTCCAAAATGAGTGCTGTTCCGCAACACCTGCAGCTATGGGCACAAATTAAGCACTGCTGTGACTGTCGAAAGAAAGATACATGGTCTGGTCTCTGAAACCATGTTGTCCATTTTTTCTCTCTTAAAGCAGGAGGAGGCAGCAAATCAGCACTATTTCCATAAGCTTCCTCAGGTTGCCTTTCCTCTACCGCACCTGCACACAGCTGTACAATAATGCCCACTCGCCATCGGTACTAAAGGCAACGAGGCTCCAATGTGCAAAATATGCAACCATCACACCTTACTGTGAGTAAACACAGGGTTGCTGGAATTATGCGATTTTGCACACGTGGTGTTTTCCGCATAATTATGGATTTGTCGCATTTGCCACATAATTCATCATCTGCTGCATAATCTGCAGATTTTAAGAAAAACAAATTTGTTTCTAGCTCAAATTGATCCAAAATTACTAAGCTTTAAAAAGGTTGACTTGTCCCCTTTTCATTGCTTTTTGCTGTATTTGGATGTTAAACTGGTACTAATAAGATGCAACCTTTGCTCAGTGTTAATCTGAGTAAAAATGACAAAATTAGGAAGTAATATAATCATAAAATACGTCACATTGTGCCCCTTAATTTGTCTTCTCTTGCAACATAATTTAGTAAACCCTGCCACATAATTTGGGTCCTCCTGTGCTGATGCAACCTTTGCTCAGTGTTAATGTGAGTAAAAATGACAAAATTAGGAAGTAATATAATCATAAAATACGTCACATTGTGCCCCTTAATTTGTCTTCTCTTGCAACATAATTTAGTAAACCCTGCCACATAATTTGGTCCTCCTGTGCTGCATAATTCCAGTGGCTCTGAGAATACCCCACATATTAGAATATAGGTCAGAGGGGCTGAAATAGTAATACTGAAATGCCAGGTAGTGATCCACCCCATGTTCATTCCCAAGTCCCATCTTCATAGACACCACAGTGATTTTGTACATAAACCATTATTTTTTATTCTTGGTTTTAGTGCAGCACACTTATGCCATTGGTAGTGCTGAAAGTAGACCTGGATGTGCGGGAAGTGAGTACTTGTAGATGTGGGTCTGTTGTTATGTGCACCCTTTGGGCAGCCTGGGTTCCTACTACACATGAACAGCATTATACTTTAATAAGTCAAACACAGGAAAATATTTTGTAGAACGCACATCCTGAAGTTATGCATTTCAAGGTCCTCCTATATATGATAATGAAGAAAACGGAGGGAGAGTGAAATAAAACAATTGCCTAGGATCACACAAATTGGTAAAGTGGGGAAGCCGGGATTAATCTCAGGTTTTCTGGTTTCTCATTGTAGAGTTCAACCACTAGGTGTATATACTTCCCTTCCCCTACACCCACCTTACCAGCATGTTCCCCCTTCCCCTGCCTGGACACCACTGTTGGCATCAATATGGCCCTCGGTCACATCCCAGACGAAACTTTTCGGCCCCTGGGAAAATGTTTGCGAGTACCTATGTCCTAGTGCAAAGAGGCCTTTGGGTGATAAGACTGGCTCTACAAATATGTAAATAATAGAAAAATAATTGATGTGAGTGCACTGCTATTTAGATATTCAGGTGCTCAGTAATGAGCTCTCTCCCTACTTTTTCTGACCAGCAGATAAGAGTAAAGGGGTTGTTTAAGATTCTGTAGGTGGACATCATATAAAGTAAGTAAGGTTAGGTCTCAGCATGCAGCCTGCCTCCTTGCTCATCTGTAACGTTTTCTAGGTGAGGTGGCAATTCGTGTTTTCTAAAATTGAAAACATATTTTGAAGCTGTGGTTGCAAATAAGCTTGGTCTGTGGACCAAAATTGCTAAGGAGCATTTTGATGTGACCCGCAATGTATGCAAATTCATGGGAAAATGCTCAGCGTGTATTTATTCCTTGTGGTCGCGTTGCTTGGTTTTTAATGTGGGTTGACAATCGCAGTTTCTTGAAGTGTCAGAGTGGTTTTGAGTCATGCGTGTTTTCTTCTCATGCATGCTTTACATTCTAAGATCGTGGAATTGGTTCTGCTGCTTTGAGCTGGAAACCTGTAAACACAGGGAAAGTGCACAATTCTGAGATTGGTCTCTCCCTAACAACACAACACACACTAATGGGTATGTTGTTGTTGAAGAAGTTTGACAGACGTTCATTTGATTTCTTCTGTCTGCCAGGTCGAGCTTTAAAAGCGGAAATCGAACTTCAAATCGTATCCGTATTTTGTCCACTGCTGTCATTAGCTGGCCCCTTTGCTGGCAAGCAATTCGACTTGTCAGAGAAAACTCGTGCAAGTGGCAAGACACGTTTTATGTCTGTGCATTCTCATTTTCAAAAGGTCAGCTAGTTTTTACAAAATGCCTGCTGCTGTAGATTCTGCCGGTTTGAAGTATTTTATCGACCTCAGAAGAATTAAAAGCTGAGATGGCCCCACTGCAATCCAAACCTCTTCAGAGAGTGTATCCTACTTTCTGACCCTTTAGGTTGCTAGACTCAGGAAGTATTATCTTCTAGAGGTAGGCGAACAAAAAAACTAGTCTCAACTCGCGGTTCAATTGACACAAAAAGTGAATGAGAGGAACCTTGAATTTAGCTTAACCCATTGTTATTAATACTATGCCTAGCATTCCATTCCGTCATTCTAATGCGCGTCTATGCCGTGACAGAAGAGGCCCGAGGACCAACTTCATATAAATCAATATCGGTTCTGGGGTTAAATGAAGAGTCACTCAGGGATTGTCACATCAACTTGTCACAGAAACACAACCAGCCCCAACACACATCAGCCTTTTCGAGTTTCACCAGTTGTGGCTTAACGGTTAGAGCGACCGACTTTGAAGCTGGGGAAACCAGGTTCGAGTCTGGCGGGAGGCACAAACATCTTGTGTTCTGGGTAAATCACTTATTCTCTCTGTGCCTAAAAGTGAATGTGTCCGTCTTTAATGATACTTGTGCTCATGTAAAGCGCTCTGATACCTTCGGGGCGAGTTCGCGCTATATAAAACTGCAAAAAAAAAATGGATTAAAGAATTAACATCCAGCACTTTTTTAGCCCTTTGCATTTGGAGTGACGGGCATATTTGTTTTTCTTGGGTTTATTTCATACTCTGCAGAATATCTGTATTACTATAGTATCTGTGGTATAGCCCGAAGTGTGGTCTGTGTATGAGATTTCGTCAGCGTATGTGTGCTACATAACGTGATTCTCACCCAGACATCCAGACATGGTACAAAGAATTTGGCGCCTCAGGCAAAAGATCATTTTGCTAAATGTGTGCCCCCACCAGCATGCATACAATTTACAGCTCCCAAACACAATGTCGTGCCTCCAATCGCCCTCTGCTGGTGGCACAATAAGATGGCCGCCTCACCTCGCCTTCAGGAAGCACAGACCCTTCAGACATTTAATAATAGGTCAATATCAATGCCATGTTCGTTGGAGGCCTAGGGATGCGTGGAGATGCAATGCTGATCTTACCTTCCGCTGAGCAGGAAACCCACGACAACAGCCAGCAGGATAACTCCCACGGTGACGGACACAGCGATGATCGGGATCTGGCTCTGGTCACGTGATGCCGCGACTGCTGAGGAGAGACACAGGGATGACTTTCACGTTCTCTTTCTCTTAGTAGATCAAACTTTGCCAAAGTAACAGTAAGGGTTAGAAACAGTGAGCCAGATTAACTCTTTTTTTAACCAAATCTAAATCTGGATTACTTCAAAAGATTCAGGAGTAAGTCACAACTAAACTGGAAGTAAATCAAATTTACAGAAATGCATTTGTATATCGACCCAAATTGCATCGCATTTTGAGTTCTACTTTTCAAAACGCTTCCAAATTCATAACAAAACAGCAGTTGGTGTGCTATTAAAGCTGAAAGCAGAAGTGTCCAACTTTAGGCCAGAATTTCAGGATAAGGACTGAGTATAGAAATGAGTCCAGTTTATATTCTTAGGGCCTCATTTAGGAGGTTTTGGCGCAGGGGAGGGGCGGAAGGAAACTTGCGGCGCTGCCCTGCATAACAAAAAAAAGGGAAGGAATGTGCCATATCTCTGAGATACGGAGCATTTCTCTCCTTTTACCCTGTGCTGGTGCAAAATGGGCTGCCATGTGCCAACGCAGGCCCCCTTCCGCCATGGTGCAAGGGTGTCTGCATTGTAGGGGTGATTGTTTTTGTGCAGGAAGGGGCACCTTCCGGTACAAAAACAAACACAAGAGGTGTTTTCCTCTTTCTATGTGTGCGGCAGTATGCAGAAGAGGAAAAAACGAGGAGAAATAAGGATATTTCTACTCGTTGCGAATCTGACGCATTCCCAGGTTTATGATTCCTCGTAAATCTGGGTATGCTTCAGATTCCAAAGGTGATGCGTGGGAACACCCACAGCAACATCCATGGAACGCCCCTTTCACGCAGTGTTCTGCGTGAAAGGGGCACATATTTACAAGGCCATGAAAAGCCACCCAAAGTGGCTTTGTGTGGCCTTGATAATATGATGCGGCACATTGCGCCACCGGAGCGTCAAAACAGTGAAGCTACGGCGACACAAACGTGCCGCTAGGAGCCTCGCAAATGAGGCCCACAGTGTGTAGATGCATCTTACTGGGGTAGACTCAAAATCTAGCAAGGATTTGGCCAGTGTGTTCCATTGTTGGACAATCATGTCACAATGGCATGCCAAGTGTACCTTTGCATTCAGGGTTTCAATTTGACTTTTAAAATCCGTCAAAACTGTGCTCCTGGGCGGAATGCGAACCTCGCTCCTCTCAATTCGTCACAGATTGCGTCATGCATAGTTTCACATTTGACATCACAAGTGACATCATGGAAGACTGCTTGGACTTGCCCTCAAGATCATGACACCATAATCTGGTGGATGAAATAGGAATAATTTAGAGCATGTACATATTTTTGCACTGTTTGCTGGTGTCGACGACATTAGTTACAGTATTCTTTGTGCCATTTATCAATATTAGCACTGTATTAGCATTCTCTCAATATCTTTTTTCAAAATTCAGAATTATAGTCTGTTCTGTATATCTGCCTGTCAGCCATTCTTCAGTCTTGAATAAAGGAGATTATGGAAACTCAATACTCACAGGAATTATTACCCCCTTCCCTTTCAATGGCTGTCTTCCATGTCTCAACTTGCTTTGTCACTGGGTCCAACATTTTGAGCACTTCACCCCTGTTCTTATCACACTCCACTGGCTACAGACAAAGCTAAGTGCATCTAAAACAAGCACTGGCAAAGCCAATAGGTCTCACCTATGCAAGAGCTACTGGCTTTGCCAATGTGTTCTATCTGTGTTGTACGCCAGTGGGGCTGCTGTTCAGCATGGCTACATGATAGTGGCACAGAGAAGAGTGGCATAGAGTGGAGTAGAGTGTTGTAGAGTGTTGTGGAGTGGCACAGTGTTTTGTGGAGTGGCGTAGAGTGGAATGGAGTGCGTTGAGTGGAGTGTCATAGAGTGGAGTGTTGCAGTGGAGTGGAGTGGAGTGTCATAGAGTGGAGTGTCATTGAGTGGAGAGTCATGGAGTAGAGTAGAGTTGAGTAGAGTGGTGTGCAGTGATGTAGAGTGGAGGGGGTAGAGTAGAGGGCCGTAGAGTGGAAGGGAGTAGAATGGAGTAGCGTGGGGTGGTGTAGAGTGCAGTAATGGAGTAAAGTAGAGTAGTGTGTTGTAGAGTAGAGTGGAGTGGAGTTGAGTGGAATGGCGTAGAGTGAAGTAAAGTGGTGTGGAATGGTGTAGAGGAGTTGCTTAGAGTGGAGTAAAGTGTCATAGAGTGGAATGGTATAGAGTGGAGTAGAGTGTCGGGGAATGGCATAGAGTGGAGTAGAGTGTCATAGAGTTGAGTGTTGTAGAGTGTAGGGGCATAGACTGGAGTGAGACTGAGCCGAGGGGAATAGAGTGGAGCAGAGTGGAGTAGTGTGTTGGTGAGTGGAGTGCCATAGAGCGGCGTAGAGTGTCGTGAAGTGGCACAGAGTGGAGTAGCATGGCCTAGAGTTAGGTGGCATAGAGTGGAATACAGTGGAGTAGAGGGTCGTAGAGTGGAGTGATGTAGTGTGGAGGGGCATAGAGTGGAGTGTCGTAGAGTGGCATAGAGTGGATAAAAGTGTCGTAGAGTGGAATAAAGTGTCAGAGTGGAGTGGCATAGCGGAGAGTGGAGTAAAGTGTCATAGAGTGAAGTTGCATAGATTGGAGTGTTGTAGATTGGAGTAAAATTACATGGAGTGTCATAGAGTGGAGTGTCGTAGAGTAGCATAGCGTGGGGAGGCGGGAGTGACATAGTGGGGAGTAAAGTGAAGTGGCTTAGAGTGACGTAGAGTGGAGTAGCATAGAGTGGCGTAGAGTGGAGTGCGGAAATGTTTTGATTTTTAATGAGGAACTTGGGAATTTAGTTATTTATAGATATCCCAAAAATCTCTCAGCATGTGTTAGATCACTTTAACACCCCTCTCAACAGAGGCAAAGAAACAACAATTCCACGCAGTAAACACTGCTGCCCACTTTTTCTTCTCTTCTCTTCGCTTCCTTTTTTTTTTACAAAAGTAGAAATATGATTTCAAAAGCAAGTAAGCACACATTTTTTACGCCTTGCCCCATAGTCCTCTCCCTTTCGTGCAAGCATTCCTGCCATCACACTAATTCAAAAGCACTCCAGGGGATAAAACCTTGGAAATAAGGTAGAGTGGAGTAAAATGCTGATTCTTTCCAGTATCTGGAAAACAAATTGAAAATTTCAAAGGGTCTCCAATCCCTTTGGAGTTCAGAAATTCTTTTTTGGGGCATGCAGAAGTTAAAAAACAACATAAAATAACCTAGCCTTTCTCCAGCTATGCGCCCAGAAAACAGAACTCCTCTCACTTGAGCTCATTGCTAACATATGGTTGTGTGCGTGGAAGAAGATTTAAGATGCCTTTTGTTTAACTAGTATTTCTATGGTGGGTACACTTTAATATTGTCCTTTCCTCCTTTTTTCGGTTTTCAGACGAGTCTTTTCTCTACATTTAATAACCCCTCGTATTCATTGTACTTGATTTCTAAATGCTGCTATCTTCTAGAAATCTAGGCTCGGCCATTATTGTACATGCACCACTTTGCTGCCATTTTGAATCCTTTGGTACTTATACCTTCCTCTCTTCTAGATGCAACTGTGTCTTATTGCTCAATGTTCTCACATTGTGCTGGTCGTTTCATGATGTATTCTGTAAAGAGCATTATCCTAAAACCCTTTATATACACCACCACTGCGTTGCAGGTGGTCATGCTTTTATATTTTAAGTTCCTTATTCACATTTGAAGATGCATTTTTTTCCTTATATAGATTTTCCAGGCTGTAAATAAATCAGTTCATGTTTTTCTATTGACTATGGGAAGTTTTGTAACACCTATTTGTGGCTTGCCTGTGTTATAAAACACTACACAGCATAAAAACGTATTTGCAATTTATATCCACGAAAAATAATTTCCTTTATATTTACAGAGTACCTTGAGAACCCTCTTGGAGAAATTATTTTCAAGTTTCACCCTATTCACTTTCTTGACTATTATCTGAGTATACATTTTTGAATGCTTTTAACTCGTTTGTATGAAGGTACAGTTTGAAGGGCACTCGGAAGATGTCGAATGACAATGTTCAACGAGTGATAACTCCTGCAATGCTCTTCTTTCAAAGTGGTTTCTCCTTGACAAGAGGGCCCTTGGAAAATCTGGAAGTTGATTTGCATTATATGCAGTAGCGGTCGGTGGTGGGAGTGCTGCCGGGCGGTGACGTGGGGCGGGGTAGTAAACCATGGAATATGGCCAAGTGCAGGTAAGTAAACATATAAATAAATAAAACGAATTTCGTTGTGCGCACTGCATCGAATTTGGCGATGCAGTGCACGCAACGAAATTCGGTTTATTTATTTATATGTTTACTTACCTGTATTTGGCCGTATTCCGTAGTTTACTACCCCCCACCCTGCCCCTCCCCCGCCCCACGTCACCGCCCGGCAGCACTCCCACCACTGACCGCTACTGATTATATGTAAATGTGGTGTACGGAAATGAAAGAGAAGAATGTATGCACAGCAACACTTGGGAACAGGCTACTTAAAGCTGCAGGTTATTGAGGTTTGTTCAAGAACAGAAATTTACAGGTTACATGGGACTTATTAGGTCTGGACTACTAACAGCTTTTAGCTGTTGTTGAAAGACCTACTGTGTACAATATGAAGAGTGGGCTTTGGTCATCCCATTGCTCATGACTGGTTGTCTTTCTTCAATCAATCAATGAGAATTTATATAGCACAACGCTATCACCCTTAGGGGTATTTGGGTTCTGTATTCTTGACAATCTAATTTGCTTTTATTAAATGGCTTTCCTTCCTATTCCGGAGTTTGTTCCTCCTCTGTAGCATAGTTTATTTACCGTCCTTTCGATTGGACGACTTGTATTCTTCTGCGGCTTAAATTCAGGGATCTACATTTTTCTCAGTCTTTCAGCATGTGTTTTCTTGCTCTTTCTTCATGTGCTTCTTCCACAGCTCACATCCCCGCTACCCAAAACCTCCATGTTTCTTTTCCACTCCCCCACTTGTTCGTTACTTCTTCCATCCGTCCCCATCCTGCTCATCTTTTTTATTGTTGTTTCAAAAGATACCCTCCCTAGCTCCTGCACTGCTTCCCCATCCCTTCCGGCTCAGTGTTGTTGCTCACCATTCCGTTTTTTTAAATTTTTCTGCCTACTTTTTGGAGGACCTGGCAGCTGCAATTTGGTGCTGGGCTGCACCTTTACTTTTAAAGTGCTTACACCCCACTTTTTCTTTTTTAATTCACTGCCCTTAGATGGGCATCCACAATTTTGGAATAGTAAACTAAAAAAGAGACAATGGCTGCTGCAGTGTCATGATGTATACATGCATCTACAAACTAAGGGCGGCATTTTGTCTCTTTGTATTCGGATGCAGTTCAGCATATGCAACAAGCATTTTTCCTTTTGACTGATTCTGTTTAGAACCAGTAACAAGCATTGGAAAACCTAAGTTTGGCTAAGAACCTTATTATGACTTTGGCAGTGCGGGAGAGGGCCGCCTCACCAGTGCCCTGCTCCCGCACCGTCGAAGCCATAATTAGACCGCATGCCGGATTCTGACTGGATCCAGGTCGGGCAGTCCTGCGGTGGCTGGCCTACAGGGCTGCCTGTTTAAAGGCTCATAGGAAAGCAGTAACAGGCATTGCAATGGGAACACAATTGCAGGTTCCTGCAGAGCACGGACTGTCAAGTCCATGCCCTGCAGGAACTGGGGGTGCATGCAGAACGGTGGGAACAGAGGTACTCCCCTGGCGCAGAGGTAAGAGGGGCCCTGTAGGGCCCCCTTTGTTTCTTCACCGCCACACTTTTCATGGCGGTGTCACCGCAGCACCGCCAGCATATTACCAGCCTCACACTGCTGCAAGACCGCCAGGGATCACGGATCCCTGGCGGTGGCAGTGGTTTTGTGGCGGTCCAACCTCCAAAGTCGAAATATGGCGGGTAGACCGCCAGTCTGGCGGTCCACGGACTGCTACCATGACTGCAGTGGTCCAATGAACCGCCGTAGTAGTAATAAGGCCCTTAGTCTTTTGAAAGGTGAGACCTTTTGGCTTTGCCAGTTCTTGTATTTACCCTGGCATTACTATGAATCTCAACTGATGGAGTTTGTATCTGAGCGTCCAAGGATGCAAGATCATCACCTTCTCTCACCCTACGATGCACAATGTACATTCCTTTTATTGTAGCAGTCAGTATTCTGCTGAAATCTTAAATTGTTTTTGTATTTTTAAAGAGGTGAAAGTAGGGTTAGAAGGAACATTGATTTTGCCCTTTTTTGCATTTGTACAGTGTTTCATACCCCTAAGGCAGTACTGAAGCGCTTTTGTTGGACAGGTAGCGTTCTACAGCATACATTTTGGATCATAAGGGAGATCTCATTGTCATGTTGCCATAAGGCAGTTTTTGAGTGAACTCATGGGATCGTGACCCCTTTGCCGCAGCACCTTTACTAAGACATATTTCTTCCCTTTATTATGTTCTCTGTGACAGAGTGTCGAGGCTTATGCCAGCGATGGACATATCTGCCAATCTCACTGTCCAAAACACATAATATTTCAACAAAAGGAAAAGAACAAGGAGCAAAAACTTGTGAGCCAATCAGGGGGCGGTTTGTTGAGGGACTGGTTTGCATATTTTATGCAATGTTCCGCTCAGAGGTGGAAGCGCACTTGTGTGATGGAAAATTCTGCCAGAATCCAGTGCTCTACTTTCCAAAATGGAGCGGGTCAGAGTCATTCAACAGCCAATACCGGACAGAACTATGAGTGATATAAAGCAACTACTACATGGCATATTGATGAACTCAAAAAACTCAAAAACGTATGAACGTCAGTCCTCGTAACGCTATATACTTTGGTTCTAACTCACAAAGTTCTTTCTGGGACACACTTCTGTCGTCCTGGATTACATCTGAATGCCAGAAGTAAATCAGTGGTAAACCATGAGTCCACCTGGATAATTTGAAGTTCATGTTATGAGTGCTACAAGAGTGAGTCAAACCTACTCATAGCAAAACCTTAGTGAATTGGGCCCTTTTTTAATCATGCTTACCTTTAGTTATCAATCAATACGTGCAGTTATTTTCTGTTGTATGATCTTCAGCAACGTCATGAATGCTTTCCATCGGTGAGAGGTTGGAATGGATGGATGAACGCGCATTTTGACAGACAGGCAGATGGTTGGACCGAAAGGCTAGATGGAGGAATGGAAATGACTTTGGGTGATAGAGATGTCCACTTCAATTACTTATTTGACATTATGCAATCAGTATTGTTCAAATTGTGGACCTAATTCATGGGTAGTAATTTGTGCACATCACTTAGCAATGCAGGCTCATTGTCAAATGTACGTTCCACCGGTTTATGTGTTGGTGCAGGCGCGCCTGCAAAAACCAGTGCAAGTATAGCTAGGGGCCAGCGCACTGGACTCCTGATGATGGATGCGTAGGGTCAGAATACAATTGTACTGTTAGGCGATGCCTCTAGCACGTGTACCATGCGTCACACTTCTGTGACTATCTTGAGAGGACAGTGATAACAAAGACAGTCGCTAAATGTTTACAGGTCTCTAAAATGAGCTTTAAAATTAGAGCTGAAACTGCTTTGAGGGTTATTACAGGCTTACATAAATTCACAAAATGGCAATTAGAGTGCCATTAAACAGATCAATAATCTTAGTAAGAGTTTTTGGACCCAAAAGGTATGGCAATTTGGTTGAATAGGTTGGTTGTACACCACTTGGCCAAACTCCAGTGTGCAAGTGTTTTTACTTATCCCACTAAAGCAGATTAAGTTGAGACTGTACAGGAATCCATAAAAACACAAGCATTGACAAAACCAAATGGTCTGGGTTGGCTGCCAGTCCTTTGGCTTTGCCAATGTTCGTTTTGTTTTGCCACGGTTTTTATAAAACAATAAAACATTGCTGTGGGAGCTGCCAGGTCCTCTCCAATATAGTCAGTCACATAACTTTATTCGTCCAAATGCGGCCATAAAAGTGCAAATAATAAAAACATTTCATGAATAAATAGAGCAGCATTACAAGATTCAGGGCACATCCGGGGATAAAACATTTATTTTCAAGAAAGATACTACATAGGGTACATACCATTGATAAGATACATTAAACATGGGCCAATGGGTCTCAGGCTAAAAACAATAAAGTTTTTAAGAGAGTTAAAAGAGATCAGTTCCTCACAAAACGATATGATGAGGGTAGGGAAGTTAGTTTGAGCCATATTTGTTTCTTACCGCCAGTGAAAGGCGGACAAAATTACCCACTGCCATGGAAATCTTCTCATTCTCCAGCCTTTGCAATAGCTCAAAAGCCTCCTCAAGGGAGTTTGTGTTAAAGGAGCGAAAAATAGGGCATAGAATCCAATATAAAAACAGGTTGGAAAATCTGTATTTGTGTTTGTATTAGTCCACTTCAGCCATTGGCTAACTTCACTGTGAGTGAATGCATTAATCTCTTTCACAAGGAGCACATTCATGCACAAAGTAGTTCCCTTCAATGCCAGGTACGACTATGACAATGTCTCAAAAAGCACACATTGTCATAGTCGTACCTGGCATTGAAGGGAACTACTTTGTGCATGAATGTGCTCCTTGTGAAAGAGATTAATGCATTCACTCACAGTGAAGTTAGCCAATGGCTGAAGTGGACTAATACAAACAAATACAGATTGTAAAACAAAATGCTCCAAAAAAAAACCTCGAGATCATGTGATATACATCACTATTTTTCCCAGCCTCCTCATTCTAATTGAAATCCATGAATGGACACATTATTTTGATGTAAAGTTCTGGATACTGATGCTTTGCAATCTGCATGTACGAGGATTGGGCAGAAAATTGCTGGACTTGGTCATTCTTGGATATTCCCTTTGTTCCTGGAGAACACTGCATTCAATTTCGTATATTCCTTGCAGAGCATCGCAGTAATGATAGCCCTAAATTGGCCCAAATCAACATGCGCTGAAGTGGCTTCTGCAATGGCTTTGAATGGTTTCTTGTAGTGGAAACCAAGGTAAATGTACTGGAGTGGCTTAATTTATTCATCATTGGCCAGCCAGCTCGGGGCGAAATCAAAGGTAGCAATTGAGATAATGACGGGGAATAATTCGGAGACCTTTGGAAGTAATTGAAGGACAGGAAGAGCGTGAATCCCATACTGAGCTTATCCAGACGACAATTAAGGAAGAGTGCATTACTGAAAACGATACCTCTGTGGAGCATCAGACATGCTTGAAAACAAATGTACTGTAAATAGCAATACAATAGGGCATCCCTCTCAGTTTAGAAATAGACTAGCTTATTAGCTGCCTAGGGATAAAGGGGGTGGATTGTAGCAAAACTAAGCAGATAACATCACCAGAAAACAAACAATATCAGAAGGCTCAGGGGTGTGTGTGTGTGAGCGTGTGTGTGTGTGTGCGCGCATTCTTGCGTGTGTGTGTGTGCTCACAGGTTGGCATAGACGTTGTCAGTAGCACTTCAACTCCTGATGAATTCACATGGATGGAATATTTTGAGAAGCTCATCCACTCTAACTGAAAAGATAGAAATCTGTGTTCCCCAAGCAAACTGAGTCCGTGGGGGACACTTATTATAAAAGTGGGCAACTCCACTGTGACGTGGTTGAAAAACTGTGGCTTGCTGCGTAAACACTGTGCAGATAGGAATGTGTGTGGATAATGGATCTCCAATATGTATGTGGCCTGTTTCAGTATCTACGCCACTAGTTCTGAAAATGGGAAGCTGTGGATGAGACATAGGTGGCAAGTGAGCTTAGCTATTAAATATTTGTATACTAACTTCCATTTTTTGGTCTTTGTATTCTGCTGGCAACTGTCCCTAATTTCAAAGTACCAGGTGATCGTGCAGAAATAGTGACAATGGAGTTACAAAGGGCTGCCTCAGTAAATTGTGCATTTACTTTTTAACTTGCATTTACGCAGTGCTGTAAACAGGACGAAAGTGAAGTTGGTCATGTGGCCGCTCTGCAGCTCTCGTACCTACAAAAGACATGCTTTTGGAAAGCCATAGAAGGTGCATGTGGTCCGATATCATTTGAGTTATCCTTCAGGAAGAGAAGTTACATGCACGTCTCATAAACCGTCAAGGAGGATACAATATAGTTGAAAATGTAGACCTTAGTTCGTGTAGGGACTCAGTTCTTAATTTGTAAAATAACAACTGCTGAACCCCAACTTTTTCCGACAAGGTGTTGCATGCCAGTCAGGCAGGCTTTTCCTCCAGCTATAGTGCCACTACTGCCCGGAAATGCCTACCACCTCTGCCAGCAGCCCGCCTGTCAGATTTACAGTCACCCTGACTGGCTGGTAAGCAGCATGCACACTATCTAGGAGGTGTGCAAGACTTCTTGTTTTATTTGAATTGTTTGTGGAAATAGAAGGGCTACCAATACACTGAAAATGAAGGATCAATATATTGGCTATCCTATTTCCAGTGGCTCAAGTTGGAAACAGAAGAAGGACTCTGCTGTCTCCAAGTTCTCTTGTACATTATAGCAGATTCAGATCAGAATCAGCACTGTGCATGAAGTGGCAAAGAAGGATGGTCTCTAGAAATAAGAGTCGGTGGTGCCCAGAGGGGGCACCACTGGTACAAATTAAGCCCTGCCTGGATTATGTGATTTATGAATTTGATGCTTGATCACCTGTGCCTCTCCCACATCAGTAAGGCTACCTTATGCTACAAAACGTACTAAACGGTATTGGTCTTGCGCAATGTGATAGTGCCTTTTTGGAGCGTCATTTGGCATTATGTGCTGGGTAGAGGCTACCAGAGGTAGAAAAAATTCAGGATTCCACAAGAAGCATCAGAAGCTGCATAAACTTGCAGTATTTCCTCAAATTGAATGTTTTATTCATAGTTGCTAGATGTAATCAACACCATGGAGTCGCTAAGCAGATTCCCACTACCCTTCGAGAGGAAGGAAAGGGAAAGCACCGTGCATGCCAACAGTAAGAAGACTGATATCATACATTTTGGAAGGCAATGTTGGTGATGCATTTTGCAGACGAAGAGTATGAGGATGGCATTACCAAAGGCATGCAATAAATGTCAGAACAACATTAAGTCAGTCATAAGGTACGCATATATGTAACCAAACCTTTAATCAAGATTCCATTGCCTGGGGAGGTGCCTAGTTTGGTTCCTGACCCTCCCTCACTCAACCGAGCAATTGCCTAGCTCAAGTGTGTTTGTAACAAACAGTTCTTTAAAAACAACAGCATGCACACCAAAACATCACTAATATTATTTTGTTATCTTTCTAGATGTGATTGAAAGGATCACATCCTTACATTAAAAAAACAGCACACAATAATATGAGCTGGTTAAGAAGCAGAGGGTATTCATTTATTTATTTATTTATTTTTTTGCTTTTGTGTTGAAATTGTTTATTAGCATTTTATAAATATAAGACAATACAAGCATATGTAATATAAAAGCAGTAAGTACATTACAATACTAGCATAAATAGTTAAATATATTAATTCAAAAAGATTCATATATATATATATCCATAAATCAGATTTATCTTATTAGAAAATAGATAATACAATAATAAAATGAGATATTGGGGAAATATAAAAGACTAAGTGCAAGAAAAAGACACTAAAAGTTCTGATAAAGAAATTTCAGTTAGGGAATAATGAAGGTAAATGCGGTATAGAATAAAGTATTAAATTACAATCCAGTATAGATTAAAAAAGATAGGTAAAATGTTTAAATAGAAATGAAATAACAATAAAAGAGAAATATCAATGTAATATAATATAAAAGGATAGAACATATAATTAAGTATACTCTATGAAAGAGGTAAACAAATATAAGATACAAGATATAAAATATGAGACAGGTGAGAATTTACCATATCTTTGTAGTGCTATGATCCAAAGCTGTAAAAATAAAATTGAGAAAGGGAAGAAAGTAAAAAGATAATAGCAAGAAAAGAAAAAAAAATAGAAATGAAGGAAAGATAAGAGAGAAAAACCAATTATGATACTGTGGTATCCACTATAGGGCGAGCAACATTGTCCATCACAGAAACATTATTCATTTGCAAAAAGGGAGCCCAACTTGATTAAATAAATCTATCTGATCATGCAACGTATAAATGACTCTTTCATAGGAGGCAGTTTGAACCATAGTTACCATCCAGGACTCTTGAGAGGGTGGAGTCAGAGATTTCCATTGTCGTAGAAGACAAAGTTTAGCTGTGGCTAGGGCAGTATATAAAAGACGGCATTGTGGTTTGGAAAGGTGTGGTAAATTTCGTAAATCATGCAAGAGAATGGTAGCTGATGTTAACGGTAAACCCAGAAGCAGAGTATGTTGTAAAACCTGACCTATGTAGGACCAATAAGATTGAACCATAGGGCAAGTACATATAATGTGAATTATGTCGCAACCAGGAGCCTCACATCTCCAACAGTTGGTATGAGGGAGGAGTCCAGCTTTATTTAATTTAATTGGAGACCAATGCCAATCGTGTAAAAGTTTGAACAGGCAAAATTTCAATCGGGCTTCTCTAGCCCCTCTATTTAAATTTTCCAGTAGGTCAATCCATTCATCATCATCATAAGTAACCGATAAACGTGCCTGCCATTTGAGACGAAGAGCACATGATAAGGGTTGAGAGAATAGTTGTAATGTAAATAGTTTGTATAAACCAGATATAACCCCTTTATGTGTCCCCCAAGTATATAAGTAGGATACTATTGGTGAAGTTTGGAGTGACCATGGATGTGATCCTAGAATTTTGTTAAGGCAGAGATGAAGTTGTGTATAACTTGCTGCTTGATGGAGTGGAAGACCAAATTCTTCAGTCAATTGTGTGAAAGATTTAAGATCACCCTCATGTAGAAGCTGATCTAGAGTAGAAATACCCACCTGCTTCCATTGGGGCCAGGAAATAGTCTTTCCTTTAACTCGTATGGCAGTATTGTTCCAAATTGGGGCTTTGGCATGAATGCTTGGATTAAAACCCAAGAGGCGGTGAGCTCTCTGCCATGTTTTGCGCAATGCAGCCAATAGTGGATTGTGAGAATCTAGACGGCTGGTACCTGTTCCATAAAAGGCTGAAAGGCCAAATTCAGCTGACAAGAGATGGCGTTCTATGTGTACCCATTGTGGCGTGTGAGAATCATCTTGTAACATATATGTGATTTGAGATAACTGCAATGCCAGATTGCAATGTTCTATAGATGGAAGACTCAAACCTCCAGTAGAGTGATGTGCTTTCAATTTATGTACAGCTAAACGCGGTTTGGTAGATCCCCAGATAAAAGATTTAATCTTAGAATCTATAAGGCTTTGCGAGGATAAAGGTATCTGAAGAGGGAGCATTCCAAGTATATAAAGGAAACGCGGAAGCGTGACCATTTTTACAGCTTGGACCCTACCCCACATGGATAGTCCTAATACTTTCCATTTATCAAAATCATGTTGCATCTGCGTAATTAAAGGACCGAGGTTGTCCGCAACCATTCCTACTGTCCCCTTATTCACTAGAACACCCAGGTATTGTAATCGTGAGCATTGCCAATGGAAGGGAAAGCCCTGAATAGCTGATTTGGTAGTGCCATCTGATATTGGGAGTGCTTCACTCTTATCCCAGTTAATTTTGTAACCAGAAAAAGAGGAGAAGTCTTCTATGATTTTAAACAAGGAAGGCAAGGAACGAGGCAAATCCGTAATAGTGAGTAGTATGTCGTCAGCATATATATACATTTTCGAGTCTCCCAGCGGAAGAGGAATTCCCACAATATTGCTTGATTGGCGAATTGCTGCTGCAAGGGGTTCGAGAGCGAGGAGGAATAAAAGAAGGGGAAAGGGGACAACCCTGACGCGTTCCTCTAGAAATTGGAAAGGAGTCTGAAAGGAAGCCGCCACAATTAACTTGAGCAGTAGGATTTTGATATAGTAATTTTATTTTCCCTATAAATTGGGATCCCAAACCAAATTTCTCCAAGACATGAAAGAGATAATGCCACTCAACTCGGTCAAATGCCTTTTCGGCATCAAGTGATAATGCCAATGCATCGTCCTGTAGGGATTTGGCCGAGTGAAGTGTATGCGCCAAAGTGCGTAAATGCTTTCTAGAGGAACGTCCAGGCACAAAGCCCACTTGTGTTTGATGAATTAAAGAGGGCAAGACTTTACGAAGACGAGAGGCCAGGATACTGGCTAATATTTTAACGTCGCAATTAAGAAGTGATATGGGGCGATAGCTGCTACAAAGTAATGGATCTTTTCCTGGTTTGGGCAGGACTGCAATGACTGCTTTATTAGATATACAGCCTAAAGAGGCTTTTCTATCTGCTTCCTGAAAAGCAGCATGTAAACTATCAATTATTTGTTCACCTGACCAACGGTAGAATTCCGCTGGAAAGCCATCTTCCCCTGGAGCTTTATGATATGGGAGTTTAGCTATAGCTTGTGAGATCTCTTCTTTACTAATATCTCCTTCAAGATGTGCCCTGCCCTCCTCTGAGAGAGAAGGTAAGTCAACCCCCGAAAGGAAAGACAACATTTTGCTATGATCTATTTGGGTTCCTGGGACATATAACGATTGGTAAAAAGAAGCAAATTCATTAACAATATCCTGTGGACGAGTCAGTATGATCCCTCCAGATGTTTTTATAGCTGGGATAGCCATTGCAACCTCTCGTTGTCGCAATTGAGCCGCTAAAAGTCGTCCTGCCTTTTCCCCTTGCTCATAGTGGCGCCCTTTAATTTTTTGCAAAGCATATTCAGCTTTAGAGGTAAAAAGGCTGTTCAGCGCCATACGTGCTTGCTCTAGTAGTTTACGGTGGTGTATAAGAGGTTGCTTAGTATATTATCGAGTTAATGTCTCGATATCTTGTTCCAATTCTTTTTGCCGATTGGCATTTTGTCTATTGACCTGTGCAGCATCTTTCATAAGTTGACCCCTAATGGTAGCCTTAGCTGCAGCCCACAGGATTCTACCCGAGCTCACGGATCCTTGATTAAGGGAAAGATAATGTTGAAGGTGAGTTTTAAGCTACAATTTACCTGCAGGGGTTTTGTGATGTTGAATGTTCATTCGCCAAGGCTTACGCCCCGGTGTAGCCAGTCCTGTTTGGAGGGATAGTAGAACTGGGGAGTGATCTGAAATTGACATTTCCAAGATATGGGATTCGTGTACTAGCTGATCTACCCTTTGAGAGATTAAAAAGTAATCTAACCTAGAGAGAGTTCCATGAGTGGGGGAGATGAATGAATATTCAGTATCAGCGGGATGGAATAGGCGCCAATGGTCAATCAGGCCGTGATCTTCAATTATGTCATCCATAAGAGCTCTATCCGCTGCATTATGCTTATCAAAAGGACCTGTTTTATCCAGTACGGGGTCTCTGACTAGATTCCAATCTACGCCTATGAGATATTGAGACGCGCCTATCTCTGATAAAATACGATTTAATTGGAGAAGAAATGATTTTTTCACACCCGTCGGAGCATAGACTGATCCTACACAAAAATGTGTCCCACCAATACGGAGTTTGACAAACACAAACCTGCCATCTGGGTCTTCCCAAGTTTTCGATACTGTGACTGGTAAAGATTTACGGATAAGAATTGCCACACCACATTTACGAATGGGAGCAACGTCTGAGGACAGGTCCGCATGAATACTGCTGTGATAGACTTTACCCACCCACTCTCTGCATAACTTTTCGGATTCTGTTGCTTCAAGATGAGTTTCCTGGAGTAAAGCCACATCTACCTTTTTAGAGTGCAAATAAGAAAGAACTTTTTCCGTTTGATATAGTGTGTTAAACCGTGAACATTCCATGTTATAACACGCAGAGAATGAGTGTTAGCCATGCCCCGAGTGGATATCAGTACTCTTATAGAAATTAAGTAAGTAAGAAACTAGGATAGACAATGGAGTGGGTTAGAGAGCCGATGTAAAATGTATTGATTAACCGAGCCAAAATGTGAGAAAAGAGGGGGGGGGAGAGAGAAAGTAGGAGTGTACTAATAAGTTAACTTGCAGTGTAAGGGGATCTAATAGGAGAAAATATCTAAAGAATAAGATGTTAGAAATAAGAAAAACAAACAAAGAAGTGTAAGAAGTAAAAGTGTAAAAAGGAAAACAAAAGGAAAGGAAAACAAAAGCTTTAACTTTAGCCGCGGGTCTGGGCTCACTAGAGCACCGCCGCGGGCAGGAACCCCTCCAGGAGGATTAAGACTTGATGAGGACTATGTAGGAGAGAAATAAGGATCTGAAGTGCGAAGTGCGTGCAAAGAGGATGGAAAGAGCTAGCATGTAGAAAAAATGAGTGTTGAAAGGGAAGAGACAGAGGTTGACAGAACTTAGAAATATACCTAAAAATAGAGACATGAGCTCAATATCACCGAAATATAAGCCAAAATATTAAATATGTTATTGGTTATTGACAATTGTAAATAGGATACATTGAAGAATAAATATGTGTATATTAAAAAGAGTAAGATAAAATTAGATACAAATATATATATAGGTAATAGCGAAGAGGATGAAGAGAAATATTTGTAAAGGGGGGGAGAGGGTAAGAATTGATAAAATATAGAAATATACAATAAAAGATGCATAAATTCATTAATGTATAGGTAAAGGCACAAAATGTACGACAATTGACTGATAATTTACAATGTTAAATAAGATACAGGAAGCAATAGATATATTTGGTTTAAAAATAGTAATGTAAATTTAGATATAAATACAACCCAACTCCCTGCTGAAAAGGAGAGAGTGAGAGCTTAATAGAATATATCGGTAGACACAAGATATGTAGGAATATAGGAACAGATAAGTAGAAGCACAGAGTGCAGAAAAAAAAGTGATTAAGAGTGTAGAAGAACAAACAAGATACAGTAAGTAAGATAGTGAATAATAAATGCTCATTGTATTAAAATTAGTAATATAAACTTATATACTCATATAAATATAAACATTATTAAACAAGTAACGTTAAGGACAAAGTGCAGTTATAAATAGAAATATTATCTAATATATAATAAGAACATTTGTAACATTGACTATTAAAAGGGAAGGTCAAAGCTAATAAGTCGCAAAAGAACATAATGAAATATCTATAATTCTAAAATATAGAGAAGATTAAGTACATTACATGTTGAAAGTGAAACAATAAACCACAGCACTTAATATCAAATATAATAGATGGTATGCAAGGCAAAATCTGATAGTACACTGCAATAAATAACAGATAATAAATAATCCTGCAACCATTCTAGGTAAAGAAACAATTGTGTGAATAAGATAGAAAACCCCCCTATAGAGGGTAGACTCTAACATGAGGAGCCTGAAAAGATTTGAAAGAGGATATAACTTATCAATCATATCTGCAGTGAATTATAAATGTTATTAAGATCATTCTTCATCCGAAGCAGAGTTTAAGGGAGAACGAGATTTATCTTTGTGTGAATCTTTCGTGAAGGTGGATACTGTCTGAAGGGCAGAGATTTTGTCTTCATGAGTATGGATTGATCTTTCAATGTCTCTGCCGCGATGACGAACTTCACTAGAGGTGCGGCGTCGAGTATCTGATAGTTGTGGAGAGTGTTGAGAACCATGGGAGGACTGTTCGGTAGGAAAATGTTGTATATCCATATCCTGAGTGTATAAACCATCTATAAAATGTTGCAGATCTTCAGGATTGTAAAAGTCTTTGGATTCGCCATTTTTAGTGATTCGAAAACGGGCAGGATCAAACAAACCATATTTGATGTCCATTTTCCTTAACTGTGGTCTCATAGAAAGGAAAGCTTTTCTCCGTTCATTAGTTTCTCTTGAAAAGTCAGCTGCAATACGGATTTCGTGGCCAGCATAAATATACGATCCTTGTGTGCGTGCTGCCATCAATATTTGTCGTACTTCCCTATGTCTCAAGAAGCAAGCAATGAGGGGTCGCGGTCGAGAATCTGAGGCATTACGCAGAGGACCGATGCGATGTGCACGCTGAATTTCAAGCTGTGCATTGAAGTTGATATCCAGGAGCTTAGGAAGAACATTACATAAGAAGAGTCTGGCATTCTGACCTTCAATCTTTTCAGGAAAGCCAAAAAAACGGATGTTATTTCGCCGGCTACGGTCTTCCAGATCAACTAGCTTGCTGCGGAGAAATGAGAGATCTTGATCTCTGGTTTGTATAGAATCAATCCTGCCTTCCAGTACTGTTAATCGTTGGTCTAATCCGTCTGTTTTAGTATTAAATTGGACAATATCTGCTCTGATGGATTTAGCCTCTGTGGTGAGAGAAGAAATATTAATGTCCATTTCTGTCAAACAACAACTGATAGTTGATATTTCTTGTAGAATACGATCCATAGTGTCTCCTGACATTGTAGAAGAGGCGCCCAAAGACGGATTAGACATTGACGAAACTGAGCCTTTCGCAGTCACACTTTGTGATTGTTTGAGAACGTCTGCGAAAAGGGGTGGTATCTAGGTTTTGATCTCATTCTTGTGAGTAGGCATTTGTAGATCGTCTGCTTCACTCTGTAGAGAGTACTATCGTAGTAGTGACGCAGGTAATGCAGAATTGTATATCGGAATTAGTTTAGTGTATCAATAAGGTTTTATTTAATAGAGAATGTGCGTCACAGATAATTATTCTTGTCAGTACGTTGCAGAAGTTTTACATTAATCAGAGAACAGCCTCTTAGTACAAGGTGACGTCCTCTAACGGCACTATCCGTCACAAAATGTTACTCAGGATTTCCTGAGACAACTATATTTAAGATTGCAGCGTTGAGGCTTTGTAATTTACCGCATTCTGTTTATGAGATTTTGTAAAAGCAAGCACCTCAGAGTATAATTAGCTGCAGTAAGGGAAGTATTTTGGCCTGTGTTATACTGTACACAATATTCTAGAAAGTCACTGGAAAAGTCAATGTTAAGATGAGAGGATGTTCGAAACACGTGCCGCTTGGCATGTAGTGTTTCTCAGAAATTTCCCCTTTACTTCAAAAGCTGTTAGGACGATATCAGCATATAAGCTCAGCTGTGCACAATTAACATTAATGAAAGAAGTATACTGTCCTTTAGTATGCTGCGTACAATATTATGAAAAAGCCTCTTGAAGAGTTGATGTAGGACTATCAGAGTTAATTGAGAGGCTGAGCGCGTAATGTATCGCAGAAATTTCCCCTTCACACTGCACTTCAAAATTTATTAAAACAATATCAGCATATAAGCATAACAGGTTATAGTTATCAGCAGTGAGGGAAGTATTCTGCCCTTTATTACATTGAACCCAATATCAGATAAGACCACTTGAAGATTCAGTATAAGGTTGACAGAATGCTCGAACCACTTGGTGCTTGGCGCGTAATGCGTCACATAAATTTCTCCTCACATTCAAGACGCATAGTGATCGCAAGCAGATGTCTAGAAAAGAAAACGCTGTAAGCGAACAGTAATCAGTAACTAGGGGCTCCGACCACTGAATCTTTAACACTGAGGTGGCATGGATAATATCTTCAAGTAACAGTGACAATATAAATGGCCCCAGATTAAATTATCACAGTTCACTTGAAAGCACTGAAGGCTCCGACCTCCAGACCTTTGTCACTGAGGTAAAATGAAAAGTAGTTTTAGGCAATAACAGTAATATAAGGAGTGCCAGTTTAGTCTATCACATTCTGAAAAAGATATAACTCCCAGAAGCGCTTAAAATAAGTTGCTGCTGTGAGGTGCTGCAGTCAGAAGCTCCGTTTACAAAGGTTCCCAAAATGCAAAATACTAGCCCCTCATGCTGATTTGTAAGAGGCACTGATAGTTTCTATCGTGGAAAAGAGCCGAAATCAAAACCAAAGAGGGCACTTATCTCCTCAATCTCGTCGTAAGCAGATTCTCCTCATAAGGGCAGCGAGCGCGGCGCACCAGCCACGCAAGGGCCGGTGCTTTTAATGCGGCACAGGGCCGGATGGGTGCCAGCCGCCACAAAGATTTCACCCGTCAAGGTAAGCCCTAAAAGGATTCACATGACCCGAGGCTCAGGGCAGACACTGCCGGAGCACTTGCGTCTTCAGGACGAACACCACTGGAGTCCCGGTCGCCTTGGGGAGAGTGCCGCCTCCGTTTGGAGTTCCTCCCAAGGCGGAGCTCCGGGTTCAGGCGGCCATTTCCCTTTGTGGCCAGACCACGCCCCGAGGGTATTCATTTTTAAGCCTGGTCGAAATTTTAATTACGCTGGAGTAATTTCGGTAATTTCATGTAACAGAATTTATGTGAAATTACAGAGATTATCCTACATTGCATAATTTCGGGGAGAAATTTTAGCACAAGATGTACTGCTCGAGTAATTTTTGAACGCGAGTGGCATTTCAGGCAGTTTTTTTACTTGAGCGGACCATTTGAGTAATTTTTTATCACAAAATTGCAAATCAGAATGTGAACGGCAGTGTTTTGAAAGTGAGCAGCAGTTCCTTTACCATGGGCGGTCAACAAACATTTCAGGTGGATTTTTTACCCATACAGACTATTCAGGTCTGTTTTTAGCACAAAACTACAAATCCAAATGTGAGCGGTAGTGTTTTGAATGTGAGGAACAAGAAATCAACTCAAAATGACATTTTTTAGTTGAATTTTTACCTGGCCAATTTTTTGAGTGCAAGATTCATTTCGCATAATCACGCATAATTTTGCAGTAGTTTTGCGTGATCACCCTTCAAAGATTTATGTGAGAAATGCCACCCCTATAATATTTTTTTGCGTGCCACCCCTATAATATTTTTTGGCGCAACACTCAGGTCCAGACTTCCATTTCCATTCTACCCATACATACAGATGCAAAAAACACATCAGCAGCAGGTGCAACAACCACTGGAGGGACGCACTGTTAATTATGTCATACCTGGAAATGATTCATGCAGGATTCCAAGTGAAAGCCCCCACCAACCACCACCACCAGGCAGGCAGGATCTGCTAGTACACTGGGGTGCCCTCTTGCAAATCAGATACACATGTGCCATTGGCAACTGCTAACGTTGAACTGGTCGTAAATAGTTGGTTGTGATGGGGCCTACACAGATCCAAAATAGACTAGCTATTTGCTGGCCTAGTTCTGGGTGTGGTGTGTGCAGTCAGCATGGATCATCTCACTGAGACCTGCTGGCTGTGCGGAAGAAGTGGTGGACTCCTGCCACCCTTGGGGGGCCACAGAGATCCCCTCATGTTGATGCCACCACATGGCTCCCCTCTGTCTAGGACACATTTCTTCATTAGTGTCCAATGACTTAAAATTGAAAATGAAGGCGTTTGAAGCAGTGTAACTGGTCGTTCAGCGGGTCTTCCTAAAGATTGGGCAGAAAGTGAAACTTTATGTAATCTTTTCAGCCTAGCATTACTACTTTAAGGAGTTATTTACCACGTATTGAGGCAGGCGGCATGTGTTCTAGTACAGGCTTCAGAGGAGCTTCATAGGGTTTGTGGATATTGTACTTGCCAGGGCTTGGAATAGAAAAATGTAAGTGCAGGTAACCTATATCTTAGTTCCTACTCGCTTTTCAGAAGTGCTGGAACTCTCCAATTAAAAGTACTGCATCTCTGCCGAGAAGTGCAGGTACTCAGCGCCTGATAGTTCTGGTCTATTTAAAGCACTGGTACTTGCATAATACAGGCGTCACATTCTTACAATGGAAAAAGTGCTTCATGGTTTTAGAAATGTAAAGCCTCATACATGCCTTTCATTTTTTTCAGAGTGTTGCAATAAAATAAACAAAGATTCTTCGTTTATCTAGGTAACACACATTTTCCACACAATGTCTAGGTGTGCAGGCACTTTCGGTTAGAATGAGGGGGCTCAAGAAAGAGGGACATAAAATATATACTCTGTATCCGAACGCCACAAAATACCTCTGCATGCATGCACCCAAGCCCAGAGGGTTTATTCTGCTTAGACACACATACGCACAACCGACATGTTCGTAAATTAGAGAGAGTCGGTTGGCGCGCGGCCTTTCAACTGAATCAGACAGAAACATGTGCGGCTCGAGCCAACATGGCGGCCCCCTCCTGCCATCGGATATTAATAGTGTGTTCTTTTTGAATTGGCCGTCCTTTCGAAAATGATTTCTGAAATGTCGATGCATTAATGGTAATATCATACGAAAGACCCCCTTGAGGTAACCAGGTGGTCTGCTGGGCTTTTCAGAGACAGATGAGCTATGAGCTTTTGATTCAGCATATGTCTTCGTTCCTCGTGATTTATCAGTTCGGCTTCTTGCAGGAAATCCCACGACTGGATGCGAGCCCTGCGCAGAGGACAGCATCAAACAACGCGTTTCTCCGAGCGAACAGGCTGTAAATCTTGCGCTAAAGTTGAAGACACACTTCTTCCGGCCAATATACAATTGTAGGACAGTTGGACATGCGCGTTTTACACCCTACTACTAGCTGAATGGACCAGTCCATATAAATAGGGAACGTGTGCCTGGTGCACGGCTAGAGAGCGCGAGCCAACAAATTAACAGAGAGAGCAGAGCCAGGGACGAGTTAAGAACCTGTGCACGAGCCCAGCCCTGAAAATAGCTGACACACAATCATTCAACAAATATCACGTTAGAGTATGACATGTTGACTTCGGAATTCACTGACGTGTATTTCTTTAACACAGGGAAGCATTTCACCTTAGGACATAAGATTAATTGAAAAGTATTTATTAAAAGTGGAACTTTTTCAAACATGATGTGAGAAACATTACTGCTTCTGCCCTGATGACAATGCTATTAATGAATTAGAAGCAAGTCAGTTCTCATGTATACAATGTGGTCTAGATTCTTTTTTTATAGATGCTGACAACTTAAAGGCTATTAAATCGAACACAAGACAAGTTTTTTGTGCAGCACACAAACTGATCTCAAGTTTTTGAAGGTGCTCTTATATGTGATCATGAAAAAAAGATGCTTGGTAAAATAAAGTATTCACTTAGGATCAGAGATTTTGGTCAAGCAGGGACGCTGGGACTGATCCCAAGTTCTCCGGTTTAAACTGTAATTCAGTCACTCGACTGGTATGTAATAGTAGTGGGAACCTTCCCCTAGGGCTTGACAACAGATACAGAGTACTTACATGTTTTATTTTTCAGCACAGGGAGATTTGCTAAGAGTCACAGCCAAGGCCAGATTCAAACCCAGCTCTCTGTGATACATGGTCCGCAGCTGTAGCCACCAGGCCACATTGCCTGCTGTGAAAGATTGGGTCGCGTTGGGCTCGAGGTTCTAGGAGGACCTCGAGCTAAGCCAAAGTCAGGCATTTGGCTCGGCCCGGGCTCGAGCTTTCCGTGGCTCGTCCACCTCTATGCATTGAGCTAAAGAATGTCCTAGTTATATTTTTACTGTTGCAAAAACACAGCACAAACAATTCTGCCTGTTACATTACGGAAATCATGGATATCGAAAGAGGCCCTTCTCATAAATTAGTATGGTCACAAAAAATTGATTTTGAGGGAACCAAATGAATGCTGCTGATCAAGCGTGAGGGGATACAGTCAGCTGTAATTAGAAGTTATAGACTTTTCTGTCATGTGGAGGGAGTTGCACACATCAATATGCTTTACCCTGGAGCACATTTGCTCAGTCCCCAGTGCAAATGCTGGGCATAGATTTCAATTAATTGAAATGTCAATGGAGGTGGAAGTGACATCACACACCCTTAACCTCTGATGGCGTCACAAGGTTGATGCTTTGTCCCACATAGCCCTTCCATAGCCTCCTATTTACAGCGTAGTATCTAAACATAGCTCATATTGCTCTGTTCCTGGTGCTGTCTTTACGACCCATGAAATCAAGGGTAGCAGGGCATTGCTAGCGTACCAAGCTCCAAGCCAACATAGCCGGCGTGACTGCTGGCTACCCATAATTGTCATTTGTGGCTCAGTGGGCCACATGTTTAACCATTGGTTTACCCATGTGCAGCAATGAGTTTCTCACCAATCCAATAGTCCAAAAGGATCTGCTACAAATGACATGTGGCAGCATATGAGGAGGTGCTTAATGGAGGGGAGAATCTAGGGTGCAAGGTCAGCCCTGCATTTGGTTTCCGAAAAAATCAAAAGCTTTAGCACTTGCGGTTCGTGCTCCCGTGATCCACCCAGAGACAGTGTCATACTGTCCGTATCCAATCACAGCCAGGCTGAGATTGATGTGACATGGGAACGTTCTATAAATGACATAGGAGGGTTCTAGGCTTTGTATGTGGGGATTGGCAGTTGGCACTGTGCCTGGTTGTGTGGGAGCTGGGTGGAATCGGTCTCCTGAACTAATAAACATACTGGAATTTCAATGCAACTGCAATATCATTACTACTTCATCCACAAGCCAGATAGTATAGAAAATGAGTCCTCAGGCAATGGGCCTTGGGGTGCAGTGAAGCACAGCTCTACCACGTACTTTGACCTGAAGTTGGAAACAAATGTATGCTGGTCAAGCAGAAGAAATCTCATAAAATCGTTCACGAACATGTCAAAATTACTTGAAAGGATGCAATAAACTAACCTGTGTGGTACACCACACATCAAAAAACATAAGGGTAATTGGCAAATCTTTTTCCTTGAGTAGTTGTGGCTTATTGCAGTTGATAGAGTGGAAATTTTGTATCCTATCTGGATTACCAGTTCGGGGTACAGTTTAATCATTGTAGTCCGCACCCGCATATTATTCATTGTCCGTAGTGAATTAGTTGGTAGGAAAATATACCCAATTGATGTATGTGCATGAAATATTAATCAATTCAATGTGAAGATCAATGTTTGGTTGTAGATTGTAGAGAAGATGTGCAACAAGAGTAACCCATATTTACATAGAATTCATGGTAATGTGGTGCATTGACATCTCATGTGCATTTACGTGTTTATGTTCAAGTGAAGTGTTTAAATTAGGCGTGTTAACATAGGCCCATGCTAAGCAACCTTGTAAGAATCGCTGCAAATAACATGGTGCATTTGTTACCTTGAGTAGTAGGCCTGAATTCACAGTATTTAGAAATTGTCGTGTTAAACAAATGTTTGGATTTTAATGAGGTTGCAGAATGCTGTTTCGTTATCACGTTTTGCCTTGTAGGTGGACGGGCATCTGTTAGAGAAGACTAGGGTTATTGTTCTCTTAGTTTGTTGAGGAATGAAGACGATACAGTGGGCTTTGTGGGAACCTATGGAGAAGGACAACGTTCACACGGGAGAAGGCGAAGGAACCAAGGACGAATTGTTGCAAGGGGTATGAATAGAGAAGACTGTGGAAAACTTCACCGCAGTGGAAAATTTGGTAAATTAAGTTTATTGTAACTCACGTGAGCAGGAGAGAAAAGCATTATGTTATATTTGCTGAAGTGCAATGTTGAGTATATGATTTTGAAGAGAGGGACAGTTGCCCCCATTCCCTTCTGGCTTTCAGTCAGAGAGCACCTGACTGCTAGTTTGTTATTCTTTGCTGTAGCTTCATGCTGCTTGACCCATCTAATGGTGGAGAGACTTCTTAGGAAGACTTCATGGTTGATACCTTTCCTCTTTTAGAACCCTTTTACCTATATGCTGGAGTTGGGATGATGCCTAAAGATTCAGAGTAGAGATAGATTTAAATGTTTTTCTCTCAAGAAATTCAGATGCAGGTAAACCTGGATGTATGTTTCCTAATCACGGTTCTTTTGGCCATCGAATTAGTGATTTTGTTCATGCTACACCGAGACAATCTCTTCCGCAGATTTGGTGTTTTCATGTTTCCTTCGTATTTCTACACCCTCTGTAGGAAAGTAGGATCTGCTTCTTATGGTTACCCCCACTTTTTGCTTCATGTGATACTGTTTTTGACTAGTCTGACTGGGATTCTGCTAATCAGCACCCCAGTCTATCTGCTTTCTCCTTAAACTGTTATGTCATGTACTTAAGTACACTCCAGATTGGATACTGGGGTACCCTTGTCAGTCCCTAGTATATGGTACCCATGTACCCAGGGCATAGGTACCCCAGGGGCTCCCATGGGCTGGAGCATGTATTATGCCACCCATGAGAGGCCATGCAAAATGGAACTACAGGCCTGCCATTGCAGCCTGTGTAAGATGGTGCATGCACCACTTACTTTAGATACAGCTATACTATATCTAAGGGTCACTACACTTAAAACCTATAAGTCACCCCTATAGCAGGCCTAGACAATCCTGAAGGCAGGGTACTTGGTTCTAAGTGAGAGGGTGCCACTGCATGAGCAGGACACCCCTGCAGCCTACTGAGTCCATTCTCCCGGGTTGTTAGTACTGCAGCCTTTTACGACATATAGAGTGGCATTATGCGACCGCGTGATGACCAACTCTAAAATGGCTAAAAGTAACCCTATCGTGTTTGGTGGCAAACATTGTGGAATCATACCCCCACACCGGTAACCTGTGTGGGAGGTATGATTCCACCCCTCAGAAACGAGCTTTATGAGGTCGCTGGTGCTCACGGTACCAGCCTTCTAGTCCCGAGCAGCACAAAATGGTTGCTGCCGACCAGAGACACATTTCTGCCCTCCTGCTGCTGAGCCAAGCTCGAGCAGGGGAAGGCAGAACAATAGGCATCCTGTCACAGGGAGGTGTGACCACCTCCCAGACAGGATTTAGTGTATTAGGCCTGGGTGGGTGTGCTTGCCAGCGACCAAAAGTCTGCATGAGGGCCACATTTGGTGTCCCTGTGCATAGTCCAGTTCAAACCAGTCCTGGGAGCCGTTGGCTCCTGCTCTGGCACGAAACTGGACAAAGGACATGGGAGTAACCTACCCACTGTCCAGATCCTCCCCTGGGAGGGTCCCCTTAATCTGTCCAACCCTCTCCTGTGGGTACAAAAGGGCTTACCTGGCTGTAGGACCCTAGATTCGACGTGGACAAGATTCTGAACCAGAAACCACTGAACTTCGAACGTCTGGACACTCTGGACTTCGCTGGACTTCGTTTGGGCCCGACTTCGTCCCCCTCTCAGTCTGAAGCATCGTTTGTAGCCGTGCACCATACATGCTCCATGCAGGACCTGTGGAGCATCAAGGACAACTGAAGATATCTCCCTTGGAGTGAAGGAGTCACTCCCCTGCAACTGCAGGCACCACATCTCAACTGACTGTTCTGCTGCTCCTGAGCTCCTACGGACTCCGAAGGCTCTAGCAACACAGGAGGTAGGTTTCCAAGTCTCTCAAGGTCTGACCTGCCCTCTCACCAAGTTTGAGGTCAGAATCCCTCGTGGGGGCTGCAGAACTCATACCCCTGTGCACCACGTCTATTTGCAAGTGCATATGCTTGTTGGCGATTCCTGAGCAAGTGCATTGGGCTCCGAGTAGCCCCAACCTCTGGCACCATTTTCACCTAAGAACTTTGGCCTCCTCACACTGAGTGCTCCGTGGGCTGTTGCTTTGTGAAACTGCTTGAGGTCCCCTTGCGACTCCTGTGCCTCCGGCCTGTGGGTCCCCTTGAGGGTCAACTTTGCTTTTCTTGGTCTCCCCTGATTTCTCCAGGCTTGCCCTCACTCCCCTGTGTTTGGTGAGTCTCCTGGACCTTGCTGGTCCGAACCGTAACCTTCTTTGACCTTCTGTGTGGGTTGCCGTTGCCAAGGCTTGTTGGTGCTCCAGTCGGACACCAACCCCTCAGTACTCGACATCCTTTGTGGAACAGCTCATATTCAGCTCCTGGTTGTCCTCGACGTCTCCTGGTCCCGGTGGCTGTAGAGTCAAGAACCCCCTCAACGCACCTGAAGCACCCGACATCGGTGGGCATTTGTCTACCGAGCCCCTGGTCAACCCTGAGTGACCCAGACTCTGTCCCCTCTGCTTTCAGGTACTCTACAACTAGAATCCACCCTTGAATTCCGACGGACACTTTTCTTCTTTCCAGCAGTGGATCTTTCTGTGAGTCCTCCGTTGAGATCGACAGCGGTTTCCGACGCCATTTCAGCCCTATGCACCCGGCTTCCCTGGGATAGGTAACTCTGGTACTACGGTTTCCACGGGTGGGGTGGCTCTCCAACCTCCTAAGTTCCACGGGGTTTCTTCGAAGTCCACTGGGAAGGGTCCTTAAACTTTAAAACTTCAACCTCGACTCTCCCATAGAATTGTATGTAGCACGCGGTCGTGTTCCCACACTGCACCCGTCCTCCGTGGGGTCCCTACTTACTCACCTTGGGTGGTTCCTTGGGGTCCCAGCGATTCTACATCCTCTAGACACTGTCTTGACTCGATTCGTGGTTCTTATACCACTATTTTAGTATATGGCTTGGTCTCCCCCTGGAGCCCACTGTGTATTAGTGCTATTTACTATTGTTTCTGTGCTACAGTATTGTGTGCTTTTTGAGTATCTTCGTGTAGAAGATACTGTGTCGTACTTAAAGAGTGTTATATCAATAAATACATATTTTTATAGCTACTGTGTGGTTCTCCTTTCATTTAACCAATACTATAAGGTTGCATTCTGGCAAAACAAGCTGCTAAACATTCCTTCAAGAAAAAGGCTGAATGCTGCTCCCCACAGCTACCACTTGGATAGCTTTCTAAGGTTATCTTTGACCTCTTAAATCACCATAAGGGTTGTTTGGACTGGTACAGGGTGCCCACTTTAATTAGTGGACAGCATATACCAGGCCAACTTCTCATACCCTCCTATTGAGATGCATTTATGTCCTGTTATTTTTGGCTTTGTAATAAATTTTGACTAACCTCAATTGGTTGTTGACCTGAGTTATTGTGTAACTCTATCGAGCCACACTGTATTTGGATTGACTAACAAAATTTGACTCCCTCTATACTTTCTTGCTGCTAAAAAGAAGCATTGAGTAAATGATTAAAGTAGAGAGTCAGAATTTAATGGGCCCGGCTCCATCACAGTCATAGGTGTGAGTTACTTCTGAATTCCCAACCATGATTCACAAAGCATTTTTGAGATTATTAGGGCCTTATTCCATACTTGGGTGTGACCAACTTAAGTCCCTTAAGTAAGCAGCCCTCTTTTTAGTATGTATTGTATAGCAACAGGCATTTTGTATTGCTTTTGTAAAGCACTCCTGTGTGACCATAATGCCTACTGGCTTTGTCAAAGCTTATTATATTCTGGAGTTCATACATATTACTGGTAGGTTGGGTCAAGTAATATTGCGACACATCTATATTTTGTTGTTTTAGTAAGTCAGCAAAGACATTTATATTGATGACTAAATAATTAGCTCAAAGCAAACACAAGGAGATGATGGGCGGAGCGCTGAAACATTTCAGACACTAACCCCCAGTCACAGATCTGGGTTGAATCCATCATCGTTCTTTAGCTCACTTCGCCACCCCAGTTCAGATACAGACATATGCAAATCAGTCTTGACCCTGTGCCTCATGGGAACAGTCCAGACTGAACTGCCAAGCCAGGTCTTCCTGGACCGGAAACAAGCATCCTGGGACCGGTTTCGGGGTAACACCCCTAATCAGCCAGGCTAGCTTGAATCCAGTGGCAAAGTGAGCAAGGGACCCACATCTGGGCATACCGTGCCAACTTAGGGCGAACAAAGGAAACACAAGGAGATGATGAACGCAACTCTGAAACTTTTCAGACACTCACCCCCAGTCACAGATCTGGGTTAAATCCATCATCGTTCTTTGGCTCAATTCGCCACCCCCAGTTCAGATCCAGCCAAATGCAAATCAGTCTTGACGTTGTGCCTCATGGGAACAGTCCAGACCGAACTGCCAAGCCAGGTCTTCCCTGGAACGGAAACAAGCATCCTGGGACCGGTTTCGGGTAACACTCCTCATCAGCCAGGCTAGCTTGAATCCAGTGGCAAAGTGAGCAAGGGACCCACCCATCACAACGCATGCGTTACATCGCATGCGTTTACGTCGCAAGCGTTACAACGCAAGCGGCGTTACGACGCGGACCATTACCACGCGTCCCATTACATCGCATGCGCTTTTAAAACGCATGCGCTTTAAATCGCATGTGGTGTAATGGACGGGAGTCGGACGCGGACAGAGGCGAGCACCGGGACGGACGACGCGAGGAGAGAGAGGTAAGGGGGATTATGCGTAGAGTGTAGTGTTTAGGGTTTAGGGCAGTGTCTGGTGGTCGTAGTGTAGGGCAGTGTTTTAGGCTTTAGGCACTGTCTGGTGGTCGTAGTGTAGGGCAGTGTTTTAGGGGTTGTGCGTAGAGTCTAGTGTTTAGGGCAGTGTCTGGTGGTCATAGTGTAGGGCAGTGTTTTAGGCTTTAGGCAGTGTCTGGTGGTCGTAGTGTAGGGCAGTGTTTTAGGCTTTAGGCGTAAGGGGGACTGTGCTTAGAGTGTAGTGTTTAGGGTTTAGGGCAGTGTCTGGTCGTCGTAGTGTAGGACAGTGTTTTAGGCTTTAGGGTTTAGGCTTTAGGGTAGTGTCAGGGGGTCTTACTGTAGGGTATTGTATTAAGCATTAGGGTTTAGAGTTTAGGGTCGGGTCAGGGGGTCGTAGTGTAAGGTAGTAATTAAGGATTTAGGAGTTCGGGTTTAGTGTAGTGTATTAGCTTGGAGTGTTATTTCGGGAAAAAATTTGCGATGTTAAAGCATGCAGGGTGTTTGTGTGCGTTGTGATTGTGTTTTGTATGCATTTCAATGGGGAAGCGAACTAATGGTTTGCGTTGTGAAAGTGTGCGTTGTGAATGCGATGTCAAGACGGCGATGTGAATGTTTGCGATGTAAACGTTTGCGATGTAGCATCATACATCCCCACTTGGATAGCTTTCTAAGGTTATCTTTGACCTCTTAAATCACCATAAGGGTTGTTTGGACTGGTACAGGGTGCCCACTTTAATTAGTGGACAGCATATATCAGGCCAACTTCTCATACCCTCCTACTGAGATGCATTTATGTCCTGTTATTTTTGGCTTTGTAATAAATTTTGACTAACCTCAATTGGTTGTTGACCTGAGTTATTGTGTAACTCTATCGAGCCACACTGTATTTGGATTGACAAACAAAATTTGACTCCCTCTATACTTTCTTGCTGCTAAAAAGAAGCATTGAGTAAATGATTAAAGTAGAGAGTCAGAATTTAATGGGCCCGGCTCCATCACAGTCATAGGTGTGAGTTACTTCTGAATTCCCAGCCATGATTCACAAAGCATTTTTGAGATTATTAGGGCCTTATTCCATACTTGGGTGTGACCAACTTAAGTCCCTTAAGTAAGCAGCCCTCTTTTTAGTATGTATTGTATAGCAACAGGCATTTTGTATTGCTTTTGTAAAGCACTCCTGTGTGACCATAATGCCTATTGGCTTTGTCAAAGCTTATTATATTCTGGAGTTCATACATAATACTGGTAGGTTGGGTCAAGTAATATTGCGACACATCTATATTTTGTTGTTTTAGTAAGTCAGCAAAGACATTTATATTGATGACTAAATAATTAGCTCAAAGCAAACACAAGGAGATGATGGGCGGAGCGCTGAAACATTTCAGACACTAACCCCCAGTCACAGATCTGGGTTGAATCCATCATCGTTCTTTAGCTCACTTCGCCACCCCAGTTCAGATACAGACATATGCAAATCAGTCTTGACCCTGTGCCTCATGGGACAGTCCAGACTGAACTGCCAAGCCAGGTCTTCCCTGGACCGTAAACAAGCATCCTGGGACCGGTTTCGGGGTAACACCCCTAATCAGCCAGGCTAGCTTGAATCCAGTGGCAAAGTGAGCAAGGGACCCACATCTGGGCTTACCGTGCCAACTTAGGGCGAACAAAGCAAACACAAGGAGATGATGGACGCAACCCTGAAACTTTTCAGACACTCACCCCCAGTCACAGATCTGGGTTAAATCCATCATCGTTCTTTGGCTCACTTCGCCACCCCCAGTTGAGATCCAGCCAAATGCAAATCAGTCTTGACCCTGTGCCTCATGGGAACAGTCCAGACCGAACTGCCAAGCCAGGTCTTCCCTGGAACGGAAACAAGCATCCTGGGACCGGTTTCGGGTAACACTCCTCATCAGCCAGGCTAGCTTGAATCCAGTGGCAAAGTGAGCAAGGGACCCACCCATCACAACGCATGCGTTACATCGCATGCGTTTACGTCGCAAGCGTTACAACGCAAGCGGCGTTACGACGCGGACCATTACCACGCGTCCCATTACATCGCATGCGCTTTTAAACGCATGCGCTTTTAAATCGCATGTGGTGTAATGGACGGGAGTCGGACGCGGACAGAGGCGAGCACCGGGACGGACGACGCGAGGAGAGAGAGGTAAGGGGGATTATGCATAGAGTGTAGTGTTTAGGGTTTAGGGCAGTGTCTGGTGGTCGTAGTGTAGGGCAGTGTTTTAGGCTTTAGGCACTGTCTGGTGGTCGTAGTGTAGGGCAGTGTTTTAGGGGGTTGTGCGTAGAGTCTAGTGTTTAGGGCAGTGTCTGGTGGTCATAGTGTAGGGTAGTGTTTTAGGCTTTAGGCAGTGTCTGGTGGTCGTAGTGTAGGGCAGTGTTTTAGGCTTTAGGCGTAAGGGGGACTGTGCTTAGAGTGTAGTGTTTAGGGTTTAGGGCAGTGTCTGGTCGTCGTAGTGTAGGACAGTGTTTTAGGCTTTAGGGTTTAGGCTTTAGGGTAGTGTCAGGGGTCTTACTGTAGGGTATTGTATTAAGCATTAGGGTTTAGAGTTTAGGGTCGGGTCAGGGGGTCGTAGTGTAAGGTAGTAATTAAGGATTTAGGAGTTCGGGTTTAGTGTAGTGTATTAGCTTGGAGTGTTATTTCGGGAAAAATTTGCGATGTTAAAGCATGCAGGGTGTTTGTGTGCGTTGTGATTGTGTTTTGTATGCATTTCAATGGGGAAGCGAACTAATGGTTTGCGTTGTAGAAAGTGTGCGTTGTGAATATGAATGCGATGTCAAGACGGCGATGTGAATGTTTGCGATGTAAACGTTTGCGATGTAGCATCATACATCCCCACTTGGATAGCTTTCTAAGGTTATCTTTGACCTCTTAAATCACCATAAGGGTTGTTTGGACTGGTACAGGGTGCCCACTTTAATTAGTGGACAGCATATATCAGGCCAACTTCTCATACCCTCCTACTGAGATGCATTTATGTCCTGTTATTTTTGGCTTTGTAATAAATTTTGACTAACCTCAATTGGTTGTTGACCTGAGTTATTGTGTAACTCTATCGAGCCACACTGTATTTGGATTGACAAACAAAATTTGACTCCCTCTATACTTTCTTGCTGCTAAAAAGAAGCATTGAGTAAATGATTAAAGTAGAGAGTCAGAATTTAATGGGCCCGGCTCCATCACAGTCATAGGTGTGAGTTACTTCTGAATTCCCAACCATGATTCACAAAGCATTTTTGAGATTATTAGGGCCTTATTCCATACTTGGGTGTGACCAACTTAAGTCCCTTAAGTAAGCAGCCCTCTTTTTAGTATGTATTGTATAGCAACAGGCATTTTGTATTGCTTTTGTAAAGCACTCCTGTGTGACCATAATGCCTACTGGCTTTGTCAAAGCTTATTATATTCTGGAGTTCATACATATTACTGGTAGGTTGGGTCAAGTAATATTGCGACACATCTATATTTTGTTGTTTTAGTAAGTCAGCAAAGACATTTATATTGATGACTAAATAATTAGCTCAAAGCAAACACAAGGAGATGATGGGCGGAGCGCTGAAACATTTCAGACACTAACCCCCAGTCACAGATCTGGGTTGAATCCATCATCGTTCTTTAGCTCACTTCGCCACCCCAGTTCAGATACAGACATATGCAAATCAGTCTTGACCCTGTGCCTCATGGGAACAGTCCAGACTGAACTGCCAAGCCAGGTCTTCCCTGGACCGGAAACAAGCATCCTGGGACCGGTTTCAGGGTAACACCCCTAATCAGCCAGGCTAGCTTGAATCCAGTGGCAAAGTGAGCAAGGGACCCACATCTGGGCATACCGTGCCAACTTAGGGCGAACAAAGGAAACACAAGGAGATGATGAACGCAACTCTGAAACTTTTCAGACACTCACCCCCAGTCACAGATCTGGGTTAAATCCATCATCGTTCTTTGGCTCAATTCGCCACCCCCAGTTCAGATCCAGCCAAATGCAAATCAGTCTTGACGTTGTGCCTCATGGGAACAGTCCAGACCGAACTGCCAAGCCAGGTCTTCCTGGAACGGAAACAAGCATCCTGGGACCGGTTTCGGGGTAACACTCCTCATCAGCCAGGCTAGCTTGAATCCAGTGGCAAAGTGAGCAAGGGACCCACCCATCACAACGCATGCGTTACATCGCATGCGTTTACGTCGCAAGCGTTACAACGCAAGCGGCGTTACGACGCGGACCATTACCACGCGTCCCATTACATCGCATGCGCTTTTAAAACGCATGCGCTTTTAAATCGCATGTGGTGTAATGGACGGGAGTCGGACGCGGACAGAGGCGAGCACCGGGACGGACGACGCGAGGAGAGAGAGGTAAGGGGGATTATGCGTAGAGTGTAGTGTTTAGGGTTTAGGGCAGTGTCTGGTGGTCGTAGTGTAGGGCAGTGTTTTAGGCTTTAGGCACTGTCTGGTGGTCGTAGTGTAGGGCAGTGTTTTAGGGGGGGTTGTGCGTAGAGTCTAGTGTTTAGGGCAGTGTCTGGTGGTCATAGTGTAGGGCAGTGTTTTAGGCTTTAGGCAGTGTCTGGTGGTCGTAGTGTAGGGCAGTGTTTTAGGCTTTAGGCGTAAGGGGGACTGTGCTTAGAGTGTAGTGTTTAGGGTTTAGGGCAGTGTCTGGTCGTCGTAGTGTAGGACAGTGTTTTAGGCTTTAGGGTTTAGGCTTTAGGGTAGTGTCAGGGGGTCTTACTGTAGGGTATTGTATTAAGCATTAGGGTTTAGAGTTTAGGGTCGGGTCAGGGGGTCGTAGTGTAAGGTAGTAATTAAGGATTTAGGAGTTCGGGTTTAGTGTAGTGTATTAGCTTGGAGTGTTATTTCGGGAAAAATTTGCGATGTTAAAGCATGCAGGGTGTTTGTGTGCGTTGTGATTGTGTTTTGTATGCATTTCAATGGGGAAGCGAACTAATGGTTTGCGTTGTGAAAGTGTGCGTTGTGAATGTGAATGCGATGTCAAGACGGCGATGTGAATGTTTGCGATGTAAACGTTTGCGATGTAGCATCATACATCCCCACTTGGATAGCTTTCTAAGGTTATCTTTGACCTCTTAAATCACCATAAGGGTTGTTTGGACTGGTACAGGGTGCCCACTTTAATTAGTGGACAGCATATATCAGGCCAACTTCTCATACCCTCCTACTGAGATGCATTTATGTCCTGTTATTTTTGGCTTTGTAATAAATTTTGACTAACCTCAATTGGTTGTTGACCTGAGTTATTGTGTAACTCTATCGAGCCACACTGTATTTGGATTGACAAACAAAATTTGACTCCCTCTATACTTTCTTGCTGCTAAAAAGAAGCATTGAGTAAATGATTAAAGTAGAGAGTCAGAATTTAATGGGCCCGGCTCCATCACAGTCATAGGTGTGAGTTACTTCTGAATTCCCAACCATGATTCACAAAGCATTTTTGAGATTATTAGGGCCTTATTCCATACTTGGGTGTGACCAACTTAAGTCCCTTAAGTAAGCAGCCCTCTTTTTAGTATGTATTGTATAGCAACAGGCATTTTGTATTGCTTTTGTAAAGCACTCCTGTGTGACCATAATGCCTACTGGCTTTGTCAAAGCTTATTATATTCTGGAGTTCATACATATTACTGGTAGGTTGGGTCAAGTAATATTGCGACACATCTATATTTTGTTGTTTTAGTAAGTCAGCAAAGACATTTATATTGATGACTAAATAATTAGCTCAAAGCAAACACAAGGAGATGATGGGCGGAGCGCTGAAACATTTCAGACACTAACCCCCAGTCACAGATCTGGGTTGAATCCATCATCGTTCTTTAGCTCACTTCGCCACCCCAGTTCAGATACAGACATATGCAAATCAGTCTTGACCCTGTGCCTCATGGGAACAGTCCAGACTGAACTGCCAAGCCAGGTCTTCCCTGGACCGGAAACAAGCATCCTGGGACCGGTTTCGGGGTAACACCCCTAATCAGCCAGGCTAGCTTGAATCCAGTGGCAAAGTGAGCAAGGGACCCACATCTGGGCATACCGTGCCAACTTAGGGCGAACAAAGGAAACACAAGGAGATGATGAACGCAACTCTGAAACTTTTCAGACACTCACCCCCAGTCACAGATCTGGGTTAAATCCATCATCGTTCTTTGGCTCAATTCGCCACCCCCAGTTCAGATCCAGCCAAATGCAAATCAGTCTTGACGTTGTGCCTCATGGGAACAGTCCAGACCGAACTGCCAAGCCAGGTCTTCCCTGGAACGGAAACAAGCATCCTGGGACCGGTTTCGGGGTAACACTCCTCATCAGCCAGGCTAGCTTGAATCCAGTGGCAAAGTGAGCAAGGGACCCACCCATCACAACGCATGCGTTACATCGCATGCGTTTACGTCGCAAGCGTTACAACGCAAGCGGCGTTACGACGCGGACCATTACCACGCGTCCCATTACATCGCATGCGCTTTAAAACGCATGCGCTTTTAAATCGCATGTGGTGTAATGGACGGGAGTCGGACGCGGACAGAGGCGAGCACCGGGACGGACGACGCGAGGAGAGAGAGGTAAGGGGATTATGCGTAGAGTGTAGTGTTTAGGGTTTAGGGCAGTGTCTGGTGGTCGTAGTGTAGGGCAGTGTTTTAGGCTTTAGGCACTGTCTGGTGGTCGTAGTGTAGGGCAGTGTTTTAGGGGGTTGTGCGTAGAGTCTAGTGTTTAGGGCAGTGTCTGGTGGTCATAGTGTAGGGCAGTGTTTTAGGCTTTAGGCAGTGTCTGGTGGTCGTAGTGTAGGGCAGTGTTTTAGGCTTTAGGCGTAAGGGGGACTGTGCTTAGAGTGTAGTGTTTAGGGTTTAGGGCAGTGTCTGGTCGTCGTAGTGTAGGACAGTGTTTTAGGCTTTAGGGTTTAGGCTTTAGGGTAGTGTCAGGGGGTCTTACTGTAGGGTATTGTATTAAGCATTAGGGTTTAGAGTTTAGGGTCGGGTCAGGGGGTCGTAGTGTAAGGTAGTAATTAAGGATTTAGGAGTTCGGGTTTAGTGTAGTGTATTAGCTTGGAGTGTTATTTCGGGGAAAAATTTGCGATGTTAAAGCATGCAGGGTGTTTGTGTGCGTTGTGATTGTGTTTTGTATGCATTTCAATGGGGAAGCGAACTAATGGTTTGCGTTGTGAAAGTGTGCGTTGTGAATGTGAATGCGATGTCAAGACGGCGATGTGAATGTTTGCGATGTAAACGTTTGCGATGTAGCATCATACATCCCCACTTGGATAGCTTTCTAAGGTTATCTTTGACCTCTTAAATCACCATAAGGGTTGTTTGGACTGGTACAGGGTGCCCACTTTAATTAGTGGACAGCATATATCAGGCCAACTTCTCATACCCTCCTACTGAGATGCATTTATGTCCTGTTATTTTTGGCTTTGTAATAAATTTTGACTAACCTCAATTGGTTGTTGACCTGAGTTATTGTGTAACTCTATCGAGCCACACTGTATTTGGATTGACAAACAAAATTTGACTCCCTCTATACTTTCTTGCTGCTAAAAAGAAGCATTGAGTAAATGATTAAAGTAGAGAGTCAGAATTTAATGGGCCCGGCTCCATCACAGTCATAGGTGTGAGTTACTTCTGAATTCCCAACCATGATTCACAAAGCATTTTTGAGATTATTAGGGCCTTATTCCATACTTGGGTGTGACCAACTTAAGTCCCTTAAGTAAGCAGCCCTCTTTTTAGTATGTATTGTATAGCAACAGGCATTTTGTATTGCTTTTGTAAAGCACTCCTGTGTGACCATAATGCCTATTGGCTTTGTCAAAGCTTATTATATTCTGGAGTTCATACATAATACTGGTAGGTTGGGTCAAGTAATATTGCGACACATCTATATTTTGTTGTTTTAGTAAGTCAGCAAAGACATTTATATTGATGACTAAATAATTAGCTCAAAGCAAACACAAGGAGATGATGGGCGGAGCGCTGAAACATTTCAGACACTAACCCCCAGTCACAGATCTGGGTTGAATCCATCATCGTTCTTTAGCTCACTTCGCCACCCCAGTTCAGATACAGACATATGCAAATCAGTCTTGACCCTGTGCCTCATGGGAACAGTCCAGACTGAACTGCCAAGCCAGGTCTTCCCTGGACCGTAAACAAGCATCCTGGGACCGGTTTCGGGGTAACACCCCTAATCAGCCAGGCTAGCTTGAATCCAGTGGCAAAGTGAGCAAGGGACCCACATCTGGGCTTACCGTGCCAACTTAGGGCGAACAAAGCAAACACAAGGAGATGATGGACGCAACCCTGAAACTTTTCAGACACTCACCCCCAGTCACAGATCTGGGTTAAATCCATCATCGTTCTTTGGCTCACTTCGCCACCCCCAGTTGAGATCCAGCCAAATGCAAATCAGTCTTGACCCTGTGCCTCATGGGAACAGTCCAGACCGAACTGCCAAGCCAGGTCTTCCCTGGAACGGAAACAAGCATCCTGGGACCGGTTTCGGGGTAACACTCCTCATCAGCCAGGCTAGCTTGAATCCAGTGGCAAAGTGAGCAAGGGACCCACCCATCACAACGCATGCGTTACATCGCATGCGTTTACGTCGCAAGCGTTACAACGCAAGCGGCGTTACGACGCGGACCATTACCACGCGTCCCATTACATCGCATGCGCTTTTAAAACGCATGCGCTTTAAATCGCATGTGGTGTAATGGACGGGAGTCGGACGCGGACAGAGGCGAGCACCGGGACGGACGACGCGAGGAGAGAGAGGTAAGGGGATTATGCGTAGAGTGTAGTGTTTAGGGTTTAGGGCAGTGTCTGGTGGTCGTAGTGTAGGGCAGTGTTTTAGGCTTTAGGCACTGTCTGGTGGTCGTAGTGTAGGGCAGTGTTTTAGGGGGTTGTGCGTAGAGTCTAGTGTTTAGGGCAGTGTCTGGTGGTCATAGTGTAGGGCAGTGTTTTAGGCTTTAGGCAGTGTCTGGTGGTCGTAGTGTAGGGCAGTGTTTTAGGCTTTAGGCGTAAGGGGGACTGTGCTTAGAGTGTAGTGTTTAGGGTTTAGGGCAGTGTCTGGTCGTCGTAGTGTAGGACAGTGTTTTAGGCTTTAGGGTTTAGGCTTTAGGGTAGTGTCAGGGGGTCTTACTGTAGGGTATTGTATTAAGCATTAGGGTTTAGAGTTTAGGGTCGGGTCAGGGGGTCGTAGTGTAAGGTAGTAATTAAGGATTTAGGAGTTCGGGTTTAGTGTAGTGTATTAGCTTGGAGTGTTATTTCGGGAAAAAATTGCGATGTTAAAGCATGCAGGGTGTTTGTGTGCGTTGTGATTGTGTTTTGTATGCATTTCAATGGGGAAGCGAACTAATGGTTTGCGTTGTGAAAGTGTGCGTTGTGAATGTGAATGCGATGTCAAGACGGCGATGTGAATGTTTGCGATGTAAACGTTTGCGATGTAGCATCATACATCCCCACTTGGATAGCTTTCTAAGGTTATCTTTGACCTCTTAAATCACCATAAGGGTTGTTTGGACTGGTACAGGGTGCCCACTTTAATTAGTGGACAGCATATATCAGGCCAACTTCTCATACCCTCCTACTGAGATGCATTTATGTCCTGTTATTTTTGGCTTTGTAATAAATTTTGACTAACCTCAATTGGTTGTTGACCTGAGTTATTGTGTAACTCTATCGAGCCACACTGTATTTGGATTGACAAACAAAATTTGACTCCCTCTATACTTTCTTGCTGCTAAAAAGAAGCATTGAGTAAATGATTAAAGTAGAGAGTCAGAATTTAATGGGCCCGGCTCCATCACAGTCATAGGTGTGAGTTACTTCTGAATTCCCAACCATGATTCACAAAGCATTTTTGAGATTATTAGGGCCTTATTCCATACTTGGGTGTGACCAACTTAAGTCCCTTAAGTAAGCAGCCCTCTTTTTTAGTATGTATTGTATAGCAACAGGCATTTTGTATTGCTTTTGTAAAGCACTCCTGTGTGACCATAATGCCTACTGGCTTTGTCAAAGCTTATTATATTCTGGAGTTCATACATATTACTGGTAGGTTGGGTCAAGTAATATTGCGACACATCTATATTTTGTTGTTTTAGTAAGTCAGCAAAGACATTTATATTGATGACTAAATAATTAGCTCAAAGCAAACACAAGGAGATGATGGGCGGAGCGCTGAAACATTTCAGACACTAACCCCCAGTCACAGATCTGGGTTGAATCCATCATCGTTCTTTAGCTCACTTCGCCACCCCAGTTCAGATACAGACATATGCAAATCAGTCTTGACCCTGTGCCTCATGGGAACAGTCCAGACTGAACTGCCAAGCCAGGTCTTCCCTGGACCGGAAACAAGCATCCTGGGACCGGTTTCGGGGTAACACCCCTAATCAGCCAGGCTAGCTTGAATCCAGTGGCAAAGTGAGCAAGGGACCCACATCTGGGCATACCGTGCCAACTTAGGGCGAACAAAGGAAACACAAGGAGATGATGAACGCAACTCTGAAACTTTTCAGACACTCACCCCCAGTCACAGATCTGGGTTAAATCCATCATCGTTCTTTGGCTCAATTCGCCACCCCCAGTTCAGATCCAGCCAAATGCAAATCAGTCTTGACGTTGTGCCTCATGGGAACAGTCCAGACCGAACTGCCAAGCCAGGTCTTCCCTGGAACGGAAACAAGCATCCTGGGACCGGTTTCGGGGTAACACTCCTCATCAGCCAGGCTAGCTTGAATCCAGTGGCAAAGTGAGCAAGGGACCCACCCATCACAACGCATGCGTTACATCGCATGCGTTTACGTCGCAAGCGTTACAACGCAAGCGGCGTTATGACGCGGACCATTACCACGCGTCCCATTACATCGCATGCGCTTTTAAAACGCATGCGCTTTTAAATCGCATGTGGTGTAATGGACGGGAGTCGGACGCGGACAGAGGCGAGCACCGGGACGGACGACGCGAGGAGAGAGAGGTAAGGGGATTATGCGTAGAGTGTAGTGTTTAGGGTTTAGGGCAGTGTCTGGTGGTCGTAGTGTAGGGCAGTGTTTTAGGCTTTAGGCACTGTCTGGTGGTCGTAGTGTAGGGCAGTGTTTTAGGGGGGTTGTGCGTAGAGTCTAGTGTTTAGGGCAGTGTCTGGTGGTCATAGTGTAGGGCAGTGTTTTAGGCTTTAGGCAGTGTCTGGTGGTCGTAGTGTAGGGCAGTGTTTTAGGCTTTAGGCGTAAGGGGGACTGTGCTTAGAGTGTAGTGTTTAGGGTTTAGGGCAGTGTCTGGTCGTCGTAGTGTAGGACAGTGTTTTAGGCTTTAGGGTTTAGGCTTTAGGGTAGTGTCAGGGGTCTTACTGTAGGGTATTGTATTAAGCATTAGGGTTTAGAGTTTAGGGTCGGGTCAGGGGGTCGTAGTGTAAGGTAGTAATTAAGGATTTAGGAGTTCGGGTTTAGTGTAGTGTATTAGCTTGGAGTGTTATTTCGGGAAAAATTTGCGATGTTAAAGCATGCAGGGTGTTTGTGTGCGTTGTGATTGTGTTTTGTATGCATTTCAATGGGGAAGCGAACTAATGGTTTGCGTTGTGAAAGTGTGCGTTGTGAATGTGAATGCGATGTCAAGACGGCGATGTGAATGTTTGCGATGTAAACGTTTGCGATGTAGCATCATACATCCCCACTTGGATAGCTTTCTAAGGTTATCTTTGACCTCTTAAATCACCATAAGGGTTGTTTGGACTGGTACAGGGTGCCCACTTTAATTAGTGGACAGCATATATCAGGCCAACTTCTCATACCCTCCTACTGAGATGCATTTATGTCCTGTTATTTTTGGCTTTGTAATAAATTTTGACTAACCTCAATTGGTTGTTGACCTGAGTTATTGTGTAACTCTATCGAGCCACACTGTATTTGGATTGACAAACAAAATTTGACTCCCTCTATACTTTCTTGCTGCTAAAAAGAAGCATTGAGTAAATGATTAAAGTAGAGAGTCAGAATTTAATGGGCCCGGCTCCATCACAGTCATAGGTGTGAGTTACTTCTGAATTCCCAACCATGATTCACAAAGCATTTTTGAGATTATTAGGGCCTTATTCCATACTTGGGTGTGACCAACTTAAGTCCCTTAAGTAAGCAGCCCTCTTTTTTAGTATGTATTGTATAGCAACAGGCATTTTGTATTGCTTTTGTAAAGCACTCCTGTGTGACCATAATGCCTATTGGCTTTGTCAAAGCTTATTATATTCTGGAGTTCATACATAATACTGGTAGGTTGGGTCAAGTAATATTGCGACACATCTATATTTTGTTGTTTTAGTAAGTCAGCAAAGACATTTATATTGATGACTAAATAATTAGCTCAAAGCAAACACAAGGAGATGATGGGCGGAGCGCTGAAACATTTCAGACACTAACCCCCAGTCACAGATCTGGGTTGAATCCATCATCGTTCTTTAGCTCACTTCGCCACCCCAGTTCAGATACAGACATATGCAAATCAGTCTTGACCCTGTGCCTCATGGGAACAGTCCAGACTGAACTGCCAAGCCAGGTCTTCCCTGGACCGTAAACAAGCATCCTGGGACCGGTTTCGGGGTAACACCCCTAATCAGCCAGGCTAGCTTGAATCCAGTGGCAAAGTGAGCAAGGGACCCACATCTGGGCTTACCGTGCCAACTTAGGGCGAACAAAGCAAACACAAGGAGATGATGGACGCAACCCTGAAACTTTTCAGACACTCACCCCCAGTCACAGATCTGGGTTAAATCCATCATCGTTCTTTGGCTCACTTCGCCACCCCCAGTTGAGATCCAGCCAAATGCAAATCAGTCTTGACCCTGTGCCTCATGGGAACAGTCCAGACCGAACTGCCAAGCCAGGTCTTCCCTGGAACGGAAACAAGCATCCTGGGACCGGTTTCGGGGTAACACTCCTCATCAGCCAGGCTAGCTTGAATCCAGTGGCAAAGTGAGCAAGGGACCCACCCATCACAACGCATGCGTTACATCGCATGCGTTTACGTCGCAAGCGTTACAACGCAAGCGGCGTTACGACGCGGACCATTACCACGCGTCCCATTACATCGCATGCGCTTTTAAACGCATGCGCTTTTAAATCGCATGTGGTGTAATGGACGGGAGTCGGACGCGGACAGAGGCGAGCACCGGGACGGACGACGCGAGGAGAGAGAGGTAAGGGGATTATGCATAGAGTGTAGTGTTTAGGGTTTAGGGCAGTGTCTGGTGGTCGTAGTGTAGGGCAGTGTTTTAGGCTTTAGGCACTGTCTGGTGGTCGTAGTGTAGGGCAGTGTTTTAGGGGGTTGTGCGTAGAGTCTAGTGTTTAGGGCAGTGTCTGGTGGTCATAGTGTAGGGCAGTGTTTTAGGCTTTAGGCAGTGTCTGGTGGTCGTAGTGTAGGGCAGTGTTTTAGGCTTTAGGCGTAAGGGGGACTGTGCTTAGAGTGTAGTGTTTAGGGTTTAGGGCAGTGTCTGGTCGTCGTAGTGTAGGACAGTGTTTTAGGCTTTAGGGTTTAGGCTTTAGGGTAGTGTCAGGGGGTCTTACTGTAGGGTATTGTATTAAGCATTAGGGTTTAGAGTTTAGGGTCGGGTCAGGGGGTCGTAGTGTAAGGTAGTAATTAAGGATTTAGGAGTTCGGGTTTAGTGTAGTGTATTAGCTTGGAGTGTTATTTCGGGAAAAAATTTGCGATGTTAAAGCATGCAGGGTGTTTGTGTGCGTTGTGATTGTGTTTTGTATGCATTTCAATGGGGAAGCGAACTAATGGTTTGCGTTGTGAAAGTGTGCGTTGTGAATGTGAATGCGATGTCAAGACGGCGATGTGAATGTTTGCGATGTAAACGTTTGCGATGTAGCATCATACATCCCCACTTGGATAGCTTTCTAAGGTTATCTTTGACCTCTTAAATCACCATAAGGGTTGTTTGGACTGGTACAGGGTGCCCACTTTAATTAGTGGACAGCATATATCAGGCCAACTTCTCATACCCTCCTACTGAGATGCATTTATGTCCTGTTATTTTTGGCTTTGTAATAAATTTTGACTAACCTCAATTGGTTGTTGACCTGAGTTATTGTGTAACTCTATCGAGCCACACTGTATTTGGATTGACAAACAAAATTTGACTCCCTCTATACTTTCTTGCTGCTAAAAAGAAGCATTGAGTAAATGATTAAAGTAGAGAGTCAGAATTTAATGGGCCCGGCTCCATCACAGTCATAGGTGTGAGTTACTTCTGAATTCCCAACCATGATTCACAAAGCATTTTTGAGATTATTAGGGCCTTATTCCATACTTGGGTGTGACCAACTTAAGTCCCTTAAGTAAGCAGCCCTCTTTTTAGTATGTATTGTATAGCAACAGGCATTTTGTATTGCTTTTGTAAAGCACTCCTGTGTGACCATAATGCCTATTGGCTTTGTCAAAGCTTATTATATTCTGGAGTTCATACATAATACTGGTAGGTTGGGTCAAGTAATATTGCGACACATCTATATTTTGTTGTTTTAGTAAGTCAGCAAAGACATTTATATTGATGACTAAATAATTAGCTCAAAGCAAACACAAGGAGATGATGGGCGGAGCGCTGAAACATTTCAGACACTAACCCCCAGTCACAGATCTGGGTTGAATCCATCATCGTTCTTTAGCTCACTTCGCCACCCCAGTTCAGATACAGACATATGCAAATCAGTCTTGACCCTGTGCCTCATGGGAACAGTCCAGACTGAACTGCCAAGCCAGGTCTTCCCTGGACCGTAAACAAGCATCCTGGGACCGGTTTCGGGGTAACACCCCTAATCAGCCAGGCTAGCTTGAATCCAGTGGCAAAGTGAGCAAGGGACCCACATCTGGGCTTACCGTGCCAACTTAGGGCGAACAAAGCAAACACAAGGAGATGATGGACGCAACCCTGAAACTTTTCAGACACTCACCCCCAGTCACAGATCTGGGTTAAATCCATCATCGTTCTTTGGCTCACTTCGCCACCCCCAGTTGAGATCCAGCCAAATGCAAATCAGTCTTGACCCTGTGCCTCATGGGAACAGTCCAGACCGAACTGCCAAGCCAGGTCTTCCCTGGAACGGAAACAAGCATCCTGGGACCGGTTTCGGGGTAACACTCCTCATCAGCCAGGCTAGCTTGAATCCAGTGGCAAAGTGAGCAAGGGACCCACCCATCACAACGCATGCGTTACATCGCATGCGTTTACGTCGCAAGCGTTACAACGCAAGCGGCGTTACGACGCGGACCATTACCACGCGTCCCATTACATCGCATGCGCTTTAAAACGCATGCGCTTTAAATCGCATGTGGTGTAATGGACGGGAGTCGGACGCGGACAGAGGCGAGCACCGGGACGGACGACGCGAGGAGAGAGAGGTAAGGGGATTATGCATAGAGTGTAGTGTTTAGGGTTTAGGGCAGTGTCTGGTGGTCGTAGTGTAGGGCAGTGTTTTAGGCTTTAGGCACTGTCTGGTGGTCGTAGTGTAGGGCAGTGTTTTAGGGGGTTGTGCGTAGAGTCTAGTGTTTAGGGCAGTGTCTGGTGGTCATAGTGTAGGGCAGTGTTTTAGGCTTTAGGCAGTGTCTGGTGGTCGTAGTGTAGGGCAGTGTTTTAGGCTTTAGGCGTAAGGGGGACTGTGCTTAGAGTGTAGTGTTTAGGGTTTAGGGCAGTGTCTGGTCGTCGTAGTGTAGGACAGTGTTTTAGGCTTTAGGGTTTAGGCTTTAGGGTAGTGTCAGGGGGTCTTACTGTAGGGTATTGTATTAAGCATTAGGGTTTAGAGTTTAGGGTCGGGTCAGGGGGTCGTAGTGTAAGGTAGTAATTAAGGATTTAGGAGTTCGGGTTTAGTGTAGTGTATTAGCTTGGAGTGTTATTTCGGGAAAAAATTTGCGATGTTAAAGCATGCAGGGTGTTTGTGTGCGTTGTGATTGTGTTTTGTATGCATTTCAATGGGGAAGCGAACTAATGGTTTGCGTTGTGAAAGTGTGCGTTGTGAATGTGAATGCGATGTCAAGACGGCGATGTGAATGTTTGCGATGTAAACGTTTGCGATGTAGCATCATACATCCCCACTTGGATAGCTTTCTAAGGTTATCTTTGACCTCTTAAATCACCATAAGGGTTGTTTGGACTGGTACAGGGTGCCCACTTTAATTAGTGGACAGCATATATCAGGCCAACTTCTCATACCCTCCTACTGAGATGCATTTATGTCCTGTTATTTTTGGCTTTGTAATAAATTTTGACTAACCTCAATTGGTTGTTGACCTGAGTTATTGTGTAACTCTATCGAGCCACACTGTATTTGGATTGACAAACAAAATTTGACTCCCTCTATACTTTCTTGCTGCTAAAAAGAAGCATTGAGTAAATGATTAAAGTAGAGAGTCAGAATTTAATGGGCCCGGCTCCATCACAGTCATAGGTGTGAGTTACTTCTGAATTCCCAACCATGATTCACAAAGCATTTTTGAGATTATTAGGGCCTTATTCCATACTTGGGTGTGACCAACTTAAGTCCCTTAAGTAAGCAGCCCTCTTTTTTAGTATGTATTGTATAGCAACAGGCATTTTGTATTGCTTTTGTAAAGCACTCCTGTGTGACCATAATGCCTACTGGCTTTGTCAAAGCTTATTATATTCTGGAGTTCATACATATTACTGGTAGGTTGGGTCAAGTAATATTGCGACACATCTATATTTTGTTGTTTTAGTAAGTCAGCAAAGACATTTATATTGATGACTAAATAATTAGCTCAAAGCAAACACAAGGAGATGATGGGCGGAGCGCTGAAACATTTCAGACACTAACCCCCAGTCACAGATCTGGGTTGAATCCATCATCGTTCTTTAGCTCACTTCGCCACCCCAGTTCAGATACAGACATATGCAAATCAGTCTTGACCCTGTGCCTCATGGGAACAGTCCAGACTGAACTGCCAAGCCAGGTCTTCCCTGGACCGGAAACAAGCATCCTGGGACCGGTTTCGGGGTAACACCCCTAATCAGCCAGGCTAGCTTGAATCCAGTGGCAAAGTGAGCAAGGGACCCACATCTGGGCATACCGTGCCAACTTAGGGCGAACAAAGGAAACACAAGGAGATGATGAACGCAACTCTGAAACTTTTCAGACACTCACCCCCAGTCACAGATCTGGGTTAAATCCATCATCGTTCTTTGGCTCACTTCGCCACCCCCAGTTCAGATCCAGCCAAATGCAAATCAGTCTTGACGTTGTGCCTCATGGGAACAGTCCAGACCGAACTGCCAAGCCAGGTCTTCCCTGGAACGGAAACAAGCATCCTGGGACCGGTTTCGGGGTAACACTCCTCATCAGCCAGGCTAGCTTGAATCCAGTGGCAAAGTGAGCAAGGGACCCACCCATCACAACGCATGCGTTACATCGCATGCGTTTACGTCCGCAAGCGTTACAACGCAAGCGGCGTTATGACGCGGACCATTACCACGCGTCCCATTACATCGCATGCGCTTTAAAACGCATGCGCTTTTAAATCGCATGTGGTGTAATGGACGGGAGTCGGACGCGGACAGAGGCGAGCACCGGGACGGACGACGCGAGGAGAGAGAGGTAAGGGGGATTATGCGTAGAGTGTAGTGTTTAGGGTTTAGGGCAGTGTCTGGTGGTCGTAGTGTAGGGCAGTGTTTTAGGCTTTAGGCACTGTCTGGTGGTCGTAGTGTAGGGCAGTGTTTTAGGGGGGGTTGTGCGTAGAGTCTAGTGTTTAGGGCAGTGTCTGGTGGTCATAGTGTAGGGCAGTGTTTTAGGCTTTAGGCAGTGTCTGGTGGTCGTAGTGTAGGGCAGTGTTTTAGGCTTTAGGCGTAAGGGGGACTGTGCTTAGAGTGTAGTGTTTAGGGTTTAGGGCAGTGTCTGGTCGTCGTAGTGTAGGACAGTGTTTTAGGCTTTAGGGTTTAGGCTTTAGGGTAGTGTCAGGGGTCTTACTGTAGGGTATTGTATTAAGCATTAGGGTTTAGAGTTTAGGGTCGGGTCAGGGGGTCGTAGTGTAAGGTAGTAATTAAGGATTTAGGAGTTCGGGTTTAGTGTAGTGTATTAGCTTGGAGTGTTATTTCGGGAAAAAATTTGCGATGTTAAAGCATGCAGGGTGTTTGTGTGCGTTGTGATTGTGTTTTGTATGCATTTCAATGGGGAAGCGAACTAATGGTTTGCGTTGTGAAAGTGTGCGTTGTGAATGTGAATGCGATGTCAAGACGGCGATGTGAATGTTTGCGATGTAAACGTTTGCGATGTAGCATCATACATCCCCACTTGGATAGCTTTCTAAGGTTATCTTTGACCTCTTAAATCACCATAAGGGTTGTTTGGACTGGTACAGGGTGCCCACTTTAATTAGTGGACAGCATATATCAGGCCAACTTCTCATACCCTCCTACTGAGATGCATTTATGTCCTGTTATTTTTGGCTTTGTAATAAATTTTGACTAACCTCAATTGGTTGTTGACCTGAGTTATTGTGTAACTCTATCGAGCCACACTGTATTTGGATTGACAAACAAAATTTGACTCCCCTCTATACTTTCTTGCTGCTAAAAAGAAGCATTGAGTAAATGATTAAAGTAGAGAGTCAGAATTTAATGGGCCCGGCTCCATCACAGTCATAGGTGTGAGTTACTTCTGAATTCCCAACCATGATTCACAAAGCATTTTTGAGATTATTAGGGCCTTATTCCATACTTGGGTGTGACCAACTTAAGTCCCTTAAGTAAGCAGCCCTCTTTTTTAGTATGTATTGTATAGCAACAGGCATTTTGTATTGCTTTTGTAAAGCACTCCTGTGTGACCATAATGCCTATTGGCTTTGTCAAAGCTTATTATATTCTGGAGTTCATACATAATACTGGTAGGTTGGGTCAAGTAATATTGCGACACATCTATATTTTGTTGTTTTAGTAAGTCAGCAAAGACATTTATATTGATGACTAAATAATTAGCTCAAAGCAAACACAAGGAGATGATGGGCGGAGCGCTGAAACATTTCAGACACTAACCCCCAGTCACAGATCTGGGTTGAATCCATCATCGTTCTTTAGCTCACTTCGCCACCCCAGTTCAGATACAGACATATGCAAATCAGTCTTGACCCTGTGCCTCATGGGAACAGTCCAGACTGAACTGCCAAGCCAGGTCTTCCCTGGACCGGAAACAAGCATCCTGGGACCGGTTTCGGGGTAACACCCCTAATCAGCCAGGCTAGCTTGAATCCAGTGGCAAAGTGAGCAAGGGACCCACATCTGGGCTTACCGTGCCAACTTAGGGCGAACAAAGCAAACACAAGGAGATGATGGACGCAACCCTGAAACTTTTCAGACACTCACCCCCAGTCACAGATCTGGGTTAAATCCATCATCGTTCTTTGGCTCACTTCGCCACCCCCAGTTGAGATCCAGCCAAATGCAAATCAGTCTTGACCCTGTGCCTCATGGGAACAGTCCAGACCGAACTGCCAAGCCAGGTCTTCCCTGGAACGGAAACAAGCATCCTGGGACCGGTTTCGGGGTAACACTCCTCATCAGCCAGGCTAGCTTGAATCCAGTGGCAAAGTGAGCAAGGGACCCACCCATCACAACGCATGCGTTACATCGCATGCGTTTACGTCGCAAGCGTTACAACGCAAGCGGCGTTACGACGCGGACCATTACCACGCGTCCCATTACATCGCATGCGCTTTAAAACGCATGCGCTTTTAAATCGCATGTGGTGTAATGGACGGGAGTCGGACGCGGACAGAGGCGAGCACCGGGACGGACGACGCGAGGAGAGAGAGGTAAGGGGGATTATGCATAGAGTGTAGTGTTTAGGGTTTAGGGCAGTGTCTGGTGGTCGTAGTGTAGGGCAGTGTTTTAGGCTTTAGGCACTGTCTGGTGGTCGTAGTGTAGGGCAGTGTTTTAGGGGGGGTTGTGCGTAGAGTCTAGTGTTTAGGGCAGTGTCTGGTGGTCATAGTGTAGGGCAGTGTTTTAGGCTTTAGGCAGTGTCTGGTGGTCGTAGTGTAGGGCAGTGTTTTAGGCTTTAGGCGTAAGGGGGACTGTGCTTAGAGTGTAGTGTTTAGGGTTTAGGGCAGTGTCTGGTCGTCGTAGTGTAGGACAGTGTTTTAGGCTTTAGGGTTTAGGCTTTAGGGTAGTGTCAGGGGGTCTTACTGTAGGGTATTGTATTAAGCATTAGGGTTTAGAGTTTAGGGTCGGGTCAGGGGTCGTAGTGTAAGGTAGTAATTAAGGATTTAGGAGTTCGGGTTTAGTGTAGTGTATTAGCTTGGAGTGTTATTTCGGGAAAAATTTGCGATGTTAAAGCATGCAGGGTGTTTGTGTGCGTTGTGATTGTGTTTTGTATGCATTTCAATGGGGAAGCGAACTAATGGTTTGCGTTGTGAAAGTGTGCGTTGTGAATGTGAATGCGATGTCAAGACGGCGATGTGAATGTTTGCGATGTAAACGTTTGCGATGTAGCATCATACATCCCCACTTGGATAGCTTTCTAAGGTTATCTTTGACCTCTTAAATCACCATAAGGGTTGTTTGGACTGGTACAGGGTGCCCACTTTAATTAGTGGACAGCATATATCAGGCCAACTTCTCATACCCTCCTACTGAGATGCATTTATGTCCTGTTATTTTTGGCTTTGTAATAAATTTTGACTAACCTCAATTGGTTGTTGACCTGAGTTATTGTGTAACTCTATCGAGCCACACTGTATTTGGATTGACAAACAAAATTTGACTCCCTCTATACTTTCTTGCTGCTAAAAAGAAGCATTGAGTAAATGATTAAAGTAGAGAGTCAGAATTTAATGGGCCCGGCTCCATCACAGTCATAGGTGTGAGTTACTTCTGAATTCCCAACCATGATTCACAAAGCATTTTTGAGATTATTAGGGCCTTATTCCATACTTGGGTGTGACCAACTTAAGTCCCTTAAGTAAGCAGCCCTCTTTTTTAGTATGTATTGTATAGCAACAGGCATTTTGTATTGCTTTTGTAAAGCACTCCTGTGTGACCATAATGCCTATTGGCTTTGTCAAAGCTTATTATATTCTGGAGTTCATACATAATACTGGTAGGTTGGGTCAAGTAATATTGCGACACATCTATATTTTGTTGTTTTAGTAAGTCAGCAAAGACATTTATATTGATGACTAAATAATTAGCTCAAAGCAAACACAAGGAGATGATGGGCGGAGCGCTGAAACATTTCAGACACTAACCCCCAGTCACAGATCTGGGTTGAATCCATCATCGTTCTTTAGCTCACTTCGCCACCCCAGTTCAGATACAGACATATGCAAATCAGTCTTGACCCTGTGCCTCATGGGAACAGTCCAGACTGAACTGCCAAGCCAGGTCTTCCCTGGACCGTAAACAAGCATCCTGGGACCGGTTTCGGGGTAACACCCCTAATCAGCCAGGCTAGCTTGAATCCAGTGGCAAAGTGAGCAAGGGACCCACATCTGGGCTTACCGTGCCAACTTAGGGCGAACAAAGCAAACACAAGGAGATGATGGACGCAACCCTGAAACTTTTCAGACACTCACCCCCAGTCACAGATCTGGGTTAAATCCATCATCGTTCTTTGGCTCACTTCGCCACCCCCAGTTGAGATCCAGCCAAATGCAAATCAGTCTTGACCCTGTGCCTCATGGGAACAGTCCAGACCGAACTGCCAAGCCAGGTCTTCCTGGAACGGAAACAAGCATCCTGGGACCGGTTTCGGGGTAACACTCCTCATCAGCCAGGCTAGCTTGAATCCAGTGGCAAAGTGAGCAAGGGACCCACCCATCACAACGCATGCGTTACATCGCATGCGTTTACGTCGCAAGCGTTACAACGCAAGCGGCGTTACGACGCGGACCATTACCACGCGTCCCATTACATCGCATGCGCTTTTAAAACGCATGCGCTTTAAATCGCATGTGGTGTAATGGACGGGAGTCGGACGCGGACAGAGGCGAGCACCGGGACGGACGACGCGAGGAGAGAGAGGTAAGGGGATTATGCATAGAGTGTAGTGTTTAGGGTTTAGGGCAGTGTCTGGTGGTCGTAGTGTAGGGCAGTGTTTTAGGCTTTAGGCACTGTCTGGTGGTCGTAGTGTAGGGCAGTGTTTTAGGGGGTTGTGCGTAGAGTCTAGTGTTTAGGGCAGTGTCTGGTGGTCATAGTGTAGGGCAGTGTTTTAGGCTTTAGGCAGTGTCTGGTGGTCGTAGTGTAGGGCAGTGTTTTAGGCTTTAGGCGTAAGGGGGACTGTGCTTAGAGTGTAGTGTTTAGGGTTTAGGGCAGTGTCTGGTCGTCGTAGTGTAGGACAGTGTTTTAGGCTTTAGGGTTTAGGCTTTAGGGTAGTGTCAGGGGGTCTTACTGTAGGGTATTGTATTAAGCATTAGGGTTTAGAGTTTAGGGTCGGGTCAGGGGGTCGTAGTGTAAGGTAGTAATTAAGGATTTAGGAGTTCGGGTTTAGTGTAGTGTATTAGCTTGGAGTGTTATTTCGGGAAAAAATTTGCGATGTTAAAGCATGCAGGGTGTTTGTGTGCGTTGTGATTGTGTTTTGTATGCATTTCAATGGGGAAGCGAACTAATGGTTTGCGTTGTGAAAGTGTGCGTTGTGAATGTGAATGCGATGTCAAGACGGCGATGTGAATGTTTGCGATGTAAACGTTTGCGATGTAGCATCATACATCCCCACTTGGATAGCTTTCTAAGGTTATCTTTGACCTCTTAAATCACCATAAGGGTTGTTTGGACTGGTACAGGGTGCCCACTTTAATTAGTGGACAGCATATATCAGGCCAACTTCTCATACCCTCCTACTGAGATGCATTTATGTCCTGTTATTTTTGGCTTTGTAATAAATTTTGACTAACCTCAATTGGTTGTTGACCTGAGTTATTGTGTAACTCTATCGAGCCACACTGTATTTGGATTGACAAACAAAATTTGACTCCCCTCTATACTTTCTTGCTGCTAAAAAGAAGCATTGAGTAAATGATTAAAGTAGAGAGTCAGAATTTAATGGGCCCGGCTCCATCACCGTCATAGGTGTGAGTTACTTCTGAATTCCCAACCATGATTCACAAAGCATTTTTGAGATTATTAGGGCCTTATTCCATACTTGGGTGTGACCAACTTAAGTCCCTTAAGTAAGCAGCCCTCTTTTTAGTATGTATTGTATAGCAACAGGCATTTTGTATTGCTTTTGTAAAGCACTCCTGTGTGACCATAATGCCTATTGGCTTTGTCAAAGCTTATTATATTCTGGAGTTCATACATAATACTGGTAGGTTGGGTCAAGTAATATTACGACACATCTATATTTTGTTGTTTTAGTAAGTCAGCAAAGACATTTATATTGATGACTAAATAATTAGCTCAAAGCAAACACAAGGAGATGATGGGCGGAGCGCTGAAACATTTCAGACACTAACCCCCAGTCACAGATCTAGGTTGAATCCATCATCGTTCTTTAGCTCACTTCGCCACCCCAGTTCAGATACAGACATATGCAAATCAGTCTTGACCCTGTGCCTCATGGGAACAGTCCAGACTGAACTGCCAAGCCAGGTCTTCCCTGGACCGTAAACAAGCATCCTGGGACCGGTTTCGGGGTAACACCCCTAATCAGCCAGGCTAGCTTGAATCCAGTGGCAAAGTGAGCAAGGGACCCACATCTGGGCTTACCGTGCCAACTTAGGGCGAACAAAGCAAACACAAGGAGATGATGGACGCAACCCTGAAACTTTTCAGACACTCACCCCCAGTCACAGATCTGGGTTAAATCCATCATCGTTCTTTGGCTCACTTCGCCACCCCCAGTTGAGATCCAGCCAAATGCAAATCAGTCTTGACCCTGTGTCTCATGGGAACAGTCCAGACCGAACTGCCAAGCCAGGTCTTCCCTGGAACGGAAACAAGCATCCTGGGACCGGTTTCGGGGTAACACTCCTCATCAGCCAGGCTAGCTTGAATCCAGTGGCAAAGTGAGCAAGGGACCCACATCTGGGCATACCCTGCCAACTTAGGGCAAACAAAGCAAACACAAGGAGATGATGGACGGAGCGCTGAAACTTTTCAGACACTCACCCCCAGTCGCAGATCTGGGTTGAATCCATCATCATTCTTTAGCTCACTTCGCCACCCCATTTCAGACCCAGCTATATGCAAATCAGTCTTGATCCTGTGCCTCATGGGAAAAGTCCAGCCCGAACTGCCAAGCCAGGTCTTCAGCACTCCGTCCATCATCTCACATTTTGTACCTGATTAATGACAACTTAATGATTCAGTTACAAAACCTGATTAATATGCAAGAATTGATAAAGCCAGGCATTATTGCATGTAATATTCAGGTGCAGAGCTATTGTCTTTGCTAAGGGTTCTTTCCTTTAGCACCACATATAGTCTATTTTATATTTGGCAATTGAAAATGACCGTCTTAGAATGGCAAATTAATAAAACAGTATGTTATGAAAATTAAAAATGTCTACCAGTGCATCACAATGTATGCATATGAATACGAACAAATGTGCAGAAATATTGGATTGCTTTCAGTTTTTCTTCAGGACAAGACCATACCAAATGACCCGCCCATCTATCTTGGAATAAGAACAACAATAAGCATTCCAAAATGGCCACCTGTGCATGCGTACTTATTGGTGCTTATGCATCAGCAACTATAAAAAAAATTTTTTGTCATACTTAATTATTAATTCACCTTTTCAACATGGCAGGCAGGCGGCCATTTTCAAATGATAAATCTGAGATGCTGCATAAATGTGTAAAAGAGAGTGGCCCGATGGCAGTGTGTAGGCGCCTGAACCTCATCAGAATCAATTGAAGAAAAGAGCAAGGACCGGGGGCAGGAAGGGAGGATGGAAGAGCATTGGACAAGTGGGGATGGCAAACAGGAAGAGAAGGAGAGCTGGGTGGGGAGGGAGGGAGAATGGAGAAGAGAGTGAGGAAATTGATGTGCTCCCATGGAGTTCTAAAAATGAAATGTAATGGGAACTTGAGAAATAATGCAATCATTTCTTCACATAATTGCTGGAAGGATACAACTCACCCAATAAGAAACCATAGTGAATCAGAAACACTACAGGTGTTTAAGAAATATATGTTATTACATTTGAGGGATACAAAAGTATGTAAGAAGACTTTATCATCTTCCAGAAAGTAATCGGGGAGAGGATGTGGCCTAAATGCTAGGGCAGTCAATCTTCAATCTGGGGAACCGGGTTTGAGTCTCTGCAATGACGCTCAACATCTTGTGATTCTGGGCAAATCACTTAATCTCCCCGTGCCTACAAAAAATTAATGTGTCCTTGTGTAACACAACTGGTGTTCATGTAAAGCGCTCTGATACCTGATACCTTCGGGTCAAGTTCGTGCTATATAAAACTACGAGAAACATTCATGCAATATATTGGATGTCATGCTGATTTATGGGGCATGGGGTTACTAACCCGTTCTGATGGCTGGTACATCTGGACAGGCTCAACCTTCCTTTACAGCACCATCAGGTCCAGGTGTACCATCATTCTGGATGAGGTAGTCAATGATGAAGCATTCTATGAACAATCTGGGGGTGAGAGTCCATAAAACAACCTACAGGTTTTTTTTTTAGCACGACAACCAACCATAACTGTGTAGTGTTTTTACCCTACTGCCACATAAATCGATGGGCCTTATCCAGTATATTATTTTTATAAGGAGAAAAGCTATTGAATAAGGAACAAAGAACTGAGATAGACAAGAAAGCTGTCCAATCATGAGCAAGGGGATGGCAAAAGCCCCTCTTTAAGTATGGAATGCAATGCTGTTCGCAGAAAACAGCTGGTGCCACCTATAGTGAGACTGCAAAGATGATGTGCACTGGTATGCATATATTTACATGTGGAACACATTTCTCAGTTTTTTAAATCTCTATAAGAATTCAGTGAGCGATGGTGGGAATCCCCACAGTCGCAGAATCCCAGGTGCACCGGCATGTCTACCCATCACTCCTTCCCTCGAGGGGAGTAAATTTGCAAACGCTTTCAAAATGGGACTCTACCTGCAAAACATTGGTGACTATATTTACTGTCACAAAGGTGAGTCAAGTGTTTACCAGCTTTTGGGGATGACCTCACTCGCTCACCCATGTACGCTCACAAACTCTACTTAAAGTAAATTTGTTCACACATAAATCTACAAAAGCAGGAGAAATTTCCATTTGATCGGATCCAATTTTTGATGGGAATGTCCCATAATTCAACATTCAAAGGAGGTGAGATTGGGATTTCGTCCATTTAAATGAGTTCCCGTTCACCTAAGTTGAACATCAGCTTCAGAAATAGGGTCCTAATTGAGAATATTTAGCGCAAGTGTAGAGGTTTTCCTAAAATGTGTGGGGAAATCCGGAGTTCATTAATTGTAATCCATCTTTTTACAAGATTGCATAATGTAATGGAAGCCAAGTAATAAACCTGTCATCCGATTTAGTCATTTAAAATGTTAATTCGATTTCTTAATTGGTTAGATTAATTGCACTCGGCACCTCATGCAGTGCTCATAATTATTTAAGAGGGGCCTCCCGTACCTCCCCATGCATTAATTCGCCCCTCAGGAAAGACCTTTCCTAAGGCACAAATGATGGTAGGGATTGCCGGTAACCATGCTATAAATCATATTTAAATTGGTTTGTGGATTAATTTATACTCATTTTCAGGATTTTACTTTCAAAGTCGATTGCAATAGGCTGTGCCGTCTTTAGTCTCACATCAATTGTTTCAAGAAAATAGTCCACCTGGGGTCAGTGCCAGCATCAGTCATCTTCACTAGAGCCTCCAAGACACAGGTGGTTAGGGCGTTGCACATAAAACGCAAGCTAATGGCAGGAAACAGGTCTGAGCAGAAAATATATCCCACTGAGACATTTTCTGCTTCAACCAGTCTCCCCTGAGCAAAATAGTGACGCAAAGGTGCGTAATGTAAAATTTAGTAAATTTCATGTATTTCGCCAACATGAAATTCTCAAACTTTGCAGACATCATTTAAATTTCACACAGGATTATTCTGGAGGCAATTTAAGGCCTGAGTTAGAGTTTGGCAGAAGGGATACTCCCTCACAAACATGAAGGATATCCCGTCCACCGTATTACATGTACATTATGTCCGACTGCGCTCGTAATATAGTGGACGGGATATCCGTCGCGTTTGTAGCGGGGTAACCTATCCACCAAACTTTAAATCAGGCCCGTAGTATTTTGAAGGGGCAGCTCTTGACTGGATGATTTTTCTGCTCTTACACATTAACTTTAAAGGACGCCTGGACAGTGTGTGTCTGAGGAGAGTCCATTTTGTGTCATGGATCCTTCATATTGAAGAAAATTTCATAGAATGGTTTCTTATATTGATATAGACACGGAGTCATTGAAAATGCTCACTAATTAAACAGTGCAAAATGTTACAAATATGTCTGTATATTTTGGATAAAAACATTTAAGGCTTACCTCATATTCCTGTAACCTGTTTATTTGAGATTTGTAAACTTCAAAATAAGTAATCACATGAATATTTCAAAACACTTTGTGAAACTGTGAAGGCGAGTGTTGTGGTTGAATAGAGAGACTCAAGTGTTCTCACTTCAAACTGATGGAATGGTATTTGTTACAGTATTTGTTTCCTTGCTTTCTTGTTTTTTTTTTAATGCTTCCTGTCTATTGCCCCTGCACAAATATGTCATAACATGTTTCTTTGTGCCATAAACAAATAAATGGTTCAGGTAGAAGAGCAGTGTGGTTTTTGCTCCTGTCGGGACATACCTCTTTGGTGAGTCACTCGCCAATCACATGCTGCCTGAGGACCGAAATGAAACACGAAGCAGTGCTCCAGCCAGAATTATGCCAGATACCTGCCTGCCCCAAACACAACGTTTTTAGGTCTCAGGCCTAGCGTTGCAGTGCGCAGCACTGCTCGCGCAGCCCGAGACCTCTTGTATGGGCTTCTGAAAGCTGCCCACACGCTCGTGCGTGTGGTTTTGCTTTCGGAAGCCCACATTGGCTGTAGCGTGTTTTTTTTTTTTTAAATAACGGCACGCAATTGGGCAAAGGCGGGCGCATGTCCCGCCTTTGCTCCGCCCATTCCCGTCCGTGTCTAGGACGCGCATTAGCGCGCGGCACAGACGGCAGGCTCCCTCGCCCCCCTCCTCTGTGGTGCGCGCGCACCACTGGTTTCTATTCCCGCTTTTCCTCCCTCCTTCACCAACTGGCACTAAACTTGGGCACCACTGCGATTAAAATTCAGTCTTTGAACAGGCCACTTTTATTGATGATTAGGCAAACTATTCTAAAGTTGTAAGGTGGGGGAGGGAGGTATGGTGCCACAAACAGCATGGGTTTTCCCACAGCAGATGTTCTGTGTGTATAACTGTGAAAACCCCCTCAAATTCTTGGTTTGGTGAATTTTTTTAGAAGCATTTCGGAGATATAAGGCAAAATGTGAGCGTCCAGTGTACATGCAGTTTTGGGATTGCTAAAAACTTACAGGGAATCGCTCCAGAACAACGAAAATTTAAAAAACGTGCATGCGCCCTTACAGCTCTTGTGCGCCAAGCACCCTCCCTCCCAATGTCCACTGACACCGGAGCGAAATGAAAAAAAAAAATCATGCCGCACAGTGAGAAAGCTGACGCAGCGCTATGCACAGGAGGGTGCTCCTTGTTGATACATGCTGTGGAGGGATCAACAAAAAAATATACGGTCTTCACATCTAGCCTCCCTGCGGCGGGCTAGGGATAATTCCTAGACTGAGATAAAAGATTAAAAAAACCATGCTCCCTGGTCCTGCAGAAGTGGTGGGATGGCTGGGAAGGACTAGCAGCACCTCCACTCACTGCCCTTCATTGGTACCTGTCGCCCACATTGTTGAAATGTGGGTGGTGTTAGTAACCCATGACTCGCACAGTGGGCCATAATGCGGTGGGGCACGGTCGATGGTGCACTCCTGCCTTGCCCATGGATGGAGGGGGACTAAGCAGTATACAATCCCCCCCTGAGTTGCCCAAGTGCTGGGAGTACTTCATAACACAAATTTACCTAAGAATAGGGGGTGATTAGTGCCCCTTCCTGCCTTGCCCAACAAGGGTAAGGGCAGGGATTAAAAAAGAGAAAAAGATGGGCAGCTCACAGCATTCCCAGGGCCCTCTTTGCATTTTCAAAGATGGCGCCCGTGGAGCTCCTCCCTTGCCCAAATAATGCTGCAGGCCACGGGGGACCCAGGCAGCTCAGGGTTCGAATCTGTCTGCATACACGCTTTTAGTTTTAGATATATGAACAGACTATTGTAGAAATGCAGTGATACGTTGCTGCGTCAATAATTGGTCTGTTTCTCAAACAATTGCCATGAAACCCTTCAGGGCATCATTCTGTCTTGCTAGGTATTTTATGACATCCTGGGTCTCATTAAGATACAACACGTATTCTTTGTTTACCGCAGGCTATTGAAACGAGTATAGCCACACTACTTCATGTAATCTGACTCTGGTGGCCCTTTTCACTACAATTTTCAAGAGAAGCGTCTGCAGCCCAAATGTCAGTTGTAGGTCTCTCATGAGGGTCTGTCATGAGGGTTGGAGAACACAGGGCTATGGCCAGGGCAATTGGCATTATGCAATTGTGCAGCTGCAGCGTTTTTCACCTGAATATAGAATTGCCACATTTGCCACATAATCCATCACCTGAAGCATAATCTGCAGGTTGTAACAAAAAAAATAGTTTCTAGTTTAAACGGTTCAAAAGTTACTAAAAGCTCATCAACGCATGTTGCCGCGAAGCTGAAGGCCCTTTCCAAACCTTGACTGGTCATCTTTTTTGTTGCTTATTGCTAAATTTGGGTGTTAAACTGGTACTAATGAGGTGCAACCAATGCCCAGACAGTGTTAACAACTGTAAAAATGACAAAACAATGAAGTAATACTATCACAAAATGTGCCGCATTACGTTGCATAATTTGCCTTTACTTGCCGCATACTTTACTCAGCTCTGCAGCATAATTTGACGCTCACCAGCTGCATAATTCCAGTAGCCCTACCTATGTCCCACCCTGATGTGACTATTGTGGCCCTGCAAAAGATCAAGTCTGTCGCGGTAATACCTTTACAAAAAGTTTTTTTTTTTTTTTAATTGGCCGAATATATGTGGAACTAAAGTAGTAATGGGTTAACTAGTCCGTGGAGTTCCCTACGTTTTGGTGACCTTACTGGAAAAACAGCCCCAGAAAATAGGGTGGACATGCGTCTTGGCATCAAAGAAAATAAGCAATTTTTGTGAACAGTGTTATTGATAACAGGACTATCAGCGACGGGTCTGTATCAAGCTGATGGTTACACTATTAAGAGGGATGACTTTACAGCTCGTTTTCAGGAATGCCCTATGACCAAGGCCACTTAGAATTCCCTGATTCTGCGGCCAAGGCGTTTCCCAGCATAATTATAGAGATACCACATTTTCCACATAATTCATCAACTGCTGCACATTTTGCAGATTTTAACAACAAAAAAATGCTTGCAGCTCAAACGGATCAATAGTTACTAAAAACGCAGGAACGAGAGTAGCAGCGCAGTGGAAGGCCCTTCTAAAAAGTTGTCTGGTCATCTATCAGTTGCTTATTGCTGTAGATGGTTGTTAGACTAGTATTTAGGTGAAATCTTCGATCAGGCAGTGTTAACAAAATAATAAAATAATATGATCACAAATGTGCTGCATAATTTGCTGCTTGTTATCGCATAATTTAGTGAACCCTGTTACATAATTTGGTCTTCCATTCCCACATAATTTTAGTGGCCCTGCCTAGGACATTAAACAACGTAGTAGTACGAGGGTGACAAAATTCAGACTTTAGCTAGAGTGCTGACTTTCCTTTACTGGACAGTAGAGTAGGAGTTGTTACTCCAGTTACATAATCCTGCTTCTACTATGTTTTATACTCTGCATAATTCGATGTGTATTTCTGTTCATTTTTTCACATTTCACTTTTTTCAGCTGGTGATTTTTAGGTCTCGGGCCTAGCGTTGCAGTGCGCAGCCCTGCACGCGCAGCCCGAGACCTCTTGTATGGGCTTTTGAAAGCTGACCACACGCTCGTGCGTGTGGTTTTGTTTTCGCCGGCTGCCATTGACTTTAGCGTGTTTTTTTTTACAAAGTAATGCACGCAATTGGGCAAAGGCGGGCGCATGTCCCGCCTTTGCTCCGCCCATTCCCATCGGTGGCTAGCACGCGCAGCAGCGCGCGTTCGCCTCGCTGCCGCGCTCCCTTTCCCCCCCGCTCCTCTGTGGTGCGCGCGCACCACTGGTTTCTCTTCTAGGCCTTCCAGATAACCGAAAGTAAAATGTTCGTAGTGTGAGCGCCCATGCCTGAGCGCTCTGGGTCTTATGGTCTAAAAGTGTTGGAACGAACCATTATTTCCCCGACACCCGCAGCTGTGTTATAGGCTCGCGCATTCGTTCGCAATGCAGAGCGTCCAAGACAATCTCATTGAAAATATGTACATTTTGCAAGGAAAGAGCGCAGCAACACATTTTTTGTACCCAAAGAGTCACTAGTGCGTCTTCTGGAATTGGTCTTCCTAAGCAAGTTAATTTTTTTTCATTTGCGTTTTTGCCAGGTCGCCGGCAACGTTTTGTTTTGGGAGCGCGTGCTGCAGCGCACTGTCATCACTTTACATGCGGCTGTTCACGTAGTCAGACTGTTCAGCTGTTTTACATTGCAGCAGATTAATAAAGGTCTCTTTGAGAAAGCTGGCAACAATTTGACGATACTTGTGTATTTTTGGAGGGCGGCACGGCCTGTGGTGGTTCTTCTAAGTGCCTGGCTGCGCAATTGCATTTTTACACAACTTAAATATTACAAGGTGCAGTTCGTACACTACTCTTTTATGTGCTTTCTCTATAAAGAGCATATATAATGCCCCTATAATGTGGCCACGCGAGGTGAGAAAAGGGCCTGCGTTAACACGCTTCTATAAAGTTTTCAAAAACCACGTTAGGGGGTACTGAGCCAGACGAGGCCTGGGTGGTTCGCCAGCGCCTAGATTTTAACAGCAGAAATTAGGAGCCCCATATGCAGCCTTCATGTGTCTTAACAGCTTGCTTTAAATGCGTAACGTGGTTGTGCATTCTTTTCGTCCTGGTGGCAACTGTGCATTAGTGCCACCCGCCTCCCATCAATGGAAAGGGAAGAGTGCGCACCAGCGCATTGAAGAGAAAAGATGAAGGAGGTGGGAAAGGCCCGGCATCCCACTGCTTCGGGACTGCAGAAGAGCGCGGGCTCTGCGTGCAGCTGTACCAAGGATTTCACACAATGCGGGGAGTGGGGCTAGTTCCGTCCCGGAGGGCCAGGCGGACAGACTGGGTCCCATAAGCAAGTGGGATGGAAGACCAGTGCAGAAGAGTATTAATCCCTACCGCAGGCTTACTGGGAGGTCAGACATGCCAAGTGCCAGGGATTAAAGCCCCGGGTCCCTCCCATTTCTCTTCCCTATTGACTTACCTTGACGCTAATTTAAACCTGTGGCAAGAATCAAAAAGGGCTGTCGCATACCTTCTAAATAAAGATTCCTGCTCACCCGACGTGTCCCCTCCTTTTCTTCTTTTTTTAAAACCGTAAGTAGCAAATTGCCTGCTATAATTATTTTTGAGAGGCTGGTATGTTACTCCCCACAGTAATTGGCTTTGCCATTTATTAATGGATTACATAGAAAACCTGGAAAAAAGAGTTGCTTTGTAGTTTGGAGCTTCATCTGAGGGGTCACCTGCTGGGCTATTCTGTACTGCATACTTTCTTTACTGTCTTGTTTAAATTTGATCCGAATCTGATGGCAACAAGTTTCTTTTTTTCTTTTTTTCACTTGAGGCTGCTTTGTTGGTACGTTTGACACCCCCTTTTAGAACCAGGGTTTTTGCGGCTTTCATTTGTTTTAATGCAGGTGTTATTCCTTAGTGTAGAGGAAACGTCTGTAATTTTCATTTTTGTCAGGTCTTCCCTTTTTTTTCCCATCACAAGCAAAGCTCCGGCAGTATTTCCCCCTGGGGTCATGGCCGACTTGATGACCGCTATTGCAGGGTACACAGATCACCACGCATTGACAGATGTTCGCTTTATGCTAGGTGTGAAATGTGAAAGTGCACCTGATCACATTCTTAAATATGAAACCCTATGATTTTCTTGAAAAATTGCTTTGAAATCGAAAGTAACAAGAAAGTAGATATTTGGAGGGCACTCTACCAAAAATCTAATCACATCAAGTCCATATCGACATTACGTATATCGTTTAACAAACCAACCTATTTTTTTTAGCTACGCAACTTAAATTCCCTACCGTGGTTATGAGTTTTAAATTCAAAATATACTTTTGGATAAGGAAAATCCCCTTGAATTAGTAAGCAACATGTGCTGAAGCTTCACATAATGGTACCGTTTGTGCCATAACTGAATCTGAAAAATATTTTTTCAGTAAAACATTGCTTTTCATTTATGCCTAGTGCCAAATTAGTAGCTGCCTGTGCACTATATCCTTACTGCCCCATAATTTGGAATGGGCTGGTAATCCCAATTCAGCCTCTAACTAGCGTTAGAAGCCAAATCAAAATTCAGAAATCCAAAATGTTCTTGCCAAAACCTGATGGCTTTGTAGATAAAGCCTCTTCATTGGATTAGGCTTCAGTAGACCCAGTGATACTGCAGGACAGTTATGCATGCAACCAGTACTTAATTTGTAAAAAAAAAAAGTGCCAGGGCCCTTGTCAGGAGGCCACTGCAGCTGCACCAGCCATTGCTCCTGCCAGCGCTGGCAGTGACACGACCTACACAACTTCTGACCGTCACACTCCTACAAGGTTGACAATTCAGACTATTCCAGGTCACCCAAAGCTATAAGAATGGCTTGGGTGGCAGTTATTACTCATTTTTAATTTATCTTAAATTATTAAACAACTGTTGTGCTCATTTCGAAAGTAGACAAACAGCGCCACCATGTGGTGGACTGTAACAAGTGTCGGTGTTGACAGTTATGTGCCAGTGCCGAGCACCGCATACCACCGGCTCAAATTAAGCACTGCATGCAAAGTAGTAGCATGTCTGGCAGCTTCCTTCAATTAATCATTTTACAGCACATCACAACAAAATGATACATAAAGCAACCAAACAATGCCAGCAGGCTTAACACAGAGACTAGTCAACAGTAATCAGTTCTCTTAATGGAGGTACTTTAAGCAGAAATAACAGAGTAAGCAAAGAAAGGGCATCCCCCTACAAAATGGCCATAGGCCCACAGGGGTGCTGTATTCACAACGTAGGAATAGAGAAACAGCACTTTTACTCAGTGCTAAGCATGAGCTGGTGTTGCAGGTGGGAGCCACCGGCACTCATTTTTGGGAACCAGCACTTATTTTTCCTCATCAGACTTGGATCCAGAGCAATAGAGAGACAAGCATTTGCAATGCAATAGGTCTCGCATTTGCAAGAGTTTAAGCTATTGCCATCGTAAATAACAATGCCTTTTATTTATGTTTTTAAAATCAACACATAAATAAAAGGCAATGTCATTTACAATGGCAATAGCTCAAACTTGCGTAAATCTGAGACCTATTGCATTGCAAATGCTTGTTTCTTTCAGCTGTCTGGTCATTCATTTCCCAAAAGGTCCATTTTAACCATCATAACCTAAAACTTGTCCGCCATCCACCCTCTCACTCTCTGAAAGACACACATCACCACTGCAGCCTGAATACTGCCAGCCATACTGCTCTACCTGGAATAGTTGCCTGAAGGGGGGGCATGACCTTGACTTCCTTGTTCTTCTTTTTACTGTAGAAAGTGCTTGGGAGGCAGAGAGTGATAATGTTGGGCATGTTTCTTATTTGAACTCTTGATGAACAAATTTAGCTGTCTGGAGAATTGCATGTCATGAATTCTTTAAAAAGTACAAGAAGAAGAAGTCTAGAGATAGAGTTAGTTGGCTTTGGGTCAACTTCCTTCTGCAATCAGCATTCATAGGCATGTGTTTTAATGGTCTGCCATTTTTGGGGTGGAGTGTCCATCAAATCCACAGCTTTTCGTGCACGATTGCATTCTGTCATTAACTTTACATTATGGTGCTGGTCATGGGCAATAAAGTGGTTCCTTTCAATGCCCTCTCCTCCAATCTGACGTGTACAAAAAAATTACAAAAAAGTGATTAATGGAATGCTTGAATTAATCTCAGCCATTGGCAACTACTCTGGGCCGCATCCCGGTCCATTGTTATTTTGCAAACCATGCCACCTCGGAATGGACTTAGCCATATACAAATTCTTCTCTAACCTGGCATTCGCCACCATGTCCGGGTTACTAATGTGGGCCGTCATGCTCCCGCTGTTGGTCTTCTGTTCCTCTCTCCTTTCCATGGACCACATTGCATAAGTTCCAAGCACCCGCTTGTCATCGTCATGCTGCTCTTTTTTGCTCCTTCTTCCTCCCACTGCGCCACTCTTCACTATCTGTCAGTGCCTGACAGAACCTGTCATGGTGCCTTTGCTGCTCCTTTCTCCATCCGAATGGTCACTGCTCACCATCTGTGAACATTCAGTGAGATCTGTTATTCTGCCCCTGCTGCTCCTTCTGCCCCCTGACTGGTGTGGATTAAACCATCTGAATTTTTTCAGGTTCATCCTGCATTCATAGATCTGTCCCATGTCCTGCACTGAGCTAATGCAGAACACTAAAAAAAAAAAAAATTACAAGGGGATTGCGCCAGCTGGGCATCACTTTTTAGGATGCTCGGGGGCGCAATGCCCTGCTCCATATTTACAACGCAGCTTTAAGCCACTTTTTGTAGGCTTAATGCGGCTTTGTAAATATCGTACTCTTTCACGTACGTATCTGCATGAAATGGGTGCAATGGGTGTTGCTGTGGACATTCCCCCACATCACCCATCGCCTTTTGATGCCGTCCCAGTTTTACAAGGATCTGTGGCAGCGCTGAAAACTAACACCACTGAAAAAGCAGGCATTAGATTGGTGCAACAAGGAGAAATACTTTAATTTCTCCTAGTTTTTGCTCTTTCTATGTGTGCTGCATTCTGCAGAACACATAGAAGGAGCAAATCGCCTTTAATGTTTGTTTATGTGCAGGAAGGTCTCCCATCCTGTATATAAACAATCATCCCTGCAACGCAGGCACCTTTGCATCATGGCGCAAGGGTGTCTGTGTTGCCGCCAGGCAGCTATCTTTAGCACCAGCACAAGGGAAACACATGGGTGCGCTGTATTCTTGCAAATAAGGCACATCCCTGTGTTTTTAAATAATGCAGCGTTGCACTGCTAAATTGCTTGCAGCGCCATTTCTTTGTAAATATACCCCTAAATGTCCCATGTTTTTGGTAGAGCACATCCCAGTAACTGATTGTGATCCCTGTGAGGCTCTGACTAGGATGAGTTCACATCATCATAGAAGTGCAGAGGATTCTCTGCACTTGAAAAAATGGCAGATGTCTGAATAAGGTCAAGTGAGGAGGGAACATCGGCCGGCCTGCTGCTGTCCAGTACCCGGAAAAGTGCCATGAGAGTGAACTTCGCCTCACTGACCTGCAGGAGACTGGCACCCATGCCTTCCAGCCTACTGCAACACCGCCACCTTCCACACACATTTGACAGTTCGTTCTTCCTGCAAAATCTGTAGACCTGGTGCACTGGTGCCTAGTGATGCTGCTCCCACTCCTTGTGCCTGGCTGTCCATGTCTGGCATGTCTATGAACTCCCATTGGTTCCTTTACCCCTTGTCACGTGTATCCAGCTACCACCCACCAGCAGCGCCTCTACATAAAGCACCATGTAGCCCGCCTTCGTGACGCTCTGCCCTACTCTGCTGTCCCTATGTGTGTCCCTTATCATTGCAGACCCTCTCTGAGCTGCCATGCCTCTGCAGCTTCTCTGTGCCCCAGTGTTGGGCAAGGTGGTCGAGCGTCGTAGCCTTGGCAAGTGAGCACACATGCCCATTAAAAATAGCAGAGAAAGAGAAATGCCTTGTTGGCCTTTTGAAAAAAAAACACCCAAAAACTTTTTTTGCATTTTTCTTTAGTACCTCCAGTCATCCTGAAAGTAGTCGCCTTGCCAAAAAACGAATGAATTGGATGACTTCGAAGAAAATTCTTCAGTGTTGAGCCCAGTCATGAACTGCTATTGAGGGCCTCAAATCATGCGAAATCTGGTACTTGTGCCATTAGGATTGCTATCTGCGGTGAGCAGATCAAGATTGTTACCCCCTGTGCTGCAGTGAGTACTAATTGTCAGAAATATCCTGTTCCCAACCAGTGTCTACTTTCTAAAAAATATATGAGTGCAGGGACCCAAAGTTTTTCTTAGGAGCCCACTGCCGGCATTACCAAATGTCGGGCTAGCCACCACCCACCTCATTCCTCTTTCTTCCGCCACTCTACCCTGCATGTCTCTTTCTCTCAATCTTGCAGGTCCTTTATTATGCTCCTTTCTCTCTTTGTCACTGTTTTCTCATCTTTCTCTTCCTTCTCTTCCTCCATTTTTGCCTGTCTCTCTTATTCTAGGTTCCAGTTCAATAATGAAAAAAGAAGTCATGGACCCCAAAACTGTGTACCCACCATCTGCAATCACTGGTACAAATTAAGCACCATGTCTGGCTTATCGTAATGTGAAGGCAACAAAGTACTACACAATGTTGGTGCCATTGTTCACCATATATTCTTAAGAGGGAAATGCTCATTTAGTCGAGCCTACTGCACAATCGACTGGAAAGCGCAGACATCTTTCTGGATCTCGAACGCCCTCCACACAAGATGTTAGACGGTGTCAGGATCACGTAGTCCTGCATGCTGGGCTAGAATTTTGTTTGACTTACACAAATCGTCCCCCTGCCTTTATACTGCATTAGCATTAAAGTAACATGTCGCAGCCCCAGGGCCGGCTCCTCCAATGGAGCGGAGGAGTGTCCCCCCTCTTAAATGCCCCTAAAGCCCCCCTAGATAAAAAATAAAATGGCAATTCATTACCATTTTATTTTTCAACGTCCCGTCCTGAACGTAGCGTCAGGACGGGGCGGGGCCTGCTGAGTGACAGCAGGGATGACAGCAGTGGACGACAGCAGTGGACAGAGGGCTGCCTTTGCACTGTTTAAAGTGTGCATGTCTCTTTGGTCGGCTGTCTTGGGACGGCCAGCCAGACATGCGCAATTTAAACCTCTCCACCCAGCTGTCTTAAGACAGCTGGGCTGAGAGTAAGTGCAAGCCTCTAGTGTGCTGTGGAGCTCCCTCCAATCAGGGCGCTGCTCACATGAGCAGTGCCAGGATTGGGAAAGGGAGTTTACTCGTGCCCGTAGCCCTGCACTCGAGAAAGAAGAGGTCCAGAGTGCAGGCCGTGTAAGGTAAGTGTTGCTTTTTAATTGTTTTACCCCCCCCCCCCACAGGCCTCCCCCCGTAGATGCCAGCCACCACTGGGCAACCCAATAAAACCACCTCACTAAATATACTATGAACATTTTTATAGTTCTGTAGAAGTTAGCAAATAAACATAAGTTGTCCTCAAGCATGTGCGAAGCCAACTAATCATATGTCAAATATTCCATGTTACATTGCATGGGTTGTTTCTAGTATACACACCGACAAATTAGCGGAGGACATGGGGCCTTGTGGCTAGAGCGGCTGACTGGGGAGCTGGGGAACCGATTAGAATCCCGGCCTCAGCTCAAAATCCTGCGATTGTGGGCAAAACCACTCCAGCTCTCTATGCCTAAAAAAATGTGTGAATTAGTCTGGTGCTTATTTAGAGTGCCCTGTTGCCCTTGCTAGGTTCGCTGTACAAAAAAATAAAAACATATATTGGTGTAGTGCATAATATTCTAACACTAAAAAGTTGTACCATGCTATTAATGCTGTTGCTCTCTGAAATCAAAACAAAGTACTCTGAGTCTTTCTACTTGAAATGAGTAAATGACAAGGGCATTCAAAATTCAATGAAAGAGTTATGTGTTCATAATACCTGCCGCAGCAAATTATAGGGTGGAGTACTGAGCCCCCAATGTTGTGTACCACCTATCATCTCACTCTGGAAAATGTTCATTGAACCCAAAATAGCTCTTCATTTTTCCTGTTGTTTATTGCGATACCGCAGAATGTGTGTCACAATATCGATCTAACTATAATTCCAACTCTCAATATATCATTAAGGTAAATGTTGATTTGATATTATGGACTTGATATATCCGTAGATCCAGAGGGGCAACTGTGAGAAGGTGGCCTGGTATATGCGGTCCACTAATTAAAGTGGGCACCCTGTACCAGTCCACACACCCTTATGATGTATGAGGTCAAAGATAACCTTTAGAAAGCTGTCCTAGTGGTAGCTGTGAAGAGCAGCCTTCAGGCTTAGTCTTGAAGGAATGTAAAGCAGCTTGTTTTACCAGAATATCACCTCCTGAATGACTAAATGAAAGGAGAACCACACAGTAGTTATTTAAAAATATGTATTTATTAATATAAACACTCTCTACTAGTCTCTACACGAGATTAGAACACAAAGCACACAATACTGAATCAATAGAACATCCGTAAGTAGCACAATACACATCGAGCTCCAGGGGGAGACCGAACCATATACTAAAAAAATGGTATAACAATCACGACTTGACTAGACACAGTACCTAGAGCACGTAGAATCACTGGGACCCCAAGGAACCACCCAAGGCAGTGAAACAGGGGGCCCACGGATCACGGGTGCAGTGAGGAAACACGACCGCGCGCTCCGTACAACTCTATGGGAAAGTCGCGGTTGCAAAGTTATAGTTTAAGGACACTTCTACGAGGACTTCAAGCAAACCCTTTGGAACATAGGAGGTTCTAGAGCCAATCCACCAGTGAGTACTGAGGTACCCGTGTTATCTATCCCAGAGGAGCCGGGTGCATAGGGGTCAATTGGTGTCGGAAACCTTCGTTTTTTTCAATGAAGAGTAGCGAAGAAGTGCTGCTGCCGGGACGGTGAAGAGTGTCCGGTGGAATCCAAGCCTGGATTCTAGGTGAGAGGAACCTGAAAGCAGAGGGGACAGAGTCTGGGTCACTTCAGGTGACCAGGGGCTCGGTAGTCGAATGCCCACGGATGTCGGGTGCTTCAGGTGCGAAGAAGGGATGCTTGACTCTGCAGCCACGGGGACCAGGAGATGTCGAGGACAACCAGGATCCGGAGGTGAGCTGTCCCACAAAGGATGTCGAGTGCTGAGGGGTCGATGTCCGGCTGGAGCACCAACAAGCCTTGGCAAATGCAACCCATGCAGGAAGGACAAACAGGTTACGGTGTGGACCAGCAAGGTCCAGGGGACTCTCCAAGCAATGGGGAGTCAGGGTACGTCTGGAGCAACCAGGGAAGTCCAAGAACAAACAAGGTGACCCTCATCAGGACCCACAGGCCAACGGACCAGGGATCGCGAGGAGACCTCAAGCAAGTCTGCAAAGCACCAGCCCACGGAGCACTCAGTGTGAGGAGGCCGGATTTCTTTGGTGCAATTACTGCTCGGGGTCAGGACTACTCGGAGTCCAATGCACAAGCTCAGGGGTTGCCAACAAGCATATGCACTTGCAAATGTACGCAGTGCACAGGGGTTCGGGTCACGGGGTCCCCACAAGGGATACTGGTCTCAGAGTCACTGACAGGGCAGATCGACCTCAGGGACCTTTGGAAACCCACCTCCTGTGTTGCTGAAATCTTCGGAGTCCTCAGGAGCTTGGGAGATGCAAGCTGGTCAGATGCGCTTAGGTGCCTGCTAGTGCAGGGGAGTAACTCCTCTACTCCAAGGGAGATTCTTCAGTCATCCAGCGTCATGCAGACAGTCGAAGTACTTGGTTTTTTCTTAGTAGAATCTTGTCCAGGTAAAATCCAAAGTCCTGTAGCCAGGTAACCCACTTTATACCCACGGGAAAGGGTTGGACAGATTCGGGGGACCTTCCTAGGGGAGGGGCAGGACAGAGGGGTGGCTACACCCATGTCCTTTGTCCAGTTACGTGCCAGAGCAGGAGCCAATGGCTCCCAGAACTGGTTTGAGCTGGACTATGCACAGGGACACCAAATGTGCCCCAGTGCAGACTTTCTGGCACTCTCAGAGTGCACCCACCCAGCCCCAATACACTAAACCCTGTCTGGGAGGTGGTCACACCTCCCTGTGACAGGATGCCTATTGTCATGCCTTCCTCTGCTCAAGCTTCGCTCAGCAGCAGGAGAGCAGAATCATGTCTGTGGCTGGCAGCGTCCATTTTGTGCTACCCGGGTCGAGAAAGCTGGTACCGGGTAGACTGGTGACCCACAGTAGTGGTTTCAGAAGGGTGGAATCATACCTCCCACACCAGTTACTAGTGTGGAGGTATGATTCGAAGATGTTTGACACCGAACACGACATTTTTCTAAGCAGCCGTTTTAAAGTTAGCATTTACCGCGAGGTTATAATGCAACTTAACCTATATGTCTGGCTGCATCACCGACAACCCCAGAGAATGGTCTCCGAAGGCTGCAGAGGGGCTCTGCTCTTGCAGGGGCACCCTCTCACGTAAAACCCAGCACCCGGCCTTCAGGATTGATAAGGCCTGCCATAGGGGTGACTGGTTTTTAAGTGTAGTGATTTAGATAGATATAGTGAACCTATATCTAAGTAAGTGGTGCAAGCACCAGCTTACACAGGCTGCTGTAGCAGACCTGTTGTGTCATTTTGAATGGCCTCTCATGGGTGGCATAATATATGCTTCAGCCCATGGGAGGCCTCTGGGGTACCTATGCCCTGGGTACACGGTGTACCATATACTAGGGACTGATAAGGGTACCCCAGTATCCAATCTGGAGTGTACCTAAAGTACATACATAGCAATTTAAGGGAGAAAGCAGATAGACTGGGGTCCTGGATAGCAGGATCCCAGTCAGACTAGTCCAAAAACAGTGAGACATCAGCAAAACGTGGGGGTAACCATAAGAAGCAGATACTACTTTCCTACACAACCCCCCCCCCCAAACGCAAGGACATTAAACTAACCTTGACCAGTTGAGTCTTCATGTTCTAAGTGGAAATATCTGGAGAGTCCATCTGCATTTGCATGGTTACTCCCAGGTCTATGTTCCACTGTATAGTCCATCCCCAGTAGGGAAATGGACCACCTCAAGAGTTTGGGGTTTTCACCCTTCATCTGTTTTAGCCATAAGAGGGGCTTGTGGTCTGTCTGAACAATGAAGTGAGTGCCAAACAGGTATGGCCTCAGCTTCTTCAGAGCCCAAACCACAGCAAAGGCTTCCCTCTCAATAGCTGACCAACGCTTCTCTCTGGGGGTCAGCCTTCTGCTTATGAAAGCTACTGGCTGATCCTGACCCTCCTCATTCAATTGTGATAACACAGCCCCTACCCCCAATTCAGATGCATCTGTTTGAACAATGAATTGTTTGGAATAATCAGGACTCTGCAGAATGGGAGCAGTGCACATTGCCTGCTTCAGGTCATCAAATGCCTTTTGACAGCTAACTGTCCACTGAACTTTCTTAGGCATTCTTTTAGAGGTAAGATCATTTAAGGGGGTCACTATAGATCCATAACCCTTAAAAACCTCCTGTAGTACCCAGTCAGGCCCAAGAAAGCTCTGACCTGAGTCTGGGTAGTTGGAGCAACCCAATCCATAATGGTTTGGATTTTGCTCTGCAATGGTTGAAACTGGCCTCCACCCACAAGGTGGCCCAGGTACACAACCTTACTCTGCCCTATCTGGCACTTGGTGGCCTTGATAGTGAGGCCTGCTTTTGCAGGGCCTCCAGAACATTTCTCAGGTGGACCAAGTGATCCTCCCAGGTGGAGCTAAAGACAGCAATATCATCAAGATAAGCTGCACTATAGGCTTCCAGACCTGTGAGAACTTTATTCACCAGCCTTTGAAATGTGGCAGGTGCATTTTGGCATCACCACAAATTGGTAGTGCCCACTATGGGTTGAGAATGCTGTTTTTGGTTTAGCATCCTCAGCTAATCTGATTTGCCAGTAACCAGTTGTCAGGTCAAATGTACTTAAGAATTTGGCAGAGGCCAAAGTGTCAATAAGTTCATCTGCCCTTGGAATTGGATGAGCACCAGTCCTAGTGACTGCATTGAGTCCCCTGTAGTCAACACAGAACCTCATCTCTCTCTTACCACCCTGGGTGTGAGGTTTTGGTACTAAGACAACTGGGCTAGCCCAGGGGCTATCTGAGGGCTCAATCACTCTTGTTCCAACATTTTCTGGACTTCAGTCCTGATACAGTCCCTGACATGGTCAGGTTGCCTGTAAATCTTATTTTTAACAGGCAGACTGTCACCTGTGTACACCTCATGTGTACACCAGGTAGTCTGACTTGGAGTCAGTGAAAACATGTGTCTGTACTGATTGAAGACCTTCCTACAATCAGTCTGTTGCTGTTCAGTGATGCTGCCTGCCAAGGCTACACCATCAACTGAACCATCATCAGGGTTCTGTGAGAGTAGGTCAGGGAATGGATCACTCTCTTCTTCCTGCCCTCATCAGTATCCATGAGCAAGCCCATGTCTGCCCTGTCCACATATGGCTTGAGCCTGTTCACATGGAGCACCCTGTGGGGGCTCCTGGGAGTTCCAAGGTCCACCAGGTAGGTAACCTCTCCCTTCTGCTCAAGAATGGTATGGGGCCCACTCCACTTGTCTTAGAGAGCTGCTGGGGCCACAGGCGCCAACACCCACACCTTCTGTCCTGGCTGATACACAGTCAAAACAGCCTTTTGGTCATGCCAGGCTTTCTGTAATTCCTGGCTAGCCTCAAGGTTTTTGGATGCCTTCTTCATATACTCAGCCATCCTGGAGCAGAGACCAAGTACATAGTCCACTATGTCCTGTTTAGGAGGTTTGAGAGGTAACTCCCATCCCTCCTTAACCAAACATAAGGGACCCCTAACTGGATGTCCAAACAGAAGTTCAAAAGGGCTGTAGCCAACCCCCTTCTGAGGAACCTCCCTGTAGGCAAAGAGAAGGCCGGGCAAAAGGATATCCCATCTATGCCTGAGCTTGTCAGGGAGACCTTTTATCATGCCCTTGAGGGTTTTGTTGAATCTATCAACTAACCCATTGCATTGTGGGTGATAGGGTGTGGTGAATTTGTAATTCACTCCACACTCCTTCCACATAGCAGTAAGATAACCAGACATAAAGTTTGCACCTCGGTCTGATACCACCTCCTTAAGGAAAACTGACTCTGGAAAAGATTTCCAGGAGGGCCCTGGCCACAGCAGGAGTTGTGGTGGTCCTAAGGGGTATTGCCTATGGATACCAAGTGGCATGGTCCACCACTAGTATGAATCTGTGCCCAGAAGCAGTTGGAGGATCCATGGGACCAACAATGTCAATCCCAACCCTCTCAAAGGGAACCCCCACCACAGGTAGTGGTATCAGGGGGGCCTTTGTAATACCACCTGCCTTACCACTGGCTTAGCAAGTGATACAGGAGCGACAAAACTCCTTTGTGTCTTCTGACATGTGAGGCCAGTGAAAGTGAGGGACAACCCTGTCCCAGGTCTTGCTTTGGCCTAAGTGTCCTGCTAATGGGATGTCATGTGCCAGTGTTAATAGGAAACCTCTAAACTTCAGGGGTATAACCAACCTCCTGGTAGCACCAGGCTTGGGGTCTCTACCCTCTGAATATAGAAGTCCATCATCCCAGTAGATCTTGTGGGACCCACTGGCACTCCCAGCAGCCTCAGCAGCAGCTTGCTGTCTGAGGGGTTCAAGAGAGGGGCAGTTCAGCTGCTCCTGGCTCAGATCTGCCCTGGAAGGGCCCCTGTCCCCAAGAACTCAACCTGGTCAGGTTCAAGTTCCTCTGAGACAGTTCCTTCACAGGGACTGAGATCATCTCCCTCAGGAGACTGATCCTCACTCTGAGGCAGGGGGGAAGACACTGCCTTACCCCTACTGCTCCTTCTCTTGAAAGGCACCTGGTCCATCATTTCAGGATCCAGGGCCTGTTCAGTGGAAGACATTTTTGCCTGTGACCTAGTCATGGCAAACACATCTGCAGGGATGCCCAACATTTCTGCATGTGTCCTGAGTTCCACTTCAGCCCAGGCTGAAGTTTCCAAATCATTGCCCAACAAGCATTCCACAGGGAGGTCTGAGCTAACCACAACCTTCTTACGGCCAGTTACCCCTCACCAGGTGAAATTCACAACTGCCAAGGAATGGTCTGTCCTGACATTGCTAGCATTGCTCACTTGGTACATCTCACCAAGTATGATCTGGTCAGGGCCCACAAGATCTTTTGTCACCATTGTGACACTTGCTCCTGTGTCCCTATATGCCATGGCCTCCTTTCCATTTATCAAAGGCTGTTGTCTGTACTTGCCCAGGTTACTGGGACTGACAAATAAGGAGGCAATATCCATGCCTCCATCACAGACCAACACAGCCTGAGTTGGAATTCTGACTAGGTCAGAACCCATCTCAGTTCCCAGGGTTAACCCTACTATACCCTTGTTTCCAGTATCACCACTTGGAGCTGAACTAGGGGGAACAGTTGCCTTTAGGGGCAGTGGTGGTGTTGGCAGGAGGATCCTTGGCCCTTGAACAATTGGCATCTCTTGTCCAATGGGTTTTCTCCTTACACAGGAAGCACCAAGGTTTCTTTTTATTTTTACCCTTGTTAGATTGTGACTCCCCCCCAGATGCAGGTTTTTGGGGCCCTTGTGAAGACTTCTGGTCTTTACCCTTCTCCCTACCCTTATCTGGAGTTTTAGCATCTTGCTCCTTTTGGTCACCACCTTGATTCTGAGTTTTCTGCTTCACCCTGGTTCTGACCCATTTGTCTGCCTTCTTTCCCAATTCTTGGGGAGAGGTCAGATCAGAATCAACCAAGTACTGATGCAACAACTGGTTTTGGCAATTATTAAGGATCTGCTCCCTCATAACTAAATTGTACAATCCTTTAAAATCATTCACTTAACTGCCAAGTAACCAGCCTTCCAGAGCCTTAGTAGCACAATCTACAAAGTCTACCCAGTCCTGAGTCTGTGTCTTCTGGGTGTCTCTGAACTTAATCCTGTACTGTTCAGTGGTTAAGCCAAACCCATCAATGAGAGCACTCTTCAGGACTGAATAATTGTCAGCATCCTCTTCTCTAACAGTGAGGAGCTTATCTCTACCTTTGTCAGCAAAGGAGAGCCACAAGATAGCTGCCCACTGCTCCTGAGGGACCCTCTGTACCTTACAGGCCCTCTCAAGTGCAGTTATCCATTTGTGGATGTCATCCCCACTGTGGTAGGGAGGGACTATCTTGTTCAGGTTCCTATGATCATGAGTATACTCCTTAACCCTAGGGACACGGTTGCTGCCACCATGGGACTCTAGTCCCAATCTCTTTGTAGCTCTCTGGAGCTCTAGGGATTCCCTGTTCTAGGGCCAACTGCTCCTTCTTGAGCCTAAGCTTGATTTTCTCAAGCTCCAGAAGTTGGCACTGTCTGTAATAAGAGGATTCCCTCCTATTTGATATGGAAATCCCTACAGAAGTTCCTGAGTGTCGAGATTCTACAGAGGGAGATCTGGATCTCCTAGGTAAACTCTGTACTCTTCCTGGTGGAGTAAAGAGAGGGCCACTGGGGCCTTCTCCCCACCTAAAGGAAGATCTATGTTGTCCAGGTTAGAATCATTTTGATCCTCCTGGCCAGGGTTTGAGTCCAGGTCAAAGAAGGTTTCACTTCCTGGCCTTTCCTCATTCCCTGCCCCACCCACTCTATCTACCTCATCAGACCCTGGGGTCTTCCTAAGGTCATCCAAGAGCAAAATCTCAATGAGACGTTGGGTGTTTGCACCTCTCCCTGTCCTCAACTTCCTAGACACACACATGGCTTTCAATTCCTGGAATGAGAGGCCATTGTACCTAGTTGGCAGAGAGCCACTGGCCTCTCCTCTAGAAGACATACTAGTGTTATGTGGTGTAGGAACTACCTAACCTAGTGGAGACTAAACTCTCTTGAGTTGGAGAAAGGGTGTGCTAGACCCTTGACTTACCCAACTCCAAGTTCAGTAGAACTTACTTATTCAAATCTTGATGTATTATATGTGCCTAATACTTAGTGGTTTTCAGTTAATCCCTCAATGAGATTTATCTGGTAAAACAATAGCAAGCTTGAATCCCAACAGCTGCACACCAATGTGAGAAGGTGGCCTGGTATATGCTGTCCACTAATTAAAGTGGGCACACTGTACCAGTCCACACGACCCTTATGATGTATGAGGTCAAAGATAACCTTTAGAAAGCTATCCTAGTGGTAGCTGTGGAGAGCAGCCTTCAGGCTTAGGCTTGAAGGAATGTAAAGCAGCTTGTTTTACCAGAATATCACCTCCTGAATGACTAAATGAAAGGAGAACCACACAGTAGTTATATAAAAATATGTATTTATTAATATAACACTCTCTACTAGTCTCTACACGAGATTAGAACACAAAGCACACAATACTGAATCAATAGAACATTCGTAAGTAGCACAATACACAGCGGGCTCCAGGGGGAGACCGAACCATATACTAAAAAAATGGTATAACAATCACGACTTGACTAGACACAGTGCCTAGAGCACGTAGAATCGCTGGCACCCCAAGGAACCACCCAAGGCAGTGACACAGGGTGCCCATGGAGGACGGGTGCAGTGAGAAAACATGACTGCGTGCTCCGTACAACTCTATGGGAAAGTCGCGGTTGCAAAGTTATAGTTTAAGGACACTTCTACGAGGACTTCAAGCAAACCCTTTGGAACATAGGAGGATCTAGAGCCAACCCACCAGTGAGTACCGAGATACCCGTGTTACCTATCCCAGAGGAGCCGGGTGCATAGGGGTCAAGTGGTGTCGGAAACCTTCGTCGTTTTCAATGGAGAGTTGAGAAGAAGTGCTGCTGCCGGGAAGGCGAACAGTGTCCGGTGGAATCCAAGCCTGGATTCTAGGTGAGAGGAACCTGAAAGCAGAGGGGAGAGAGTCTGGGTCACTTCAGGTGACCAGGGGCTCGGTAGTCGAATGCCCACGGATGTCGGGTGCTTGAGGTGCGAAGAAGGGATGCTTGACTCTGCAGCCACAGGGACCAGGAGACGTCGAGGATGACCAGGATCCAGAGGCGAGCTGTCCCACGAAGGATGTCAAGTGCTGAGGGGTCGATGTCCGGGGCTTGTGCAACCCACGCAGGAAGGACAAACAGGTTACGGTGTGGACCAGCAAGGTCCAGGGGACTCTCCAAGCAATGGGGAGTCAGGGCACGTCTGGAGCAACCAGGGAAGCCCAAGAACAAACAAGGTGACCCTCGCCAGGACCCACAGGCCAACGGACCAGGGATCGCGAGGAGACCTCAAGCAAGTCTGCAAAGCACCAGCCCACGGAGCACTCAGTGTGAGGAGGCCGGATTTCTTTGGTGCAATTACTGCTCGGGGTCAGGACTACTCGGAGTCCAATGCACAAGCTCAGGGGTCACCAACAAGCATATGCACTTGCAAATGTACGCGGTGCACAGGGGTTCGGGTCACGCGGTCCCCACGAGGGATACTGGTCTCAGAATCACTGAGAGGGCAGATCGACCTCAGGGACCTTCGGAAACCCACCTCCTGTGTTGCTGAAATCTTCGGAGTCCTCAGGAGCTTGGGAGATGCAAGCCGGTCAGATGCGCTTAGGTGCCTTCTAGTGCAGGGGAGTAACTCCTTTACTCCAAGGGAGATTCTTCAGTCGTCCAGCGTCGTGCAGACAGTCGAAGTACTTGGTTTCTTCTTAGTAGAATCTTGTCAAGGTAAAATCCAAAGTCCTGTAGCCAGGTAACCCACTTTATACCCACGGGAAAGGGTTGGACAGATTTGGGGGACCCTCCTAGGGGAGGGGCAGGACAGAGGGGTGGCTACACCCATGTCCTTTGTCCAGTTTCGCGCCAGAGCAGGAGTCAATGGCTCCCAGAACTGGTTTGAGCTGGACTATGCACAGGACACACAATTGATGGACGGAATGCAGAACAAATCAAAACATTCACCCCCAGTCAAGAGATCTGTGTTAAATCCATCATTCTTTTGCTCACCATGCCACCCCAGTTTAGACCTGGCCATATGCAAATCAGTCTTGACCCTGTGCCTCATGGGAACAGTCCAGCCCGAACTGCTAAGCCAGGTCCTCCCTGGACCGGAAACAAGCATCCTAGGACCGGTTTCAGGGTTTCACCCCTCTTCAGCCAGGATAGCTTGAATCCAGTGGCACAGTGAGCCTGGACCCACGTCTGGGCATACCCGGTGCACTTAGGGCGAGGAAGCAAAGACACACAATTGATGGACGGAATGCAGAACAAATCAAAACATTCACCCCCAGTCAAGAGATCTCGGTTAAATCCATTATTCTTTTGCTCACCATGCCACCCCAGTTTAGACCTGGCCATATGCAAATCAGTCTTGACCCTGTGCCTCATGGGAACAGTCCAGCCCGAACTGCTAAGCCAGGTCCTCCCTGGACCGGAAACAAGCATCCTAGGACCGGTTTCAGGGTTTCACCCTCTTCAGCCAGGATAGCTTGAATCCAGTGGCACAGTGAGCCCGGGACTCACGCCTGGGCATACCCGGCGCACTTAGGGCGAGGAAGCAAAGACACACAATTGATGGACGGAATGCAGAACAAATCAAAACATTCACCCCCAGTCAAGAGATCTTGGTTAACTCCATCATTCTTTTGCTCACCATGCCACCCCAGTTTAGACCTGGCCATATGCAAATTGGTCTTGACCCTGTGCCTCATGGGAACAGTCCAGCCTGAACTGCCAAGCCAGCTCCTCCCTGGACCGGAAACAAGCATCCTAGGACCGGTTGTTCTGCATTCTGTCCATCAATTGTTGTTTTTGCATTTGTCACCCCGAGTGGGATGGGTATGCCCAGACGTGGGTCCCGTGCTCTCCATGCCACTGGAATCAAGCTATCCTGGCTGAAGAGGGGTGAAACCCCGAAACCGGTCCTAGGATGCTTGTTTCCAGTCCAGGGAGGACCTGGCCTGGCAGTTCGGGCTGGACTGTTCCCATTGGGCACAGGGTCAAGACTGATTTGCATTTGGCTGGGTTCAAACTGGAATGGCATGGTGAGCAAAAAAACGATGGATTTAGGCCCAGATCTCTGTACTGGGGTGAATGTATGACATTGTTCTGCATTCTGCACATCAATTGTTGTTTTTGCATTTGTCACCCCGAGTGGGACGGGTATGGCCAGACCTGGGTCCCGTGCTCTCCATGCCACTGGAATCAAGCTATCCTGGCTGAAGAGGGGTGAAACCCCGAAACCGGTCCTAGGATGCTTGTTTCCAGTCCAGGGAGGACCTGGCCTGGCAGTTCGGGCTGGACTGTTCCCATTGGGCACAGGGTCAAGACTGATTTGCATATGGCTGGGTTCAAACTGGAATGGCATGGTGAGCAAAAAACGATGGATTTAGGCCCAGATCTCTGTACTGGGGTGAATGTATGACATTGTTCTGCATTCTGTCCATCAATTGTTGTTTTTGCATTTGTCACCCTGAGTGGGACGGGTATGCCCAGACGTGGTCCCGTGCTTTCCATGCCACTGGAATCAAGCTATCCTGGCTGAAGAGGGGTGAAACCCCGAAACCGGTCCTAGGATGCTTGTTTCCAGTCCAGGGAGGACCTGGCCTGGCAGTTCAGGCTGGACTGTTCCCATTGGGCACAGGGTCAAGACTGATTTGCATATGGCTGGGTTCAAACTGGAATGGCATGGTGAGCAAAAAAACGATGGATTTAGGCCCAGATCTCTGTACTGGGGTGAATGTATGACATTGTTCTGCATTCTGTCCATCAATTGTTGTTTTGTATTTGTCACCCGAGTGGGACGGGTATGCCCAGATGTGGGTCCCGTGCTCTCCATGCCACTGGAATCAAGCTATCCTGGCTGAAGAGGGGTGAAACCCCGAAACCGGTCCTAGGATGCTTGTTTCCAGTCCAGGGAGGACCTGGCCTGGCAGTTCGGGCTGGACTGTTCCCATTGGGCACAGGGTCAAGACTGATTTGCATATGGCTGGGTTCAAACTGGAATGGCATGGTGAGCAAAAAATGATGGATTTAGGCCCAGATCTCTGTACTGGGGTGAATGTATGACATTGTTCTGCATTCTGTCCATCAATTGTTGTTTTTGCATTTGTCACCCCGAGTGGGACGGGTATGCCCAGACGTGGGTCCCGTGCTCTCCATGCCACTGGAATCAAGCTATCCTGGCTGAAGAGGGGTGAAACCCCGAAACCGGTCCTAGGATGCTTGTTTCCAGTCCAGGGAGGACCTGGCCTGGCAGTTCGGGCTGGACTGTTCCCATTGGGCACAGGGTCAAGACTGATTTGCATATAGCTGGGTTCAAACTGGAATGGCATGGTGAGCAAAAAAACGATGGATTTAGGCCCAGATCTCTGTACTGGGGTGAATCTATGACATTGTTCTGCATTCTGTCCATCAATTGTTGTTTTTGCATTTGTCACCCCGAGTGGGACGGGTATGCCCAGACGTGGGTCCCGTGCTCTCCATGCCACTGGAATCAAGCTATCATGGCTGAAGAGGGGTGAAACCCCGAAAACGGTCCTAGGATGCTTGTTTCCAGTCCAGGGAGGACCTGGCCTGGCAGTTCGGGCTGGACTGTTCCCATTGGGCACAGGGTCAAGACTGATTTGCATATGGCTGTGTTCAAACTGGAATGGAATGGTGAGCAAAAAAACTATGGATTTAGGCCCAGATCTCTGTACTGGGGTGAATGTATGACATTGTTCTGCATTCTGTCCATCAATTGTTGTTTTTGGACTATGCACAGGGACACCAAATGTGCCCCCAGTGCAGACTTTCTGGCACTCTCAGAGTGCACCCACCCAGCCCCAATACACTAAACCCTGTCTGGGAGGTGGTCACACGTCCCTGTGACAGGATGCCTATTGTCACGCCTACCTTCGCTCGAGCTTGGCTCAGCAGCAGGAGAGCAGAATCGTGTCTGTGGCTGGCAGCGTCCATTTTGTGCTGCCCGGGTCGAGAAAGCTGGCACCGGGTAGACCGGTGACCCACAGTAGTGGTTTCAGAAGGGTGGTATCATACCTCCCACACCAGTTAGTGGTGTGGCGGTATGATTCCAAGGTGTTTGACACCAAACACGACATGTTTCTAAGCAGCCGTTTTAAAGTTAGCATTTACCACGAGGTTATAATGCAACTTAACCTATATGTCTAGCTGCATCACCGACAACCCCGGAGAATGGTCTCCGAAGGCTGCAGAGGGGCTCTGCTCATGCAGGGGCACCCTCTCACGTAAAACCCAGCACCCTGCCTTCAGGATTTATAAGGCCTGCCATAGGGGTGACTGATAGGTTTTTAGGTCTCGCCTAGGCAGCGCGCATGCGCTGCACTAGGAGAGGGCCTTTAGCCATCGGTCTTCACTTTTCAAGCACTGCACTCGTGCTTGTGGCGGCATCCACCTTGCGGGAGCGAGCAGCGGCGCGGCCACGTTAATTACAAACATATGGCCGCTGCTCTCTCCCGCAAAGTGGATGCCGACACAAGCACGAGTGCTTGAAAAGTGAAGACCGCTTGTTTACCCCGAGTTTTTCTGCTTTTCACAGCACACGGAGCATCAGTACGTTGCTCCTGGTTTCCGTGATGCCAAGAGACATTGCAGCCCCTCTCACTCCCCCTCTTGTGCCTGGTGCTCCTGTCCTGTCGTTCACCCCTCCCGCCACGTTACTTGTTTCCTTTCCTTCCTTTCATCGTCCTCTCCATTAAAATCTTCGAGAACCCGACATTTGACCTGGCGCTACGATTTACAGATGTATTTTGTGAATAATGGGACCACAGACGTCATCATTACCCAGCGCTTTGGGAATGGCCAGGCTTAAGATTCACTCCTCGAGGCACAGATGCAAGTCATCAGGTGAACCTTGCAACCCTTCTTTGCCCTCTATGGTTTCCCCAGGCAGGAGATGGTTTTTAATGTGAGAATGTGCAGCTTCAAAGAAATAAAAATGTGTGGCGCGCTGCTGAGTGAAAGCAGCAGAGGTTTCTACGTCCTCCCCGCGCGGGTCTAGATGCACATCAATAGCTACCTCGTGCCTTCCGTGCGCTTCCCTCCCGAGGCCTCATGCGCACTTAATATAGAGGTTCGAATGTGCCAAAAAGTGCACAATTTGTGCCGAGCGTAGGAAAGGTTGCGGATCGAAGAGGCCTCTCCAGGGACCCACACAATATCTGTCTAATTTAGATTTACTTATGTCCCTGGAACATTCCCGCTTAAACATATAAGCTGCGTGCAATGGGTAAGGCCTGGGACGCCGTTCCCTACCCCGTCATTCTTCATTAAACTGCTTGGAATGCGTCCAGTACAAATGAGATCACAGAGATGCTGATGCAGCAGGGCAGACCTCTGGCTAAATGTTCAAGGCGGACATATTGACCGCTCTACGTATGCGGGAAGGGGCGGGCTAAGCCAGCTAAGGATGACCTCATGTTAGATAACAGTTTTCAGATCTTTGTAAATAAGCTGTGTGTGGGTCACGCCATCGACACTATAATTCAAAGGACCTTAATGGACTTGGAAAGTGTTGCAAATACGTTAGTGTACGTTTAAACTATGCTTGATCTCAAACAAATTTGGATTTCAAATTAAAGGTGTAAATAATGTCATTTGTTTTCAAATCTTTTCTAGGAGTCATATAAAGAGCTAGCGAGGCTTTATATGAATTAACCAGACAAATCATTTGTCAGTCCACCAATGAAAAGCTTCCATGCTTCACCACTCACAGCTCACAGTTCAATCCAGATATGAAGGAACTAGTCATTGGTCCAATTGGTGTCATGATATTAGGACCTGATGTGTATAAGATGTGACTTCTCCAACCTGACAGATAAGAGATCATAATTAACTAAAGGAACAAGCATTGGCATAGCCAATAGGTCTCGCCTTTGGAACCTTATAAGTATTTAGTTATGCAGTACAATATCCTTGGTGCAACAACATCAACTGTTGCATGTCTAAACACTTATAAGGTCCCAAAGGCGAGACCTGTTGGCTATGCCAATGCTTGTTAAGTGTAGTGATTTAGATAGATATAGTGAACCTATATCTAAGTAAGTGGTGCAAGCACCAGCTTACACAGGCTGCTGTAGCAGACCTGTTGTGTCATTTTGAATGGCCTCTCATGGGTGGCATAATACAAGCTTCAGCCCATGGGAGGCCTCTGGGGTACCTATGCCCTGGGTACATTGTGTACCATATACTAGGGACTGATAAGGGTACCCCAGTATCCAATCTGGAGTGTACCTAAAGTACATACATACCAATTTAAGGGAGAAAGCAGATAGACTGGGGTCCTGGATAGCAGGATCCCAGTCAGACAAGTCCAAAAACAGTGAGACATCAGCAAAAAGTGGGGGTAACCATAAGAAGCAGATACTACTTTCCTACAGCAACTAGAGCCAAATTTCGGGGGGGGGCTACTAAACATTTCGGGGGGACTAATTCTTCCAGCAATAGGCAGAGTGGAGATGCAGGGGCTCTAAGAAGGGGTGAAAAACAACAAAGCCTCGTTAACAAGTAAATGGTCTTTTAAAGACCTGTGAAGTACCGGGGTGCGGCTGCAATAAGACGGACGCCAGACCAGCCAGCCTACAGCAGCTCAAAAACTGTCTGTGTGTGTGCCCGGGAAGCTGTCCCAGCCCGGGCTGACACACATGACGGGGGGAGCTGAAGCCCTATAGGCATTGCGTGCCTGCGTAGATCAATATTTTGACCACGATAATATGGTACAGTGCCAAGACGCACACTAAGTCCTCACTGGTGCACTCAAGATACTGCCAGTGCAACTTTATCTTAAGATGTGAGATGCCCCCAGATCACCGTTTTTGTCTGTGTTGTTATTTGACAGGTGAATTATGGTGGACTTTTCTCTGAGAAAGTTTCCCACTGACTGCTGCATGAGAAAGAATGAATGATTATCCTTAGAGGTGAAATAGATGCTGAGAGTGTACTAGTAAGAACCATGCGGTGAGGCCAGACACATTTTAAGGCATGGGCAAAGTGGGCTCTGGCCCAGAGCCCCACCCTTTCAGGGGGCCCCCTGATAGAGCCAGCCCTGTTCTGCAGAAAGTCTTGCCCTGGTGAAATTGAATGATTCTTAAACATAGATGGTTTTAAATCCTATTTTCCTTAAATAGATTTTTAATACGGATAACTTGTGGGAGTCTATTACAGACATTTTGCAGAGAAATGTTGTGTTTATGTTTTTGAACATCATGCAACGTCCATAAAAAGGTTTCTATTAGATCGAAAGAGGACACCTCATATTAGAAACGGGAGAGGGTCACAGAGATTATCTGCAGTCATATTAGCGAGCTGTTGCCCTGTTACAATATTGAAACTATTGACACTTCCCCTGAATTTTTGATGGAAACACATTTAGAATCAGGACCAGTGTGTCTGACACTGTGTCAGGGACCTGGCCAAAGAGGACCTAAAAGAGCTAAAAGTGAACCATCAATTCAAAACTTTTCCAAACGGTGGCCCCCATGCCTGTCAAGTATCACGCATCAGGTGTGACGCTCACGCATTTCAGTGTGGTGTTCCGCATCACCGCACTGAAATGCATTGTCACGCATAATAGGCTGATAGCGCCTGGGCTGTCAAGCCGGTAGGACTGCTTACTGACTGCACTAAGCTGGAGCTGGAGTGGCTGGCAGCGCGCTGTGGTTTACGCGCTCACGGCACTGGGCTTCTTGGGGGATGGCTGAGCTAGAAGCTGAAGGTGCTACAATGTATCAATGGAGACGACGTTATGATTCCCCCGGGCGTGGCATTACATTTTGACTAACGTCATAGGCGTCGGCCCGCACGACGTTACGTCCTGCTGCTGACTCGGGCTGCAGTTAAGTCCGTGGGAGGCAGGCTGGCCTAGGCTATGGAAAATTATAGCAGCGCTGCTGGCACCGCCGCGTATGGTGGTAAATTAAAATCAATCAGCCATGAACCCGCTGCGACCGCCGGATCCATCCCCACGGGACGCAGCGCATGTAGAGCCCACTGTGCAGGAGTGGCGCCTGCTGCTGAGCCTGACGCCGTGCAAGTTTGCCGACAGGAGAGACCGTCACCAGTGTTGCAGAGGCCAGGCCAGGCTGCTATCATAAGCTCGCGGCGCTGCGGTAAAATCCCGCGGCCGGCCCTGTCCCGAAATGCAGCTCTCGCTGGCTGGCGTAGTCCTGGACCGCGGAGCTGCTCAGACCGGCGGACCGGACGTAAAGGCGCTTGCTGAAAGTAAGTGTCAAGACATTACAGCATTAGCAACCAACTAGGCCGGTCCACCAGACTTTCAGCTTTCCACTGCTGCACTGCCTGAGGGCCCATCCATCCTCAGTGCATGGGGGAGGGCGCTGTGACTGCCCCCAGTCAAAGCGCTGTTGTCTCCAGCCATGACACGAGTGTGTGTGACTGTGCGCACGCAAGCCAGGGTATAAAGATTACTCAGATTTGCTTTGCGAGTCTGATGGTGATTTTAATTCACCCGTCCAACCTTGTGGCGACATGAGTGAGTCTGCCATAACCGGATGGAGTTAGTGGCTGAAGGGAGGATTTCTGCAGCTCACCGTGACAATTATCTCTGACCTCTCAGTTTATACCGTCCCTGCTGGATCAGTATGTTTTCACTCAGCTCTGTGACATTATCTACTTGACGCTGTACTGTTTAACACAGTTTGGTGCGCCTTTTCTACCATTAGCAGTTACTTATTCTCCTCAATTTGTGGGTGGTATATTTTCATTTATATTGCCTAAATTAATTATTAAGGCCCAGATTTATATAGAAGTTATGCAACAAAGGGAATTGGCGGGGAGGCTTTATACAAACCCTCCTAGTGAGGTGACATTTGTGTTGGAAGGTGGCTGTGAGTGTCACATGGTTCGGGAGCGGGATACACTGTGATGGTTCGTGCTGGGGCTTCTCAGCACAGTCTGATCAGAGGGAGGATGAGGTGGTTCTCCTTAAGTCCACCCATGGGAGATCTAGCCTATTTTTATGGTTTTATGGGGGGGTGGGGGGGGGAGCTTTATGGAAGAAGAGGCTCATTTGCAGGCAGTGCGGCCTCCCACATCCTGTTTGGTACAGTCGAGTCCAACGGTGCTTTGGTGCAGTTTTAAGATATTCTTAGAGTTTCTTGATGCTCAAATGGGTGTAATTTGCGATATTCATATGTTTCCCTCGTCTTCATTGCTTAATTTTGCTCGCAAGAAAGAGTCACTCATAGTCATTGAAATGTCACTCGTAATTACAGTGAAATTATGAAACTGTCACACATAGAGATCTGAAACCTTGGCAGCTATGGGCCCCCAAAATACGATTGGCCCAGGCCCCGAACATCCTTAAGATGACCCTGGGTGTGGCAGGTAGTCTGCTAAAGGCGCCTTTAGTCTCTGAGGAAATGGCAGAAGCACAGCTCCCCCAAACAGACTGCCATGAAATATATGCAGCTTCAGTAAAACAACCAGTAAGTGGTAGGCAACAGCAAATCAATCGGAGCATGCACGCCATAAGCAGAATTCCAAAATGGCGACGGCTCGCAAATGTCTCCACTCTAGCCAAAACGCCCGGATGTTTCCACTGCTGCTGGACGGAGTGCAGTGACGAGCAGGGGCAGATGTGTTAACCTGTCAACCTGGTGACAGGTGCAAGGCTTCTTAGCTCAAGGGATCAGGCCTGGGAGACAGAGCGCGGGAGTCAGACGGACAGAGCGCCCTGAAAGGGTATCGATCGGCCGCTAACCGTTACAAGGACATGAGATGACAGTAATTAAAATCACTTACACACTGGGCTCGTTTCGAACTCAAACCGCCGGCTGAAGCCACCGTAGCCGGCCGCCGTGCGGGCTCGGATTTGGAAAATGTACACCGAAGCTGGTTTCAGCCCATCGGCTGTCATCTCGGTCTCTCTGGACTTGATCATCGTGTAGCTGGTTTCATGGTCCTTGTGCCCCAAAGTAATAGAAAAGAGAAACAAATGCGAGTTATTATGGTGTACATAGGTGCAACAAATAACCGTGAAATTGAAAAGCTGTGTTATTCAAACAGAAGCATTTAACGCACTCAAGACAGATTTCCTATTTTTGTTTTTGTGATGATGAATATAAATTGGTATTAAAATGCATTTCTCATAATACGTTTAATAACAAACTGTGAGAGCAAAGTATAAAGCAGTAGAGGAATGTAAAAGTAAAGAACACATTTTATTTTCTTATTAGCTGTTTCGATATATATATATATATATATATGTATATATATGTGTGTGTGTGTATATACACCCAAAAAACACACACATATATGTTATGATTGAATTAAATTGCATATATTATAAAATATAGTGGTGAGTGGCCTTAGAATGCCTCATATTCTCATCACCAGGATGTAATGCATGAATTCTTTAATACAATAAATATGAGACTGAGGTTACATACGTTTCTGGAATCCATGGTAAAGTTCAGCAATGAGACTAAAAAGGTTATCAAAAAGAACTTCAGCTGTGAGTCATATCCCACAAGCACTCGACCAATCACAGCCAATATTGCACTGGATACACACAAGACACACCATACCATACAATCCACAAGTAACCAGAAAAAAATACTTAAAAAAAGAAATGATGTAAATTCCATTATTGAGTCAGACTAGACATCGGGGGCACATTGTATGATAGACTTAATTAAGAAGTTGGGACACATATACAGACCAGTTGGAGGTGAAGCATACATGCATGGTATGGATGAGTCATAACAATCGACACACTTTGTGGGAAATTGCAAAACATTTTCCACGCAACCCGTCCTATGAAGTGTACCACAATACCTGTTAATAACTATTTCCCCTTATTTTCCCATCACCTTACAGATCACTGAACTAGATGGCTGTGCAACACTCCTGCAAACAACGGTAACCCGACACCTTGTGAAATGCAGGCCCAATGACCATAATTCGGAATGTGACACTCTCCGAGAATTAGATGTCCCCATCCTACTAAAGGGGACAACAGCCGCTCAGGAGGGACACTTGCCATGACCCCGTGCACAATCAGGAGTCAACACACTTGAGTTCATGCCCAACCAACTTCATCACCTGTTTCCTAAGACACAATGCTAGTTCCGAACACACATGCACACACGCACACACACACACGCAGGCAGTCATACGCTAAACGGAAAGGCAGGCCAAACAACAGGGAAATCACTAGCTGCTATTCATCAACCACCCCAGGATGCACAATTGATACCGGAGATCTGGCAGAAGTACTCAGATGCAAACACCACCAAGGGCTGAAGACTTCCAGCACTGACAGTGATGCCAGGAGCTGCTCCACACATCCCAGGACCTTATTCTATGAATGTTGCCTCCCAGCGCCAGCACAAAATGCAAAGTCACGCCTTTCTACCATCCAAGCCTCAGGAATGCAACAGAAGAGGTGATCTTGACTACCACCAGTGGCGCCAGATACACATACATTGCCCACGAGGTAAGAACATCCATGAAGGTAACGACAGATGGGACCTAGCAAGATGCGGACTTCAACAAATTTGAAATCTTCATTCTGGCTCTTTTGCTTGAGACGCGTCAGAAGATAGAGTTGTATCCCCTCCACCTTAGATCCAATGGCTTTTATCGTAAACAGCCTTTTTACAGCAATTGAGAGAACACTACAGCTTTTTTTTTTACATATTCTCATTCTGTTGCTGTCTATTACACTTTACTGTTGGTTGTTTGATGCTTAACTTTAGGATGCATTACTTGGATTGATGTTCTGTTCCAGTTTTAATGTATATTATTTAGTGATGCTTTTGACTGTTTATGTTTGACTGTTCATGATCTTGCAGGAAAACTACATTTAGATTTTGTTGAGCCAGTGAGAAAAAAATGGTTATTGTCGAGAGGACGGATTATTTGATTGTACTTTGGGAAACAAACATATCTTTCTTGTGAGTTTACTGCCAGGAATAACTAGCAGTGATTTTGACCTTCTTTTAAAGACGTTCACGTGACCATTTTTGAGTGCTGTCACAAAGTATCAATCGAAAGGGAAGGGGAGTTTTCTTGCTCACTGCTTTATATACTCTGTAAATACGCCTTATGTAAAATTTTGCTTACAAAAATAGCACAGATTGTATTTTGTAGAATGCCTGTAGACTGCAGCTTGTGCTTTGGCAAAACACTAATACGTTTTTCTTATAAACTTACATATTTTCATTTTGCATAAAACTGGGCATTCTCGCTCATACTAATAAAATATTTATTGGGAAAACATAAAAGAGCTAAAAACATGTGCCATCAAATGTTGTCTGCATTTGATCTCTTTTTTGTCTTCTTTGCTTTTACAGCAATCCATGAGGGAACCACTTGGGGAACATTCAAATTAAAATAAAATTGAAAACTACACCACAGCTATCTAAAGACAATATTAGAAGCTAAAAATAACAGATGAGGGAGTCGTGGCCTTTATATTTTCGCAGCAGCAACTTATTTATATCAGGGCCTCTGTCCTTTCCCCAGAGCTACTATCCAGAAAACAAGACTTACCATATACCTATATAATATTTCCACTCACATAGCCTGTACACTGAACATGTTATGTGATAGGCATAGCTAAAAATTGCCAATAAAGATGGTGTGATGGGTCGGCGAGTTATACTCTCATTGCTGGTTTCAGCTATGAGTTGCAAGTCGTAAATTTAAATCCTTTGCAAGGCCTTCTCAACGTTCTATCTTTCCCAGGTCGGCAGTACAATTAAATTGGACAATAGTAAGCTCGCTATGTACAGTGCTGAAATGGCAGAAGTGTGTCATCAAGCACTATATAAAATACATTATTATCATCACAGGCTTTTTTACGTGGAGCCTACCAGAATGCGGAGCTGTCTGACTGTGAAAGACCTATTGTCAGCTTACTAAGACCTTAAATTGGGTATAAAGCCTGCCCCCTGCTTACCATTGACTTTATTGTCACTCTCAATTGCTTGCTTCTTATTCAATTGCTTGGCTTGTCAATCATGTGTTTATCCCACCCCTTGAGGTTAGCTTCCTTCTTTATGCCACTCCATTGCTTACTTTTAGGGAACTACGTTTTTCTTTTCCTTTTGCTTAATCACTCCATGACAGTGAATGTGTTTTGATTTGTCTCCCTTACGTGCGTACCTCCTGCTCCATGCTCTCTCACCAGCGTGCTTCTATCCTACACTCAGACTCCATTTTGCTCTTGCTCGCTTGTGTGCTTCTCCCCACATCTGCCATGTTGCTCTCCCTTGTGTGCTGTTTATCCCCTCCCCTTCCACTCCTCATTGCTTCTTGTACTCAAAGGCGACTCTGTTGCCCCCCCCCCCCACCGTCCTATTTAAAAAAAATTAATTTTAAACATTTTTTATAATTAAAAAATCACTTTCATGCTACTTGGGGCCTCATTATGATGGCGGTCGGACTTTCGTTCGACCGCCATCATATCGGGGATGAGACTGCACGCCATTGGAATTACAATGCGACCGCCTACAAGGCGGTCACAAAGTGTATTTTTTGTATTGCGGCATGTGCTGCGGGCTGCAGCACACCCTGCAGTACAAACAATACACTTTTTGCATATCCCTGCACTATGTATCAGGCATTATGCGGTGCCTGCCACATGGTGCAGGGATATGTTGAGGGGCACCGTAGGTGCCCCCAATGGGCATGTCGGAGGGCCAGGGAGGAAGGGGGGCCTGCTATGGGCCCCCAATGTCCCTTTCCGTCTGCCTTTTCATGGCGGGTAAACCACCATGAAACGGCAGACGGGAAGGGACATTGTAATCCCTATGGCAGTGCCTGGCAGGCATCGCCACTATTGTAGGGAACACAAGTCCCTCAGATGGACAACGGGCTCCCTGAGCCCGTCGGATCCTTGGCGGTCGATCTCTACGAACGCCAGCCATCCGCCTGCCATCCTAATGTGGCGGGCGGGAATCAGCATTATGATGGCGGCGGAACCGCCACCAATGATTTGTAGGTGGTGGTCCCACCGTCATCGTAATCAGGCCCATATTTTTAAAAAATATTAAACAATCTGTTTCAGATCGGTAAATAAGAAAAGAGTTGCTTGCGTCATTTTAAAAGTGCGCATGCATGGTCACAATGTGCTCTTGCAAAATGATGCATGTGCGCACATACAAAATGGCATGGCTACTAGTAGCCACATTATCACACCTTTTTTTCTCCTCTTGTTCATGCTGTACAATGTACAGCATGAACAAAAGACAATGGCAGAACCAATAGGTCTCAAATGTGAGACCTATTGTCTTTACCAATGCTTGTTTATCTTGAGGACAAATCTCTCTGCGTCTTTCTGACTTTAAAACCTTTCCAGTGATTCACATCAGTCATAAATTTAAAGTAATACTGCAATGTTTTAGCTAAACAAGCCGGAAGAAGCTTTAGAGCTATTTATAGTTTTGCTGCCAGAATTTACCTCTCAAAGGTGTAATGGATTTCTTTGACTTTTATGCAAAGGAAACTATGCAAATAAAGTTTGACTTGACCTCTCAAAGTATGGTGGATGTACCTACATCATACTGGGTATATGGTGTGCCCCACTTTGTATTCTCTTGCATGGTGGAAGATGTTTCTGAACAAAGGTGGATGTCTCTGCCATGAACAGAGGCACTTTGGAAGGGGCAACCTCTGGCAGAAATTCCAACTACAGCTGTGTTGCCTTGTGCAATTTCCATTATCCGTGCGAGCACTGGGATGTACTGTAAGCCTAAAGTGAGAGACATTGTCATTGTCAACAAGTCTAGTTCCCCAACCATTCTGAGAGTACATCTCACCATGTTAGGGGACATTATTCACCTTTCTATGTATGTAAGCATGTGGTGTTTGTGTAGTGCAAAGTTACCCAAAAGGCAGTGGAATGCTTTATAGAGTCTAAGGCAAAGATAAAGTAATTGATTGATTGAGGGAGAAGCAGGGTACTGAGAGAAGTGGACGTGGGTTGTTAATGCTAAACGATGTAGTGTTCTTTGAAGAGATGTGTCTTCAGCTCTCTTCTAAATTAAAGAAGGATTAGGGCAGTCCTGATAGATTTGGTGATGTTGTTCCACTTCTTGGTTGCAAAGATGGAGATTGTCTGTTGCCTCGTTTGTTTCCTTTTCACACTTGTTCATCTCCAGCCTGATGGTGCCCAGGCTCTGGTTGCATCAAAAGTCACTCAAGGTGGTGAGCTTTTCAGCCTTATAGGGGAGAGTGCCAGTCATGATGGCTTTGTAGATGATACAGCTAATTTTAAAGATGACACTAGTCAGTAAAGAGAGCCAGTGGAGTTCCTTCAGGGTGAGGGTGATGTAGTCATATTTCTTCAGATTCTTGATGAGGAGTGATCCAGCTTGGAGGCCGGCTTTAAAGGGGGTGGGGTGGGGGGAGTCATTGTGCAGCCTGGAGCGCCATGGAGCAGGGTGTTGCCACCATCTAGATGCAGGAGCATGAGGGACGGAACAGCAATTCTAAAGTTGCTTTCGCGGAGGTATGATTTCACTTTCTTTAGTAGGGAGAACTGGTATATTTTCCACTGCAATCTTTCACAGATTTGACACTACCAGACCTGCTGGCTGTTTTACCACAACTTGTGGCATAGTTAACATGGCCGAACAATGGCAGAGATAAAGGTGTTTCCATTTGTTCTAATTGTCTTCAAATAGGGCTATTATTATTTGTTCCTCAGCAAGTCGATGGAAGGTGATGCGTATTCTTCAAAATATGAATTAACATCATAGTTCCATTCTTCCCTGTCCCCTGTACCCTTTCCTATTAGCCTGTCAGTTCCTGCCCTCACTTTTCCATCCTTCCACTCTTGTTCCCTCAAAACTCTTTATAGCAGTCCAATGGTGGCTTCACTGCTGTTGAAGCAACCAAAATGGCATGACAAGACTTATTTGCTTTGGTGGAACTTTGTTCCAAGCCATATACCTAAAGAACAATGGGCCTAATTATGATGTCAGTTGGACGAGCGTCCGACCGACATCATATCGGAATGGAACCGCCCGACCATAGGTCGCTGGTTCCACCCACTGTCTTTGGATGTGACCACCCTATAGGCGGTCAGAAACATCCATTTAACAATTGCAGCCTGTGCAGCGGGTGGAAAAGGCATGCAGTACAAGCTACAATTGCAAAATGGATGTTTGCAAACATCCCTCCACCATGTGGCAGGCACCATGCAGTGCCTGCCACACGGTGCAGGGACGTTTAGGGGGGCACCTTAGGTCCCCCCCAGGCCCCATAGGGAAGGTCGAGTGGACCGCCATGAAAGGGCAGGTGGAAAGCGACATCGTAATCCTGATGGCAGAGCCGAGGCTGGCTCCGCTGTCATTATGGGTTTACCATTCCACCCGACGGGAGCCAGTTGGAAGCGGAGAGGAATCCCCCTGCGGGTTTTCCTCCGACCGCATGTATTGTAATATGGCGTTTGGCGGGAAACCATTGATGTCGGACGGAAAGCCTCCGACTAGCTGTCGGATGGCTTTCCGCCAGGCATCATAATTGGGCCCCTAAATGGGAAGTCAACTCACAGGCTACCCTGTGCTTTTAATCTCTGAAGGGACAAATAAAATAGTCATTGCTAATGGAAGTATCAGTGAATCATCCAAGAAAACCCTATCATTACTTGGGAAATACTATGCATGTGATGATGAAGAAACTAGCATATGAAATCTATATTACCATTGCTACGACCCTGCAGCACGAACAGGAGTTCAGATGCCTTCCGAACAAGGCTTTGTGGATTCCACTGTAGACAGAGCTTGATTTGCCCTGTGATGATATGTCATCACTAGTGTATTTGGGACTCTTCCTCTCTCTGGTCAGTGTGCCATCGTTATTGAGTTGTGGGCGCGCACTTGTACTGTTTGAAGGGTGACGGCTGTACCAAATCACTTGCACATATTCAAGTTCAGTAGGTATGCCCATTTCTCCGCAGACAGCTATACGTGTAGGACCGCTGGTAGGCACTCTTTCTAATGTGTACCGTTGAAGGCTGTTGTTTGGTGTATTCTCCTGTCGTGAGCATCATTATATGGCAGATGCAAGCTGTATTGGGTGTATGAAATATTTGTCCAGAGAGCAGAATTTTTTCAGACATTCTTTTCAAACGATATTTTTTCAAACTATTCGTTCAAACAATGTTTTCAAAAAAATGTTCAGAGTCATTCGAAAAGTCTGACAGAAGCTACTATGACATTTCAAGCTTCCAACAAGGTTTGGTAGTTTAAGTTCTTGAATTTTCGTTAACTCAGTCAAATCTTGTGACATTTTGCTTCCACTACTCAATATTCTAGTCTTGCAAAATATAAAGCGGGTTTTGCATCAGGCTCCAAAGATGTTTGTAATTATCCACTCACTTCATGGACTTGTTGGCAATGAAAATGTATCCATGTGGCATTCTTTGTTTTTTCTCTAGTCAAGGTTGTCACCAAATTCTAAATCCCTGTCTCGTTTAACTTTATATAGCTCTCACTCATGTGTAACCTTGCGCAGATGATTATCTGTACCAGAAGAAGAAGGTGATGTCCTCAGAAGTCCTCTGTCATTCCTTCCCACTGTTGCCCCCAACTGTGCTCTGAAGTATGAGACCTGCTCTTCAATTTTCATTCTCCACCCACAAGATACGTATGTATGAGTATTTATATAGCACAGCCTGGCTGGGAAGCAATATAGAGCTGTACATCATTGGGTGTGTTGCAAGATGATCCAACATTGTATGCATCAGGCAGAGATCTATATTTTGTGATTACCCAATTACATTGCATTTCACATGTTATGCACTGGTAGATAAAGTGAATTGGCCAGAGTCAAAAGATTTTCAGTCAAGTGCAGTAACGAGACAATGAACACAGAAGTGTTCATAGGATAAACCTCAGCACTAAGTGCACCAATGAGCTATCATATATTCATTGTAGAACCAGGCATTTTCTTAATATCTTAAGTGCATGCCATTATAGCGTGGGAGGAGGTAGAGATAGGCAGCAGCATATCAGATCAACAAGGAAGAACAAGTATTGGCAACGTCAATAGGCCTGACATTGGCTGCCGGTCTTTTGGCTTTGCCACTGCTTGTTTTGTTTTGTCGTGGTTTTTGTAAAACTTCATTTTTGAGGAGCTGCTGAGCCCTTATCAATTTGAAAAAAATAAACACTAACTTAAAGCAAAATATTTTTTTAGGTTTCACAAAGCACGCTTTACAAAAGTAGTCCTTAATAGGGAAGGGAAGCACTTTGTGTGGATGTGCTCTTAGTGAAAAGAGTAATCAGCTACATCGAAGTTAGCTCATGTCTGAAGTAGGCCAGCACACTGCCCATGCTGTATGCTGTAGTGGGCAGTAGAAAAATGTGAATGACATTACCATTGGCCCAATGAATGAAGACGACTGTAGGAAAGTCCTAAAAGTATTTTATTTTAGCTAAATCAAAACGTGTTGTCTAACACCAGACCCAAATAGGGTGAGCCTAGAAATAAAATATACATAAGTATGCAGCCAGTGTAATTTATTTAACAAGGAAGCTAACAAGACAGGATATATCTAGTCTCTCTAGAGTACAAGTAAATGAACAAGCTATGCTATATCAGTGCTTACTTTGCAAAAAAAACAGTGCCTGGCCCCAGAGTTTTTAAGAGTTGCTACATTATCCCAGGGTTCCCTAAGGCCAAGGCTAACTTGTCCCTAATTCCACTGCATTCCTCTTTCTTCCACCATTCTACACTTCCTCTCATTATCTCACTCTTCCAGTGAATTAAAGACCCATCCCTATTTTTGCCTTTCTCACTGGTTTCCTATCTTTCTCTATCTTCCTTTTCCTATACCTTTCTCCCATTTCACCCTTTTTCTCTTTTATTCTGGGGCAACGATCTATGAAGCAAAATATGTCATGGTCACCAAAAATGAGCGCCGGTTCACACCACTGGCACATTTAAGCTCTATTTGTTGTTGACATTAAGAGTTCTGTTTTCTGGAACCCTGATCTCGTCGGAGCTGGGAAGAGGGAAATAACTTGCCAGATAAGTTGGTGATAAACAAGGTTGGTTTGGTGGTCAGAATGTCAGGAAAGTTGTAATCCCATTTATGAAGTCCAGAAGGATGATTTGATTGATTCTGTGTCAGACTCTATTTCAGAGTATTTTATAATTCTCTATAATTTCTATCAATTGACGCCTGTACCTCAGGCAATCACGGTCACTGCCTCAATTCAGGAAGGACCTCAAGACCTGGCTCTTCAACTAAACTGCAGATTTCCCCTCCCCCGCCAGCGCCTTGAGACCCTTACGAGTGAGTAGTCACGCTCTATACAAACCCCGATTGATTGATTACATGGCTGACCGTAGATTCACATGTCCAATCTATGGGTAAATGTATGACTTTGTTGTGCTATGACTGCAGTCGCTGCCTCTTTTAGTGAAGACTTGTGCCATTCACCTGTAAGCCAAGCCATGCAGCTTCGTGACCAAGAAGTCCTTGGTAAAGACTACCTCTGTCACTCTTGTAAATCTGCGACCAGTTGAGAGACTTGAGATCCACATTTGCCCAACTTTAGCCCAGTTTGTACCCCATGCAGACGTTGACTGTTTTCTCCATTTGTAAAAGCAAAGAACTGCGCCACTATGGGACATCACTTGGTTTCAGTATTCCCCCTTTTACCAAGTCTTTGGGATGGCCGCAGAGCCTGATGGGATAAACAGCTTTCTTTTAGGGTGCTGTCTTCTAAGAAGAGTGCCTCTTGATTTAACAAACCTGTGCATGATTACTGACATAAACAACTTTCTTTTGGCGTACTAACAATTTAATATATTTGCGCATAGCTAAAGATGTAAACAGCTTTCCTTTGAAGTTCTCTCTTTTCAGAAGACTCCTTTTAATTTGACATGTGAACATGATTACTGACATGAACTGCTTTCTTTGGCGTACTAAGAATGCCTTTCAACTGTACATATATATGCATGATGACAAATATACCAGCTTTCTTTTTGGCTAATCTCTTTTCAAAAGAATGTCTTTTAATTTAACTTTATTGATTTTGTTTTTACTTTTTGAAGTGAACATGTGCATGTTTAACTTGCATGCATGCTGATCAGAAATTTCCACTTAGCTTTTTAACCATGCAAGGGTTAAGAATATGGAGGGCGTGTCCTCACACTATCTTAATAGTGCTAACGAGGTAACCTCACTTCCTAGAACTCGAAATCTCTGCTGGATTGATACCCTACATTCCCTTTACTTGGGATATCAGCACAGTCCCTTTTGCTACTTCCCCAAGTTTCCTAACAGTAGACCGATGATGATGTCCGCACCACCCCGGCATGCTGTCAACATCAGGGTCAGTTGGAGTAGGGTGACCAACTGGCATGGGTGCAAATTCAGGATGGTAAGTGTAAAAATGCAGGACAAAGGGTTAAAATTCAGGACAAAAATTCAGGACAGAAGGTCAAAATTCAGGACAAAACTTCGAGACAAAAGGTAAGTTTTACAGACACATCAGAGGATGTTGCGCAATAGTATAAAAGTAAGTAAATAGACAACCACTTAAGTACAAGTCAAAATAAGTTTATATTAGGTTGAGACAATCTTGCACTTCACGGTTTTTCGGTATGCGAACAGCTTTGAGCAATTGTGCAGGTCTTTTTGTGGTATTTCATATGATAATAATCTATTTATATGGTTACTGCACTGGGTTGTCCAGTCTGATATTTTGTTTACAACTCATGGTCCTGAGCAGGCATGTTTGGTGAGGGAAGTGGTCAGGAAGATTTGCTCAGATAGACATCGTTACTAGCATCTCATATCTGAGTGCCATTGTGAGATGTAAAACGGCACGCATAGGTGGACTACAGGGAGTATTGCTGTGATGAACCCACTATATGGAATGCATTATGAGTTTTTCAGCAAGTGGAACTTAAAATATGGAATCTGACTTTGCTTATGGGGGCTTCGCAGAGAGTTGCACTAGCTGACGGAAGTCACAAAGGTGCTTTTCCCTGCAGCTTTCTTAAAGAAGGCACTGTCGATACACTATTACATAGTTTATGTTTGAAGCCTTGCCTATTGCTACAAACACAATATACATCTCAAGCACAACTCATGGCACTATGAGGCTGTCCCTAAATCCTTACACCTAAAACAAAACATGCAAACATTTACAATTACTAGTGTAACATTCAAGTAGCAGTTGGCTGTCACTCAAAATGTCATATGCATGATGTATAGATCCCAAACATAAGCACACAGCAAATACAGAATAGTAACACATAGGCAAGGGAGTAGCCAGAAAATGTAAATACCTCACACTTTGAACTAAAGCTCTTATGGCACCAAGAAAGCAAAGTAAGTCATTACAACCCTCCCCAGAACAGTTCTCTTGTCCAAGGATCTAGCCATTCATCCTTCCATCAAACCCCTGATATCCACCATTTTAAATTTGCATTCTGTCATCTATTAATTCTTTCATCCATCATTCAGTCTTTCACCATTCATTCTGTCCTTCCATTTGTGTGCCCATCCACATCCAAACCTTTTCAACCATTTGCAAACCTATCCATCATCTATCCTTCCATCCATTATTTCACTCATCCATCCCTCCATTCACCCTTTCACTCATCCATCATCCAACCACCCTTTCATCCAATCCATCCTTTCACTCATCCATCCACTCTTCCACCCATCCATCCATTCGCTCATCCATCCAACCATTTACCCTTTCACCCATCCAGCCATCTTTTCACTTACTCATCCATCCACCCAGTCACTCATCCATCCACCCATTCAACTTTTCACTCATCCATCCAGCCATCCTTTCCTTCAGCTCCCCACCCTCCCTTTCACTCATGTATGCATTCTTTCACTCATCCATCTTTACATTCTTCTTTTTACTCATCCAGGCACCCATTCACCCATCCATTCTGCCAATCATTCATCCATGCTTTCACTCATCCATCCATTCATCCTCCCTTTCTCTCTCCATTCCCCTTTCACTTAGCCACCCATCCTTCCACCCACCCTTCACCCATTCATCCATTTACTCATCCACTCATGAATCCATCCATTGACCCTATCACTCATCCATCCTTTCACTCATCCATCCATCGTTTCTCTCATCCATCCATCCTTTCACTTACCTATCCATCCTTTTGTCCATCTACCCTCCCTTTCATTCACTCATCCATCCACTCTTCCACACTTCCATCCATTCACTCATCCAACCATTTACCCTTTCACCCATCCAACTATCCTTTCACTTACTCATCCATTCAACCTTTCACTCATCCATCCATCCATCCTTTCTTCCAGCTCTCCACGCTCCCTTTCACTCATGTATGCACCCTTTCACTCACCCAGCTTTATATTCTTCTTTTCACTCATCCATGCACCCATTCGCCCATCCATTCTGCCAATCATTCATCCATGCTTTCACTCATCCCTCCATCCATCCTCCCTTTCTCTCTCCATTCCCCTTTCACTTAGCCACCCATCCTTCTATCCACCCTTCACCCATCCACCCATTCATCCATTTACTCATCCACTCATGAATCCATCGATTGACCCTATGACTCACCAATCCATCCTTTCTCTCATCCATCCACCCTTTCACTCATCTATCAATCCTTTTGTCCATCTACCCGCCCTTTCACTCACTCGTCCATCCTTACATCCACCCTTTCACTCATCCATCCATCCATTCATTTACCCTTTCACTTATCAATTCATCAATCCATCCATCATTTCTCTCATCCATCCACCCATTCACTTGCCCATCATCCACCCTTTCACTCATTCCTCCATCCTTTTACTGATCCATCCACCCTTTTACCCATCCATCTACCCTTCCACTCATACATACATCTATTTACCCTCATCCATACTTCCACTCACGCATCCATCCATCCTCTATCCTTATCCATCCATTCACCCTTTCACTCATCCATTCATCCTTTCACTAATCCATTCAGCCATTTACCCATTCCTTCACTTATTCACTCATCCACCTTTTCACATTAATTATGAGCTGAGCCTTTGTCTACTGAGTTGCAGACAGAAGAGGCCCATAAAGAACTTCACCCTTGCTGTACTTCCTAAAGCATGGGGTGGGGTGGGGGAGGGTTCACTATGCCTCTGCACATAGGCAATCTGAAAACTTGGAAGTCATGAGTAATGCATGATGCACAGTGCCAAGAAGTGAAGTGACTGGGACATGCAGGGGCGTAACACAGGTCCCCGCAGCCCCCGCGGTGCGTGGGGCCCCCAACCTACAGGGGGCCCCCTCAGCACCGCACTTCGGCTGGAGAGCTCCACATTGAGTCCGGAGGGGGCCCCTCCACGTACCCTGCAGGGGGGCCCCCTCAAGTTTTGTTACGCCACTGGTGACATAGTTTTGTTTCCAGGGTTTTAAGTGGGATGAAAAAACTGGGGGTCTCTCCAAGGGGCGTGTCTGATGTAAGTAAGGGCGTGGCTTAAAACACCTAAGCTAAAAATATGTGCTGAGCATAATGTGCCGCCCGTCTGGTATTTTCCTGTTTCTTTCACTGCATCCAGTAACATTAGGCCTACAACAAGCCATGACTATCGGCTCTGTCAATGGATGTTAGTTGCATAAAATAAATAAAAAAGCAGCAACCATGGCTTCAAGTTGTATATAATATTAAAAATGCTTCAGCTCTGAAATGATGAGACTGTGTAAGAACTATAACCTCTTCTTTTTAACTTCTTTCCCCAGCTTCTTTTCATGAACTGGCACATAGCAGCATGGGCGTTTTACATTTCTTCCATCTAACCCTAACAGAATGCCATGCCCTAGACCGCGGTAGGAGGAGGTGACCACATGCTGTAACAGCTCAAACTGGCCCATTGTCATTCTGTATGTGACAATCAGTCAGCATACAGAATGATAATTGGCGGGGTGGGACTGCTCTTGTGCTCCGAGGATGAGTGCGAGGCGGCCCCATCAGGGAGCTGAGGCCTCTTGCAGAGGACCAGCTCTGCTCCCTGCAAGGACCAAAATTACAGACAAAAGGCGTCCGTAAAAGGGATCCTCATGGACAATGGACGTGAGGTCCAAATTACGGAAGGTCCGTGAAATTTACGGACCTGTTGGTCACCCTACAGGTAAGTGGGTGAGTAAGAGAAGAGCAGACCAGGCTCAGATACTATAATACTGGGCCTGAGCACCTAACTAGATGGGAAACACAACTCTGGAAAGGGGAGTCTCTCCATTTCCTACTTTGCCTCTCCTGAAAGTATTCCTGCCTCGCGAAATCATCAAAGCAGCGATCTCCCAATAGTCCACCAGGGATGGAACAGGGAGCCCCCTCCCCCCCAAGTACAAAGGCGACATTTCCCAATCCCTTTCCCAATTCCATCAGCCATTGTATGTCTTTACCCTCCCCTGAAGGACCACCAGGGGAGGGTAAAGGGGAGGGTCCTCATTTGCACCCACTCCCAGGTAAGGAAAAAGGTCACTAGTGGCAAGGAAGGCAGGAAAAAGTCCTTCATTGGTAACCCTTTTCTGACATGGAACCCGTTGGAGGGGAAGAAACCAGGCACCAGGGTGAAGTGTGCCACCTAGGCAGAGGGACTGACTCCACCCACTCCATAGCCTACAACAGACTTTCACCTCCCTGGGGGGGGTGTAGGTGTGGGCATTCCCCATGATCTACTCTGTCCAACGGAGGGGTAAGCCTACAAATCAACAAGATAATTGAATGGGATGTCAGTCCCTCTGCTACAGGGCTCATCTTGCCCATTACACCAGAAAAAAAGTATTTGACCCTTTTTGAGGGTCAGATCAGGAGTAGGAAAACCCCCAGGCACCAGGTATTTCAAAATGTGGGAGAGCAGGTTCCCTCAACACACGACCCATCTTTCTCCTACCCAACAACCTTCAGTTGTCTATACTCTGCCCCTTTGAGGCATATGGGGGTTGATGTTGCTCTCAAACATTCATGGTGCAGTGATGAGGGCCAAGGCACAGGGACATCATACTGGGGGGTCACTGTTGCTCGCAGATCAGATGCACACAGGACTTCACAGTGGGTTGATGTTAATTGCAGGAGAATCACAGATCAGACAGTTGGGGGCGGCCCTTTGTAGCCTCTGTCCTTCCGAACCCCTCTCAGCTGACCCCTGTATCACTGGACTCTACTCTGGTCTAAAGACAGCCATATTATTTACCCAGCAGGCCGTCTATTTCCTTTACTTCCTTAGCATTGCAGACTTCTCCTCAGTTCCGATGTACATTCTATCCATCCAGGAGCGACGGTCAATGGTTCTGCCTTAAATTGCATCTTTCCTCTTCACAGGTGTGTAAGCTCTTCCAAGTTAAGAGTGAACACTGGATAGGCCAGAGGCGTCAGCTTGTATTCAGGAGACTGCACATGGGCTCCATCCTGCACTGTAATAAAATCGGAACTTGACCCCAAATATTTGCAGAAGGCCAATCAGTTAAAAGTTCATTTGTTGCAGGGAGTGCCACAGTTCCAGAGCAACTAGCTATCAGGGGAACTGTCACTCTCCGGTTGTGGGAAGGAAAACAGATCATCTTTGTTCAATCAAATGCTGATGGGATGAGCCTTGGCTTCTCCAGCAGAACATGGCACAGGATGTGGAGGGTGAGCGGACAGTCCATCTCATTGTCTAATATGGGCAGCTGCGGCCATGCCCTTGGCCACATTGTTTGTTCTTAATGTTTCTTTCTTCAGGCCACTGGAGGGCCTGCTCTAAATGGGTTACTCCATGGAAGCTGAACACAATATATTCTTTCTGTTCTACTCAAGTGTAGGTGATTTCGATCTAAGCTCATACATTTGACTTTATAGTGGTTTCCAGGATGGAGGAACGTAAATGTGCCTCATAGGGAGATGGGAGGGAATAGGAGGCAGCAGCTTTGACTATCAGTAACCATACTGCAATGTGACACAGGGGACCCCAATCACAGACACCCACCTCTTGTATACCTAAGGACTAATCACACACAAAATATATATTCAGTGGAAATCAGCAGTCATGCCAATCCATACTGCACAGATTTACACAGTAAGAACCCAATAGGCAGTCTCCGTTCTGGTAAGGCAAAAAGGCCTACATTCCACAACTATTACTCAGGTGCCACCAACTATTGATTATCTCATGACTTGGTCATTGGGGCATTATTCATCCATGATAAGTGGAATATCACTTTTGAGAATACCTTTGGTACTCTTTGGTTTACTCACACTAACCTGATGTTGCACCGCACCAACATTCAGCCAGGTCGCCCTATCTTAATGGAAGAATCAGATGTCCACCAAAATGCCTTCTTCTGAATAGGCAGATCATAAAACTATGAACCAACACAGATGCCATGAACACTAGTTTAACAGCACAGATGGCAGTGCCAGACAAGTACATACCCCTTTCTTTTTTAAACTGTGGACGTGGATAGTTTGGCATGCAAGAAAAATAATGCCCATTTTTTGTTTATATATATATATATATAAATTGATTGCAACTTAATAAAGGAGATTGCTCCTTTTTTCACAACTATTGTGAGCATGTTTATGTATAAGCATATATTACACAGTGGTGCTTGCCACTGGGTAGTTATAGTTAGGACCACCTTTCCATAGGAAATTGATTTTTAGTTTGCTTATAACTTTGGTGCCGTTTGACAAATCTTCATGAAACTTTCCCCAAAAAAAGTCTTATTCACCTCAGCAGCTTTCTGAAAAGTTTCCAGGTGATCCATCAAGCAGGGGCCGAGAAAAAGGGAAGGATCCCAAAATATGTTTTCCACATGAAATTTTCCATAGGAAAATTGAACTGCAATACCGCAAAAACGGGTGACCGGAACTACACCGTATTTGGCAGAAAGCTAGAGCTTGGTCCAGAAAGTGTGCTTTTGTGATTTGGTGTAAATCTGTTCAGAAGTTTTTGAGAAATTGAGGTTCAAAATGTTTGTATATTTCACGCCACTGAGGATCCACAGAGTCAACAGATCAAAAGATAAGATGATTGGTAGCCACCACATGAACAAAGGTGGGGCATTGGCCATTTTAGGACTCAGGAACTCAGTAACCCTGAAGAAGAGTTATGTAACTATAACTTGCCTTACCATGCACTGATTATACCCTCACATTGTACATCACTCATGATATGTTCAATGGCAGTATTGATAACATAACTGGTGACATTTGAAATTACATCATTTATTACAACACTGTGCATGGCGGGGTGCGAGTTATAGTTACTTCAGTTAACTATATGTTGTGAAATTCAGTGTTTTTTAGTAGTTTGAAATGCTATGTTACAACTGGCACTGTCACCTAACTATAATGTCAATTTAGCCATTGGTTTTTCAGGGAATTTCTAAGGTTTTTTTTTAATACCTAACTTTAACTGTCACTTTAACCTTTGTTTTTTTCGGTGTGTGTGTGTGTGTGTTTGTGTGTACTTGTGTGTGTGTGCAATGTTATGATGATACTAAAATCCTAAAGTTAAATGTTTGTTTTTTTCAAATGTTCACTGTGATAGGAACTAGACAGCTGCCACTAGGATTAAAGAGTAACGCGAACGGCATGACGAAAACCAATGCTATCCGATGCTGTCAGTTTTGATTCACCCAAGGATTCTGTTTATGGCAGTGAGTATGGTCTAATATATTTTCATGTTTCCAACTACAAGTGCTTTAGTACATATACTCCACATTGACACAAACATGACATCCCTATTTAGAACTATAACTGATTGTGGGGATCTGAGGTATTATTTGGGGCAAGTCAAAATTGCTGAATGTATGTTAAATATGCATTGCACATGATGATGCAGTATGATATCTTGCTTATAAAAGCATGTTTCTAAATGCACACTGTTCTGCACATGCCACATGCTTGGCACAAGACTTAATATAAAAAAAAACACCAAGAAGAAAACCAGTGTTATCACATGTTGTAAGCTTGATTTACCCGAACATATGTGAAGTGACTATGATTGCAGTCAGACTGTGCATTTGTAACCACATGGAAACGACAGCGTGGTCCACCATGTTTTTCTTGAGATGGCATTGTTGCACACTATGCAACCTTATACATTTCTAGCCATAGGGATAAATAATTATCCATTGAGTGCATGTTTACTCTCTTGTGCCCATCTTTGTGTATCTGCTGATACCAGGGGTACTAGTGGACAGGTGGCATCTCTGTGTTTCCTCATGGTCCCTCTAACAAGCCCTTAGGAGTAGAGCCAAATCATAACAATGTGTGGCCTTTGGTTTGACCCAATACTTTTAATAGGATGATGATAATTAATGTTTAATTCGACAGTCCGACCCTAAAGATCTGAGGATCCTCCATATCGCTTTCGTAGACTTCTGCTATGCTAGTTAGTTGCATGTTTCATGCTTCTTGAAGATGGTCTACATTTCACCAAGCGATCGATGCTAACAATGTGGCTGTATATGACCCTGATTTGGATGTATGGGCTAATGTCTGGCATATTATGGTGACAACACAGAATTGGGGACAGCACTCATGTCAAACATGTAAAGACCTGATCCAGTGCATGACCTGTTCACATGGTGGCTCTATTGGTGACCTATATGCCAGGGCCTCTACCTGGTCTCTGTCCATCCTTCAGTACTGGGATGCCCTTCAGGACCAGAGGCATGTCTTTCATAGCGATGGTTCAATTTGGATTTGGTCACACTGAAGAATCACCTGCCAGCTGCTCAGTATAGGCTTGCCATATATGTATATATATATTATCTACTGGCGGTCGCCAGTAGATGGTTATAGTTAGGACATATTTTCCATAGGAAATTCGCAACATTCTATTTCCAATAACTTTGGCGCCGGTTGATGAATCTTCGCGAAATTTTCAAAACTCGTGGGGCGCTCCGGTCTGCTCCTATCCTGAAAGTTTCGGGGTGATTCGGCAAGCGGGGGCCGAGACAAAAGGGGGGTCCCAAAACGTGTTTTCTCCATGTTAATTCCCATAGGAAATTTTAGACACGGCTACAGCCCGAACTGCTGAACGGAATTACACCAAATTTGGCAAAAAGGTAGCGCTTGGTTCAGAAAGCGACCTTTTTTTTAATGGTGTAAATCCGTTCAGTAGTTGCGGAGAAATTCAAAAAATAAGAGTCAAAAAATCAATTACCCATAGGAAACTTTATGCAAGGCTACAGCCCTAACTGCTGAACGGAATTACACCAAATTTGGCAAAGAGGTAGTTCTTGGTTCAGAAAGAACCCTTTTGTTAAATGGTGTAAATCCATTCAGTAGTTCCTGAGAAAATCAAAAGTAAAAACACATATATATCTGGGCGGAGCCTAACCACACATGTCATCGTGAGATCTGATTGGCTGTCAGCACTTCATCCTGGAATTGCTGGCAGCCATCTTGGGACCAATATAAATGATAGTACCCCATTGAAATGCATTGTAGTGAATCGAAGATTTTGAGGGTTACCAAAAGGAGAACTATAAAGGGTGATAACAGACTTTAGTTACATTAGAATTCATTTGTTGATGGTACCATACTAATTTCAGGAATTGTGGTGTGTTCTAAGGTGATTTTACCCTGTGAAAAACCTTCTGCTGGGATATCATGAATCATGTTTGAGAGAAAACTATTTTCACATGCTTGTCCCATACAGTTTTGGAAGGTGCTCCAGAAGCTAAAATGAGAGCATATTTTCTGTAAATTCACATTATCTTTCTCAGTCATGTGAGAATGAAGTCTGACATTCTCAGTAAAACATGTACATCCAACAAGGGCAGAGACTGTCAGTTGATTCCTTTGTGTTCTACTGCAGCTTCCCAGAGTGTTCTAAAGAACAACTAGAGTGCTAACAGCCTTACTTATGACAAACGTATGGCACACCTGAAGCCATCTTGATTGGAATAAACTGGTAACACTTAAAACATTTAATTTAAAAAGGAACAAAATGATGGGGTTCATTTTGTCATAGAAATTATGGTTAGTGCTGTAGAAAGAAAAATTAGGACATGTTTCAAGTGTGATCTCAAATATCTTCCTGTTATATTTCAACAGGAGCAGCCTGTCAGTTGATGCCTTTGTGTTCTACTGCAGCTTCTCAGAGTGTTCTAAAGAACAACTAGAGCGCTAACAGTCTTACTTATGACAAAATTATGGCACACATGAAGCCATCTTGATTGGAATAAACTGGTAACTCTTAAAACATTTAATTTAAAAAGGAACAAAATGAGGGGGTTCATTTTGTCATAGAAATTATGGTTAGTGCTGTAGAAAGAAAAATTAGGACATGTTTTAAGTGAGATCTCAAATATCTTCCTGTTATATTTCAACAGGAGCAGCCTGTCAGTTGATGCCTTTGTGTTCTACTGCAGCTTCCCAGAGTGTTCTAAAGAACAACTAGAGCGCTAACAGTCTTACTTATGACAAAAGTATGGCACACCTGAAGCCATCTTGATTGGAATAAACTGGTAACACTTAAAACATTTAATTTAAAAAGGAACAAAATGAGGGGGTTCATTTTGCCATAGAAATTATGGTTAGTGCTGCAGAAAGAATATTTAGGGCATGTTTTAAGTGAGATCTCAAATCCTCTTCTATTTCATTAGAAAATTCTGACATGCAGACTGAAACAATCACTTTCAATACCAGCAGTAGACTTCCAGTTAACTCCCTGGTGAGCAGTAGCTTTACTACAGTGATCTAATGAACAACTAGAGTGCTAACATTCTGAATTTATGGCAAATGTGTGACACATCTGAATGCCTTCTTGATGGAATCAAAGTAAAAACTGAAAGCATTTCCTACTGAGGAGACTGCAGTAAATGACGAAATTAGGAAACTTCATAACAAATAAGTCTCCCAAGATGGCCACCAGAGAAAAAAGAGCACAAATGTAGCACAAATATCACCCAGATGTAGCCCACATATAGCCCAATGACAGAAGTGTGCAAAACACTTTTTATTTTTAGTTTTTCTGCAGTTTTATATAGTGCAAACTGGTCAGGTATTGGAGCGTTACATCTTACTTGGACCCCATATTGCGTATTTTGCACGAAGTACATGAGATTGATCTTGCGAAACATTGACCTTTACGATTCTGTTAACCTGAAGTTGCTCTGAACCGGGCTTTGTAACACCCGTTTTTACCTACTGGTTTTAATTCATTCTCACTGTATTGTATTAGGAAAGAGGATTTACTGTTTTTATGTACACTTTTATGATCTATGTTTCTAAATCAGATCAAATAAAGTTTAATGAATTCTTTGGCAGGACGGAGGCGAGGATTATGCATATCTTTCCTCACTTTATTTGCATAGCAGTTCAAAGAAAACGTAACACAACAATCATTAAACAAAAGACTACACAACCCATGAACCATTAGGGGGTAGTCTCCAAGGCAACTATAGTCCAATCATATCACAGTCCATCGTATATAATATCGTGACGTCCCTTCCGCTTCCTCTTTCTTCACTGCTCGTCAGTTAAGTGCATTCCTTACATTCTTGGCTTAATCTGACGTTGTTGCTGTTTGTATAGCGGTTTCTTGTGCACGTTATTAGCATTATTGCCTTGGTATTGTTTCATATTCCCTGCGCAGCAGACTCTTGCCCGAGCGCGTTCTCCCCCTCGCAGTTTCTCCCGCTGTGTGCTCTGCGCGCGGTGAGATCCTGTCAGGCGTGTCTGGTCCGAGCGAGGCAGCTCCATCAAGCGCTCCCGCTGGTCTTTACGCGCGTTTGGGAATCCGGTCACTCCTTTAGTGTCTGCTTGATTCCCGACCAACACTCGCCTAATTTTGACACCGCTACGCAGTGATTTCCCCACACGGCCACGTTAGTGACCAGCGAAACCTGGTGGTGGTAATTGGTATTGCGCCTCAGTCTATTCTTATAACAGCTTCGGGAAAGCCCAGCTGTTGGAGCACCGGCGAGGGGGCTGCCTTAAGGATTTTAAGGGCATTTGTTCTGTGCTCACACCCTCTGCTATCATGTCTTCTCCAGAAGACCATTTTTACTCCTCCTACCAGGAAGTGGAGGAGGAATGGCCCCCCAACTTCTCCCTCCAGCAGTGGACCAAGCCCTCTCTCTGGCTATTTCTAGGGCGCTGGCTCCTCTTAGGGATCAGGTTGATAAGCTGGCGAAAAGCATCCCTGGGGTGTTCAGTGACCCAGATCTGGTGGTGGCGGGTCCCAGTAGCTCCCAGATGGGGAATAAAAGGGCCGTTAAGCATAACGCGGGGTACTTGGAAGGATTTGATAAACTTACGGAGACCTTCCTCAAGAGTGCGCGAACGCTAAAACATGCACCCTGCCGGGAGGAGGCGGGGCCCGGAGAAAATTGCGACACTGTCACCACTATTGTAGATCCCGACGGCGGGTTTCCCTTAGAGGGAGAGGGTGTATCGGAGGACGATTTCTCCTCCGATGAGGATAAGGACTCGGGGCGTCCCTGGCGTCCAGAGTCCCACTCCTCCCAGTCCCCGGTTGGGGACGGGGTCCACTCGGACATGTTCAAGCCTACCCAAATTTACCATCCTAGGTCAGCGGAGTGGACACCTGACGCCAAAGTGGCAGAGTATGTGGTGGGGAAAATCCATCAACCCCTTGAAAGGGAGGTCAGGAATAGGATGAGGGGAGAATGCCCCAGGCCCTCACTGAAGGGGAAGGTGGCACACACGCCTGAAATTGATGAGAAACTATGTACCTTTTTCTCCAAGTATATGAGGGATCCCAAGAAAGGAATTGATAGGTCTTGGACGTGGTAGGGCCCTTGACCCAAATTATTCAATTGACGGAGCGTTCCAAAGAGTCAGGATCCCCTTTGTCCATGGATATTGTGGCTGGTTGGGCGCACTACCCTAAACCCTAAAACACTACCCCCTCCACTACCCAAACACCACTGCACTACCCTAAACCCTAAAACACTACCCCCAGCACGACACCCTACACTACCCAAACATAACTGCACTACCCTGAACCCTAAAACACTACCACCAGCATGACTCCCTACACTACCCAAACACCACTGCACTACCCTAAACCCTAAATCTACCCACAGCACAACCCCCTACACTACACAAACACCACTGCACTACCCTAAACCCTAAAACACTACCCCCAGCATGACCCCTTCACTACACAAACACCACTGCACTGCCTTAAACCCTAAAACACTACCCCCAGCACGACCCCCTACACTATACAAACACCATTGCACTACCCTAAACCCTAAATCTACCCCCAGCATGACCCCCTACACTACACAAACACCACTGCACTACCCTAAACCCTAAAACACTACCCCCAGCACGACCCCCTTCACTACCTAAACACAACTGCACTACCCTAAACCCTAAAACACTACCCCCAGCACGACCCCTTCACTACCCAAACACAACTGCACTACCCTAAACTCAAAAACACTACCCCCAGCACGACCCCCTACACTACCCAAACACCACTGCACGACCCTAAACCCTAAAACACGACCCCCTACACTACACAAACACCACTGCACTACCCTAAACCCTAAAACACTAGAACCCAGCACGACCCCCTACAGTACACAAACACCACTGCACTACCCTAAACCCTAAAACACTACCCCCTACACTACACAAACACCACTGCACTACCCTAAACCCTAAAACACTACCCCCAGCAAGACCCCCTACACTACACAAACACCACTGCACTACCGAAAACCCAAAACACTACCCCAGCACTACCCCCTACACTACCCAAACACCATTGCACTACCCTAAATCCTAAAACACTACCCCCAGCATGACCCCCTACACTACACAAACACCACTGCACTACACTAAACCCTAAAACACTAACCCCAGCACGACCCCCTACACTACCCAAACACCACTGCACTACCCTAAACCCTAAAACACTACCCCCAGCATGACTCCCTACACTACACAAACACCACTGGACTACCCTAAACCCTAAAACACTACCCCCAGCACGACTCCCTACACTACCCAAACACCACTGCACTACACAAAACCCTAAATCTACCCCCAGCATGACCTCCCACACTACACAAACACCACTGCACTACCCTAAACCCTAAAACACTACCCCCAGCATGACCCCCTACACTACCCAAACACCACTGCACTACCCTAAACCCTAAAACACTAACCCCAGCATGACCCCCTACACTACCCAAGCACCACTGCACTACCCTATACCCTAAAATACGACCCCCTACACTACACAAACACAACTACACTACCCTAAACCCTAAAACACTACCCACAGCATGACCCCCTACACTACACAAACACCACTGCACTACCCTAAACCCTAAAACACTACCCCCTATACTACACAAACACCACTGCACTACCCTAAACCCTAAAACACTACCCCCAGCATGACCCCCTACACTACACAAACACTACTGCACTACCCTAAACCCCCCTACACTATACAAACACCACTGCATTACTCTAAACCCTAAAACACTACCCCCAGCACGACCCCCTCACAACACAAACCCCACTGCACTACCCTAAACCCTAAATCGACCCCCAGCACGACCCCCTACACTACCCAAACGCCACTGCCATACCCTAAACCCTAAAACACTACCCCCAGCACGACCCCCTCACAACACAAACACCACTGCACTACCCTAAACAATAAATCGACCCCCAGCACGACCCCCTACACTACCCAAACACCACTGCCATACCCTAAACCCTAAAACACTACCCACAGCATGAACCCCTACACTACCCAAACACCACTGCACTACCCTAAACCCTAAATCTACCCCCAGCATGACCCCCTACACTACACAAACACCACTGCACTACCCTAAACCCTAAAACACTACCCCCAGCACGACCCCCTTCACTACCTAAACACAACTGCACTACCCTAAACCCTAAAACACTACCCCCAGCACGACCCCTTCACTACCCAAACACAAATGCACTACCCTAAACTCAAAAACACTACCCCCAGCACGACCCCCTACACTACGCAAACACCACTGCACGACCCTAAACCCTAAAACACGACCCCCTACACTACACAAACACCACTGCACTACCCTAAACCCTAAAACACTAGAACCCAGCATGACCCCCTACAGTACACAAACACCACTGCACTACCCTAAACCCTAAAACACTACCCCCTACACTACACAAACACCACTGCACTACAATAAACCCAAAAACACTACCCCCAGCACGACCCCCTACACTACACAAACACCACTGCACTACCGTAAACCCAAAACACTACCACAGCACTACCCCCTACACTACCCAAACACCATTGCACTACCCTAAACCCTAAAACACTACCCCCAGCATGACCCCTACACTACACAAACACCACTGCACTACACTAAACCCTAAAACACTACCCCCGCACGACCCCCTACACTACCCAAACACCACTGCACTACCCTAAACCCTAAAACACTACCCCCAGCATGACTCCCTACACTACACAAACACCACTGGACTACCCTAAACCCTAAAACACTACCCCCAGCACGACTCCCTACACTACCCAAAAACCACTGCACTACACTAAACCCTAAATCTACCCCCAGCATGACCTCCCACACTACACAAACACCACTGCACTACCCTAAACCCTAAAACACTACCCCCAGCATGACCCCCTACACTACCCAAACACCACTGCACTACCCTAAACCCTAAAACACTAACCCCAGCATGACCCCCTACACTACCCAAACACCACTGCACTACCCTATACCCTAAAACACGACCCCCTACACTACACAAACACAACTGCACTACCCTAAACCCTAAAACACTACCCACAGCATGACCCCCTACACTACACAAACACCACTGCACTACCCTAAACCCTAAAACACTACCCCCTACACTACACAAACACCACTGCACTACCCTAAACCCTAAAACACTACCCCCAGCATGACCCCCTACACTACACAAACACCACTGCACTACCCTAAACCCCCCTACACTATACAAACACCACTGCATTACTCTAAACCCTAAAACACTACCCCCAGCACGACCCCCTCACAACACAAACACCACTGCACTACCCAGCACGACCCCCTACACTACCCAAACACAGCTGCCATACCCTAAACCCTAAAACACTACCCCCAGCACGACCCCCTCACAACACAAACACCATTGCACTACCCTAAACCCTAAATCAACCCCCAGCACGACCCCTACACTACCCAAACACCACTGCCATACCCTAAACCCTAAAACACTACCCCCAGCATGAACCCCTACACTACCCAAACACCACTGCACTACCCTAAACCCTAAATCTACCCCCAGCATGACCCCCTACACTACACAAACACCACTGCACTACCCTAAACCCTAAAACACTACCCCCAGCACGACCCCCTTCACTACCTAAACACAACTGCACTACCCTAAACCCTAAAACACTACCCCCAGCACGACCCCCTTCACTACCCAAACACAAATGCACTACCCTAAACTCAAAAACACTACCCCCAGCACGACCCCCTACACTACCCAAACACCACTGCACGACCCTAAACCCTAAAACACGACCCCCTACACTACACAAACACCACTGCACTACCCTAAACCCTAAAACACTAGAACCCAGCATGACCCCTACAGTACACAAACACCACTGCACTACCCTAAACCCTAAAACACTACCCCCTACACTACACAAACACCACTGCACTACCCTAAACCCTAAAACACTACCCCCAGCACGACCCCCTACACTACACAAACACCACTGCACTACCGTAAACCCAAAACACTACCACAGCACTACCCCCTACACTACCCAAACACCATTGCACTACCCTAAACCCTAAAACACTACCCCCAGCATGACCCCCTACACTACACACACACCACTGCACTACACTAAACCCTAAAACACTACCCCCCACACGACCCCCTACACTACCCAAACACCACTGCACTACCCTAAACCCTAAAACACTACCCCCAGCATGACTCCCTACACTACACAAACACCACTGGACTACCCTAAACCCTAAAACACTACCCCCAGCACGACTCCCTACACTACCCAAAAACCACTGCACTACACTAAACCCTAAAACACTACCCCCAGCATGACCCCCTACACTACCCAAACACCACTGCACTACCCTAAACCCTAAAACACTAACCCCAGCATGACCCCCTACACTACCCAAACACCACTGCACTACCCTATACCCTAAAACACGACCCCCTACACTACACAAACACAACTGCACTACCCTAAACCCTAAAACACTACCCACAGCATGACCCCCTACACTACACAAACACCACTGCACTACCCTAAACCCTAAAACACTACCCCCTACACTACACAAACACCACTGCACTACCCTAAACCCTAAAACACTACCCCCAGCATGACCCCCTATACTACACAAACACCACTGCACTACCCTAAACCCCCTACACTATACAAACACCACTGCATTACTCTAAACCCTAAAACACTACCCCCAGCACGACCCCCTCACAACACAAACACCACTGCACTACCCAGCACGACCCCCTACACTACCCAAACACAGCTGCCATACCCTAAACCCTAAAACACTACCCCCAGCATGAACCCCTACACTACCCAAACACCACTGCACTACCCTAAACCTTAAAACACTACCCCCAGCACTACCCCCTACACTACACAAACACCACTGCACTACCCTAAACCCTAAAACACTACCCCAGCACTACCCCCTACACTACCCAAACACCACTGCACTACCCTAAACCCCCTACACTATACAAACACCACTGCATTACTCTAAACCCTAAAACACTACCCCCAGCACGACCCCCTCACAACACAAACACCACTGCACTACCCAGCACGACCCCCTACACTACCCAAACACAGCTGCCATACCCTAAACCCTAAAACACTACCCCCAGCACTAACCCCTACACTACACAAACACCACTGCACTACCCTAAACCCTAAAACACTACCCCAGCACTACCCCCTACACTACCCAAACACCACTGCACTAACATAAACCCTAAAACACTACTCCCAGCACAACCCCCTACACTACACAAACACCACTGCACTACCCTAAACCCTAAAACACTTCCCCAGCACGACTCCCTACACTACCCAAACACCACTGCACTCCCTAAACCCTAAATCTACCCCAGCACGACCCCCTACACTACCCAAACACCACTGCACTACCCTAAACCATAAAACACTACCCCCAGCATGACCCCCTACACTACACAAACATCACTGCACTACCCTAAACCCTAAAACACTACCACCAGCATGACCCCCTACACTACTCAAACACCACTGCACTACCCTAAACCCTAAAACACTACCCCAGCACAACCCCCTACACTACCCATACACCACTGCACTACCCTAAACCCTAAAACACTACCCCCAGCACGACCCCCTACAGTACTGCACTACCCTAAACCCTAAAACACTACCCCCAGCACGACCCCCTACACTACCCAAACACCACTGCACTACCCTAAACCCTAAAACACTACCCCCAGCACGACCCCCTACACCACCCAAACACCACTGCACTACCCTAAACCCTAGAAAAGAAACCCCCACCCCATGCCCAATACCCCTTACCTCTCACTCCTCGTGGTTCCTCTCTCCTCGTGATTCCTGCTTCACGTCGTCTCTGAGGGGCGGTGCACGTCGTTGTGAGGAAACGGAACAGCCTCTGTTTCCTTACAACGACATGGATCGTCTACATGTTTTTTAGAACGCATGGTCATTTACCATACATACCTTTAGAACAAAATTCGTTGTAAAGGCATGTGTGGTAAATGACCATGCGTTCTAAAAAAATGCGTAGTAATGACTTCGTGATGTACAACGCATGCGTGGTAATGCATGCGTTGTAATGGTATTGCAAAGTAAAAAGTCGTTGTAACGGCTGTTTACCGATCGAAGCTGGCCCCTGTTCTTCAGTGAGACGTTTATTTGATTAATTAGGAGGAAGGAATGTGGTTTTTTTACCAAAAAGTGCATTCCCGGCTGTTGTATTGTGAAAGTGTCCGCGTGGCCTGGTTTCACTTCCGGTGAGAGAGTGGAAGAGTCTGTTTGGATCTAAAGGAGTTCTGTTGTTGGACGGGGCCGGCGCGACATGTCATCAGAAAACATAGCTAATGGAAAGCGTCCTCCCTGAAGTGTGGAGCAGTGCCATGAGAGGTCAACGAGTGTGCGCGCCACCGCAGTATGACCGTACCGCGTGACCCATGTGCCACCTCCAGGGTACGGGAGGCAGAAGCGGCATCGCAGGTCCTCTTGAAGACCGTTGTAGCACTAATTCTACATTTTGGTACTAGGGCATTTTAACTTCGTTGTTCCTGCCAGATACAAAGAGAAGATCCTGTGTTATTCAGTGCCCTCGTTACCTTTTTTGTGGGTTGTGGTGCTTGTCACTTCGCTGCCCCGCCGGTGCACACGACTGGGCACCCCACCTCGTGTGCCATCTGCAGGGCCTCTGCCCTCGGATCACTGGTTTCGGTTTCTGAAGTGGCAACATAAACAGTTGCTCCCAAAGGACTAGCCTGAACACTTAGGCGAATATCCCCTGCACCAGCATTCCACGGAAATTCTTTCCTAGCTCTCCCACGTCAACGAGGACGTCATAATAGCACGGCTCCGCTCGCGACACCGTATGACATCATCGGAGCCATAAGAGGAACTCGTCGGCGTGCTGATGTCAGTTCCACCCATTTTTTCCGTGCCACCGAGGCAAACAGGGGACCGAGACATTTTCACATGTATACATAGTATAATAAATAAATATATATATATTCACTGAAAAAACCATAGGTTTCAGGCACGTTATAGTTAGAAATTAGCATTTAAAAAACCTTAGAAATACACTGAAAAAACCATAGGTTTCAGGCACGTTATAGTTAGAAATTAGCATTTAAAAAACCTTAGAAATTCACTGAAAAAACCATAGGTTTCAGGGGCGTTATAGTTAGTTGGACATTTTCACTCGTACAAAACCATAGAAATTCCCCCGTTATAGTTAGTTCAGCTAACTATAACGCGCGCGCCCGCAATGCACTGCTGATGACGTCACATATTACATCACTCATGACATGGTCAGTGACATCACTCATGACATCACTGATGACATCTCAAATGACATCACTGATGACATCACTGATGACATCATCCAGTGAATGTGTGTTTTTCTGAAAATTAAATATGTTTTATATATGTATATCTCAAGGTCGATGGAAGAATAAATGGGTATATAAGTGTCTAAATGGATGATTGTTTTTGTAAAATTGATTGTATAACTGACTAAGTGTATCTTAGTGAATACGTGGGTTAGTGAGTAATGTTTAAATATGAAAATATCTGTATCAGTCTCTCACTTTGTGTATAAGTGGCTGCATGGGTTGGTGAGTAGCTACATGAGTGTCTATATGGGTTATTAGTTGGTGTTTTGAGTATCAGTATGAGTGTCTGAGTGTCTGTATGGTTCGGTGGGGGTATTACTTAGTGCATAGATGCATGAATGAGTGACTCACTGTTTGTATGTGTTGAAGACAGCATGTGTGCAGGACTGTATAGGTGGATGAGTATGTGTATGGGTGTGTTAGTGAGTGAATGACTGTCTCAATAGTGTCTTTATGAGTAACTACATATGTTTTAAACTAGTATATGTGAGTATTGGTGTATATAAGTGAGTATATGTGAGAGTGAGAGATTGGAAGAGTTCCTGTACAAATAAGTAGGTGTTTCTATAAGTGATTGTTTAAGAGAGTAAGTATGTGTAAGTTTCTGTAGAAGTAAGTGTGGTAGTGTGTGTATAACTGTATATGCAAGTAAATGGATGTTTGATACTTTGTTTGCATGTGTGACTATGTGTGTGAGTAACTCTATGGATGAGTGGCGGTGTGTAACAGGATGTATAGGTGTATGAGTACATATGATGAGTGAGTACATGTATGAGTGACTGTATAGGGACTGTTGGTGAATAAGTGGATGTGTGTGTAGATCTTGGAATTACTGAATAGGTGTGTTGTAACTGGTATTGGTATGTCCATTTTTTTGAAAATGTTAGTTTGTATTTTTGAGTGTGTGTATCAAAGGTTATATTAGGGTGAGAGGAGGTCTTGTGAAAGGCAGCGAGTCTTCTAAGACCCTCAATGCTGCCCGGTGCAGGGTTCCACCTCTAATTCACTTTGGGTTCGCTATCAAAATAATGAGGCAAGCGCTGGAAACTGGAAGAGAAGAAAATGGTTTATTTCTCATGAGGAGATCACGTCAACTGAGACACCGGGATGTCTGAGGGAAGTGTTCTGCTGACAACTCCCTTGGCTCTTCCTTTTATACAGGTTTGACACAATGCATTTGTTTGATCAGCATGGTTACACAAGCTTGGGGTCCCCACCCCGGGCAGGTTGTCACACAAGCCCAACAGTAATTCTCTTCCCACCCAGGTCAAACAGACAATCTTATCTTGCAGCTGGACCTTGCTTCAGGGTCTAAAACATGTGAGACCGGCCAGATCTAAGAGTCCGTTCTGTTGATAAAAACAGGTCCCATTGTTGGTAACAACAAGTCTTGCTGTTTGCAGAGCAATAAATCATTTTGCAAGAGTCTTTTTGGTGTTTGGAACCTGTTTGTGTAACTAGGTGTAGTGAAGGGTAGAGCGTCCAAAGGCTTGTCTGAAAACAGGGATGAGAGGAAAACGAGTTTGTGGCAGCAAGTGGCGCTGAGGTTTGTTGTGGCAATAGAGTTTATAGCCCCCAGCACAGTACCAGGTCGGTCAGAGGGATGCTAGTAAGGGCAGGGTGAAACAAAGGTGACCAACAGAGTACAAAATGGCTGTGATAGATTAAAATGACTGTAACTTATGTGTACATAGAATTCCACCAGACAAGATGGCGCAGGTAATGTTCATAATTGTCATTTTGCTTTTAACAGTGGCCCCTTTGAACATAACTAGCCAGCTTGTCAGTCTATTTCGATCTCCATAATGTCCTGTATCTCTTGATCATACATTACTCTCATTTTTGTTAGCTGAGTGTCCATAGTCTTAGGGTGCAAGGTAGTTATGCAAACATAACACAAAGGTGGTATACAGTGTATACCCAAACAACAACCACATATTGTCAACCCTGGGACCAAGAGAATCATTGATATTTTCCAACCCCACTCCTTCAAGATGCCCCAAAGCCAACTTCCAATTGTCCAAGTCTCTGATCCTTGATGAATTTCTGAAGATAGTCTATGGAGATGTTCGATTGCTTCATAGACAGAAGGTGAATTATCAGGCTGCGTCGAGGAACTGTGATGAGGCAGAGTCTGTTTGATCAATGTCTTTAGAACGCTTTTCTCGATGATGCTCTGCAGGGGCTGTGTAGGTTGGTGGCAGAACAAAGGCGATGTAGCACGTGCCCCCCCAGTTTCCTGGGAGCCAGGTGTAGGCTTTAGTTCCACAAACAAAGTACATATTGGGTGATGCAACAAGCGCTGGGGGGGGTTGGCAGTGTTCAAAGTCCCCACAATGCTACAGGTGCTGTGACCCACATTCTCAGTCCCACGGCCTTCAATGCATACAAGGCCAGAGACGTTCACCACAGATAGGGCCACAGTCAGTGTTGCAGCAGTTCTTTTCTTCAGGTAGGAAAATGTGGCTCTGTTATGATTATTGAACACTTGCATTTCCACTCGTTCTTTGGAGGGGACATTAATCTGGAATGTCGCATTGAAGGTGTGAGGGCAGAAGGGGGCGGCTGTCCTTCCTGTTTTGTTTCGCCAGAACTCGTTGTAGAACTGGGCGATTGTTCCGTCGGAAGTGGCATTGTCTTTGTAACTTTCTTGTAGGAGCATCATCCAGGCAAGGCAAGATCCGTGAATAGAAAAGGGCGAAGGGATGAAAGGGATGGAATGTTCAGTGGCATGTGGTAACAGCCCACAGACCCAACAGTTGGTAGCATTGGTGGCAAGATTGTGCTGGTGCAACATCTGCACGAAAGAATTATTCCAGAATTCTTTGCGTCGTTCTTGGAGATGTGGCGATAGTGATACCAGGTAGTGTTCTTTCTTGGTGGTTGGTTGCATGGTGGGTGACAATGTTCTGTAAGCAGGTGCATTCTCTTCAATGATCCAGAGTGCGACCATTAGCAGGAGACAGGTGAGAAATGCAGCTACAAGTGCAATTGTCTTTGTGCTGTGCAGGTTAGCAGTCTTGGTGTCTTTGCGGTGGTTTTGCAGGTGTTCAGTTTCTTCCATCATCTTCGAGGAGCTCAACAACTGTTAGGACCACAAACCTTTGTCTGGCGCTTTCCTGGTAGCGTTGTTTGACTGTGCTACCGATCTGAGACCTTGACTCAGTTAGTGGCCTGGTCGTTGGAGCTCCCTCCTTTCATGATCTTAGGTTGTACCCTTTCCTGGATGGCACCGTGGGATCGGAAAATTCTGATAGTTCAAGGGTGTCTTCTTGTGGGTAGCAACTCAGAGCTGGTCGGTCTCTCACGAGTACTTCCTCTTGCACCTTCACCCCTTCACAGGTTGCCAGGGTTGGAGGGACTCGTTTGCAGTGATGGGCATGTAGCCAGTTTTGTTTTCCTTTCACTCGGAGGGCAGTTCGGGTGGTGATCAGGACTTGCCAGGGGCCCGTCCACCTAGGCTCCAGATTCTTCGTTCTTTGGAAGTTGCGGATCAAACATGGTCGCCTGGCTTTATTTCATGTCCCGGGCCCCTGGATACGTCAGGCAAGGCTTGCTGCACCTGTTGGTGGATAATTGTTAGCTCGTTTGTCAATTTATGCAAGTAATCTGCGTAGTTCTGTCTCCTGCCGTGGCTCGGGCAGTAACGTCTGCTAGTGCATTTCCCTGTCCAATGAGATCAGTCACTTTCCTATGTGCTTGGCATTTTATCACTGCTAACTTCTTGGGGAGGAGGACTGCTTGCGTCAAGGCGGAGACTAAATCTCCATGCAGGATGGGTGTACCGTGTGAAGTCAGGAACCCTCTTTCTTTCCATAAGATCCCAAAATGGTGAACCACCCCGAAGGCATATTGGCTGTCGGTGTATATGTTAACTGTCGTGTCAGTCGCTAAGATCGGTCGGGACAAAGGGTTGGTGGAGGGCGTACCGTCAAATCCTATTGAGGTCACATGTGAGCCTGACAAGGGTGCCCTTGGAATCAGTCGTTTGGATAGTGCACTAGGTGTTGCTCCTGTGTCTACCAGAAATGGCGACTTTGTGCCCAGGACCTCAGTGGTAACATAAGGGCCTTGCTGATCAACATAGAGCTCGACTGGATCCCTCCCTTGCCCCTGGCTGTCCTATGCAAAGTCGTACGTATTGTCATAATCTGTCTGTTGGTACTGATTCTGTTTGGGATGGTCAAATGTGTTCACTCTTCCTGGCCTTTCCTCACTTGCTTCACTCGCGTACCCTCTCCCACGTCCTCTTCCTCTCAGTCCACTTGCTATTTCCCTCACCCCTCTGCCCCTACCAGCTCCTAACAAAGCCGGGCATTGGGTTTTCCAGTGTCCATATTCTTTGCAAAATGCACATTGATCCTGTCCTAGGTCTTGGCGTCCTACATATGATGTCGATGAATTGTTTCTAGGTGGCTGTACTCTAGGGGTATTCTGCTGGTATCCTCCCCTATATTGCTCCCTTCCTGTATTCGCCCCCTGGAGTTGTGCTACCATTACCCTCTCCTTCAAGTCCTTCTTTTTCCTTTCTGTAGCCCTGTCATTTTCGTTTTTCTGATGCTCATAGTACTGGGCCATTTGGAGAATGGCCGCCGGTTTAGATGCTGCCCAACTACTTTCGCTGGCTTGTAATTTCTGGGATACATCTGGTAGTAGTCCTTTGACATAGTTCTGCACAAATAAGTGGTGTCCGGTTGCGGTGGACATGTCTTGTCCACTGTAATCGGAGAACACCATTTCAAATCTGGAGAAATACTCTGAGACATCCTCTTGTGGTTTCTGGCGGCACGCGGTTACTATGGACCAGTCTATCTTTTTCTCTGGGATCAGCGTTTTCACTTTCTGCACTATTTTGTCAGGGAGGTCCAATATTGCTTTAACCGGTTTTTGACCAGGGTTCCGCTGTTTATCTAGTGTGTTAAGTTGTTCCCAGGTATGACCAAGCAGTTCGGTATGGTCTATTTTCCTAATCTGTTTCCACACATCTGCTGGCAAACATAACCCGAAGAACAAGACTATGTCGGCAAGTGTCATTATTGTTTATCCCAGAGCGGTACCTAGCTCGGTGTAAAAGGCGGTGGGGTTCTTTCGTAAATCCGGTAGAGATTTACGGAACGTCAAAATGTCCTGTCTGTCCCAAGGTTGATACACCCAATTGTAGACCACCCTTCCTCTAGCGTCTTGATGGTTCATATCGTCATGAGTCCCTTGTCCTCTAGGAGGTACCCAATAAGGGGCAGCTTCTTTTATCGGCATCATGCTATCTGGTTTTTCCACCGGGGGTCCTGCTATCTTAGATGTCCTGTCCTTATCTATCCGTCCTTGTTCCACGAGGTGACGGAATACCTCCAGTGTGGATGAAAAGAGTTCTGTAACATCGTTGTCGCCTTCATCTCCGGTGTCTACCTTCCTATAGAGAGCCACTAGCCGCTCGGGCCCTACATCTTGGTACTTCTCTTCATATGCAGTAAGAGTGTGGTAACAGAGACGTACAATAAAGTATCGTTTGCGGTTTTCAACATAGGAGTTGCATATGTCAGTTACATACTCTTCTGTCTCCTTCCTATCTATGAGGGATTTAACTACTTTATCAATGCCTGCTCGCTCATTTTTACTTAATCGCAGGACCCTGGGCGCTCCTGTTTCTTTTGATCCTACCTCTACTACTGTATCCTTTGATGAGGCATTTGGTGTGGGTGACTCGGTGGGAGCAGAGGCGGTGGAGACTGAGGCGATCGTGCCATCTCCGGCTATACTTTGGTCGTCCTGTCGTTGTACTACGGGATGAGTAGGGGCGTAAGGGGGTGGCATGTATATGATTGGGGGACCTAACAATAAATCATCATCTACCCTTTGTTTTGCTGGTAACTTGGGGTAAAGAGTCGAGGGCGTTCTAACAGGGCATTGATCTGATATTTTTGATTCCTGTTCCTTTTTATCGATTTCCTTTTTTTTTAGTTTTTCTTCTAATCTTTTACAGGCTTGGTAAGCTGATTTTCGCGTTTCTTTATCTTGTCTAGCTTCGTCCCTTTTCTTTCTTTGAGCTGCCTCTTTTCGCCATAAGCCAAAACTGTCAAACATGGCTGGTCTAGTTTTCTTTTTGTGGAGAGCTAATTCTAACGTTTCTATTTTAGCGGGATCGAAAGATCCCGTCAGTGGCCACTGATTTACCCGGTCCTTCCTAGTGTATTTATGCCATAGTTTGCTATAAGCTACGCTGGCTAATCCATACTTTACGTACATGTCCTTGTTAGGGGTGCCTTCCGGCGGTGCCGGCTGACTGACCTCTAACGAACGGTCTGTTCCAAAATAATTACAATCAAACAATCTAGAGAAAACAGGCATGACGTATTTATCGGTCAAAAAAAATATCTCAATCAATCAATTTAGACAAAAAGTCTGCACTACCTGTCCTTCGCTGCCTGCAAAGAGAGAGAATATTCCTATTCTTTGTTGTTTGCAAGCAGGGAAATGTCGCAAATAACTCAATATCAAAAAAAGGAATACTAGTATTTCAATCAAACTATTCAATCAATCAATCAATCAATTTAAGTCGTTTTTTTTTTTCACGACCTTACCCGGACCGTATGGACAGTTCTTAGTCTTCCCCTTCCAGCGCCTGGTTGTCCTCTCACTCCAACAATCAATGCGGCGTTCCTCTAAGGTCCCAGTCAGGACCGCAGGTCACTCGAGAGAGGTCCGTTCGGAACCGGTGAAGTTCAGTCGATCGGCAGCCAGACAAGGGTCTTCTCAGGCAGGTATACCCCAATCGTTTAGTTGTTCACTCCGTCGTTAGGACCTCTCTACCGGACCCACGCGTCGCTGATGGGCCCCTACGCTTGGGCGCCAATTTGTGAAAGGCAGCGAGTCTTCTAAGACCCTCAATGCTGCCCGGTGCAGGGTTCCACCTCTAATTCACTTTGGGTTCGCTATCAAAATAATGAGGCAAGCGCTGGAAACTGGAAGAGAAGAAAATGGTTTATTTCTCATGAGGAGATCACGTCAACTGAGACACCGGGATGTCTGAGGGAAGTGTTCTGCTGACAACTCCCTTGGCTCTTCCTTTTATACAGGTTTGACACAATGCATTTGTTTGATCAGCATGGTTACACAAGCTTGGGGTCCCCGCCCGGGCAGGTTGTCACACAAGCCCAACAGTAATTCTCTTCCCACCCAGGTCAAACAGACAATCTTATCTTGCAGCTGGACCTTGCTTCAGGGTCTAAAACATGTGAGACCGGCCAGATCTAAGAGTCCGTTCTGTTGATAAAAACAGGTCCCATTGTTGGTAACAACAAGTCTTGCTGTTTGCAGTGCAATAAATCATTTTGCAAGAGTCTTTTTGGTGTTTGGAACCTGTTTGTGTAACTAGGTGTAGTGAAGGGTAGAGCGTCCAAAGGCTTGTCTGAAAACAGGGATGAGAGGAAAAACGAGTTTGTGGCAGCAAGTGGCGCTGAGGTTTGTTGTGGCAATAGAGTTTATAGCCCCCAGCACAGTACCAGGTCGGTCAGAGGGATGCTAGTAAGGGCAGGGTGAAACAAAGGTGACCAACAGAGTACAAAATGGCTGTGATAGATTAAAATGACTGTAACTTATGTGTACATAGAATTCCACCAGACAAGATGGCGCAGGTAATGTTCATAATTGTCATTTTGCTTTTAACAGTCTGCCACTCTATCACAAGGATGATGTCATCAGTGATGTCATCAGTGATGTCATGAGTGATGTCACTGACCATGTCATGAGTGATGTAATATGTGACGTCATCAGCAGTGCATTGCGGGCGCGCGAGTTATAGTTAGCTGAACTAACTATAACAGGGGAATTTCTATGGTTTTGTACGAGTGAAATGTCCAACTAACTATAACGCCCCTGAAACCTATGGTTTTTTCAGTGAATATATATATATATATGTAGCACCTATCCTATCCTGGAAGTCTCTTTTGAGGTCAAGGACTTCACAAAGGGTGCACCAGACAGGGAGTCAAGCACCAGGCCTGCTTTCTATTACAGCTCTCTCTACCCTTCTCACCACCTCTCAACCAGCGTGGCTCAGGAGGGCTGCAGACACTCTCCTTGGTCCACTTGGCCAACCACACACCTGTTTAAGTTTTGTTAGCAGTCAAGCCCTACCTACAGAAACTAGTTGTTACTCCCCCACCTGTGCCACAGCCTCCCTAGCTGACACCCAGCAATAATACCACCTCAACTAGGCTATGTCCAGCACTACCAGCCAAGGAGCCATGCTCCTAGTGAGAACACATGTAGAAGACTCCTAGTCCCAGTATGCACACACCCACTCCGGCACAGGCAGAGACCCCTACAACTGACATAACGTTTTCTTGGCAATTCTTTGATTGCCTTGTTTTCACCTAATTACACGTCAGGCGGAACAAACTTAACGCATTAATTTTGCTCCGCCTAATTATTAGTAGTTAGGTTTTTCCGCATCCAGATTTACTGGGTTCGGAAGAAACTGACTAGATGTGTCCATCCAGAAAATTTGCACAAGACTTTGGGCCTAATTACGAGTATGGCGGTCCACAGGACCGCCGTATTTGAGGTGGCGGTCCGACCACAGCCACCACAGTGGGTCCACCCCCTGTGTTTCGAGTGTGGCAGTTGGACCGCTACAGGACCACCGCCTCCACCAGGATCCATCATCCTGCGGCGGTGGCACAGCAGAAATGGGCAAAAATATGCTGCCTGTGCCACTGCGCACCGCTGAGCATTTTCCAAGTTGTATTTCCACCGCCCATTTCATGGTGTTGAGCCCGCCATGAAAAGGGAGATGGAGATGCAACTAAAGGGGCCCTAACAGGGCCCCCTGACGCTTCTGGGTCTGGGGGTGCATGCGGGAGGGGCACATGTTGTGCCCCCATGGAATTGCACCCCCGTTCTTGCACGATGTGGCATGCACAACATAGTGCATGCCACAACATGCAGGAATGTGCTGCAGGTGTTATCACAGTGGCGGTCTGCTGTTAGGGCTCTCCTATGAGCGTAACACAGCCGCTGCCGTGAGACCGCCGAAGCACTGCCCACCCGCCCTGGATTCAACTCAGAATCCGGCAGGCGCACCACGGGCTTGGTGGTACTGTGGCGGTCAGACTGCCAGCGTAGCAGTGGTGGTGCTGCAGGAGGACCTTCAAAGTCGTAATTAGGCCCTTTGTCTCATGGCACTTTTTTTTCCTGCTACAAAAAAAAAACTTCCCCGACCCTCCCCTGTTCTCAGCCACTTTCACCATTCCAAGGAGTGTTTTTTTCCAATAATTGCGTGGTACTGGGGCGATTTTACTACAGGGAAACAGTAACATTGCATGATATTTGATTGTGGGGTAAAATCGCCTCAGTACTGTGTAACTCCTAATTGGGGCCTTTGTAGATAAAGCATTTTGAGGTTGACAAATAAGCTACAGCAGCCAGCATGTTGCTAATGTACTTCCAGGGAGGAAAGAAGCGCCGGAATCAATTTATATTCACATCGCAGCTTGTCTGTTGTCTATGCTATAAACAGCCCACGGTTATACAAGCGGAGCTGATAAACCATCAAATATGAATAATTATCTCCAAAGACGGACGTTCCAGGCTCCTTTTTTAATATCTGCACTTCTTTCTGCAGGCTTTTTTTACTAAGCTGTCGAGCTTGCAAACCGGTGGCATACAATTTATAAAACTAATGAAAAGTTCAGCCTTTTGTTTTCTCTGTGATGTTGTCTCATCCTTCTTTTTCAGCCTCTAAATGGCATACCTTTACTTTTGTCTTAAGGTTTAATCCCCCTGGGCCCCAATTCAGCAACTGCTGTCCAGGCTACACCTTGTTTCTGACCCCGGCACATGCTGCCATTCGCAGTTTTTTGCAAACACAGTATATCGCAGTCTAAAAACTAACCCACAATAGGATCATTCAGAATTTGTCAGCTATTTTTCAGTAATACTATGATTCTGTGATAAGGTCACTGCAAATGGTGATCATGATATTACAGGGAATTTAACATTAAACGGGGAATACTATAGAGACCCCGGAGGGCGAGCGGCTAGGCCGGCGGAAGGGCCTCTGCTATTTTGAGGGATCTCAGCCATACCTTGCATTGGGGAGCCAGGAAGAGAAAATCTCCATTACAATTTCCAGCCTAAAAACCAGGCAGACACCCCTGATGCACTAAGAGCGGCCTACTTGTGGTGGACAAACTGTGGCCAATGACTGTACACTGGGGAACCGACTCAGGCTCCGCGAACACGCAACCGACGCTTCTCAGACCTCAAAATAGGGCGGAGGAACAACAGGTTTGGCAGGGTAGGACCCACACCAAACTATAAAGGAGCTACAAGGTGTTATGACATATTGTCGATCATTAAAGGGTGCAAAGTTAGAACCGGCTTTTTGCTGGAGTTGACAGACTAGGATATTCAACCCAGTTAACTGGTACCACCGCATTTTTTGATGCAACACTTGCATGTGGCTTTGAAATGCAAATAGTGCTAAGTATGTAGACCTTCACTGTTTTACATCTGATACATATTTGTTCTGTTTTACAACTTTCAATAGATCCAACACCTGGTTATACAGATGTTTGTGATTGTTTTTTAAGTCCTGCATGCACTTTAAAAGAAAGAATGGGCTGCGCCGCCTCCTGTGTTACAGAGAGCATGTTGATGAACTGGGGCCGCCATGAGAGGCCACAGGAGATTAGCTGGCAAAGGAAGTGAATTCTGCCCCTCCGGGTTATGATCAATTAAAGAATAAAGAAAAAAAATGTCATAGGCTGCAAGGCTTCCGTTGAAAGAAGGACTCCCTTTATTGACCACTATGGCATGGGGTACCAAGGATGCTCCTTATTCTGCTCATAGGAGTCTACATCTCATTGGGAGCTTTTATTTATTTATTTATTTTTGGGGAGTTATATATAGTGCGAACTCGACCCGAAGGTATCAGAGCGCTTTACATGAGCACCAGGTGCATTGCAGATGGACACATTCATTTTTAGGCACGGGGAGATTAAGTGATTTGCCTAGAATCACAGAATGCTCGAGCCTCCCGCCAGACTCGAACCTGGTTCCCCAGCTTCAAAGTCGGCCTCTCTAGCCCTTAAGCCACGTCCTCTAGGTTGCGCCTGACGAACCACTGCAAACAGCAAGCCATGGTAGTACAGTGCCTCTGCCCCTGGATCAGCATCAGGAAACAACCACCGAAGAGACAAGCAGGCCATCAAACTGCACACTGTGGGTGTGTCAACGCCCATGCAGTATGCAAGGATAAATGCTGATGGTTATAATGCAAAGGGGTGTCCATCTTTCCAACAGCGGTCACTACCTAACATGTAGTACAGTGATGCGCACAATCACAGAAGAACACATTGGGAGCTTTCATCATACTTTGTGACTGGCACATTATTATTAGGGCTCTCGTTTTATGGTATTTATTTCCTTAACATTTACGTTGTTCAATATTTATTTTTGCTCCTCTTACCTGTATTTATCCGTTCTGTGAAAAATAAAGTTGCAACTGGTGTAGTTTCACATTTATTTAACTGGTAATAGCGCACTCGCACTTGAACACTTATCAGGTTTTAGTCATATGAGCTGTTTTCCATAGTATAATTCACTTATATGGAAAGAACAGCATTGTAGGAAAACATAAGTGAACATTTGCAGTTATTTAAGCAAATGCTATCCTTTTATTGGCTTGCCGTCCTGACAATCTGCACAGATTTTGGGGTGAGGGTCATGATGCATAGTACAGAGAGCCACTCAAAAAAGATCAACGTTCAATAACTTTCCTTTTAAATAAATGCAGACAAGAACATACATTGTTTTTCTTATTTATATGTAAAAACAGAAAACTGGAAACCCTAATTATAAAAAAAAAATCCCTTGACTAGAAGTGAGTGGTTGAAAGGTTTCAGTACTTCGTCCATCATCTTGTTGTGTTTGCTATGTTCGCCCTAAGTGGCCACGGGTATGCCCAGACATGGGGCCCTTGCACAATGTGCCGCTGGAATCAAGCAAGCGTGGCTGATGGGTGATGCTCCGAAACCGGTCCCAGGATGCTTGTTTCTGGTCCAGGGAAGACCTGGCCTGGCAGTTCTGGACTGTTCCCATTAGAGCATGGTCAAGACTGATTTGCATATGGCTGGGTCCAAACTGGGGTGGCATAGTGAGCAAAAGCAGGATGCATTCAACCCAGATCTCTTGTCTGTGGGTGAATGGTTGAGATTTTTAGCACTCCGTCCATCATCTTGTTGTCTTTGCCCAAATTATTACGCACAGCATAATTTTACACAATTCTGAGAATCCTAGCCTCCATCTTAGGTTACATAAACTGATGATTAACTCTTAAATGGTCATAGTATTTTCTTCTGCTCAACGACTGCCCTTAGTTTATTGCACATTACAATTGCATGAGAGATGCTGTTGGTAAAACTTTATTTTATGGTCAAAAAAATGTGGTATCCCCAAGCAGCACTCCCTTTCAGCAACTGTGCCCAATTTTTCATGTCTTTTTGTAAAGTCCAACTCCGTCGGTTTACCAGCCATAACTAATGCATAAATGGAATCACCCAGGACAGTAAAGTTTGCCGGATCCAAAGTACACTCTCCTTGAGTAAGAAAGCAATCTTACAATCTTCTCCTATAAGCTCTCCATGCGTTTGAACAATTCCCTCTATTTAAGCAAACTAAATAATGAAATTCATTCTTTCAAGTAGTTTCAAATAACTCTGTAATCTCTCTTGATAACTTTCCCATATATTAGCAGAATATTTTCATTCTAATAAAATATCATGAGGCTTAAGAGTTTTAATGAAACTAATGTAAGGGAAAGAGACTTGAATCAGGCATGAAAAGGAATCAGCTGATGAATAAATATTAGTCTGATTGAATTCTGCAGGTGGAATCGCTGAGATTGGATCACGCTTGAGGACAGAGTTATTCTAGGTCATTGCTTTGAGTGAGCCGAGGACGCTCTTAAGCACCATGGAGTGGGATATAAAATAAATAAAAATACAAACATAAATAAAAAGGAACTATTAAAATGTTTTTTGAAGTAATAGCAGACCTAACGGTTAAAAAGGAGACGAAACCTGGATTCTACGAAAAAGAAGCAAGACAAATCTTATCTCTATTTTAAGTTGCAAGTAAAACAGTTACTTTTACTATAACATGTAAGCAGAACTCATCGTATGTAGAATATGCACTATGTCGTAATGTTAATCAGAGATTGCATGCAACAATGTCAGCAGAATACTTTAAGCAAGCATATAGGTGAATCTTGAGGAGGAAGTAGGAAGTAACCAGTCGCAGCCGGTGCAGTTAAGTGTGGTGGGGCGGAGGGAGACAGGGCAGGGTGGAGGTGGGGAAGTCGACAGACAACGGCATTATTTATTTATTTTATTTTCCCTATTCCGTCGTCTGTTGACCCCCGCCCCGCCCCACCGTGCCTACCTTCACCGGCAGCGACTGGAAGTAACCCTATAAATACCATCTCAATGGTATTCAAGTACCACCTAGCAAAAGCCAATCCCAGGAATTCCATTGTTGGCATGCATGGCACTGGGTTTGAAAGAAAAGGTCGATTTAGGGCCACCGAGAGGTGACAATATCCGTGTCCTTCTCTGCAGGATATAGGGAGTCTCTACTGTTGATGCTGATGCACAGGGGTCCAGGAAGAAACCCAGGCAACTCACTGAGCCCTAGTCAGGGAAATATGGCAGGCTACCCAGAGTTTAGGGCTTGCCAGTCCCACCACCACCCCACTGCCATTCTGGCTTCCCCTTGGCAGTATTATAATCCGTCTACATGTATGTCCCCATGTTCAAACACAGCAGAAGTTTGGCATGTTGTGTCAGGAGGCAGCAGTGCAGATTCCAGCCTTCAATGGGCAGTAATATAACACCTGCCTATAAAGTGTGGAGGGTCAATCCACCTACATCTGCCTTCTGCCATCCTCTCTAAAAGTGCAGGCAGAGGCAGTGTTCCTGATGGGCGAACCACATCTGGCTGTCACATCATGAAGACTCTCAGGTGGGCTTCATGCCAACAGAAATATGATCACCTCGATGGAAGATCTCCTATTAAGTGTGTACAGTTAGGAGGTGCACAGCTCTCCCTTGAATTGCACACGTCAATCATGTACGCATAGTGTAACAACAAATATATAATGTACTGGTCACATGATCATTTGTGTACATATAAGTAAAAAAAAAAGGAATGAATTACACACTGTGGCGGTAGTGTACGCATGATAGGGTACATTTAAAGACTTCAAAGGTTCAAAGTTGTGGGTCTCGAAGTGTTTATGAAAGTTAAGTGACATTTTTTGGGAGAGAGTGGTTTTATTTTGTTACAAGGGATGTTGTCTTGCTCCTACCAGGAAATTTAATCTAACGAGCAAACTTCTTTCAGCGCAAGACATAAGTGGAGTGAGACATTTAAAGTTGAGCTAAACAACAAAGCCCTGATCAATGTGATTCTTGCAAATGTGTACTTTTTGCGTTGCCTTACCTAAGCTGTCCGTAGGGTAACCACTTCATTCCATATTGGCTGGGCACAAAGTTTCCAGTCCTGTTCTATTATTTTGCAGCGCATTGCATTTTGGGAGTTGTAGTGTTAGATTTCAATTAACTAATGATGTGTAAAAGTAAATTCAGGACTGGAAATCTGGAGCTGTGATGAAAAAGGAGCGAAGTAGAACCCTAGGTATGCGTGACGTTGTAGGCTACACATGAGACGTCCCTAGACTTTTTACTAGGGTCAAATGGGGCCCTGCTCGATCTGTACCAAATGATCAATAACAATCTACCCAAAGCATCTAAAAAAGAAATGTGTGTTTTGAACCCCCTTACTGATACCCAGAATCTCAAAGAACAGTTTCGAACGTGCATATGATTACCCTGACAAAATAGAAAACAGTGCTTTGAACAACGCTGTTCCTAGTGTGCTGGAAATCGTCTTACAGCGGCAAAGTTATTGTTGAAAATCAAAAGCAGGGGCATGAAAAAGCCCTCAGGTACGAAGTCCTTGCCAGCTAAAGCATTTATACACCGTAATCGGGTTGCAGCTATATAATTTTCCTATTTCGTTTTGATTCCATGTGAGTCAAGCCAGAACACATTTTTTTAAGTATTAAAAAATAACACTACAAGCGAGCTTTTATCTCTGTGAACTGCTCTTAGAAGAAAATCGAGTTCATGGTGTCAGATTTTTCTTCGACTTCACACCTGTGAACACTTCCCTCATAAATATAAAATTCACGTCATAGTGAGGGGTTTATATTTAAGTTTCAAAATCGAGTATATCACCTGATTCTGTATGAATCTGAATTAGGTCTCAGTGGCTGCTTAGTAGTGGCAGGCAAAATGGCCGCCTGCTTGATCATCTTGACCCTCTTACCAGCTAGGTAGACTTCTCCAACCTTCTACGTCGTTCCTGTTCCTGTTCCAATGTGGGACTATTAGATAAGATTATGCCATGAAGGGCAAGGCTTAGACGCTGGAACAATTTCAGGTTTAAATTTTGCCCTCTTGACGAGGCCCACAAAGCCTATCTCAATTCCAAACTTTTTCTGAGGCTTACAATTGTTTCTATGTTTTACATGGTGACACTAGAATCACGTGCTAAAATTTTACATTATCTCATTCAGTGTAAATCACTGTCGATTATTTTTAGAGCACGTGGCTATGTCAATTCTGTCTTTCAATTAGTCCACTTTTTGAAAGTAAGAAATTTTTCCAACAGGCTATCTGATAATATCGAAATCAATGAATTTCCACCCCAACATTTCCAAAAATGAAAGGTCCTGACAAAAGACAGCCAAGACACATAACAAGCAACCATACCTTCTCAAAATATTTGATCTCGTACTCCAGGATGATACCATTGGGGCGGTCGGGTTCTTGCCATGACAGAGAAATGCTGTTTTTGGCTATCTTGCCTTTCTTCACCAGGCTGATTGGGGATGGTGCTGAAAAAAAAACACACACAATGTTACTTAAGAATTCAGTCAATGTTTAAAATTCACCTCTTCTATATAAAGTACACAAACTATGAATTCGCAATTTATTTCTATTCAACGTAGCATCACTGATGCTCACTGCCCTCTCGCGATCTCCGCCATTCTTGCATTCAATTTTACATCTCTTGTTATTCCTTGCTAACGCTTTCACATTATCACTATGTAACTTCCTCCGATGTCAAACAAAGAATGTTGCCTCGTCTTGTATTTTGTTGCACAGCCATGGTGACGGTGGAAGGCATGAGTGAGTTAAACTGATCTCTATTAAGCGTACTTAAAATAACGGTGGTTACTCAAGCAAGGTTCTACAATTATCTTAGGCTGGCTTCCTGGTCTTCTTAGTTAAATCATGCAGAGGTGTCACCCCTGTGCCATTTTAATCCAATGTAAACCTGACATGGTCAAGCTGAAAATAGCTCAGCCCGATTACTTCAGAACCAAAATTCATTAAAAAAAATTCTTCAACACTAAGAAATCATCTGCCCTCAACAAACTCAAAGAGGTCTTCAAAAACATGCAAAACTCCCTTAAGATCACTGTCAACAAATGTACCCAAACCATAATATTTATAGTACAATCTCAGCAATCTCATCATGAGCAAAATCAATGAAATGCAATTAATCATACCGGCCAGCAAAGGTACTTCAGCTTCAGCCACTGACTTCATGCTATCATCATTTAACTCTAGATGACAGAAACTCTCTTCACCACCACCAGCCCTTCCCATCGTCTTCTCCATGCCTCTTGAGATGCTATCCCAACCTCCCTGCAAGAGGCCTGATCAAGCATTTATTTTCCTCAGGGTTTATCCATATCACCTTTAAGTAAGCTATTCAATCTCCCTCTCCTGAAGAGAATGTCTCATTCCTCTGCCTCAATGAGAATCTATCATCTTGGTTTCCTAAGATCCTACAAAAAGTGGCTGTAAGTGAACCTCTTTAAAGACTACAACATCTCAATCCTTTGTCAGTTCAGTTGCTCTCTGAGACACAGCCATGAAAAACACACCTTGTCAACAATTCGGAGTACACTCTAGCTTATACCATCTGCTGTCATCTCCTCAGCATACCTGCATTGGATGCCATGATCCATGAAACACTGAATACCAGCCTTCAGTTGGCCACCAATGCCAATGAACTATAAATTAGTTCAGCCCATCTGTAAATAACTTCTCTCAACAGATCAAGGTAAGATCTGTTCTCATTAAGCCCTCCCAGATGCCCTGTTGCATTCCCCCTCTCGCCCATCCCTTTAAGCATCTCCATGCTGTCAATCATGAACCTACCCCACAATTTAGTCTTGTACTTCTGCTCACATGACACTTAAATCTGCATCAATGTCTGAGGTGCTGACAACAAATTATTCCAAGTCCAGTGACATACATAAGGAAGGATCGCACAACAAGCAGACAAAATCATTTAGCATCAAAAGAAGGGCATGGACAGCACAAAACTCAGGATCGTGACATGCTCACCTGAGAACTGGAATTAATCTGCCTCAAGTATCGTAAGCAAAAGCACACTCACAGCTATCTCTCACGCTCCTTACTTCACATATAGGTACAAGTGCTGCTCCACGTCCAAAGTATCATGCCTACAACTAACATGCCTGCAGTTAACAAGGTCACCTGTGCCTCTTTTTGGTCCTTAAGACTAGTCAAAAATAGAGAAATATCTTTCGTTCGAGCTCTTGAAGACAGTAGTCATTTCTCTTGTATTGGCAAGACTTGACTACTGCAATAGTGTCTATCTCAATCTCTCAGTTGGCTCACTGAAGAAGCTTCAGAATTTGCAGAATTCAGCGGCACGCTTTCTTTAAAAATCCCCAAATTTGTATCAGCTAGAGGTGCCATCAGGAAACTTCACTGGTTGACGTTCAGACAATGCATCATCTTTAAGGCCCTTTGTGTGGCCTGCAAGACCCTGCATGAGCAAGGCCCTTCTCTTTTTAAGAACAATTTAAGGTGATATGCCCCTAGCAGGATCCTTCGTTCAGGTTCTGCCAAGAACCTGGTAGTTCCCTCTTTTAGAAGGACCACTTGCAGCGGCAAAAGTTTCTTTAGGTCCACAGCCCTGCTTTGGAACAGCTCCCTCTCTATTGGTTTTTAGAAAGTCCCTGAAAACCTGGCTCTTTGTCCAGAAATAGGAGCTCAGAACTTCACTTCCCTGTCTCTTCTAGTGCCAAGACCCCTTTGGGCATTAGTTTGTGCTTAATAAATTGCTCATTCATTCATTTATTCATTGGTACATGGGGATCGACACCCCTGCAGCTACAAACCCACAGAGACATGATATGAGCAGCCTATGCCAATCACATATGACACCAAAACACTACTCACATACCCTACACTGCCTTTCTAGGCCATTCCAACCATATATATATATATGCCACTTTGGAATCCTGCATTCTATCATTTACTTGTCTTCGCTCCACTATACGCCAAAACACGGCAATATCTGCCACGGTAAGAGCAAAAAGCAAAACTCTGGTCATAAACCATGACACTGAAACACCTCACATACAGGATATATTACTAGCAAATACCATTTAAACCAACCATACAGAATGGAGTAGCATGCAGCCCATCTGCAAAGCCCTCAAGCATCTCATGAGGGGAATTAACTGCTAAATAAATGCGACCAGAATACAATACAATGCACCAACACCTTGCCTACAAACCCTATGCATGTTCCTCTTTACCTCTGAAGTAACTCCCAGATATACAACCCATCCAGACATAGGCACCCAGCTAGTCCCAGACATTCCCACCAGTGAACGTATTCCCAGAACTTATCCTCTTCTTGTACTAACACCATTTCTTGCCTCACATACCAGCTTTACCTTCTAGCAACAAGGCATAACTAAAGGTATGGATGCAAAAGTTGACAACTGCCTGCACCAGTCACCATCTGACTTCCTATGTCGCCTTTGTGTTCCATTGGGATTATTCTGCATCGTGTTATATGTGCAATGCAAATTACTATATATACAAAGACCGTTCCGGTCGAAACGCGTCGCCAATAACACTTTGATGTTTACACTGACCCTGGTATGCGAGTCTTTTTTCTTCTTGAGGGACGTGCTCACGGTGTTTCACGCATATATATATTCACTGAAAAAACCATAGGTTTTAGGGACAGTTATAGTTAGTTGGACATTTCACTCGTACAAAACCATAGAAATTCCCCGTTATAGTTAGTTCAGCTAACTATAACTCGCGCCCCGCAATGCACTGCTGATGACGTCACATATTACATCACTCATGACATGGTCAGTGACATCACTGATGACATCACTGATGACATCTCAAATGACATCACTGATGACATCACTGATGACATCATCCAGTGACTGTGTGTTTCTGTAAAGTTTAAATATGTTTAATATATATAGGGAAAGGCGTATTGAAGAATGAGTGGGTGTATAAGTGTCTGAATGGATGATTTAGTACGTGAGTGACTGACTCTACAAGTGAGTGATTAAATGTATCTTACTGAATGCATGGGTTAGTGACTAAACTGTGTGAATGTCTGTATCCGTCTGTCTGTTGGTTTGTAAGCGGCTGCATGGCTTTCTGAATAGCTACATGAGTGTCTACATGGGTTATTGATTGATTGTCTGAGTATCTGTATGGGTGCCTGAGTGTTTGTGTGGGTGGGGTGTGTGTGACTCTGTGCATAGATGTGTGAGTTGGTGATTCACTGGGTGCATGGTTTCAAGAGTGCAACTGTGATGGACTGTATGGGTGGGTGAGTGTGTGTATGGGTGTGTTAGTGATTGAATGTATATCTCAGTGGTACATGTGTGAGTAACTACATATGTGAAAGGCAGTATATATGTGTGTTGGAGTATATAAATGGCTATAAGTGAGAGTGTGTGATTGTGAGAGGGGCTGTATGGATGAGTGTGTACTTGTATCAGTGATTGTATAAGAGCGTAAGAATGTGCTAGTATTTGTATGAGTAAGTGAGCTAGTGTGTGTATAACTGTATAGGTGAGTAAATGGGTGTGTGATTAAGTTTTTTGCATGACTGACTAGGTGTGTGAGTACCTCTATGGATGAGTGGCGGTGTGTGAGTGTTTATATAGGTGTATGAGTGCATATGATAGTCCTGTACTGAGTGACTAAGTATGATGTGACTGTACGGGTGAGTGAGTGGATGTGTGTGTAGACCTAAGAATCAGTGAGTGGGTATGTAGTTTTTGGTGTTGGAGTGTCTATGGTTTTGAGAATGGCAGTCTGTAATTTAGAGTGGGTGTATCAAAAGTTATATTAGGGTGTGAGAAGATGCATGAAATTATCACATGGATGATGTCATCAGTGATGTCATTTGAGATGTCATCAGTGATGTCACTGACCATGTCATGAGTGATGTAATATGTGACGTCATCAGCAGTGCATTGCGGGGCGCGAGTTATAGTTAGCTGAACTAACTATAACGGGGGAATTTCTATGGTTTTGTACGAGTGAAATGTCCAACTAACTATAACTGTCCCTAAAACCTATGGTTTTTTCAGTGAATTTCAAAGGTTTTTTAAATGCTAATTTCTAACTATAACGTGTCTGAAACCTATGGTTTTTCAGTGAATTTCAAAGGTTTTTTAAATGCTAATTTCTAACTATAACGTGCCTGAAACCTATGATTTTTAAGTGAATTTCAAAGGTTTTTTTAAATGCTAGTTTCTAACTATGCCTACAGAGGTAGGACATGTGAAGAAAGAAGAAAAAACGCACAGAAAGAAGCAAAAGATGTGCAGAAAGAACCAACAGAGGAGCAGAAAGAGGCCTTGTTGCAAAATCATCCTGTGCCCACAACTTTTTCAGACGGGTACTGGTGGTAACTGACTCTGACTAACCAGAGCCAGTGCTATGCTAAAAGACACTTAGAATACAGTGAAAACACCTACATACACTAGGGAACACTATGCGTTGGGGTACCCCTGTGATTAGCATGACCTCCTCTGCAAGTCCCTAGTACATAATAGGGCAGGGGGATTAAAACTACCTCTTAATACGCGCTACAGGGCGCGTTTGCACAGTGGTGAAGGGAGGGGGGGCCTGAGGTGACATGTGTGCAAACGCACCCCGTGGCGCGTTTTAAGTTGCGGGATGAAGTCCCCTTGAATTTTGAGGGTCCCTGGGGCCCAACTAGCCCCCAGGTACCTACAGTTAGGACCACAGAGCTGAGTTGCAGAGAGGCGTTCTGAGGCCACGCACCTTTTTCACCTCTCTGCAACGCAACTCTGTTGTGCTTACTGAAGGTACCTGGTGGGCTAGTTGGCCCCCAGGGTCCCTCAGGATTCAAAGGGAATTAATTCCCCAACTTAAAACGCACCACAGGGCGTGTTTGCGCACATGTCACCTGAGGCCCCGCCCCCTCCCTTCACCACTGTGCAAACGCGCCCCGTGATGCGTTTTAAGTTGGGGGATTAGGTCACCTTGAATCCTGAGGGTTCCTGGGGCCCAACTAGCCCACTAGGTACTTCCAGTAAGCACCACAGGCCTGCGTTGCAACGCCTGTAATAAATTGTGCAGTTGTGTTTAGGTAGTGAAGAGGGTCGTGCTGGGGGTAGTGTTTTAGGGTTTAGGGTAGTGCAGTGGTGTTTGTGTAGTGTAGGGGGTCATGCTGGGGGTAGATCTAGGGTTTAGGGTAGTGCAGTGGTGTTTGGGTAGTGTAGGGAGTCGTGCTGGGGGGAGTGTTTTAGGGTTTAGGGTAGTGCAGTGGTGTTTGGGTAGTGTAGGGGGTCGTGCAGGGGGTAGTGTTTTAGGGTTTAGGGTAGTGCAGTGGTGTTTGGGTAGTGTAGGGGGTCGTGCTGGGGGTAGTGATTTAGGGTTTAGGTTAGTGCAGTGGTGTTTGGGTAGTGTAGGGGTACTGCTGGGGGTAGTGTTTTAGGGTTTAGGGTAGTGCAGTGGTGTTTGTGTAGTGTAGGGGGTAGTGTTTTAGGGTTTAGGGTAGTGCAGTGGTGTTTGTGTAGTGTAGGAGGTCGTGTTTTAGGGTTTAGGGTAGTGCAGTGGTCTTTGGGTAGTGTAGGGAGTCGTGCGGGGGTAGTGTTTTAGGGTTTAGGGTAGTGTAGGGGGTCATGCGGGGGTAGTGTTTTAGGGATTAGGGTAGTGCATTGGTGTTTGGGTAGTGTAGGGGGTCGTGCTGGGGGAGTGTTTTAGGGTTTAGGGCAGTGCAGTGGTGTTCGGGTAGTGTAGGGGGTTGTGCTGGGGGAGTGTTTTAGGGCTTAGGGAAGTGCAGTGGTGTTTGGGTAGTGTAGGGGTCGTGCTGGGGAGTGTTTGAGGGTTTAGGGCAGTGCAGTCGTGTTCGGGTAGTGTAGGGGTTGTGCTGGGGGTAGTATTTTAGGGTTTAGGGTAGTGCAGTGGTGTTCGGGTAGTGTAGGGGGTCGTGCTGGGGGTAGTGATCTAGGGTTTAGGGCAGTGCAGTGGTGTTTGGGCAGTGTTGGGGGTAATGCTGAGGGTGGTGTTTTAGGGTTTAGGGCAGTGCAGTGGTGTTCGGGCAGTGTAGGGGGTCGTGCTGGGGGTGGTGTTTCAGGGTTTAGGGCAGTGCAGTGGTGTTCGGGCAGTGTAGGGGGTGGTGTTTCAGGGTTTAGGGCAGTGCAGTGGTGTTCGGGCAGTGTAGGGGGTCGTGCAGGGGGTGGTGTTTCAGGGTTTAGGGCAGTGGTGTTTGGGCAGTGTAGGGGGTCGTGCTGGGGGTGGTGTTTCAGTGTTTGGGGCAGTGCAGTGGTGTTCGAGCAGTAAAGGGGGTCATGCTGGGGGTGGTGTTTCAGGGTTTAGGGCAGTGCAGTGGTGTTCAGGCAGTGTAGGGGCGGTGCAGGGGTGGTGTTTCAGGGTTTAGGGCAGTGCAGTGGTGTTCGGGCAGTGTAGGGGGTGCTGCAGGGGTGGTGTTTCAGGGTTTAGGGCAGTGCAGTGGTGTTCGGGCAGTGTAGGGGGTCATGCAGGGGGTGGTGTTTCAGGGTTTAGGGCAGTGCAGTGGTATCCGGGCAGTGTAGGGGGTCGAGCTGGGGCTGGTGTTTCAGGGTTTAGGGCAGTACAGTGGTGTTCGGGCAGTGTAGGGGTCATGCTGGGGCTGGTGTTTCAGGGTTTAGGGCAGTGCAGTGGTGTTCGGGCAGTGTAGGGGGTTGTGCTGGGGCTGGTGTTTCAGGGTTTAGAGCAGTGCAGTGGTGTTCGGGCAGTGTAGGGGGTCGTGCTGGGGGTAGTGTTCTAGGGTTTAGGGCAGTGCAGTGGTGTTTGGGCAGTGTTGGGGTAATGCTGAGGGTGGTGTTTTAGGGTTTAGGGCAGTGCAGTGGTGTTCGGGCAGTGTAGGGGGTCGTGCTGGGGGTGGTGTTTCAGGGTTTAGGGCAGTGCAGTGGTGTTCGGGCAGTGTAGGGGGTGGTGTTTCAGGGTTTAGGGCAGTGCAGTGGTGTTCGGGCAGTGTAGGGGGTCGTGCAGGGGTGGTGTTTCAGGGTTTATGGCAGTGGTGTTTGGGCAGTGTAGGGGGTCGTGCTGGGGGTGGTGTTTCAGTGTTTGGGGCAGTGCAGTGGTGTTCGAGCAGTAAAGGGGGTCGTGCTGGGGGTGGTGTTTCAGGGTTTAGGGCAGTGCAGTGGTGTTCGGGCAGTGTAGGGGGCAGTGCAGGGGTGGTGTTTCAGGGTTTAGGGCAGTGCAGTGGTGTTCGGGCAGTGTAGGGGGTGCTGCAGGGGGTGGTGTTTCAGGGTTTAGGGCAGTGCAGTGGTGTTCGGGCAGTGTAGGGGGTCATGCAGGGGGTGGTGTTTCAGGGTTTAGGGCAGTGCAGTGGTATCCGGGCAGTGTAGGGGGTCGTGCTGGGGCTGGTGTTTCAGGGTTTAGGGCAGTACAGTGGTGCTCGGGCAGTGTAGGGGGTCATGCTGGGGCTGGTGTTTCAGGGTTTAGGGCAGTGCAGTGGTGTTCGGGCAGTGTAGGGGGTTGTGCTGGGGCTGGTGTTTCAGGGTTTAGAGCAGTGCAGTGGTGTTCGGGCAGTGTAGGTGGTTGTGCTGGGGCTGGTGTTTCAGGGTTTAGGGCAGTGCAGTGGTGTTCGGGCAGTGTAGGGGTCATGCTGGGGCTGGTGTTTCAGGGTTTAGGGCAGTGCAGTGGTGTTCGGGCAGTGTAGGGGGTCTTGCTGGGGCTGGTGTTTTAGGGTTTAGGACAGTGCAGTGGTTTTCGGGCAGTGTAGGGGGTCGTGCTGGGGGTGGTGTTTCAGGGTTTAGGGCAGTGCAGTGGTGTTTGGGCAGTGTAGGGGGTCATGCTGGGGCTAGTGTTTTAGGATTTAGGGCAGAGCAATGGTGTTCAGGCAGTGTAGGGGTTTTGCTGGAGGTGGTGTTTCAGGGTTTAGGGCAGTGCAGTGGTGTTCGTGCAGTGTAGGGGGTGGTGTTTCAGGGTTTAGGGCAGTGGTGTTCAGGCAGTGTAGGGGGTCTTGCTGGGGTTGATGTTTCAGGGTTTAGGGCAGTGCAGTGGTGTTCGGGCAGTGTAGGGGGTCGTGCTGGGGGTGGTGTTTCAGGGTTTAGGGCAGTGCAGTGGTGTTCCGGCAGTGTAGGAGGTCGTGCAGGGGGTGGTGTTTCAGGATTTAGGGCAGTGCAGTGGTGTTCGGGCAGTGTAGGGGGTCGTGCTGGGGGTGGTGTTTCAGGGTTTAGGGCAGTGCAGTGGTGTTCGGGCAGTGTAGGGTGTCGTGCTGAGGGGTGGTGTTTCAGGGTTTAGGGCAGTGCAGTGGTGTTCGGGCAGTGTAGGGGGTCGTGCAGGGGGTGGTGTTTCAGGGTTTAGGGCAGTGCAGTGGTGTTTGGGCAGTGTAGGGGGTCGTGCAGGGGGTGGTGATTCAGGGTTTAGGGCAGTGCAGTGGTGTTCGGCCAGTGTAGGTGGTCTTGCTGGGGGTGGTGTTTCAGGCTTTAGTGCAGTGGTGTTCGGGCAGTGTAGGGGGTCTTGCTGGGGGTGGTGTTTCAGGGTTTAGGGCAGTGCAGTGGTGTTCGGGCAGTGTAGGGGGTCTTGCTGGGGCTGGTGTTTCAGGGTTTAGGGCAGTGCAGTGGTGTTCGGGCAGTGTAGGGGGTCGTGCTGGGGCTGGTGTTTGAGGGTTTAGGGTAGTGCAGTGGTGTTCGGGCAGTGTAGGGGGTCGTGCTGGGGCTGGTGTTTCAGGGTTTAGGGCAGTGCAGTGGTTTTTGGGCAGTGTAGGCGGTCGTGCTGGGGCTGGTGTTTCAGGGTTTAGGGCAGTGCAGTGGTGTTCGGGCAGTGTAGGGGTCGTGCTGGGGGTGGTGTTTCAGGGTTTAGGGCAGTGCAGTGGTGTTCGGGCAGTGTAGGGGTCGTGCTGGGGGTGGTGTTTTAGGGTTTAGGGCAGTGCAGTGGTGTTCAGGCAGTGTAGGGGGTCGTGCTGGGGCTGGTGTTTCATGGTTTAGGGCAGTGCAGTGGTGTTCGGGCAGTGTAGGGGGTCGTGCTGGGGTGGTGTTTCAGGGTTTAGGGCAGTGCAGTGGTGTTCGGGCAGTGTAGGGGGTCATGCTGGGGGTGGTGTTTCAGGGTTTAGGGCAGTGCAGTGGTGTACGGGCAGTGTAGGGGGTCTTGCTGGGGGTGGTGTTTCAGGGTTTAGGGCAGTGGTGTTCGGGCAGTGTAGGGGTCTTGCTGGGGTGGTGTTTCAGGGTTTAGGGCAGTGCAGTGGTGTTCGGGCAGTGTAGGGGGTCTTGCTGGGGGTAGTGTTTCAGGGTTTAGGGCAGTGCAGTGGTGTTCGTGCAGTGTAGGGGGTCGTGCTGGGGATGGTGTTTCAGGGTTTAGGGCAGTGCAGTAGTGTTCGGGCAGTGTAGGGGTCGTGCAGGGGGTGGTGTTTCAGGGTTTAGGGCAGTGCAGTGGTGTTCAGGCAGTGTAGGGGGTCGTGCTGGGGGTGGTGTTTCAGGGTTTAGGGCAGTGCAGTGGTGTTCGGGCAGTGTAGGGGGTCGTGCTGGGGGTGGTGTTTCAGGGTTTAGGGCAGTGGTGTTCGGGCAGTGTAGGGGTCTTGCTGGGTGTGATGTTTCAGGGTTTAGGGCAGTGCAGTGGTGTTCGGGCAGTGTAGGAGGTCTTGCTGGGGGTAGTGTTTCAGGGTTTAGGGCAGTGCAGTGGTGTTCGGGCAGTGTAGGGGTCATGCTGGGGGTGGTGTTTCAGGGTTTAGGGCAGTGCAGTGGTGTTCGGGCAGTGTAGGGGCTCATGCTGGGGGTGGTGTTTCAGGGTTTAGGGCAGTGCAGTGGTGTTCGGGCAGTGTAGGGGTCGTGCTAGGGTATGTGTTTCAGGGTTTAGGGCAGTGCAGTGGTGTTCGGGCAGTGTAGGGGGTCGTGCAGGGACTGGTGTTTCAGGGTTTAGGGCAGTGCAGTGGTCTTCGGGCAGTGTAGCGGGTCGTGCTGGGGGTAGTGTTTTAGGGTTTAGGGTAGTGCAGTGGTGTTTGGGTAGTGTAGGGGGTCGTGCTGGGGGTAGTGTTTTAGGATTTAGGTTAGTGCAGTGGTGTTTGGGTAGTGTAGGGGTCGTGCTGGGGGTAGTGTTTTAGGGTTTAAGGTAGTGCAGTGGTGTTTGTGTAGTGTAGGGGGTCGTGCTGGGGGTAGTGTTTTAGGGTTTAGGGTAGTGCAGTGGTGCTTGTGTAGTGTAGGGGGTCATGCTGGGGGTAGTGTTTTAGGGTTTAGGGTAGTGCAGTGGTGTTTGTGTAGTGTAGGGGTCATGTTTTAGGGTAGTGCAGTGGTGTTTGGGTAGTGTAGGGGGTCGTGCTGGGGGTAGTGTTTTAGGATTTAGGTTAGTGCAGTGGTGTTGGGGTAGTGTTTTAGGGTTTAGGGTAGTGCAGTGGTGTTTGTGTAGTGTAGGGGTTCATGCTGGGGGTAGTGTTTTAGGGTTTAGGATAGTGCAGTGGTGCTTGTGTAGTGTAGGGGGTCGTGCTGGGGTAGTGTTTTAGGGTTTAGGGTAGTGCAGTGGTGTTTTTGTAGTGTAGGGGGCTCATGTTTTAAGATGCAACGCTCCAATACCTGACCAGTCTGCACTACATAAAACTGCAAAAAAACTAAAAATAAAAAGTGTTTTGCACACTTTTGTCATTGGGCTATATGTGGGCTATATCTGGGTAATATTTGTGCTACATTTGGGCTCTTTTTTCACTGGTGGCCATCTTGGAAGACTTCTTTGCTATGAAGTTTCCTAATTTCCTCATTTACTGCAGTCTCCTCAGTAGGAAATGCTTTCAGTTTTTTACTTTGATTCCATCAAGAAGGCATTCAGATGTGTCACACATTTGCCATAAATTCAAAATGTTATTACTCTAGTTGTTCATTAGATCACTGTAGTAAAGCTACTGCTCACCAAGGAGTTAACTGGAAGTCTACTGCTGGTATTGAAAGTGATTGTTTCAGTCTGCATGTCAGAATTTTCTAATGAAATAGAAGAGGATTTGAGATCTCACTTAAAACATGCACTAAATTTTCTTTTGCAGCACTAACCATAATTTCTATGGCAAAATGAACCCCCTCATTTTGTTCCTTTTTAAATTAAATGTTTTAAGTGTTACCAGTTTATTCCAATCAAGATGGCTTCAGGTGTGCCATACTTTTGTCATAAGTAAGGCTGTTAGCACTCTAGTTGTTCTTTAGAACACTCTGGGAAGCTGCAGTAGAACACAAAGGCATCAACTGACAGGCTGTTCCTGTTGAAATATAACAGGAAGATATTTGAGATCTCACTTAAAACATGTCCTAATTTTTCTTTCTACAGCACTAACCATAATTTCTATGGCAAAATGAACCCCTCATTTTGTTCCTTTTTAAATTAAATGTTTTAAGTGTTACCAGTTTATTCCAATCAAGATGGCTTCAGGTGTGCCATACTTTTGTCATAAGTAAGACTGTTAGCGCTCTAGTTGTTCTTTAGAACACTCTGGGAAGCTGCAGTAGAACACAAAGGCATCAACTGACAGGCTGCTCCTGTTGAAATATAACAGGAAGATATTTGAGATCACACTTGAAACATGTCCTAATTTTTCTTTCCAGAGCACTAACCATAATTTCTATGACAAGATGAACCCCATCATTTTGTTCCTTTTTAAATTAAATGTTTTAAGTGTTACCAGTTTATTCCAATCAAGATGGCTTCAGGTGTGCCATACTTTTGTCATAAGTAAGGCTGTTAGCACTCTAGTTGTTCTTTAGAACACTCTGGGAAGCTGCAGTAGAACACAAAGGAATCAACTGACAGTCTCTGCCCTTGTTGGATGTACATGTTTTACTGAGAATGTCAGACTTCATTCTCACATGACTGAGAAAGTTAATGTGAATTTACAGAAAATATGCTCTCATTTTTGCTTTTGGGGCACCTTCCAAAACTGTATGGGACAAGCATGTGAAAATAGTTTTCTCTCAAACATGATTCATGATATCCCAGCAGAAGGTTTTTCACAGGGTAAAATCACCTTAGAACACACCACAATTCCTGAAATTAGTATGGTACCATCAACAAATGAATTCTAATGTAACTAAAGTCTGTTATCACCCTTTATAGTTCTCCTTTTGGTAACCCTCAAAATCTTCGATTCACTACAATGCATTTCAAAGGGGTACTATCATTTATATTGGTCTCAAGATGGCTGCCAGCAATTCCAGGATGAAGTGCTGACAGCCAATCAGATCTCACGATGACATGTGTGGTTAGGCTCCGCCCAGATATATATGTGATTTTCCTTTTGATTTTCACAGCAACTACTGAACGGATTTACACCATTTAACAAAAGGGTTCTTTTTGAACCAAGAACTACCTCTTTGCCAAATTTGGTGTAATTCCGTTCAGCAGTTCGGGCTGTAGCCTTGCATAAAGTTTCCTATGGGAAATTGATTTTTTGACTCTTATTTTTTTAATTTCTCCGCAACTACTGAACGGATTTACACCATTTAACAAAAAGGGTTCTTTCTGAACCAAGAACTACCTCTTTGCCAAATTTGGTGTAATTCCGTTCAGCAGTTCGGGCTGTAGCCGTGTCTAAAGTTTCCTATGGGAAAATGAATGGGGAAAACATGTTTTGGGACCCCCCTTTTTTCTCGGCCCCCGCTTGACGAATCACCCCGAGACTTTCAGGGTAGGAGCGGACCGGAGCGGGCCATAAAGTTTGAAAATTTCGCGAAGATTCGTCAACCGACGCAAGAGTTATTTCAAATAGAATGTTGCGGATTTCCTATGGCAAATAGGTCCTAACTATAACTATCTACTGGCGGTCGCCCTCCTGGAGCCAGTGATGGCCCTGGGGACCACCACCCCCCAGGGCCGGCTCCTGCAGTGTCCCGGGGTGCCTACCCCCGGGACACTGTAGTTTGCTATGACAGGACGGGAGCATCGCGGCTCCCGTCCTGTCATAGCAAACTTGGTTTGCATTTTGAAAGAGAGGGCAGGAAACCTGCTCTCTCTTTCAAAATGCAAACTAATTGCTTTTCCACACGGGGAGCAGCATGTTAGCTGCTCCCCATGTGGAAAAGCAATGCCGGCTCGCGAAGGAGGCGGGGAGCCGGCTGGGACTGTGGGGGATTTGGGACCCCCCACAGTCTCCAACGAGAGGCCAGCCCCCTCCCCCAAAAAAATAATAAGAAAAAAAAAAGAAAAATAAAGGCCTGCCCCGGGGATGGGGTCCCCGGGGCCAAAGGAGGCCTGAGGAGGGGGCCACGCAGCCCCCTCCTTAAAAAAATACTAAAACGAGTGGCCATGCCCCGGGGATGGGGTCCCCGGGGCCGGAATCAGCCACGGGAGGGGGCCACGCGGCCCCCTTCCCGTTTTTTTAAATGAAAAAAAGGGGTAAGGCCCTGGGGGATGGGGTCCCCAGGGCCCAAAAAGGAAAAAGGAAGGGGGCCACACAGCCCCCTTCGAGAAAAAAACAACAACAACAAAAAAGCGATTGTGCCGCAGGCCCCGCCCCCTTCCTTTACCACTCTGCAAACGCGCCCTGGCGCATTTGCAGAGGGGAACGAATTCCCCTTGAATACTGGGGGTCCCTGGGGCCAACTAGCCCACCAGGAACCTCCAGTATGCGCCAGGAGCTGCGTTGCAGAGAGGTGTACAGAGGCCACGCCCCTTTACACCTCTCTGCAACTCAGCTCTGTGGCGCTTACTGGAGGTACCTGGTGGGATAGTTGGACCCCAGGGACCCTCAGGATTCAAGGGACTTAATCCCCCAACTTAAAATGCACCACGGGGCGCGTTTGCACAGTGGTGAAGGGAGGGGCGGGGCTTCAGGTGACATGTGTGCAAACAGGCCCCGTGGCGCATTTTAAGATGGGAATGAAATCCCCTTCAATCCTGAGGGTCCCTGGGGGCCAACTAGCCCACCAGGTACGTTCAGAAAGCGCCACAGAGCTGCGTTGCAGAGAGGTGCAAAAAGGGGCGTGGCCTCTGAACACCTCTCTGCAACGCAGCTCCCTGGCGCATACTGGAGGTACAGGGTGGGCTAGTTGAACCCCAGGGACACTCATGATTCAAGGGGACTTAATCCCCCAACTTAAAACGTGCCATGGGGGCGCGTTTGCACAGATGTCACCTGAGGCCCCGCCCCCTCCCTTCACAATTGTGCAAATATTCCTCTAAAATCAGCCGAACTACGAATTCAGATTTACTCACCTGTTATCAGGAGAGACCTCAGTGCTGCATCTTTCAGCCCAGTACTGATCCTGAAAAGTAATTTTAACCGTACTTACCAGTAACTTGAATTTCCTTCCATAGGCTAACATTGACTGGTTTCACTTGGAAATTCTTCTAAGTGTGGAGTTTTGGAACTTTATAATATTCCTCTAAAATCAGCCGAACTACGAATTCCGATTTACTCACCTGTTATCAGGAGAGAACCCAGTGCTGCATCTTTTAGCCCAGCACTGACCCTGAAAAGTAATTCTAACCGTACTTACCAGTAACTTGTATTTCCTTCCATAGGAATCCATTGTCTGGTTTTCAGCAGAAAAGTTTCAGTGTCGATTTTTGTAACATACAAATATTCCTCTAAAATCAGCCGAACTACGAATTCCGATTTACTCACCTGTTATCAGGAGAGACTTCAGTGCTGCATCTTTGAGCCCAATACTGATCCTGAAAAGTAATTTTAACCGCACTTACCAGTAATTTGAATTTCCTTCCATAGGCTAACATTGACTGGTTTCACTTGGAAATTCTTCTAAGTGTGGAGTTTTGGAACTTTATAATATTCCTCTAAAATCAGCCGAACTACGAATTCCGATTTACTCACCTGTTATCAGGAGAGAACCCAGTGCTGCATCTTTTAGCCCAGCACTGACCCTGAAAAGTAATTCTAACCGTACTTACCAGTAACTTGTATTTCCTTCCATAGGAATCCATTGTCTGGTTTTCAGCAGAAAAGTTTCAAAGTGTCGATTTTTGAAACATACAAATATTCCTTCCAAAATCAGCAGAACTACGAATTCCGATTTACTCACCTGTTATCAGGAGAGACCTCAGTGCTGCACCTTTGAGCCCAGTACTGATCCTGAAAAGTAATTTTAACTGTACTTACCAGTAACTTGAATTTCCTTCCATAGGCTAACATTGACTGGTTTCACTTGGAAATTCTTCTAAGTGTGGAGTTTTGGAACTTTATAATATTCCTCTAAAATCAGCCGAACTACGAATTCCGATTTACTCACATGTTATCAGGAGAGAACCCAGTGCTGCATCTTTTAGCCCAGCACTGACCCTGAAAAGTAATTCTAACCGTATTTACCAGTAACTTGTATTTCCTTCCATAGGAATCCATTGTCTGGTTTTCAGCAGAAAAGTTTCAAAGTGTCGATTTTCACAAACTACAAATATTCCTTAAATATCGCCTGTATGACTTAAACGCATTCTTTCAACTGTTTACATGAGATGCACCAGTGCTGGATCCAGGATCCACCACTGAGTAAGAAAAAGTAACGATAACACTACTTACCTGCTAAGTGAATTTCCTCCCATAGGATAACATTGGTGATTCTATGTGAAAAAGTTTCTAAGTGTCAACTTTTAAAATACAATAATATTCCTTAAAAGTCACTACTGTAACCAAAACGCTTTTACTCAACTGTTTACAGGAGATGTCCCAGGACTGAATCTAGGATCCAGTCCTGTGGTTAGAAAAGTAATCCATAAAGTAACTAATTGCATTTAACTAGAAATTCACATTGAGCTCAATGTTGCATTGTGTTTGAAATTGTGTTGCCCATTGCAACAACTGTAACTACTGTACTTAAAAGTCTATTGCCTATTTGCAAAGTATTTAAACTAAAGTAATTCATTCTGAGAAAGTATATTTTGTAATGTAATGTATAATGTAATTATAATGTAATTTAAAAAATAAAATATCTAAAAATAAATAGTTTAAAAAAATGTAGTAAATCAGTATCAAAAAAATAAATATAACAATTAATACATTTAAAAATTGTCATTTACAAAACCTTTGAAATTCACTGAAAAAAACCATAGGTTTCAGACATGTTATAGTTAGGAATTAGCATTTAAAAAACCTTTGAAATTCACTGAAAAAACCATAGGTTTCAGGCACGTTATAGTTAGAAATTAGCATTTAAAAAACCTTACAAATTCACTGAAAAAACCATAGGTTTTAGGGACAGTTATAGTTAGTTGGACATTGCACTCGTACAAAACCCGTGAAATTCCCCTGTTATAGTTAGTTCAGGTAACTATAACTCGCGCCCCGCAATGCACTGCTGATGACGTCACATATTACATCACTCATGACATGGTCAGTGACATCACTGATGACATCACTGATGACATCTCAAATGACATCACTGATGGCATCACTGATGACATCATCCATGTGATAATTTGATGCATCTTCTCAGACCCTAATATAACTTTTGATACACCCACTGTAAATTACAGACTGCCATTGTCAAAACCATAGACACTCCAACACCAATTACTATATACACACTCACTGATTCTTAGGTCTACACACACACATCTACTCACTCACCCGTACAGTCACTCATACTTATAGTCACTCAGTACAGGACTATTATATGCACTCATACACCTATATAAACACTCACACACCGCCACTCATCCATAGAGGTACTCACACACCTAGTCAGTCATGCAAAAAATTAAGCACACACCCATTTACTCACCTATACAGTTATACACACACCAGCTCACTTACTCATACAAATACTAGCACATTCTTACGCTCTTATACAATCTCTGATACAAGCACACACTCATCCATACAGTCACTCTCACAATCACACACTCTCGCTTATAGCTATTTATATACTCCAACACACATATATACTGCCTTTCACATATGTAGTTACTCACACATGTACCACTGGGACATACATTCACTCACTAACACACTCTTACACACACTTACCCACCCATACAGTCTATCACAGATGCACTCTTGAAACCATCCACCCAGTGAATCACCCACTCACACATCTATGCACAGAGTCGCACACACCCCACCCACACAAACACTCAGGCACCCATACAGATACTCAGACAACCAATCAATAACTCATATAGACACTCATGTAGCTATTCACAAACCCATGCAGCCACTTACACAGCAACAGACAGACGGATACAGACATTCACCCAGTTTAGTCACTAACCCATGCATTCAGTAAGATACGTTTAATCACTCACTTATAGAGTTAGTCACGCACCTACTAAATCATCCATTCAGACACTTATACACCCACTCATTCTTCAATACGCCTTTCCCTATATATATTAAACATATTTAAACTTTACAGAAACACACAGTCACTGGATGATGTCATCAGTGATGTCATTTGAGATGTCATCAGTGATGTCACTGACCATGTCATGAGTGATGTAATATGTGACGTCATCAGCAGTGCATTGCGGGGGCGCAAGTTATAGTTACCTGAACTAACTATAACGGGGGATGTCACGGGTTTTGTACGAGTGCAATGTCCAACTAACTATAACTGTCCCTAAAACCTATGGTTTTTTCAGTGAATATATATATACACACACAAACACACATGTATATATATTTGGATGAAGGAATTTTTGAGTTTAGATTGTAGACTAGAGACTAATACAAGAGAGATAAGACTTCACACAGAGTTAACAGACAGACAGCAGAGCAAGATTCAATGCGCTGCAAGTTATAGGTGCATTTTCATCCTAGATTGCAACTATTTTCACAATGGAGTGTATTTTACCACATAAGAAGCAGATCCACCAATTGGTGAGTCAATTATAAGTGTAATTATTAGGTGGGCATTCTCAGTCGCCCGGTAATTTCGCATCGGCAACAAACAGATTGCTGTGCCCATATCCGCTTTAAAAGTTATGCAAAATGACAGCTCTTTTCCATTGTTCATCTCACCAGGACAAACGTGATGACATTTTTATCAGAAATCTATTTGGAAAGATGGAAAAACTGCAGTCCCGGCAGTGCAAACTGCGATTCTGCAGATAATCGCATCCAAGCCGGAAAGCTTGAAATGGGAAGTTACAGCCACACTAGAGATACGCCATACCATGCAACATTGATGTTTCAACTGTCAGTTTTATCCCATCGAAATACCAGGCCACTCAATATTAGGATTTTAATTCTCATAAAGCTAGTTATCCTTCCCTAGCAATTACAGATAGATTAGCCGAATAGCTAGGAGAGAAATGGTACCTCCTCAACCTAACAAATAAAATCTGCATCAGGAAAGCACAAACTCCTTTAAGCCTCATGCTTTTGAGACGAGACTTCCCAAAGAAAGAACAGTGGTGTTCACAGTGGCACTTGTGGAGTGTGAGAGTTTAGAAAGTGGACTGCAGCAGCTCATTGGCTTTTTACTGGGTTGCAGAAAATTGTTATAGGACTGCCGCAACTTCTCTGTAGGCCTCGGTGACTTCTGAGTCAATTTCTGACTCTAGCCAAGGTATCTAAAACAAGCATTTGCAATGCAATAGGTCTCGCATGTACGCGAGTTTAAGCTATTGGCATTGTAAATGACAATGGATTTTATTTATGTTTTAAGAACCAAAACTTAAATAAAAGGCATTGTTATTTACAATGCTAATAGCTCAAACTGCGCAAATGCGAGACCTATTGCATTGCAAATGCTGGTTTCCAATTGTAACTTCATAAGATCAGTGAATAACCAGTTCTAAAATCTGGTTAGTCATAATGTTGGCTGTCAATGAGAGCCATACATAATAGTAAGATGACTTTGAGAATGCAAATTCTTTAGAGTCCACAATTAGTTGGAGGGCTTACATGGCTTATAGATGTTTTTGAATAGCGGTGTATATGAGAAGTACTTTGGTAATGTGCGTGAGATTCCGAGGGGTGGTACAAACTTATCACATCAAACATTTAGCTGAACTTTCAATATTGGTTGAAGCGGAGAGATTTGTGAGGAGCAGTGTCACATTTGGATGTCATTTCCAAAACGTCCTTATCAATTGTCAACTGTCTTCTACCACCTGGGTAAGTTTATGTGGCACTGGGACTGGGTCCAATCAGAATTGGTAAACGTGGAACCTATGAAGTCAACAGGCACCTGCTGGGACAGGAAACTAAGATGTCATCCTGTATTCGAGGAGGCATGACCAATGGATGACCACAGACGCTAAAGTAGTGCGTCTATAAAATTCCCAGAAGCAGAGATAACACAACCCAAGGATAACTTTGAACACCATAGTAGTAGGCTTATTGTGTCCCCCTAGCAGCAGGGGTGCGGTATTGTATGTGTAACCACAGATACCACAGAAATAGGCCATTGGTGTTCACCCAGACATAGTAAAACAATGGTGCTCTAGCAGTAAACTGTAGGTAGAATTAAGAGGATGAAAAAGGTTGAGACTTGAACATACCTTTGCAGGTGTTTGTGACCACTGCAATGTGAATGACGATAGGGTGTAATAACACAGATGTTTCAAACCCAACCAAAGAGAAAGACCTAAAAAAATAATCTATTTCACTGCAACTGACCCCAGATTTCAAGTTGAAAAAGTGGTAGCTTGTTTAACTCATCATGCTCTCCGAGATGTTGGCCATGACTTGCCTCCGCCGTGAGTATACTTAGATTGAGAGGCTAAACAATAGAGCGGCCGGGATTTTTCGTAGAAGTTTACGACATTATTCTCCCATCAGACATGTTTTCTTACCAGCCTGCTCCGTTTCTCCGTTGCGCGTACTACGCAGTCACGTCAGCTAATAATGCGATGCTTTGATAATATATTTTAAACCTGGTTGCTGCTTTCTTTTGCATCTTAAGGCAACTGTTTGACAGATAAACATTTCGAAATTGAACAGCTCGGTGGAGTTTCCTTTAAAAATGAAGCACTTGCACATTTCCTCTCGGTGAATGAACGCGACCGACGAAATTGCATCGAGAGTTTTACGCTTAGGCGCTTTGACCCGGAGTGTCGCTGCGTCAAACGTCCAGTGAAAGAGCTCTGCGTAGAATAACAGGGCCCGATTTTGCACTAATTACACAAAAGGTGCGCGTTGTTTGTATTTGCGCTGCGCTGTAAGCAGGAAGCTTAACTACAGGGTCACACCATATGCGTGCACATATGCTGTCCGGGCAGGCACGGCGAGAGGAGACAGGGAGGGCACAAAACATGCCTCCCTCCCAATACAAACGACGCGAGCCGTACACGTGCACATCGCCTGTCCGGGCGCGTGCACATCTCCTGTCCCCCTTCGGCCGAAAAATCGACAACAATAGATCTCGCCAAGCGAGCAGCGCATGCGCTGCATCGCTAGGCGAGACCTAAAAACACATATTGGCAAAGCCAATGGTTCTTCGTTTCCCAGCGTTAGCGCATTAAAAAGTGAGACACACGGGAGGGAGCCAGCAGGAGCGGACAGAGGACTATAATTGTAAAGAAGTCCCTCATGCAGTTGAATGTAAGCACTCAAAGGGAGGCAAAAAGAAACGCCAAAACAGCCAACCCCATTAGGTGAGAGGTAAATACTTCCCTGTGTTGAGCCAAGACGTGCATGACAAAGTCTCAAGCTAGTGGTTGCAAGAGGCTGGACAAAGAAAGCCAATGCTTGACTGAGGAGCCCCAAAGCCAACTTTGTGTATGTTATTAGCAGTAGGTCTTTTTGGCAGCGACTCTGTCAAAATCCAGATCTAAAAGCATCTGGCTCTCTGCAATTCAGTTAAGAGGTGTGGCTTGGTATTTTTGCCTGTTATATAACTCTTCATGGCCCACACTGCTAATGAATACTGTGAGTACAGACAGGAAGAACGCATGGCAGTTCCACTTTCACTTACTTCAGTTACCAGATGGCGAGAGGCCATGAGGGAGAAGAGCGGCCAGTCACGGATTTATGACGTCTAATGCCTGCTGCTCCTAATCCTGCAGTTCCGTAGGCAAACATCAGATTCATAGCGTCAGAGGACGATGGGGCAAAAGCTATAAAATGCAGACTGGCCGGGGCAGTCCTCAGCCACTCGAAGCCACCTGGTAAGGGCTCTTTTCCAATCCAAATCTTAATCATCCATGTTTATTGCAGACTGTAAAGGGCTTTGAATTGTTTGCCTGGAATTCAGCGACAGGTTTCCACACGAGGTATATATGTTGAAATAAATTCAGTTCGGTAACACACACTTTTTATAGCACTTTATGACATACTTTTGCTCCATCTATGTGCTCGAAATAACAAGTATTCCCGTTGATGAAAACACATATCAAGAGGCTGATCGTGACGGTGCTAACATCGGAAGGATCAAAGAACATGCCATTCCCCCCATTTTCTATGAGTTCGATGTATGTGCAAAAAGAACAATTGATGGACCGAATGCCAAAACAATGTCATACATTCACCCTCAGTACAGAGATCTGGGCCTAAATCCATCGTTTTTTTTCACACCATGCCATTCCAGTTTAGACCCAGCCATATGCAAATCAGTCTTGACCCTGCTCGCTGTTCGACGTAGGTATTCATAACAAAAAAAACTTTAATCCAAATTGGCTTTTTTAGTTAATCATATAACCCATACTAAATTTAATAAAGTTATCCTATTTTCAGAATCTTGCAGTTTTTAAAGGAAATAGGTCGAGCCACGTGTTTGACGCTCGAGTGGGAAACCAAACGCCTGTAAAGGTATATGTCAAAAACGGTTCTGGCCAATGCAACGTGGGTTGCTGCCAGGGCCGGACTGGTAACCGAAACCGGCCCTGGCAAACTGCTCGGCCGGGCCCCCCTGGGCGCGAGGGTGGTGCAGCCGAGCTGTTTGCTAGGGCCAGTATAGGCCGATTTTGTTACAGGGGGAAGATATTGCCAACCCCCGGTAACAAAAAGGGCCCCCAGGGGCCCAAAACCGGCCCCCACCCTGGCCGCCCACCGGGAAAACGCCCGGTGCCCGCTACGGCCAGTCCGGCCCTGGTTGCTGCTGAGGGACAAGTTAGTTGAGATATATGTTTGATCCTCTGGTGGAGGACATGGAGAAAGGGAGGCGGGACCAGGTCACCTGAGGACAGTAAAGGAGAGTTGGGTAAGGGGGGTCCCAATCCAAGCAGAAGGTATCCGGGAGACGGCAACTTTCAAGGAGGCAAGAATAATGGGAGACCCACAAGAGTGGTCAGGTTCAAGCTGGTTGCAGACGGTGAAGGTGGTGGGTCTGGTGGACGGTGTTAAACAATGACAGGGAGTGCACAGTGGTAGGCAGTGACAGTGAGTTGACTGGGGCAGGTAGTTAATGTGAAGAGGAATGAGTTGTGTTTAGGGAGGGTGAAACTGTGTATTTTTTTCCATGCACAATATGCGTAATTCTGACAAGAATTATGTGTTTTAATCACATTCCGCATGGGATGTCGTCTGCACAAAAACTTGTGCAAGTTATGCCATTGCGTACAAAAAGCTTGCAAAATATCAGCTCAATGTATTGCCCAACAGTTTCTAAATGAATGCGCTCAGCGTTGCTTGAGTAGTGCATGCAGCTGAACCAAACACATCGGCGTTCAAACTATCTACAAAACATTTTTTGCTTGAACCAAATCTTGTGCAAGTGAAAATGATGCAATTACTGTAGGCCTAAGGAAATTAGATATTAGGTATGATAAACTTAGTACTATAAACGGGCTTTGCACAAATTTACACTCGCCTACAAGTGCGGTTGGTGATACTGATGGTGTGACTGCTGGGACAACAGGAACACTGACATCGGCCTAGCATAAAGAACAACGATTGCCAAAGCCAATAGGTCTCACTTTTGTGATCTGCAGGCTTTGACACTGGGTTTATCCACGGTGCACATCATTTATCAATCAAACATTTGTAGAGCGCGCTACTCAGACGTGAGGGTCTCAAGGCGCTGAAGGAGGGGGGGGGATCAGCTACTGATCGAACAGCCAGGTCTTGAGGAGTCTCCTGAAGGTCAGCAGGTCCTGGGTCTGTCGTAGGTGGATGGGGAGGGTGTCCAATGTCTTGGCGGCGAGGTGGGAGAAGGATCTGCCGCCGGTGGTTGTTCGGTGGATGCGCGGGATGGTGGCGATGGCGAGGTCAGCGGAGCGGAGCTGGCGGTTGGGGGTGTAGAAGGTGAGTCGCTTGTTGAGGTATGCTGGTCCGGCATCGTGGAGTGCTTTGTGAGCATGGGTGAGGAGCTTGAAGGTGATCCTCTTGTTGACGGGGAGCCAGTGCAGGTCTCTCAGGTGGGCGGTGATGTGGCTGTGGCGGGGGATGTCGAGGATGAGGCATGCGGAGGCGTTCTGTATGCGTTGGAGTCTCTTCTGGAGTTTGGCCGTGGTTCCCGCATAGAGGGTGTTGCCGTAGTCCAGCCTGCTGGTGACGAGGGCCTGGGTGACCGTTCTTCTGGTTCCTGTGGGGATCCATCTGTAGATCTTGCGAAGCATATGGAGTGTGGTAAAGCAGGAGGAAGAGACGGCGTTGACTTGTTGGGTCATTGACAGAGAAGAGTCCAGGATGAATCCCAGGTTGCGTGCGTGGTCGGTGGGTGTCGGCGCAGTTCCCACCGAGGTCGGCCACCAGGAGTCGTCCCAGGCCGAGGGGGTGGAGCCGAGGATGAGGACCTCCGTCTTGTCCGAGTTCAGTTTCAGGCGACTGCTCTTCATCCATTCGGCGACAGCCTTCATCCCTTCGTGGAAGTTGGTTTTGGCGGTGGCGGGGTCTTTGGTGAGGGAGAGGATCAGCTGGGTGTCGTCGGCGTATGAGACTATGTTGAGGTCGTGCGATCGGACGATGTTGGCGAGCGGTGTCATGTAGACGTTGAAGAGGGTCGGGCTGAGGGATGATCCTTGGGGTACGCCGCAGGTGATCTTGGTGGCCTCGGATCGGAATGGAGGGAGGCGGACTCTCTGGGTTCTGTTGGTGAGGAAGGAGGTGATCCAGTCCAGGGCTTTTTCGCGGATCCCTGCGTTGTAGAGGCGTGTGCGAAGGGTGTGGTGGCAGACGGTGTCGAAGGCGGCTGAGAGGTCCAGGAGGATGAGGGCCACGGTTTCGCCGTTGTCCAGCAGGGCCCTGATGTCGTCGGTGGGGGCGATGAGGGCAGTTTCGGTGCTGTGGTTGCTGCGGAATCCGGATTGGGATGAGTCCAAGGTGTTGTTCTCTTCGAGGAATTGGGTCAGTTGTCTGTTGACGATCTTCTCGATGACTTTCGCCGGGAACGGGAGCAGGGAAATGGGCCGGAAGTTCTTGGGGTCCTTTGGGTCTGCCTTGGGTTTCTTGAGTAGGGCGTTGATCTCTGCATGTTTCCAGCTTTCTGGGAAGGTGGCGATCTCGAATGAGCTGTTGAAGATCTTACGGAGTTGGGGTGCGATGATGGAGCTCGCTTTGTTGAAGATGTGATGGGGTCAGGGGTCTGATGGTGAGCCGGAGTGGATGGTGTTCATGGTCTTGATGGTGTCTTCGTCGTTGACGTGGTTCCAGGAGATCAGACGGCCGGTGTGACTGGGGGGTGGTGAGTCTGGGGTGTCAGCGGCTGTTGGAGAGGTCTGGGAGTTGAAGCTGTCGTGGATGTCTGCGATCTTGCGGTGGCATCTATGATGCTCTGCAACGTGGTTTATAAATATGAAAAAAGCCAGCTGCATCATTTTGTATGAGCAGATCAAGCATGCACAGGCCTAAAAAAGGACACAAGTGCTTTTTTTTTTTTTGTAAACAAAAACAGGTTACACGGGCAGGTGGTGGAAAAGAACACATATTGGGGAAGCAACACAGAAGGCAGAAACTATGGACGGTGGGGAAGCAAAAGGAGGGCAGGGGGGCAACAGAGAGGGCAGGCGGAAAAAACATGAGGGGTGCAACACAGTGTGCACGGGTGGGAGAAGCAACACGGAGAGCACAAGGAGGGAAGCAAATGGAGACAGAGCAATGTGGAATGGAGGTGAAAGTGAATGAACAAGACACGGCACAACGTGGAGTTAATGTATATGGGAAAGAGGCTTAAAGGGCGAAGCAGCATAAAAGTGAATGTTTACTTAAGAGCCGCTCAAAGGACAAAGTTGTGGAAAATAACATTTATAATGCTAGAAAAATAATGTGCTGGAAGAAGTGGGGAAACACAAAGAATGGGGAAAACACATGCGCTGTCATATAGTGATTTTAGAAAAAGGAAAAAAGTTCCTGAAAAGCAACACTTGCGGAAGGATAAAAGGAGGCAGTCACAGAGATGGTAAACAGGCTATGCTCCACACAAGAGACAAAGACTAAATGGACAGACTAAAACAAATAAAACCATTGAATAAAAAGCAAGAAAATAAGATTGACAAAACAAAAAGCCAATGGAAATCACTGGGTGGAGTTGCTTTCCAGGTGACCTATTGACATGTCTCCATTAAGTCTCTCACAACCAGAAAGCTGCATTATCTGGAAGGCTTCCACCTAAAAAGGGGACAGAATTAATTTGGCAAACATGTATGTGTTGGTTCAGTGACAAATGGGATACATCTTTTGAAAATGACCATGCTGAAGACATCAAACCACAAGTACTGATGTATGCACTGTTACATGGGAGATGGCATGCGGTGAGGCGGAGTGTACCACTAAATAAAATGTGGACACCCCTAGCGTAATTGCACTGTATCTGAAATGTTATTTTAGGGGTGTCACTGTGTGTGTCAAATCAGCTGAAAACAATGTCATTAGCTCAGAACATATGGTAATGGCTCTTGCATAGATGGATTTCCCTCTCATCCATCTGCACAGGAAGTGACCTCACTGCATTTCCCATCATCTCTCTGCACAGAAAGTGTCATCACTGGTTTCCCGCCAAAACCGTCTTTGACAGAAGTCAAACAACAGGACTTAATTTCCCATTATCCATCTGCACAGGAAGTGACATGACTGCATTCCCCATTATCCATCGCCCCAGGAAGTGATATCACTGGTTTTCCATGTAAACCGTCTTTAGCACAAGAAGTCAAGCAAGAGGACTTAATATCCGTTCATCCATCTGCAACCTGCTCACGCTCCCTATGCTCCTCCACCCTCCAAGGACCTACTGAATAGCGTCTGCAGTGCACACACACATCAAATGCGATAACTGGTGAGCCAAAGGCAAGCCCGTCTGCACACGTCCTTGCCTGAACAGCACTCAGCACAAGGAACCCTAGTCCTTCCCCAACCCACCGCAATCCTTCAACACTCCTTCAGGCTTTCAATCCCTGCTGCTGCTCGTTGCATTGCAGCCACACTGCACCACACAACACGGAGGGAGCATTCACTCGCACCTTCTGCAAGTTCTCATGCACTCTCCCACACCCTACAACCACCACTCCAGGATGAACAGCACTCCTTTGCCTGCACTCACACAAGCCACCGCCCACTGAACATTCCACACTCACATGCATGCTCCTCATCACCCGCTTGCTCACCAAACACACCACCGAGATTTGGGAGCTGCTGACCAACCACACTCCAGACCTGTTCTTCCTGATGGAAACTTGGCTAAACCCAACCTCTAAAACCATGGCTTCACCCAGTACGTTACTGATCCCACCCACACTTCTGGACACCTATTGAACCTGAGCAACTATGACCTGGACAGAAAATGCCCTTATCAGTTCAGCATACTAGTCCCACACCACCACAGACCCAACAACACTGGACCTGCCCGCCATAGCTGGAAAGTATCACAGAAGAGGACTTGGCCTCCACCCTCTCCATGCACCGGCCTGAGAACATCAGCAGCTTGCTGAAAACCACCAACAACCTCAACAGCTGGATCACTGTATGCTCTGACATCCTGGTTCCCCTCAAGCGCAACCCAATGGCAACAAAACAACCAGAGGCCAGCTGGTACACAGAGAAACTCAGGCTGATGAAACACCAATGAAAACAACTAGAGTGCAAGTGGAGAACAAGTGAAGACAATACTTATAAAGGCATCTTCAAATCCTCCCTAACATGCTACCACCAGCAGATACGGACCACCAAGTGCACAGCCTTCGCAGACTGTATTGACGCTGGCATAAACAGCATCAAGTAATCCTTGCCATTATCAAAGATTTCACTGTGCCTCCTGCTGCATCTAGCAACATAACCCCCTTGCAAGACCTTTGCAACAAGCTCTCTGAATTGTTTGTAACAAAATCACAACCATACATGGCAACTTTGATACTCAACCGGACTCCGTCACTGTTTCAACTGAAATTACCATCACGGCCAAAGAACAAACTCTGACCTTGTAGTCAGCCGGTACAACCATCAAAACTGCTGGTACAGTGAAGACCATACACTCTGAGGTACCATATGACCCTTGCCCTCACCACGACTTCAACAAAGGACTCCCATCAACCTGCAAAGTACTAATACCCTCCTCAACTCCTCCATCAACAAAGCTTCATTCCTGGACTCCTAGAAACACACCACCTTCACACCCCTGTCTGACCCAGCCACACTCTCCAAATACAGACCCATTTTCCTCCTACCATACCTGACCATAGTCTGACAGAAACTAATCAAACGCCTCACCAACCACCTCAGCCACCACCAGCTCCTTGATGCCATACAGTTCGTATTCATATACACAATACAGAAACCTCACTCATTGCCACCACAGATGACATCCACATGATCCTTGACAGAGGAGACACAGCAGCCCTCATTCTCCTGGACCTCTCTGCATGGGCTCACATCCCATCATCCTCAGGTGCCTGTACAAAATTGGCATACAAAAACCCACTCTCCGCTGGATCTTCTCCTTCTTAATGTATAGAACACAAGGTGTCAGCCTTGCACCTTACTCTTCAAATCCTGCAAACTCATCTTCAGGTGGAACAAGGTACATCGCTTAGCCCCACCATCTTCACTGCATACATTATCCCTCTGGCCAATGTCATCTGCACATACAACATCAACATCCTTCCCTATGCCAACAACACACAACTCATACTCTCCCTCTCGGGCAAGACCCCAACACAATGAACAAGTTCACTGCCAGCATTACCAAAGTCGCTACTGGATGAAAGGCAACTATCTGAAGCTCAACATCGACAAGACAGAATTAATGATCTTTGGCAAGAACACCTCGACATGGGACTCCAACTGGTGGCCGGCTGAACTCAGACCCACACTCTCACCCAGCACCCTCACCAGGATTCTCAGAATCCTTATTGACAGCAAACTAAACATAACTCACAAGTCCTCCTTCCACACCCTGAAGATGCTGAGGAAAGTATTCAATGGCTCCCAAGCAGCACTAGAAAAGCTGTCCCTCACACCCTAGTCACCAGCAAATTGAACTACTGGAACACTCTCTACGCTGGAATCACCAAGCAACTCCCCAGCAGACTTCAAACCATCCAGAACTCGTTTGCCAGACTCATCCTCAACCTCCCACACAAAAGTCACATCACACCAAACCTCAGGTAGCTCAACAGGCTCCTGAAACACAAACACACTCATTTTAAACTCCTTGCACCCATCCCACATTTATGCAGAACCATATTGGGAGTTGGGGGTTCTTTTGCATCACTTATAAAGCGTGGAACAACTTACCACCTCAGATCAGAGTCTCCTCCTCTCTTCTTGAATCCCGTAAGAAGCTGAAGACCTGGCTTTTCAATTAGTCAACCTATCCCAGGCAGGGGTAGACACACACACCTGCTCAGGTAAGGATACCCTCATGGGTGATAGTGCGCTTTACAGATACACATAACATAACTACTATGCTGCACCCTTGTTGGAGCTTCTGTGCACTCTCACAGGGGGTTCTAACTCTCTTGAGTCAAGCATTGGATGTGGGCCGCATAAGACATGAAAATCACTGTAGGACGAACGGCGACCTGACTTACACCATGGGTTAAAGAGCCCACTAATAAAGCAGAATGAATGCTGGATAAGCCCCAAGATCCATGCCAGGAGGATAACTGGTTCATTCAGAGCATGGCGATACAGTGTAAAGCCACAACACACAAGACTCAACACATGTGATTTTTGTACACAATATAAACATCATTTACTTTTACCATCAATCCTCACCTATCTCTATTCTACTCACATTCCTTTACCTTTACTCTCCTTAGTAAATGTCTTCCATCTGTCCATGAACCCTCTAAAACACCCTTGCAGCCCTCTGATGAAGTCACATTCGGCACCAAATTTACAACCACTATACTATATAAAGCCAATAGTTATCCATGGCCAACACACTCACAAAATCTACACAATGTTTCCATCCTTTCGTTAGAATGTGCTCCCTCTCAAGCTTTACTAGTTCTTAAAATAGCAGGGAATGCAAGCAGAGGGGACCCGCCTAATAAATTTGCATTAGCCATGCCCGCCCTGCTCCCCTTATAAACCACACACACACATTACTTTCCACTTATAGTCTAGGATTTCTTTCCAAGAGCACAGAAAAAAATGCCTTTTAGTCAAAAACAGAGATATTAACCCTGCGAAGGCAAGCACAAGAACTAGATCCTGACACCGGGACACAGATCCTGGTACAAAGGCACTGACACTGGAGCTCTAACACTTGGACAAGAACAATGTGGAAAGGACGCTATGGCACAGACACCAGGACCCACACATTCGCACGATCACAAATGCACCCCCGGATAGATGTCAACACACTTTTGACAAATCTTCAAGCCAACAAACCAGACAAAATTGGAGGCCCTGTGTTTTACAAATACGAAATTCCAATACATCATAAGTATTCTTTTAACATGTTTCAATTACAAAAGAACACATCCACTCCTTATATGTGGATTAGCGCCCACCATCTATGTAGAGGGAGGGGCAGAGGCCAGCGCGTGACAATGGAGCTCAAACGCAGTGTTACGCCCATAAATGCAAATACATTCACGACATATAATTTAATGACATCGGCTCTAATACACCGTCAGGCTGGTAACGATCGAGGCACAAGTTGCACTTTCCACTTGCTCCAACAACAGCTTGAAGCCACAGAGGTCTTCCAGGACCTGCCAACCTTAGAATATTTTCCACAGCGTGATACTGTCGTGAGAGCACGAGAAGAGACTTTGGATGGGGGTCTGGTTCTGGAAAGGGAACAGGGTTCTGGAAATGTGGGAGGGTGTTTGGAAAAATCCCATTGCCTCGGCAGGTGAGCCACACCTACCCTCCCAACACACAAACAAAGCTTCCGGAGGCCTCGTCCCAAGCCCAGGAGAGGTTGAAAAATATGGAGTGGGCTCTAAGAGAACACAACCTAGCACACAAACGAGTGGAAAACAGGGTTTCAGGCTGCCCTTAGAATTTGCTGTGTGATGAAGTCTCCTCACCGCGGGTGTGGGGGGGGGGGCTATGTGATGTGTGCTGATACAGTGTGACACCTGGTGGCACCTCATGAGTTGGTAGATCTGCACAATGTGTGTTTAAGAGATGTGCTGCCTCTGTGCTCCACTCATGCAGGAATAGGAGCCAGGTTCACAAAATTACTGGTGGGGCCCTGGTCACATGACCAAATTGAATATGAATCTGGAAAACTTGAAGATGGGATGGGAGTGATGTGTGCTTATCCACTTGTGAAATGCATGCAGTTTTATCTATTTCTAAGTTTGGACATTGCTGTTTATTTCATTGTCGCATCTGCTCTTGCTTCCTCTGTACACAAACTGCCTCTTCTGCTCATACACGGTGCCTCCCTCTCTCTGCCCTCTCGGCTCCTTCCAATTTCACACTGTCCCCTCTGCTTCCTTCCCCCTCTCAACACTCAGTCTTCTCTGCTCCCTGCTGGCATGGCCACAAAGTTTGTGCATGTTCAAACCTTTTCTGTGCAAATTTAGGAGCGCCTAACTTAAACATTCAGTCATCCAAATCCAATTACAAAAATGAATCACAAATGCATATGAAAAACAAGCATTTGCAATGCAATAGGTCTCGCATTTACGCGAGTTTAAGCTATTGGCATTATAAATGACATTGCGTTTTATTTATGTTTCAAAAACCAAAACTTAAATGCTTGTTTGCCTGTTCTATACTGAACTGATGCGGACCGCTCTGCAAATTAATTAGATAAAGCAGCGCAGCCACTAAAGTGAAAGCGGACCGCGCTGGAATAAGGAAAGACCATTAAAGAAAATAGTGTTCATCCACTAAATAAAGGAGACCGTGTAACGAGCCAAGTTAAAGGTCCAGTCGTTATGGGAGGTAACAAATGGAGACAAGGTGGTACCCAGGAGGGACTCACAAGCCTCATAATGATTCGGAATTCAGCTTTTACGAGGGACAATGACACCAGCCAATTAAAAATATGGGCGGATAGTGGGCGCGGCTTCCACTGCATACTCTATTACAGCATGCCTCGCAGAGCGAGCAGCGCATGCACGCTGCCGCTAGGCTCGACCTAATAACAAATACATTTGACACATTTAATTGCTTGAGCCTAATCGGTTGTCTGTCCATCAGCCAGCATTGACGTAGCTTGGACTTTTGCTGCCTGTGGCGGTCCCAGCCTTTGCAGCATTGCGGCGGCTGTAAGAGCGGGGAGGGGTGGGGGGTGCTGGCGATCGATTCCTGCGTCTGCCAACCCGGTAAAGGCGGGGGGCACCACCACCCCCAACACTCATGCCACCCGGGCCGGACCACCCCACCCTTGCTACGCTATTGGCAGCTAGTGCTTGAAATGGAAAAATATAGCTGCAAGTACCCTATTCTAGGGTACACGTTTGCTTCTGTGAAGTGCTGGTACTCTCCAATTAAAAGTATTGCATAGCTGTTGAGACGTGCTAGTACTCACCATCTTAAAAAAACAACGTGCAAGTACACAGAACCTGGCAGTTCCAATTCATTTAAGGCATTGCTAGCAGCCTTACTGAAACAGTGATAGCATCGTGTTTATCACAGGGACTCACTGACAGACCCAATCATCTGCACAATAGGGAGTTGCCTCAGTGTGTCCAAGCACTAACAGGCTGACAGACACAAACAGTGGGGGCTGTTAAATACCTTACTGCCTATCACAGGGACAGTTTCATGAGGTGTGCGTCACGTGACACCCACACCCCTACTCTGGTCATAGCAGCATAGGACCAGCAGCTCAACGCAGACAAGAAAACCTTTGTGCGCTTTCAAGTGCTCCTCGTGCAGCTCTTATTTGACATGCTGATGCAAGTGCTGCATGTGAGATTTGCTAGAGTTGCCTCTACCAAAGTGGAGCCCCTTAGTTGTAGAAATGCCAACTAAGACAACAAGCATTTGCAATGCAACAGGTCTCGCATTTACGCACATTTTTGCTATTGACATTGTAAATGGCAATGCTTTTTATTTATGTTTTGGTTTTTGAAACATAAATAAAAGGCACTGTCATTTACAAAGCCAATAGCTTAAACTCGCGTAAATGCGAGACCTATTGCATTGCAAATGCTTGTTTATTATGTAACACCTCGTCAGGGGTAGTAGGCGCTATATAAATGCAGATTTACATCGGTCATGTAACAGAAGAGCAGATCCCCCAAAAAACGCAAAGCCTTGGGTAGAGTGTCCCAGCTGTCCTCTGTTTACCATGTCCCAAACATCAGGGCTTGCTGTTCTTTATTCTGCCTGCCCATGAAGCAAGCACACTGGGTCAAGGAGTGCATCATGAATTGAGAGAATGGCAATCCCGAATGCCTGACTGGATTCATTCTCAAGGACTGCCATCGAACTCCACTGTGTGCACCCCACCCAGGTGGACTCACGGTGGTCCAGGCCCGGACCCGAGCCGATGCGCCGCTCCAGCTGGCCCAGATGTTTGCCCTCTACCAGTTGCTCACCGCTGCTCACCCCAGTTGTGGACTTTCAGCGCAGATGCCAGCTTTTAATGCCGGGAGCCCCTGTGTGTGCCAGCTGCCGCATTAATGGCTCGGGCTGATAACGGCGCCTGGTGAAGAGGCGGCCACCGCCCTCGAGCAATTAATAAGGGACGCAGAGCGCACCAGCTAGTGTCAGGGGGAGGGGTGGTCACAGAATAATGGCACGTGGGGCACCATAATCACGAGGTCAATTATCTGGCGGCCACCAAGTGCGAGGTATGCGGCATTATATGCCAACTGTGGCAGCGCGGTGAAGACAGCGGTGTGACCATGGCGGGAAGGAGCAGAGAAGGCATGTTCTTAAGTCAGCATCGCGAGCCTCAGAGCCCCACGCCTCCTGCCGGGTTACTCTGCAGACTATAAATTAAAGCGAAGCCGCACACCATGCTCCATTCCACGACCCTGTGGCGTGGGGAGCCTGGTTACACCAGTGCACTACCCGTTTCCACCACTAGGGGGCAGGGACCTTCACCTGCCCACGGGCCGCCCACCCCTCACGCTTTCTACCAAGGAGGGCACACAGGCTACGACTGCCCCCGGACCCGCCCGTCCTCCGCCGACGCTTTGATGCCCCCAGCATTAGCAGTCGCGGCTGCTCGCCGGCAGTAAAACGGTTAAAACAAGATGGTAAATCTGACCCGGTAAAACCACTGTGATGTCAGTCGAGTCATCTGCTATCAATCTGAATGTCATCTGATAGAGGAGAAATGGGTGATAAAAACATGCATTTTCGGAAATTATGTAGAATATTCCATTTGTGGAGTGCTGCTCTCACAGGGCGGCGTGCAGTTCTCCCCCTGAAGTGAGATGTCAGCCCGGCCATCAGTGAGACAGGGAAAAGGCGCGAGAGACAGTCCGTGAAAAGTAGGCACTTGGGGAGAAGAAGGCGGGTGCGCAGAAACAGAACAGCAGAGAGAGAGAGAAAACGAGGCAGCGAGAGTGGATGGCAACGAAAGCCGACTGATTGAAAAAGCATAGTGCGCTACCGACTTATGAAGGAGACTGTGTAACGCGGCAAGTAAACGATCCAGTCCGGGTGGGCGGGGCCAAATAGAGACAGGGCGGTAACAAGGAGGGACTAAAAAGCCTCACAATCGGAGGCCAGCGTTTAGCATGGATGATGACACAAGCCAATGAAAACAAGGGGCGGAGCCTACACTCCACTTCTAAAATGTAATCGATTACAAGAAGCCTCGCAGAGCGAGCAGCGCATGCGCGCTGCAACGCAGGTCTGCGAGACCTAAAAATGTCACAGTGTGAGCAGGGGGCAGGGCCTTGCAGAGGGGTGGAGCGTAGTGAGGAAAAGTACCTAAGAGGCACGTGTGCTCGCACCCCACCCCCCAAACCTTTGCCTCCGGGGAAAGAAAAGCTTGCCGAAGTTGCTGCTGAAGTCCTAAGATGTATTCACACCCCTTAATGGGCCTTGGCAGTTCAAAACCTCCGAAAATGAGCTGGAAATTCACTGTTTAGAGAGGTTTTCAGTTTGTTTTCCCTGCCACAGAGTGATATCAGCTCCTCACCCTGTGACCCTGTGAAGAGAGCCAATATCGTATGTCACGCGGCGGCACCGTGTGACTTGGCAGGCCTGCATTTGAAATATTGCTGGGCCAGACCGCCTGTGCCCAACCGAAGTTGCCGCCCCTCCATGGAGGGATATCTTTTTTCTCTGCAAATGCACATGTGGCACATATGATTAGGCATTTGTGGATGTACACCCACACATGGTCAGGGGAATATTTCAATCATGCATTTTTGTACATTTTTTAATAAACCCAGAATAAATGTGAAATTATCCTTGCGGAAGTAATTTTATATTTGTTGGGACTCTGGCTCAAAGTGGGATGGATATTAAGCTAATGCTTATACCATTGGGATGCTGGCTTTCACATAACTAATTCATCTGAGGGTCAGGCAGAGAATTTCAAAGTTCTGGTCTGACTGTCCAAATGTGGTGGTAAAGCTTTGATTGTGTGGAGTTCCATTGGTCCCCAATTGCATTGACAGCAATTACTGCTGCTGCTGAACATCCAGAATCAGAGTCTGTTTTATAAATGACAGTGATACATTCACAAAATAAACAAAAGAAAATCACTTTTTCTAAACTTCATTAATATTCAATTAGCTGAAATGAGAGACACTGACTAATTGTGCACAGTTCACGTCCCTCCATCGTGATAATAGTAAAGTGTTTCTACAGAGCTTTCTAATTTCTAAGCACATTTCTTGGTATTCAAGTCAACAACCACCGTAGGATGAAAAGGAGAGTTTGCCCCGCAAGAATTTTAACTCAGAATCTACACCTCACACCAGATATCAGCTGCGATCACTTAACTATAAGAGGTTGCTTCAATAAATTAAGGAAAACTGTTCAGGAGTTACATTTTTTTATTAAGAGAGATTATTCTCATAAAATATTAATGTCATTTCCAGGTAAAAAGGGTTATAGACTTTGTTAGAAACGGGTAGCGTGGTGCAGAGCGGGCGGGCCAAACTCCGGAGGAAATGTGTAAAGCATCTGCGCAGCACACACAGGCGACACACCAGGCACACTACAAAAAGAGACTCCACACCAGGTTAGGTGAAAAAAACAGCATATGTATTATGCAGAACACATTAGAATGCAATCACAGGTGTACACATTGTGCCAACTGGCACCAGGTAGCAATATACAGGGGGAATTATTTACAGGGCAGGGCCAATCGGGCCGCTGCCATAACCATCACTAAGTACCAAGAATAAATGTACAGTCCATCAGCAACCAGGGTGTGACGGCCAGTAGCTACTGCCACAATCATGCACTGAGCAGCGTCACGTTTGCATAAATCCCTATAGCATGGGCCAAAAACACATTAGGTCATGAGTCACAGCAACATTAGGCCTAATCATATTAGATCCGGCGTGAGTCTAGAACCTCTTAGCACCTCATTAGGCATAAAAACTAGCCGTGTAGACAGTAGGGGAAAACATTATCATGAATCAATGCATTAGGCATAAACATACCGTCATCACAGTAGAAGGAGGCATGAACCCCCTGACATGAGGTCTACTTGCATGGGGTATCTCCATACTCCGCGGGGGCCTAAACCATGAGCCTATATCACATCCTGCATTAGGGGGAAGGCATTAGGCATCAATAAATAAGCATAGGTCACATTAGCGCGAGGCAGAAATTATTAGGCAGAACACCAACAGTATACGCCTTGGGGAAAAAGAACATCAGGCATCAACCTCAGTGTAGAAACATTAGGCGTTATCATTAGGCATCACTCCCATTAGCAGTGGGCTAACCCTGCGACATCCCAATTAGACATCCAGAACGCATTATACCTCACTTATGGGGCAAGGATCACATTTGCATCAGGCCTGAACCCATTACCATTAGGCATAACCTGATTAGCATTATAATATGACATTGGCATAATCACCGGAGCATAAATCATAAGAGGCGCTAGGCCTCACAAGCATAAGCCCCAGTCGTCCCAATCGGGGGCACAACACTCTGAAACTGGGCCCAGGCCAACTGGCCTCTCTCAGGGGCTCAGAAGCCCTATGTCCCGCAAAGTCAGGGCTGGCTGCAAGGGCAGCGAAAACAAAGGTGCGCAAAGCGCTAGGGCAGGAGGGTCTCTCACTCCCCTCTCTGTTCTCCTGGGTAATCCAATGCCCCCAATGCGTTGCAGCTGCCCCCTGTCCTGCGGGGCAGCTGGGTAAACCCAACAAGCACTGGCGCCAACAATGCAGCGATGGGAGCCCCACTCCGGGCTCTAACAGGAATCTGCCCACAAGAACACTGGCACTTACGGTGCCTCTGGGGCCCCACTCTGGGACCCCTAAACACAAAATGCCTCTTACGTCGCAGCTGCCCGCCGCCGCGGTGCAGCTGTAAGGGGAGACCAACACGGCACTAGGGTCCCCTCAGAGGGACCGAAAAGGGGAGGCGGGCACCGACAATGTGCCCCGATGCCCACTCCACTCCCAGCTCCCCAATGAGCCCCACTCACCGGCAGTCCTCTTGGGTTGCTTCAGGGCTCCTTCAGTCAAACAAGCAGGCAGGGGGGAATCCCACACGCCGGGATTCCCTCGTAGCGCTTTAGAATCTCGGCGCTGCAGACGTCAGCTCCTCTTCTCCTGGGCACAGTTGTAGAGCGCCTTGGCAGCACAGCGCTGCAGACGTCAGCTCCCCTTCTCCTGTGCACATTTGTAGCGCCTTGGCAGCAAGCAGAGCACAGTCAATGCGAATATGGCACTCTGGCAGCACAGCGCTGCAGGACCCACGCACCTTCTTCTCCTGGGCAGGGCTGGAGGCAGCGCTCTCCTGGTGCAGAAATAAGGTTGTAGCGCTAAGTCCCACAAAATAAAGTTGCAGCGCTCCTCTTCCCCTGTGGCACAGTTATAGCGCTTTAGCAGCACAGCGCTGCAGGCATCAACTCCTCTCTTCTCCTGGGCAGACCACGTGCTCACAGGGTGCTAGGCAGCAGGCAGCTGGCAGTAAGATATAGTGCTCACCAGGTGCTGGGTTTAGGACGGCAGGAGAGCAGGCAGGCAATACTGGGCAAGATCAGCAGGCAGTGGGTACTCATCTGAACAGGACAGCAGCTCCTAGAAGCAGACATCTCCCATAAAGTGGCACTCCTCCTGACACAGCAGTCTTCACTCCAGTAAAGGGCTCTCACTGGCCCTGTGGACAGCGGAGGGGTGCAGATGGGCCCAGGGGCCAGCACACAGGCCCAATGTGGCGGTACCTCCTGGCAGAGTGTCCCCTCTCAGTCAAGTCCACGCTCCGTCTGAGCACATGGAGGCACAGCCCCCCTCACCCCACCTACCTGAAAGGGCTGGAAGCTTCTGGAAGGTTCCCTGGGGAACCGGTCCCAACTGGTTTAGGGGGAGGTGTAAAGCTCCCTGGGTGCCAGGCTTCCCTCCAAAAGCTGGGGGTGCTGGGAAACAAACGACTAGACTGGTAACCCACCTCTGGCAGGCAGGCACAAGCACACAGCAATGGCGTCCATTTTAAAAGTAACATTTACACAAGGGTCAAAAATCAACCTCCGTACACCATTGCGCAGTATTTAACATTTGCATTTCAGATACATCAACATGACATGTTTATTCCCACAAAAGCGAAAAATTCAGGGAAAAAGGGCCAAGTCCAACACAACCCCCTCCCAGCCAAAAGCCAGGGTAGACCAATTAATGCCTTGATGGGCTTCCCTGCTTGGGGCGAGAAAACTTGGACGCGGGCCCGCAACTGCAGGGGCACCCGCAGGTTCTCCGCCACTCTGGAACCCGATGGTTCCCTCTCTCAAACCTCCCTGGACCAACTAAGCCACCCCACTGGTGCTCCCTAGTCGGTTGCGGCCAGGACCGGCCCCTAGGCCATCCAGATGTCTCTGGCCCTTGCTGTCTCACAGAGTGGGGAGCAGTAGCCCCAGGCCCGTAGTACCCGTTGGCCACTCTCCTTCTCCTCCTTGCAGTTCCAAACTGCCACTGGTCCACCCACCTGGGGTCCGCACCCTCAGGCTGACCAGCAGACAGGGGCGAGGCTCTCCTCCCCCTACCTCTCCTTCTGGGGTTCCGCCCTCTCCTCCTATGCGGGGCCCCCTCAGACCACCACTCTCTCACTCGTCCAGGGCCGTGACCCTGCAACCGATCCCCCAACCCAGGGTCTAACCCCTTAGGTTGAACCGGTGCCAGAGGCGAGTCCTCCCTCCCTCTGCACCCCCTCCCAGAGTTCTGCACCCTCCCAACTGGAGTAGTACCCCTTGAAGACAACTCCGGGGGGACACTGCTTACAGACATCCCTCCCGCCAGGTCAGGCAGCCCCTGAACCTGGCACCCCAGCCCAGGATCTAAACCCTGTGGCTGAGCCGGTGCCAGAGGCGAGTCCTTCCTCCCTCGGCACCCCCTTCCAGAGTTCCGCACCCTCCCACCTGGAGAAGTACCCCTGGAAGTCAAACCGGTAGGGACCTTGATTACAAGTGCCCCTCCCTCCAGGTCAGGCAGCCCCTGAACCTGGCTCCCCAGCCCAGGATCTAAACCCTGTGGCTCAGCAGACCCCAGAACCCCTGGAGCTCGGATTATAGATGCCCCGGGTTCTCCTGACACTGGGGGATCCCCTTCCATGGATGGCCCATCGGGACAGCCTAGGCTCCCAACCTGGGGTTCCCTTATGGAACTCTCCAGGCCCTGAGACTGCGGTTGGGGCACCTCGGGACACCTCCCCGTCTCACTCCTTCCTATAGATAGGATGTGAGGCCCTACAACCCTCTCACTATCCTGGGACCTAGCTGGGCTATTCTCCACCTCTCCCACCTCGCTGGGTTGGAAGATCCCTGCACCACTCCCTTCAGGATCACTCCCCAATGCCCTCTCAGACTCTCTGGCACTCACCCAAAGGTCTGCCTCCCGTGCAAGCTCCCTGGGGTCGGAGAGCCCACACTGCAACAGGTGGTGGCGCAACCTGGGAAAACAACTCTTGAGCGCATGCTCCCTGATGATCAGGCGGAACAGCGCTTCCCCATCTGTCACTGCGCCACACACCATCCACTCCTCCAGTGCGGTCCAACACACGTCCACATACTCCCCCCAAGACTGATGGGACAGTTTCTTGCCGCCCCTAAATTCCAACCTGCCCCCCTCCTCCTGGGGATCAGGCACCATCTTCCGGGCTCCGGGAGTGGGACTTCCTGCACTGGCTTCACTCTCGCTGCCACCACTGGATCCCACCCTCACTGGTGAATCCAGACCACAGACACCACTCTCAGGGGACAACCTACCCCCCTGAGCTAGTCTCTCCCTGGCGAAGGCCCTCTCCGCCTCAGCCATTCTCTCCTGTGCTAGGACCCTCTCGGTCTCTAGCCTCTTTTCTTCAACTCTCAGCTGCGCTAGCGCCACTCTGAGCCTTTCCAGCGCCAGCTGATGCTCCCTTTCTTCCCTCCTATCTACCCACTCTTCTGGGGACAGGGAAAGGGGTGGGGCTGTTCCCCTGGGGCTGGACCCAGCACGGGACTCCCTCTCTATGGTGTCCTCATTCGCTACCGGTGTCTCTGCCCTAACATCCTCTTCCTCCTCAGAGTCACCACCCCCCGGGGTTATGGACTGGGACCCCTCACTCTCAGAGTCCCGCTCACGGTCTCTACCATATCCATTCCCTAAATATGCGGAGGGGTAATCAGAAAGGTCCCCACAGGGCTCTAAGGGTTCCCCCCTTTTCAGGGCCTCATAGAGGAACAACTTCCTACGGGTGTTGCCTACCGTGGGTATCCCTCTCTCCCTGCAGAGGTCCAACACCTCCTGCTCAGTGTACTCCCACAGGCAATCCTCGTCATACGTTAACCCCATCCTGGTGAGATACACCACCCACAGTGCAACAGGGAGACACAATCCCCAAAACAACACTTCCAGGAGGAAATACAGTCAGCAAAACAATCCCCAAATCTGTGGTTACTCTCAAGTGCACCCTTTGTAGTGCAACCAGTTGCCGCTGTGGTACTGCGCAAACACAAGTCCTATCCCACCGCTGAGCACCAATGTTAGAAACGGGTAGCGTGGTGCAGAGCGGGCGGGCCAAACTCCGGAGGAAATGTGTAAAGCATCTGCGCAGCACACACAGGCGACACACCAGGCACACTACAAAAAGAGACTCCACACCAGGTTAGGTGAAAAAAACAGCATATGTATTATGCAGAACACATTAGAATGCAATCACAGGTGTACACATTGTGCCAACTGGCACCAGGTAGCAATATACAGGGGGAATTATTTACAGGGCAGGGCCAATCGGGCCGCTGCCATAACCATCACTAAGTACCAAGAATAAATGTACAGTCCATCAGCAACCAGGGTGTGACGGCCAGTAGCTACTGCCACAATCATGCACTGAGCAGCGTCACGTTTGCATAAATCCCTATAGCATGGGCCAAAAACACATTAGGTCATGAGTCACAGCAACATTAGGCCTAATCATATTAGATCCGGCGTGAGTCTAGAACCTCTTAGCACCTCATTAGGCATAAAAACTAGCGGTGTAGACAGTAGGGGGAAAACATTATCATGAATCAATGCATTAGGCATAAACATACCGTCATCACAGTAGAAGGAGGCATGAACCCCCTGACATGAGGTCTACTTGCATGGGGTATCTCCATACTCCGCGGGGGCCTAAACCATGAGCCTATATCACATCCTGCATTAGGGGGAAGGCATTAGGCATCAATACATTAGCATAGGTCACATTAGCGCGAGGCAGAAATTATTAGGCAGAACACCAACAGTATACGCTTTGGGGAAAAAGAACATCAGGCATCAACCTCAGTGTAGAAACATTAGGCGTTATCATTAGGCATCACTCCCATTAGCAGTGGGCTAACCCTGCGACATCCCAATTAGACATCCAGAACGCATTATACCTCACTTATGGGGCAAGGATCTCATTTGCATCAGGCCTGAACCCATTACCATTAGGCATAACCTGATTAGCATTATAATATGACATTGGCATAATCACCGGAGCATAAATCATAAGAGGCGCTAGGCCTCACAAGCATAAGCCCCAGTCGTCCCAATCGGGGCACAACACTCTGAAACTGGGCCCAGGCCAACTGGCCTCTCTCAGGGGCTCAGAAGCCCTATGTCCCGTAAAGTCAGGGCTGGCTGCAAGGGCAGCGAAAACAAAGGTGCGCAAAGCTCTAGGGCAGGAGGGTCTCTCACTCCCCTCTCTGTTCTCCTGGGTAATCCAATGCCCCCAATGCGTTGCAGCTGCCCCCTGTCCTGCGGGGCAGCTGGGTAAACCCAACAAGCACTGGCGCCAACAATGCAGCGATGGGAGCCCCACTCCGGGCTCTAACAGGAATCTGCCCACAAGAACACTGGCACTTACGGTGCCTCTGGGGCCCCACTCTGGGACCCCTAAACACAAAATGCCTCTTACGTCGCAGCTGCCCGCCGCCGCGGTGCAGCTGTAAGGGAGACCAACACGGCACTAGGGTCCCCTCAGAGGGACCGAAAAGGGAGGCGGGCACCGACAATGTGCCCCGATGCCCACTCCACTCCCAGCTCCCAAATGAGCCCCACTCACCGGCAGTCCTCTTGGGTTGCTTCAGGGCTCCTTCAGTCAAACAAGCAGGCAGGGGGGAATCCCACACGCCGGGATTCCCTCGTAGCGCTTTAGAATCTCGGCGCTGCAGACGTCAGCTCCTCTTCTCCTGGGCACAGTTGTAGCGCCTTGGCAGCAAGCAGAGCACAGTCAATGCAAATATGGCACTCTGGCAGCACAGCGCTGCAGGACCCACGCACCTTCTTCTCCTGGGCAGGGCTGGAGGCAGCGCTCTCCTGGTGCAGGAATAAGGTTGTAGCACTAAGTCCCACAAAATAAAGTTGCAGCGCTCCTCTTCCCCTGTGGCACAGTTATAGCGCTTTAGCAGCACAGCGCTGCAGGCATCAACTCCTCTCTTCTCCTAGGCAGACCACGTGCTCACAGGGTGCTAGGCAGCAGGCAGCTGGTAGTAAGATATAGTGCTCACCAGGTGCTGGGCTTAGGACGGCAGGAGAGCAGGCAGGCAATACTGGGCAAGATCAGCAGGCAGTGGGTACTCATCAGAACAGGACAGCAGCTCCTAGAAGCAGTCATCTCCCATAAAGTGGCACTCCTCCTGACACAGCAGTCTTCACTCCAGTAAAGGGCTCTCACTGGCCCTGTGGACAGCGGAGGGGTGCAGATGGGCCCAGGGGCCAGCACACAGGCCCAATGTGGCGGTACCTCCTGGCAGAGTGTCCCCTCTCAGTCAAGTCCACGCTCCGTCTGAGCACATGGAGGCACAGCCCCCCTCACCCCACCTACCAGAAAGGGCTGGAAGCTTCTGGAAGGTTCCCTGGGGAACCGGTCCCAACTGGTTTAGGGGGAGGTGTAAAGCTCCCTAGGTGCCAGGCTTCCCTCCAAAAGCTGGGGGTGCTGGGAAACAAACGACTAGACTGGTAACCCACCTCTGGCAGGCAGGCACAAGCACACAGCAATGGCGTCCATTTTAAAAGTAACATTTACACAAGGGTCAAAAATCAACCTGCGTACACCATTGCGCAGTATTTAACATTTGCATTTCAGATACATCAACATGACATGTTTATTCCCACAAAAGCGAAAAATTCAGGGAAAAAGGGCCAAGTCCAACAGACTTCAATAACGAAAATACTTTCCCAAGAGGTGTTTTTCTCTTTGATTAGGTAATTAAAGTGGTGTGATACATGTGCTTTCTGAAATTTTGAAATCAACTATTTTGTCGCTTGGCCTCTTTTTGTTTGCTTTATAATCTTTTCTCAAAATTTATGTTGGAAAATGAAAGGACCATGGACCATAGGAACATTTTTGGTACCTGGAGGATGAGCAGGCTTAGACCATCTGTTTGATTCTCTCAAAATGCCTTCCTTGAAGACTTTGGGCCCGATTCACAGTTTTCTTCCTCTGAGTATTACATCAGCAAATCCAGGAGTAAGCATAGCTGCAGCTACACCGAAGCCATTGCACACAGCCTGCCTTACCACATAACTAACCACAAGAGGGCGACACATGGCAATAATTAGCATTGAAAAGAAAAGACTGAGGGGCTTATTTACAAGAGGCCTGCATTGCAGGCGCATCACTTTTTTTTTTTGACATTGCGGTGGCCCAGGCCTCTCAATCATATCTATGAAGTGACGTAAAGCCACCTGTGTGGCTTTGCATTAACCGCGGGCGGAGACCTCCGCTCCGCCCGTGGAGTGTGCGGAGATTTGCCTTCTTCGCGTTCCGTGGAGAAGGCAAATCTCTGCAGCGGAGCGGAGTTGGCCAGCCCCCGCCTCCACCCCCCCTATATTAACAAGTAAATCTACATTACTTACTAGTAAATTAAAACCACTTTCCTGGCATGCGACGTCCCCGGGTTGCCCTCCTCCTCTTCCTCGCCGTATCGGTAATCCTTGAGAAAACTGTGCATGCGCGCGCGCCCGCGCATTTCTCTCAAGAAATTCGCATGCGCGGGCGCACGCACATGCGCAGTGTTCTCAAGGATTACCGATACGGCGAGGAAGAGCAGGAGGGCAGCCCGGGGACGCCCCATGCCAGGTAAGTGGTTTTAATTTACTAGTAAGTAATGTAGAATTACTTGTTAATATAGGAGGGGTGGAGGCTGGTGGCGTAGCGGAGAGGAGCGGAGCGGAGCGGAGTTTGTTCGCAACTCCGTGGACCTCCGCGTAGCTCCACTACGCCCAGAGTTACTTTGCATGGCCTCATCGATATGGAGTAAGGCAAGGCAGCGCAAAGCACTGCGTTGCCTTACTCTGCGTGAAGGAGGTGTTCCATGGGCATTTGTGGGTGTTCCCACGCAACACCCATGGATTTTGACACTGCCACAGATTTTTCAAAATCACTTAAACCTGGGAAAGTGCCAAAATCTTATGCCTCCCCAGAGCAGGCATAACGAGAAGAAATGTTTTCATTTCTCCTCGCTTTTTCCACTTTCCATGTGTGCTGCGTAAAACTTTCCATGTGTGCTGCATTACGCAGCACACATAAAACGAGGAAAATGCCTCCATGGATTTGTTTTGTGCAGGAAGGTGCCCCTTCTTGCACAAAAACAATCCTGCCAACAACTCAAACACAGGCAATTGTGCACTGGCTGAAAGGACAGGAATGCACTGTATCTCGCCCTTTCAAATTAGCGAGGTCAACTCAGCAAAAAGACTTGCGACACTGCCCTGCGCCAATTTATTTGTAAATGAGGCCCTTAGTTGGCAGGTGAATGGTGAACACCTGAACAGCAAATTCCTAATTTTGCAGAGGTTCTGAAATGTCTTGCACCGTGGCTAGGAGTAAGTCACACGCAAGTTAAGTGAGTAGTAAGACGCAACAGCAAGTAGAAAATGCTCAGTGTATCGGGCTTTTCAAGGGATCCCATGCAAACCGAGCAAGGATGTTCCAAAATGTCGGATTAGTGGACGAAACACACAGCATGCCCAGCTGAAAATAGTTCCTCTCATACCTCGCTTTGTGAATCTCCAAAAAAGCAAAAAAATTAGACACCAGCTTGCCTTCCCCTTGTTCTCTTGTGCTCGCAAATACTTCCAGGTGTAAACTGAATATTACTCCGTGTGCCTCAGAAAGGCTCCCAGGATTGCTGTCAGAGAGCATTAAATATGGCCCCGGCGGCGGCCTCTCTCGTCTCACCTTCTCAGGATAATGAACGAGGCGCTTATGCCTCTGTAATCACGAGCTGCCTCAACTTTAACTTATGGCACACTTTATGTTGTACCGCGAACATAATTATAGACATACTGTAGAACAGAACTATAAATTTAATTAAGCCATCTACTGCAATTGAGTTGTAAAGAGCACGCTGTGAGAAAAAAAAGAAATCGAGTAGTCAAAGAGGTTGTGAGGAACAGTCGCAGAGGTAATACTTTTGTCCAAAAGGTCTGTAATTAAAAAAGGCATAAAAATAGAATGTATGCGGAAAATGTTTTATGGATATTGTAAAAGCTCCACATTGTAGGGGTTTCCACTGGGACTCACGTGGGTACGAGCTACACTATTAGCTTGTACAGAGTTAAGTATGCAATGCATAAGACACCTCTAAATTATCTATATTAATATGGTGGAATTTTATTTGTGATGAACATAGAATAGCTACTGTTTCTACATTTCCAGTGTCTCACTCACCTATATCTTAGGTACCATCTTTTTCTTTCTCTCGGTTTTTCTTTTTTTCTTCTTCCCCTTTTACTTTTCTTAATATAAAACATACTTGTTATATATTTATTGACTTATATTGCTCTTTTTCATCCTCTGAACTATTTCATTATTTTGTACTCTAATTATTACTATTTACTATTGTTGTTGTATAGCTATTGTTGCCAATTTTCTTGCCTTTGATACTTCAATAAAAAATATTTTTTTTAAAGTATGCAATGCATCTCAGTGCTCACTCGAAAATTACTTTATAAAATATCACTTGTGCACAGTATCATCTGTGTTTTAATAAAAAAGTTGTGGGTAATGAAGTGATGAACTCAGATCTATACACTCTTAAATGTATGAGTAGGGCACAATTCACACACAAAAATCAGGTTAAACACTGCTTATTTTTGTTAAATAAAAATGTATAGGCCTAACATTTTCATTAAGAGGTAGTCGCAGAATAACCAGGTGGCCTAGTTTTGATTCCAACAAATGTCTGTTTTCTTCCATGGCTGAACAGTCCTCAGTTTCTTTTTAGGGCTGGTGTTAGCCAAGACCTTTTGATCTAAAACAAATACGGCATGTCTGGCATAGGAGCCTTTGCGAGATGAGTCTGAATATCGGCCACCTTTTTAACAAAGAAGTTGGCCAATTCTTTGCAATGGTTTTGAGATAGTAAGGGTGCAGGAGATATTTTGTTAGGGTCCAAAAGTTCCTTAACCACATTGAAAAATGTCTTAGGGCAGTTCTGGAAGTTAGCAATTCTCTCTGAGTAAAATGCCGCTCCAATGGCCTTACAGAGCTCATGGTAATGTTCCAATTTGCACTCTGCCTTTTGGACCTCATTGTATGACTTCCTGCAGTCTTTTTCTAAGATCTTGCAATGTTTTTTCTTTAGCCGCAGGGCTTCATTGAACCATGCGTAAGAGGCATAGATTCTCTGTGAGGACCTCAGTGTTGCTGGCAAAGTTGCTTCCAAAAAATTCATAATCCACTGATACATCAAGGGTTGATCTATATCTACTATCTGTTCCAGATCCGGTGCCATGCAACGCAATAGTGCGTTCAAATCAGAAACATCCAATCTCGCCCAATTTCACGAATTGCCCAGAGCAGTAGTAGGTTTTATGAAAGGGGTGTCCTGATTCCCAATGGAAAAAGGCAAGATCAGATGGTCTGATCAGGGTAACAGCACCAGGTGGTCTGTAGTGAGATCCTTAATATTAGAAAAGATAGGATCGAGGAGGTGTCCTGCTTCATGGGTGGGTGCTAAGTTGACCAAATCTAGATTCAGCGCACTCAGGTCCTCTATAAAAGTCATCACCAAATTACTCATGGGGGCTTCAAGGTGGATTTCAAATCACCTATAAGTGTAAAATGCGTGCATTTTAAAATGTGAGGGGCAAGTATGTCAGTAACCATTGAACACCATTTCCCTGCATATCCTGGCGGCCGATAAATTAAGGCCCCAGATATTGTAAATTTCTGAGTAAGACATAATGAGAAAATCAGAACTTCGCAGTCAGGGATAGGTAGCTCCTGTGTTTTGCAATGGTATGCATTCTTAAAAATGATGGCGATTCCACCTGCTACCCTTCTGGAAATGGCATTATTGGATGGAAGTGTGGTGATAACCTCATGTAAGGATACTTCATGAAGCCGTGTTTCAGTTAGAAACACGGCATCCGCATCATAGTCCCGCAGAAAATTATATATGTGCTGCTGATGTTTGAAGAGAGATCGGCAATTAATATTGTAAAGTCAGAATTCCCTCCCTGGGATACTCCTCAATTTGCTTGCTTTGCTACTTGGCAGATTGTAGGAATGGGTAGCGCTTCCTGGGCAGGTCATGTTATCGGTATGCCGGAACTCAGCAATGAAATTGCACTGGGGGCAATTTAGCAGGCATACCTGCGGGTCCAAGGAGGCTGAACAGGCTTTCAGACAAGCCGGCAGAAATGCAAGGAGTTGTTTAGAAGATGATGGGATGTAGGGTTCCTGGCCCTTGGCCCCCTCCATTCTGGTATGTATTTTAATTGAAGGCTACAGTTATGTTTGTAAACCAATTTAGTCCATATGTCCTGTTTAACCCCTTTACCGCGGCGGCAATTCCGCCGCGGTGCGGGGCGTTCCATTGAGTGGGCGGGGCCGCGTCGGCCAACGGACGTGCGCAGCACTACCGAGATAGTGCTCGCGGACGGCCGTTGGCCGGCGTGGCACTAACGAAGCGGAGTTAAATGGCTTTCTAGTTTGCTTTCAGTGCTCTTGTATGCCGTGTATTTGTAAACCAATTTTGTCTGTGTGTCCTGCTGTATGGCTTTTTAGCATGCTTTCAGTGCTCTTGTATGTCCTGCTTATATAGACATTTAACTATTATATTACTAATTTCAACTCTGCCACTTATTCCAATCTATCTATCTATCTATCTATCTATCTATCTATCTATCTATCTATCTACCTTTGTAACTCTATCTGTCTGCCTGTCCATCTGCCTGTGCAACCCGATCTATCTGTCTGTCCATTTACCTGTGCAACTGTCTATCTGTCTGTCTGCCCATCTACCATTGCATCCCTATCCGTCTTTCTATCTTTGCAACTCTACTTATCTTTGCAAATCTGTCTGCATTTGCAAACCTCTATCTGTCTGTCTGTCTGTCTGTCTGTCTGTCTGTGCTAGATTGTTTGTCTGTCTGTGCAAACCTCTATCTGTCTGCTTGTCTGTCTGAGCAAGTCTCTGTCCTCCTGTCTGTCTGTGCAAGCATCTCTGTCTGTCTGGTTGTACAAGACTGGCACAAATTGAACTGGGAGCATTTTGATGCCTGCCTCTCGGCCACCTGTCCGAGTTTGCCAGAAGACTCCAACAAGGCCCATAGGGTGTTTTCTGAGTGGATAAGCCAACCGTTAGATAGCCTTATCCCTAAGAAATGGTCTGTCAACCGTAAAACAAAAACGCGACCATGGTTTAAGAATGAACTTGCCGATATGCGCAAGGGATGTAAGAGGCTGAAGCGGATATGGAGAAGAGACTTTAGTCCTGCTGCAAAGGATATCTATCGGGCAGCAATTAAGAGGTATCACAAGGCCATACATTTGGCACGAGCGGCTTTCTATGCCAATCAAATCCGCGAGAGTGATAATCCATCTAAGAGCACTTTTTCAATACTTGCCAGCCTGCAATCCCGACAGACCATCGCTGGGTCAACTATTAAATCTAATGAGCAGTGTGAGGACCTTGCCACCTTTTTTGTTAAAAAGGTGGAGACATCTACAGGTCCTTTCCGGCTGCACACAGTAACGTGCCGGCGGCACGGTACTGTCAAAAGGCTAACACTCTAGATACCTTTCCACCAATCCCGGTCGATCAGCTGCTAGCACTTTGCAGTAGGATCAAGTCAGGATCCCCCGCCGACCCGCTTAAACCAGACCAATTCAGGAAAGTCTTGCCTACAATCCTACCCTCCCTGAGTCAGGTGATAAACGGGTCTCTGGCCACGGCCACCGTGCCTAGGGCATGGAAACAGGCCAAGGTAATTCCCCTACTTAAAAAACCTGCGCTTGATCCGGCCAAATCAGAGAACAACCGCCCTATTTCTTTGCTCCCTTGGGTGGCAAAGATCACGGAGGCATATGTGAACTCCCTCCTGTTGGATTTCCTGACCTTGAATAACATACTGGACCCCTCCCAGAATGGCTTTCGACCTGGTCACAGCACGGAGTCTGCCCTCCTGGCCGTGACAGAACATCTCTGGTCAGCATTGGATGCTGGGCAAACGTCGGCGCTGATCCTGTTGGATCTGAGCGCCGCGTTTGACACTGTGTCTCATGACATACTGCTGAGACGCCTGGAGGAAGCGGGAATTACTGGCTCGGCCCTGGAGTGGCTTGCCTCATTCCTCAATGAGAGGTCATTTTCGGTAACTGCCCCCTCGTTTGCCTCCGGCGAACACTCTGTTAAACAAGGGGTGCCACAGGGTTCCTCCCTTAGCCCCCTGCTATTTAATATCTATGTCCAACTGCTGGCTGTAGTAGCCACTAGCAGGGGTCTGACCATGGTCTCCTACGCTGACGATACACAATTGGTGGTGGCACTCTCGAATAACACCGAGCGGGACGCCCTCAAGTTTCAGGGCGACCTTGCGGCAGTGGCCGGGTGGATGACCACCAACTGTCTCCAGCTGAATTCTAACAAGTAGGAGGTATTGTTAGTGGGAAAGGACCATGGTCAGTGGAGTGAACTGTGGTGGCCAGATAGCCTGGGCAGGGCCCCCTCTCCCAAGCAGGCAGTGAAAAATCTAGGGGTATGGCTGGACTCATCTCTTAACTATCGAGTCCAAACAAAAAAGACGGCAGGGACCTGTTTTGGACTCCTACGGGGGCTTAGACCCCTGTTGGGCTTCTTCGATGCACCTACGCGTCAGGTTATCATTCAGGCGTCTGTACTGTCAAGACTTGATTATGCCTGTTCTCTTTATCTGGTGTCCAATAAGGCGGAGATTCGGAGGCTACAAAGGGCACAGAACGCGTCAGCAAGAACCCTTTTAGGTTTGCGCAAACCTTGCTCTGTCTCTGAGGCCATTCGCCGTCTTCATTGGTTACCTGTAGCCAGGCATATTGAATTCAAAGCCTTATGCATCGCCTTCAAAGCTTTGAAACTGACCACCCCCTCTATTTTGGCCAACCTCCTCTTGCCATATGTTCCCTCACGACATCACCGCTCACAGGGTCAGCATTTGGTGGTGGTTCCCCGGACACGAAGAGTTTGTGCTGGTGGCCGCTCCTTTCGTAGTAGAGCGGTCAACCTTTGGAACTCATTCCCTGTGCATATTCGTGGCCTTAGTAACTATTTAGAATTCAGGAAGGCCATCAAGACGCTGCTTTTCCCTGCACCATAGTTCGTGTCCGCTCCATCTGCTTATGTCAGTCTTTTTGGTTTTAGCGCTGGGACGCCCCTTTGCTGGGGCAGCTGTAGCGCTCTACAAGTCACAGTAACATAACATAACATAACAGACTGTCTGTGCAAGCCTCTCTGTCAGTGCAAGCCAATCTGGTCAAGCCTGCCGGTCTGTATGTCTGTCTGTGCTAGCCTGTCTGTCTGTGCATGTCTTTCTGTCTCTCTGTGCACGCCTCTGTCTGTCTGCTAAGTCTCTCTTTCTGTCTGTCTGTGCATGCCTCTCTGTTGGTCTGCCTAAGCCTCACTGTCTGTCTATCTGTGCAAGCCTGCCGGTCTGTGCAAGCCTCTCCATGTATCTGTACAATCCTCTATCTGTCTGTGCAAGCCTCTCTCTGTTTGTAAGAAAGATTTACAAACATATTACAAAAAAGCATTAGCAAAGGCTGGCAACCAATGGCAAACCAATTATTTTTTTAAGGTCTGGGGTTAGCCAAAACCTTTGATTTTTTTAAAAGGTATGTGTATAACATAAGGGTTTTCAACCAGACTTCATCCCTTAGTATATTGTGGTGTCATTCACATTTTTTCCAGCCACTGCAGCATGCATTATCGGGGAGTGGGTTAGCACACTTAAGCCACTGGCTGATTTCAATTTGAGTTACAGGATGCTACCCTTTCACAAGTAAGCATACAAAAACGTGATGGATGGAATGCTTAAATTAATCTCCGCCACTGGTAATTAGTCTGGACCACATCCCAGTCATCGTTATTCTGCGTAACATGCCACCTCAATTTGGACCCAGCCATATGCAAATCAGTCTTGAGCCTGCTCCAATGGGAACAGTCCTGCCCCAGCTGCCAGGCCAGGTCCTCCCTGAAATGAAACCCAAGCAGGCTCATCAGCCAGGTATAGCCTTCACAAGGAGCGCATCCACACACAAAATAGTCCTTTTTGCCGTCAGAGACTACTATGGGAATGTGCGCATTTCTAGAACCAAAAATATTTTCGCTTTAGCCAGTGATTTTATATTGATGGCCCTACTGCTTCCCCAACAATAAGGTTTTGCACAAACTATGACAGAACAAAACAAGAATTGCCAAAGCCAGAAAGATTGGCTTTGCCAGTGCTTGTTTACTCCTGTTTCCGCACATTGTAGCTCTTTTCCTATGTTTGTCTTCATCTACCTTTCTTGCTACTTGCCCTTTCTGTTCCTCTGGGGCAAAGCCAAATGATGAAAAATAAGTCCAATTTGCAATGCAATAGGTCTCGCATTTGCGAGAGTTTAAGCTATTGGCATTGTAAATGACAATGCCTTTTATTTATCTGTTTTGATAATTAACACATAAATAAAAGGCATGGTCACTTACAATGGCAATAGCTGAAACTCTCGTAAATGCGAGACCTATTTCATTTCAAAGAAGCTGCCGCCATTGTCTTGGAAAGTGAAAGAGCACATGGTACGGTGAATGTTGCAGGAAAGCATGTTGTGCCTGCAGTAGGAGAAACTCATTAAAGAAAATAGTGCTTACAGTCTAAATAAGACATACCGTGTAACAACAGAAGTAAAAGGGCCAGTCCTCATGGGAGGTTACAAATGAAGACAAGGCGGTACTAAGGAGGGACTAACAAGCCTATTAACAAATCAGAAGCCAGCATTAACAAAGGACAATGAAACAACCCAATAAAAAATATGGACAGAGAGTGGGCGGAGCTTCAACTCCATACTCGAATACAGCATGCCTCGCAGAGCAGCGCATGCGGTGCCCAGGCTCGACCTAAAAATAAGTGCTGTTGTCCACCACCTGCAACTAGGGGGGTGGATTAAGCACTTGGTATAAATTCCAAATGGTTCAATTTACACATGCATTTGGTTCTAAAATGAGCATTTGGAGATTAAACAAAAGCATTTGCACCAGTGTCCTATCTCAGTTGTGCTTGACATAAAAACTACAAGGGAAAGATTGCGAAACACACAAAAAATTATCATTTCGCTAAAGGCAAGTTCGCATCTCCGTAGCAGAGACCCCTGGTGGCCAGACCAAGGAACATGCACAGATCATAGGCTAAGTCAAGTCTACACCTTGACAATGTAATGTGTTTTATGGAGACAAGTAAATTTGCAACCACAAAACTCCAATCACAGAGAGTGTGATATGTATTAATTCACAGCGAATCTTCTAAAAGACAAACAAGGCCCAGGTGGGTAAAGGAGCTTTACAAAATGAATACCGCAATATCACTTTTAAAGGGTGAACTTTTTCTATCAAATTTGAAATACATGTATTTGTGTTAACTATTTTATATAGGTAGCTCCACGAAATGCTGTACAAAATTAAAAGTGGCACAGAGGAAACCGAAATATAGCACAGCGAAGGCACAAGAACAGAAAAACTTGAAAAGGGAATGAGACAGAGGGAAGCTTAGTGTTAACTTCTGAAACAGACCTAAATGGAGCATAGACAAAGGTCGAAGGTCATGGACGCCTCAGATCAGGGTTTCTCCATGCCTCACTGTACACAATAGCTGCCCACACCTACCAACTCAGAAAGCTGTAATTGACATATCCGCACAGCAGCACCCTTGGAATTCGATCGATTGACTCTTTCCACTGCTCAATCTAATGACCAATATTTGGCAGGATTTGCAGTCACTGTCCGCATTTTACAATGTCTGAAGTCCGAATAATTTTTACTTCTTTTTCTATAGCACTTCATAGAGCATTTCTATTGTTTCGAAGTCCTGTAAATAATAAGGATAACCTAATTCCATTTATCCACCTCAATGTATTCAATTTACTGACTTTAGACGACGGAAGGATGTGTGTGCCTTCTCGAAATTCAGACTAGTGGTCTGCAAATCACAGCACAATGACCGCAGCAAGTGCTTAACTCGCTGAGCTATTTCGTTGGCGTTTTCCTCTTTTTGTTTTTATAGTCTTTTTATCTAAGTTTGTTTTGGGAGATGAAAGGACCAGGTATCAATGAAACATTTTGGCAACCTAAAGCTGAGTAGACTCTGTCGATCTGTTTGGCTCTCACAATATGACTTACTGGGCAGACTTTAGGCCCAATTAATAAAGATTGCTTTTCTGTGTGTATTAAGTCTGCAAATCCAGGAGTAGGTATGCCTGATGCAGACAGCTGCCACGTGGTACCAACATAAATAACCACAAGAGGGCGATAAATTGCAAAAAATGGCCTTGAAAAGACAATGTCGGTATGCAAACACTGAGTAACAAAATACAATTCTGCACTGAGGCCAGGAGTAAGTCACACATAACTTAAGAGATGAGTAAGACACAACCAGGAATAGAAAAAGTAGCATATTTGACGGTGGCTGCTGGCAGGGAATGGGGGATGGCGGGTGGGGGGTGAAAAAAAAAACCATTAAAAAAAAAACACTTACCTCTTCGGCCGGCCCCGTCTCTCCTCCGCTTCCCTTCCGCCGAGTCCTGAAACGGAAGCAGGAAGCACACAGGCACCCCTAAGCCGATCACTACGCTGCAATGAAGCATTGTGATTGGTCTGAGCGCAGTGGTTCGCTGCTCAGACAGGAACTGAGCCTGTGCATGCTCCTCACCAGGCCGTGCATTACAGCCTGGTGGGGAACATGCAAAGTGCGCATGACCGTCATGCGCACTTAGAGGGTGCCCACCACTCCTTCCCCTGTGACCCCAGCCCCGCCCTAACCTAGCCTCGTAGCTAAGAAAAATAAAATGATAAATTGCTACGTTTTTGAGCTGGTCATGGATCATTAGATCACGATTAACCCCCTCAAACTGAAGTATGTCCTGGAAAAGGCGATTGTAAATATGACTGTAAATATGACTGTAAATATGATGCTGGCTATCACTCTATTTTGTAGCGAATCCAAGTCTGGCTCTCTGGTAATGTGTATGGGCTTTGAAAGTACCACATATAGCAGTGTCATATTCACTCCTATGTTTAGCAATGATATTATTAATTTTATTCCTCTTGGTTTTTAACCCACAGAATTGATTTTTAACACTTGGTACGACAGTTAATGTGTATATTTAATAAGGTTTTAAAAATTCCGCTTATTTATTGTCCAATGTGCTATGAAATATTTTATTCTATGTATTGTGCTTTAATGACTTAACTGTCGAATAAAGCTTTTTGGATTGGATTGGAATAACGATGGTATTATCATTTTATTTTTCCTTTTTTCACTCATCTGAGAGCAGTGAGGCGACGCTCCTCTGCCGTAGCGGAGGAGCCGCCACTGATATTTGACCTCTTGAAGGGATTCAAGTTAAACTGAGCAAGGATATTCCAAAAAACCGGGTCAGTGGATAAAACACGCAGCACACTGAGTTGAAATAGTTATAGCTCATACTATGGATATGAGCACAAGCTAGACCAAAATAAGGAGCTTTTAAAAAATATTTTTTAAATAGACTTGAATCATGATGCATGGAAAATTTTATGAAAAACTACAGCATCATGTTCTAGATTGCAAAGCACAGCAGAAGGCAAAACACAAGCACTTAAAATTCCAGAAACATGTTTTCAGTTTGAAGTAAATTTCTGACATCCGTCCCTCCAGATCCACTGAAGCATGATCTCTCTATAGTACTGACTCCTTCCATCTCGTATGCATGATGCTTCCTCAGTCATAAAGATGATCTGAACTAATCAACCCTCTTGTAACTACCCATATATTCTTGATGAAAGAATTTCTCTAATTTACTCTCTAACCATAGGGTGTTGTACATTTCCCCTCTGCCTCTTCCCACTGGGAAGGGCAACATGTCTTCTGGTTCTTCAGAAAAGGTGTCATTACTTCCATGTTCCTTGAAGCTGCCAGTCTGACATGGTTTCAGATAACCCAGTTCCTAAATGACCAAACGAGACCATGGACTATGTACGTCAACCCTGAAGAGGATAAGGAAAACTGGTTCTAGGAATTTCTTTTTATTATTATTGTTATTTTGTGACATCATGAATTGGATCGATATGTCTTAAGATGCAATGCTTGATAAATTCTGTAAAAAATTATTAACGGCTATAAATTTGTGTACTTTCACTTTCTTTTTAATAATTTGCCTACGTTCATAGATTGATATCAAACAAAAATAAACTAATTTTAAAACATACAAACTCTTGATTCGTGTCCTATTAGTAGTGCAACCCTAATCTTGAGTGCATAATTCTCCTTCCAACTAAAGAAACAACAACAGCTGATTATGCCAGCAGGAGAATACCTCACATGGAGTGATTTGTGTGTAAATGAAAAAAGTCCTGTTTTTGCCTTCATGAAATGTAGTGCCTTGGAAATGGTGGAGGTAAATGATATCTGGTTGCTTCTTCTGTGACCAAAGGTCCCACTGAAGAAAACTGTGGGATTTCCTTCTCCTGGTTCTATTTGAGGCCCGCACTACGTTCATCATAAGACATGGCCTATATCCCTTTGAAAGGCATCCCTTTTAGCATTTTGTCAGAGGTTTTGGGATTGTCCTATTTTCAATCTGCTCTGGCCTGCCACCAGAGTTTAAACAGAATTGCTGTCTCTGATCTTACGTGCCCCACACACGTATAGAATATCAGTGTTGATTTTCTTTGAAAATTGTGCATGAAACAAACTCACACTTCAGTGAGTAAACCCTGAGCACATGTGGAGAAAAATGATTTCATTGAGTAAGGGCAAATAGAGATTGTGATGCAGGAGGAGATGCTGATGTTTATTCAAGATGCAGTTTGCAGTTGGAAAGTGGCATTTCTCATGATAATTCCCACACCTCATGGACACCAATCAACAACCCCTCTTCAATAAATAGCCCATGTAAGTTTACAGTTTTTCACAGTTAACTTACACCTTATGCTTCTTTAGTTACAAGCATAGGATCAGAGCAATAACAACATATGCTTTTTACAGCTCTATATAAACCCTTACTTCACTCAATATTACTCGTCCTTTCAAGCATGGAAGGAAGAAGGGCTCAATCAGTCCTGCTAGGATCCAGCCATCTGACCTACAGGGTAGACACATTCACTTCAGTCAGGCACATGAAAAAAGTGAGCTAACTTGGTGGCCCAAACTCTAAGGAATGGCTTATTTGAAGGTGACCAGATTTGGAAAGCGAAAATGTGGGACATTCGGCAAACGTAAATGTAGGACTTCAATTTTGCATCACCTAAGCGGTACTGAATAAATGAGTCAACTGCACTTACCACCACTGCCCCAGCAAATGCAGACAACGAGACATGAAGGCGAATTGAGTGTAACTTTTACACAGTATCACCTGTGTTAGCTGAATTACTTTCTGGTAAGGACTGCTAACTAATTCTGCACTGCAACACATGAAAGCCTGTCACCTTGAATACCACCTCCATCCTCTCCCTCAGCTTCCTTTGTGTTTAGTCGACCCTCTTTGAAAACCGGGACATGTGCTCAATTTAATGAAATGTTACTGGACGGATGGTAACCAACCGGGACTGTCCTGGCACCCTACTGATTTACATATTACAAACAGAAGGCTGATTCACGAAGGATATTGATTAAAAGTCAGAAATCAACTCCGGCGTTATTACTCCTACATTTGGTGCAGATTCTCGAGTTTTTACTCTTTCGTATTGGTTTGTAGGAGTAACGAAGGAAGGCTGCATCCGTTGTAGATGTCCCAGAGTATTCCACTGCATGACATTGACTCATACAAAATTTACACCGTGAGGAAAAGTTTGATGGCGTAAATGTGGAACAAACGTAAAAATGTTTTCCTGCAAGCAGAAAATATTTTCCTTTTTGAGAAACCACTTATCCTACACTCGCGAAAAATATGGACATATTCCATGCCTATTCCCATATCGGAAAGGCTCTTACTCCTGCATTTGATATGAATACATTTGCTTTTTTATTGGGAGTGGAAACCGCCTCACAGGTATGTAAATACCCACAGGCTCACAATATTATGTGTGTTCAACAACTTTTGCACTGTGTCACACCCTGGAATACACAAAGTCCCACATGCAAACCTAAACTTGCAAATGCAGCAAGGCCGCTATCCTGGGAGAATTACCAGCTTGGAAAGTACAACTAGTGAACACAGAAGGCCTCTATTCCTGTCTCTGGGAATCTGGTCTAGGATTTTACATTCATATAGTGCTGTTTTGCAATCCTAAACAAAACTCGGGTCAACAAAAAATTGTGTATCCAGCAGTCTATATTTTCTCACTTTTTGGGAGAATTACCAGCTTGGAAAGTACAACTAGTGAACACAGAAGGCCTCTATTCCTGTCTCTGGGAATCTGGTCTAGGATTTTACATTCATATAGTGCTGTTTTGCAATCCTAAACAAAACTCGGGTCAACAAAAAATTGTGTATCCAGCAGTCTATATTTTCTCACTTTTTGGGAGAATTACCAGCTTGGAAAGTACAACTAGTGAACACAGAAGGCCTCTATTCCTGTCTCTGGGAATCTGGTCTAGGATTTTACATTCAGATAGTGCTGTTTTGCAATCCTAAACAAAACTCGGGTCAACAAAAAACTGTGTATCCAGCAGTCTATATTTTCTCACTTTTTCACTCACCTAACATGACACATTTTTATGTTATTATCGTCTTTCTGGACCTTAAATGTTATCCACATAGCAATGATATGTCTCTAATGGGAGAAATTGTAACACATTTTTTAGAAACTTTTTTCTTTTGGCTAAAACGCTATATCAACAAAAGCGCACCTTGGATTACGACTTTGTTCTCGGGTACGGAATGATCTCTGAATGGTTTGACACGGGCAGGAGAAAAATGACCCTCATAAAACGTGAACCCAATTATGAGACTCAGCAAAGTGTGAAAAACCTACCCTTTCAGTCAGCTATTTCTTGCCTGTACATTAATTCCACTGCTCTCCTCTTTGTCCTTTTTGTGTCATTGACTAGGACCTGGAACTCACAACTGTATCTCCAAGAGACACGGCTTTTAATTATTTTCATAACTGACATTTCAGAGAGGTAACCTGGGAGACGATGAGCTGCCTGTGCTATTTGGTCGAAGGAAGTGTATGGTCGGGAAGTCTAAACAGGATACAAACTTGGTGCTCAGTTTTTCAGCAGTACTAATATAGTAAGCATGCTCTAATTGCCAGACACTTGCGGGTCATTCCATTCCAGAAAGCATGCTCTAAATGCCAGACACTCCTGGGTCATACCATTCCAGAAAGCATGCTCTAATTGCCATACACTTGCGGGTCATTCCATTCCAGAAAGCATGCTCTAAATGCCAGACACTCCTAGGTCATACCATTCCAGAAAGCATGAAAGCATGCTCTAATTGCCAGACACTTGCGGGTCATTCCATTCCAGAAAGCATGCTCTAAATGCCAGACACTCCTGGGTCATACCATTCCAGAAAGCATGCTCTAATTGCCAGACACTTGCGGGTCATTCCATTCTAGAAAGCATGCTCTAAATGCCAGACACTCCTAGGTCATACCATTCCAGAAAGCATGAAAGCATGCTCTAATTGCCAGACACTTGCGGGTCATTCCATTCCAGAAAGCATGCTCTAAATGCCAGACACTCCTGGGTCATACCATTCCAGAAAGCATGCTCTAATTGCCAGACACTTGCGGGTCATTCCATTCCAGAAAGCATGCTCTAAATGCCAGACACTCCTAGGTCATACCATTCCAGAAAGCATGAAAGCATGCTCTAATTGCCAGACACTTGCGGGTCATTCCATTCCAGAAAGCATGCTCTAAATGCCAGACACTCCTGGGTCATACCATTCCAGAAAGCATGAAAGCATGCTCTAATTGCCAGACACTGGCGGGTCATTCCATTCCAGAAAGCATGCTCTAAATGCCAGACACTCCTGGGTCATACCATTCCAGAAAGCATGCTCTAATTGCCAGACACTTGCGGGTCATTCCATTCTAGAAAGCATGCTCTAAATGCCAGACACTCCTAGGTCATACCATTCCAGAAAGCATGAAAGCATGCTCTAATTGCAAGACACTTGCGGGTCATTCCATTCCAGAAAGCATGCTGAAATGCCAGACACTCCTGGGTCATACCATTCCAGAAAGCATGAAAGCATGCTCTAATTGCCAGACACTTGTGGGTCATTCCATTCCAGAAAGCATGCTCTAAACGCCAGACACTCCTGGGTCATACCATTCCAGAAAGCATGAAAGCATGCTCTAATTGCCAGACACTTGCGGGTCATTCCATTCCAGAAAGCATGCTCTAAACGCCAGACACTCCTGGGTCATACCATTCCAGAAAGCATGAAAGCATGCTCTAATTGCCAGACACCTGCGGGTCATTCCATTCCAGAAAGCATGCTCTAAACGCCAGACACTCCTGGGTCATACCATTCCAGAAAGCATGAAAGAATGCTCTAATTGCCAAACACTTGCGGGTCATTCCATTCCAGAAAGCATGCTCTAAATGCCAGACACTCCTGGGTCATACCATTCCAGAAAGCATGAAAGCATGCTCTAATTGCCAGACACTTGCGGGTCATTCCATTCCAGAAAGCATGCTCTAAATGCAAGATACTTTCGGGTAAACCGTAATACCATTACAAGAAGTAGGCCCTAAATGCCAGTCTTTCTAGTCCATGTCATTACTGTAAATGTGCTCTAAACGTCAGAAACGTCCAGGCCATACTTATTACCGGATGTACACTCTAAATGCGAGACATTCCAGGCCCTACCATTGCAGGAAGTATGCACTAAACGCCAGAGATTTCCAGGCCATACCATTAGAGGAGGCATGCCCTAAACTCAGGACGCTTCCAGGTCATACCATTACAGGAGATATGCTCTAAATGCCAGACATTCCCTTTGTAAACGTACTAAATCCACACTTAACACAATTGTGTCATTAGCATGCTAGCGTTTATTCAATAACTCCTTTAAGTGTACAAAAACAACTTTGTCAGCTCTTTCAGAGCACATGGCTCACAAGAACTATGGGAGAGGTGGTGATCTTTCTGAAGTACACATGTATGTATGGCAGGATCGTTCAGCATTGAGGAGACAAGTTTCAAGACAGCAAGCACCAATAGACAAGGGATTGCTAGCCAACAGGGCCATTTACTGTTTAAGATATATCTTAGTGCGTGATTTTTTTGGGTCGCTTGTGTGAAATGAGTTGTCACCTGGGTATGCAATATCTCCTACCCTTTTTCCACCAAAGTCCATTAAAATTATGGAAAACTAAACAAATGGTTTAATCTGAGGACATACCTCATGTACAAAAGTCACATGAGATACCAGTAGGCAAATATTTCAAGCAAAAAATATCTTGCGGCAAGATATTTTCTGCTTTACCAGTCTCCAGCAAGTAAATAATTATGCATAATGCAAAACTTTGGGAAATTTGCTGCAACTTAAAATTTGCAAATTTCATGAGCATAATTAAAGATCTTCCCAGGCTTTTTTTGTCTGCCCCCATACAATTCTACGGCTTTAACATAAAAAATAATGCCTCTAAGGTTGATATTTGTTTACAGTCACTTTTAGGAAACTATTTGGGGGGATGTTTTAACTCTCCGGTGCTCTTAGTCTGTAACCTTTCAAGGACACTACATTTTAAATTACTCAAATTCCTAAAGGAGAATTAGTTTATGTGCACTCACTCACTCATAATAATTCCAAGCCTGACATAGAAAGCAGCACAAGAATTCACCTCTTTCCATTGAAGCTCAATGCAAATAAAGAGAGGCACACAGAGAATCAACTTAGTGATGATTTAACTCATGATCATTTGTTGAATATCCAAGAACTAAAAGTAATAAATGATTCTACAATCCTCACAGGCCTTCTTAAAGTTCATCTAGTTCTTAATAAGAAGCCAAAAATAAATGATCCTTCTTTGGAGCTATGCTATATTTTATTGAAGTACATGACCAGTCGCCCTGGTGAGTGATCTGCCTGTTTCAAATAATATGATCGGTTTCCTGCAGCTCGCCATAAAGAACACAGCTTGGTGTACATAGCGGTCAGCGCACTATGCTCTTGCCTCTTTTTCCATGCAGACGTCCTTGTAGCTGGTCAAACTACTAACTTATATAAAAGGAGACACATACTATACGGATAGTTTAGAAAAGACATTACAGATTTGTAGGGCCGATTGCTTTCTAATCATAAAATGAATATTTAAGTTGGAATATCAGATGCAAATTCCCAAGCTATGTAATGTGCCAAATCGTTCTCTCGTTGACAGAGAAAAGGCCCCCAGTTAAGGGCTCTTTGTTGGCCTCACATTCCCTGGGTGACTCAAGACCTGAGACAGGTCTTGAACAGGGGAAGAAGGCAGAATGCCTAACCAAAAAGACCAATTATTATGCACAGCATGATTTCCAGCGCTATGCATCCCCATGACTATGTGCCTGCAAGACCTGGTCCATGCTGATAGCAGGCCTGCCAATATAGGTGGTGTCACCATGTTGCACACTACACTGGCTTCATTCACAAGGATATCACACAGTGGTCCCAAGGTGAGCTGGAAATGACTGCATAGAGTGAATTTGTAGCTTGTGCATGGAGGCTCTATGGTACTGATGTCCATCAGAGGCTTTGCATCCTCCCTGGTATCTAGGACACCGCAGCATCGTTGGAAGCCTATTATAATGCTTTGGAGTAAGGATAAGAGAATTTCCACAAGGCGAGCCAGGCTCCAAGTCCCACTCGCTTTCCTTGGTGCTGTCCTCTCAAAAACCTCTACCAGGACTAGAAGGGCAGTGATGGGGTCAAAGCCCTGCTCTGTCTCCAGATCTCACCCATCCAAAGCCCATCCCCTTTTTTCACACAGTTAAATTATTTTTAAGGTTGGCAGGTGTGCCACCCTTTTACTTCTGCCGTCTCCCCCTGCTCACAAGTCCTGGTTTTGAATTTGGAACTGCGTGATGGTCATGTTTGCTTAAACATTTGGCTTAGGAGGTTTTTGAGAGGACAGCACCAAGGAAAGCGGGTGGGACTTGGAGCCCGGCACACCCTGAGGAAATTCTCCTATCCTCTCCGCAAAGCATTAGAATACTCTTCCAGCACTTTTGTCGTGTCCTAGATAGTCGGGAAGTTGCAAACCCCTGATGGACATCAGCACCACAGAGCTCATCACAAATGTGCATGACAATTTTTATGAATCAGGCTCTTACTGACATTTACAGAGAATCATCATTTAAAGGTCCTTTCGGAGCTGTTATGAAAACCTTTGTTTCTTCAGCATAAATATAAGACTAATGAAAAGACTTCCAAGAATATAGCGCCACATATGCCTGACACTTATCAATATGCTGATGTACATATTGGAAATTCCGTTAAAATCGACACATGCTTAATTGACATAGAGGGACATGAGTATGTGGACCCCCTGTATTATATGATTCATGCTACTTCATGTACAAGACTCAAGCCAGTATACAAGCCTTGATGTAACTCATGGGTGTATTCGCCACAGAGCGAAACATGTGTCGGGCTGACTTTAGGGCTCTGCTGGCAGAAACTCAATATGTACACAAGCAGAAATGTAAAGACTCTTGCAACATGTATATAAATACATTAAAAGTGTAGAAAATGTGCATTTTGACATTGTGTAGGTAAATATATTAAGGATATATGACTGAGTATAAACGCATGGCTCTCATTTATAGTATGCTAAACCCCCTCACATTTGAAATCAGTGTAGGAAGGCCATTCCTAATAGGTTCTTTAGCATCCTATAAAAATGGGTCTTAATATTTTCGCATTTTAGCTATAGTTGAGCCCTGGACCACCCCTATTCCGCACTTTGGTTGTATGATCTATAGAAAAAAAACAAAGTTCTGTGACCTAATCCCGTCAAATCTACTCCTGACTCATTAAATACGTCACATGCAAGAATAAACTATGTCTACACAACTGCACGAAGAAAGTAATACACTTTGTGTCTAAAAGACAACAACATTGAAGGATACATTATCTGATAGTTTTGGGCTATTAACATACCTTCGACCTTATTAGTAGTGCACCTGTATTGAGGGTGGTAATACCACACCCAGTATACACTGATACCACACGGTGTGGTATTTACCAAGCGCCGTGATACTTCCATGGAATGGACTATAATCTACTCTCCACCCCATGCTCCTTTAATGGTTTGATCCCTTATTCAGCAGCTACCGTTGGAATAAACACGTCCCGCATGCCTTTAGTTTCCCCGTCGAAAGACACACAATCCGCCCTCCATTCATGGCGCACACAACTGCACCCAAGCGATGCAGAGCGGATATAGAAAGAGAAAAGATTAGGAAATGCGCAGCAAAACTCCCAGAGCCAACGACAATGGCAGTAACTGTATCCTTCTTTTGATCGGTCTTTAATAGACGTGTTAAACTGTAACCGTGAGATAAAGAGCAATTAAGTGCATTCAATTGACCCCCGTGGAAGCGCCTTGATAGAGTCTTTGCATCTCGGACACATCTGCGTTAGAATGGTCTGCCCCGAAGGAGGGGAGGGTGAAGTATTTTAGCGTCCGCTTTGCCGCACGAAAGGTAATTCAATCACCGCAGCCAGACAAAGCCCACAATCACTCCATCTTAAAAGCCTGCAACTAGATCCTGTGCTACGTGGCCACAAAGAGATGGGAAAGAGCATTAAAACCTGACTCCCAAAGGTCATCGTGTACGCAATGCTACTATCCTTTTATTACAAAACCCAATTTTTTTTATGAATGTGATGGTGCATTTTTTGAAACAGCATCATGCAGGAAACCGATCCCTACGTATTTTTTGTTTGTTTTTGTTTTATTTCATAAAGAGCCTTCTGTGACCTTTTTGGACGGTTATTTCTTTGTATCTATCCAATGTTATGAGGCACCTCTGTTATTGTTGCAGGTGTTGAAGACGTGTGAACGGAAAGTAAAAGATGGAAGGAGAGGTGCTTGGTGGGTATTGACTGCCTGCCTTCCATCTTTGCTTCTGCCAGAAAAAACAACATAAATTATCTAGTTATCTAAGACACTATAATAGCATTCCAATGTCATGTGTGTGCCACTGAAATCTCAAGCGTAGGCATCTGGATAAATAAACAAAATGTTCACAGCTGTGTGGAGGGCAACCACTTTTTTGTGGAAGCCCACAACTTCTGCCCAATCAAAACATGTACTCCTGTCTCCCTACATGTGGGTGGAGCCAAAACCCCTCTCTAGTGATGCTCACATAATTGTCTGGGAATTGCTGCGCTGTCGAGACAGACCATACCATGTATGCAACCCCATACGCCTCCATCTTTCTTACTCTTTATCTCGCTTTCCTGCTTCCTCTGCCTTCTTCGCTTTCTCAGGAAGTCTTCGGTGCCAGGGCTGAATATGTGCCTTCTCCTCACACATCACGAGCAGCAAAGAACAGCGGTAGCACACTCTGCCTCAAAAGACCCTTGAAAGGCTTCAATGGTCTGCTATGTCTGTGCAGCTAGCTCAATGCGTGTGACTGGAGACCACAATTACCACGATGCAGTGGGCTGTTCAAAGGAAGGTCAGCACTGGAGTGCTTGGGCTCTAGTTTCATGGAGTCATCTAATAACCCTAAACAACATCAATCATGTACTTGAAGGAGTGAAACTGCATGCGATGAGAAGAAGGTGCTTTTTCTTTTTTCATGGAAGCAAATCCCCCTTGGAGTTGCCTGGCTCCTGAAACAAGAGTGAGGCCGTGTCCTTGAAATACAAAGTAGAACACGCTTCCATAATTTAAACACTTGTCTCACATACTGTATCCCTCTCTTCAATCTATGGGGCTGATCAAGTAAACTGTTTTTGTCCTGTCTGTTGTGTGTTCTCTATTCATATTTGTTATTGGCATTAGCCGGGTCATATAAGCTGATTTCTGGCTGCAGTATTCACATTTGTTGATGGCAAACTCTTCATTTAAAAAACAGAGAAGCTGAGAGGGGGGAAGAGTAAAATAGGGCCCGCCACTCAATCAATTCAACACAAAATAAACCCCCCACCGACTTTGATAGATACTAAGCCCATGCCAATGTCAATTACAGCTTACTGCAAAGCTATTGGCCAATCAACTTGCTGTTCAAAAAAGGTGCCATTTCTTCAATTAAATTTAGGAAACAACAGGTGTGATGCAAAGAACAAGGAGATGCCTCATTTTAGCAACCACCAGATGCCTGTTGGCTAGCAAATCTAACCGGCAGGGCTTCTCATCTTTGATGTACCTCTAGGAACATATATTATACAATTTATATCTATGAGATAGATAGATAGATAGATAGATAGATAGATAGATAGATAGATAGATACTTTTTCCACTGAAGAGATTACACTTTAAATTGTGGTTTAGATTGGGTATAACAACTTAACATATGTTTAAAAACCTCTGAAACACATTGAAAAGGTAAGAATTAAAATGAAGTTATGTTGCAAAACAAAACTTAACAAATATTGGCATTCACCAGTTATGATTAGCTCCTCAATCCAGAATTCGCACAACAGTCAAACAAATAATACATTGTACTCCAAATGTAATGCTTGGGAACTCTCCTTGATGTCTCAAATGCAATTAAAAATGTCAGAAATAATCTTAGAGAAGAGATTACATAAATGTAATGAAAATGCAATTGCGTATTTGCAAAATATACTTCGTAGGTGTGTAATTACTTATTTGTGAACTGGGCACCCAAGGTGAAATACTAGGGATTTATTGTGCAAAGGATGGAGTTGAGCATATGTTGCAACCTCTCGAATATTTTCGAGAGAAGGGGAGGAAAACATATGCTGGCCATGCTTGTGAAATGCTTTAGTTTTTCAATGCTAGTGATTCGTCATGCAATAAATGTTTCTGTTAATAATATCTGCATTGAAACGGAAATGTCCAAAATTGTTTTCCCTTTCTTTGTTAATTTTATATTTGAAATGCGGGTGAGCAAGTGGACAATTGTGCTTACAAAAAAACATTTTCTCAGAAATTGAGCAAAGTATAGGTTCTGAAGTAAACATAATTCATTTAGTGTCAAGACAGAAAATTAAACAACAAATAACACGAATGCTGTGCATTTCTTAATCCTGGACGTTTGCCTGCTCTGCAGTGGCGGCTCCCATAGGGCGTGCTGCAGGGTGGGGGGTAGTAAACTCGGACATACGACGGAACGGAGGAACGTAATAATTACTTTACTCTGTTCCGTCGTATGTTCGAGTTTAATAACCCCCCACACTGCCCCTCCCCCGCCCCGCCTCACCGCCCTGCAGCACGCCCTATGCGAGCCGCCACTGCTGCTCTGAAGAGCCCCACGGGCTCTTCTTAACCAATGTTCTCACGAGTTGTTTGTAAACATGCTGGTCTCGCTAGATTTACAGCTTCAACACATTCGCATTTTCTCCTCACTTATGCGCCAGAAGCTGATTGGCAAATTGAATTTGAGGTGAAGGAAATGAAAGCCAGGGATGTGGGAGCACTAGAAACTGGCTTCCTGAGTGGCATCCTGGAATAAATAAACCGGAGAACAATTTGCGGATAGAAATGCCCAATAAATGTCATTTCAAAAATCATATTACGTATTCCACAGTTACTATTCAGTGCTCTTTATAGAGGCACCAAGCACTACAGCGGCCTAATAATTTATTTCGTATTATTATGGTCAATGTTGAAACGGACCATCGGCATTGCAGTGTAGCGCTGATTGATGACATTGGATGACTCCGATAGCGCACAACTTTTTAGGTTTCGCCTGCAGAGTGCCTGCGCTTTTTGCTTGAGAAATCTATTGTTTTTAATATAAACTTAAAAGGGACTTCGATCCGGCCTCCTCTCTTTCCTGGCTTCTCATTGGTTCCTGTGTGTGATATTTACTTTTCCTCCATTTCTATTGGCTGTAGCATATTTTCCTGCATTTACCAATGCTTGTTCCTCGTCTGCTTCTCTTATCAGTTTCCCGTCGCCGAAATACTGTTAACATCCGCTTTGGTGGAGCTATTTTTTCATACAGTTTTGCCTCTTTTCGCTTTTTACTCTTGCAGCATATTTATATAACAATTTATCACCAGGGAGATTAAGTGATTTGCATAGAATCACAGGGTGTTGCTGCCGCTGAGACTCGAACCGGGATCCCCACTGCGCCACATCCTCTCCACTCCTGTGTTACTTGTCAGGGAGCTCTTGCCTTCTCCCGGACAATAATTGATAAAAAACAGTACTTTATTCATCACATAGGCGAAACCGATGCATTACCAATGTTTGTTATATATGTATTAAAAAGTGCCCTTTGACTGTGCGCAAGCTTTTTATCTGCTTCCATATGTGTTATTTGCACTTTTTATGCACTGTTACTTTTACTTTTCTCATTTGTGCACTACTAAGGACAATATTGAAATGGATCATTGGCACTGGGGCGTACATTTTGAATCATGGCTTCAGAGAATCCTGATGGCATACAGTATTTTTATACATATTTTAAAAGTGTCTTTGTCTGCGCACATGCCTTTCATTTGTTTTTATATGCACAATTTGCACTTTTCCTATCATGTAAAGGTTTTAATTAACTGTATCATGATTAACAAACAAAAATGCAGTACTCTACAGTTACGAACGTCTACAATGACCTAGCAAGGGTGTTTTGGGCCTTTGTGAATGCATTGAAAATGAGTGACCCTGCTCCCCCTTCGGGGAGTAAAAACAAAACCATAATTGGGATCCATTAGTCCCCTTGCACCTCTCAGCATTGGTGCCCCTACATTTGTAGCAGTAACAACAGCTGCGGACAATGATATTGCACTTTCATACAATCAATTTTGTGTCCGTGCATCCTGGTAAACAACCGTGCACTAATGACCACTGGTGAAGACAGATGAGAGCAAGGATCAGAACAGTTGGCATATTGGCAACTTGCTGAGATTCCAAGCAGGCCAGCATTAGGTGGTGTAGTGTCATGGGAGGTAACATCTACTAGCGCTCAGAAAGCTGCTGCATACAACTGTCCACTAGTCACTTCAATTTAGGAACATGGTTGACATTGTGGCCCACGTTCCCCTTAGGCACAGATGGGTTATGTCTACCTCTATGAATAATATCTCGAATACTATTCTATGAGAACTAACTTAGATTGCGTTAATATCCTATACATCCAAACAATCAACTCATTTTGTGTAGAGTACTGCTGATGACATGACCAAGTAGTTTAGAGGTGTGATTAGGAATGAACTATTGTGTTCTTTTACATGAGAGTGAGACTGACTCTCTGGAGCTAGTATGGCTACAGGACCAAGAAACGTTCCCCTAGACTAGGCTGGCATGAAAAGGGCACTGGTGAGCACAATCTCTGCCAGATCTCTTATTGACAATTCTGAGTATGTTCACAGACCACTGATCAACTTGTGATGCATACTGTGGAGGTTGCGTACTCATCTCAGTTAGCTGACTTCCAAGTGGCACACAGTACAACATATTGCAGAAGATGTTCTAGTACCTGGTCAGCTGACAGAATAGCAGGGTATTGAATCTTGACAAAATCTTGCAGCATAAAGCACAGTTTATGCATTCCTTTGCTAAATTATTCCTCGTGCGCGAAGGGAAATGTGTATGTTTTATTTCAATAAATACAATGATTCGTTGATTGTGTAGATTAATCATATATCTTAACAAATGTAATTATTGTCCACCTATTTAACTAAGAGAAAAGGGTTGGATAGACAATTTTAAACAAATCAATCCAGCAATAAGAAGTCATATTTTACAATCTGGACAATAATGGCATATATCAAACAGAGAGCTCATACTCCAATGATTAAGATAAAAGATGTACATGTTTCTCATAATTATATAAGACAAACTATTCATTAATTTAGGTCACTTATACAACAAAGACAACCAAAGTATAGTCAACGTTTTGGTCTAAAATCCACCCAAGAAATAAGCATTCACATATTAGGCCTATGCTCAGTAGTCCTCAGTCAAAAAAAATTCCCCTTTGGGCAACCTAGTTCACCAAAACATATATACATCCATACACATAATCATATCACCAGAACATAACACCACCACCATCAAAGGCCAAGTGATGAATAAAATACAAGTATTTTATTAGATATTAATAAAACATAAAAAAAGTTAAAAACACTGTTTAGCAAATGTTGCAAGCAAAATTTTAAAACCACACAAAATAATACAGTAATGCTCAGTAGTCCCAGGGGAAGACTAAAAAAAGAAATCAGGATCGAGAAAACATCTAATTTGAACAATTGTAATGCTCATATACAGATGTGATGACACAGTACTTGTGAATTCCATGGTCTATCAATTTCAGACCAGTAGATGAAGTGAAGTTGAAAGAAATTAGCACAAATTTAGAAAAACAACTTACTCACTGTGTTAGAATTGCACTTTAAAAATGCTTTAAATGCTGTAGAAATGTTTACGTTAGAAAATGGCTCGTAGGAAAAAGTGTAAACGCATAATGTTTAGAATACTAGTAAATAAACTGTCAGAATACATTAGTTAATCATATGTAGGATTGAGAATGTCCTTAGATTGTTTGTAAATTGATGTGTGTTTTAAATTTTTTGCACCAGGCAACCATTTCGTAGCGTGTATATTAACAAGGCCCAAAAGCCTTTTCACTCGACTCTTGCTCATAAGTCACATAAATAAGACAGTTAGTAAAACTGCTTAGCATTAGTGACATAGTTTAAAAATGCGATGACTATAACTTTGTGGTCATTCAGCTCTTCACTCCATGTTAGATCATGTGCTAGAATACAAAGAGCTTATGTTAAATGATGACTTAGAGACTTTTATGAATGATGTTACAGAATAACATTGATAGATGCTTTCATATTGCGGACTAGCCATTGTTCACACATCGAGCTCATAGAGCATCCTTTAACTTAGGCAAGAGGGTTCTCATGAGAACCTTCCCTCATGTAACAAATGCGGTAACAAATTGTATCGATCATGGCAATGAGAGTACAGACTGTGGTAATCGGAAGAAGAAACATTGTATAACTGATGACATCATCTCATGAACTATTCTCATTGGATATCGACAGAGGACACCTACAGAATTGTTACGTAAGTATGAACTTATATTAATGAGTGTTCCTAGCTAGTTAGACACACTCTCTTTTTCCTACACCTCTTTGTCTCTTGAATCCTTTCAACCTTTCCGGTGGTCCTGCTGCTGGAATTTCCCTGTCCTGAGACTCTTCTTTATGAGGAGTTGATCTCTTTAGCTATTTCCCTGGGGTGACTGATTCTTTTCCATTTTTGATCATTAGTGATCTATGCTTCTGCAAGGATCGCACTTTTATTTACAGTTGGTACTGCAGATCTAGGGAACTCGGCTGAGTTTCCAGAACAACTCTTTATGAGAAGTTCATTTCTTACTCGCTCTACCCCTATAGGAACTCTTCATGGGTTCTATTTTAGAATAGGCCCCTAGCTTACGGGGTTTCTTTATTGAACACTGCGTATTTTTCTAAATGCTGTCTTCTAACCAAATCTATTTTATATTTCTGTAAACTTACTAAACTTAATAAAGATATTTAGAGATTCTAACTTCATGATAAATAAAGGTTTTTGAAACCTTTACCAACCTCTCATCATTGACTGATCACCAAATCTAAATGTCATTGATGTTTTGATTATTTTGAAAGAGCTCAAATTCTCTTACGGTGGAATAGGTCAGTCGACCTCTTCGGAGCCGCAAGGATTCGCCACGGCAAGATTTGTAAGTGGGTGTATATTAAGATTGAATCATCTTGGTGAGTCCTTGGGCTCCTGCAAAGTCAAGTGAAACAATCTGTAATACTAAGGTTCCTGCAGAACCCCAAGTAAAACAAGGTTGTGAATTGGGATAGCGGGAGGGCAGCTAATCACATTTCAAGTTAAAGTGGTGTATGAAATTGCAGCCTATGTGTTCATGAAGATGAACATGGTGGGGCTCGCCCGTTCACAAGTGAAATAGTGTCTCTGGGAAATTCTTTCATATTGGCACTGTCTATATCCTGACTCCCAAAGGAGCATAGAATTGACCAGCATTTTGAAATCAGTTGTATGTTCTGGTACATATTCCTGACAGAAAGACCAGGAGCGGAATGTGGAATTGTTTTTAAAAGTCATCCTTGCTGCTTCTTCAGAGAAATACTTTGTTAAGATCAAAAAAATAACTTGAGACACACTTTCCGAATAATCGCACAAAAGAATTTAGTTTTTTGGCATGTATAAGTTTATATTCACAGAAGTTAGGGGTTGTATTATAACTGCTGCAAGAACTAAGGACAAATGAAAAAATGAAAAAAGATTGGAACCCATTTTCTTAGATATTTGAGCAACCATCACCATTAAATGTAGTTAAATGTTCTAAATTGTCTGCTTTTAGCATGAGAAAAGCTAAACTCTTACATTTGATAAAATAACAGGAACCCTTCAGTTCATCTGGTAAGTCATTCACTATTGTAAACCTTCCAAAGGGATCATTAGGAAGAAACAGCTCATGTTTTGTGTTGCACTCTGTAAACATTGTGTCTTTTTTCCTATCACCAACAAGTGAACTTAACAGATAAGTATATAAAGCATGTCAGGGAAATTATGAAAAGTAAAAACAGCGCACAGTGTTGAATGAAAATGAATGAATGACGATATTTGTATAGCGCGACAGCTACTCAAATAAAGTGTCCCAGTGCCTCAGCTTGAGTAACAAAGGGAGGAGAAATGGGGGGCATTACTGACTGAAGAGATAGGTCTTTAGAAATTTGTGGAAGGAAGTTTCATTTTCTATGCTTCTAAGCTGTATTGGGAGGCTGTTTCATAATTTCGCTGTGCACACTGGGAAGGAGGCACTGCCACATCTAGTTCTTTTGAAATGGGGATGGATATCAAGTGAGCGTTACTAAACCGCAGATTTCTGCTTAGCTGGTACATTTTGATTCTTTTGTTCAGGTAGATGGGGTCTGAATTATGCAGAGCACGGTGTGCCAATGTGAGTGTTTTGAAGGTGATCCTTTTGCAGACTGGGAGCCAGTGCAGTTTGGCAAGGAAAGGTGGTGTGGAGGGTCCCTTTTGAAGATTGTAGAGCAGACAATTGTTTTGTACTACCTGGAGATGGCGAATTAGATAACAGGTAGACCCAAGTATAAGACGTTCGCTTCGTCCAGTCTGGAGAGAATCGTGGCTCGAACTACCATTTTGCAAGCCTCCCAAGGAAGGAGGGATAGAAATTTTCTGAGAGCCCAAAGGATCCATATACAGTTTTTGACAACTGAATGGATCTGTGTTGTGAAGGATAAGTTGTCATCAAAACTTATTCCCAGATTTCTTGCTGACTGCCTAGGCGGAGGTGGAGTAGGTCTGCCAGACTAGCCAACATTGGGGTTGGACCCTAACAGTAGGAGTTTGGTTTTATTATGGATTGCATTGTAGTTGGCCTTCCTTGAGTCAGCCTAGGACTGCCCTCATGCAGTTAGAGAAAGGCTCTTTCCTGGTGTCTGAGTTGACCTCATAAGAGAACACCAGCTACGTGTCGTCGGCATATGAGACGATAGTGATGCTGAAAAACTACACGAGGGTGGCAAGAGTGGACATGTAAACATTAAATAAAGTTGTGCTTAATGAGGAGCCTTGAGTTACTCCACATTTAAGTGGTTTGGCCTTGGAGAACTGAGGTTTTGTCCAGACCGATTGTTTTCTCTCTGTTAGGAAAGCAGTCAGTCCACTCCAAGGCCAGTCCCCTGATACCACAGTTAAATTGGCATTGTAGAAGGATGTCATGGGCGACGGAGTTGAATGCCGCCGACAAGTCTAAGAGAATGAGAGCGGCATTTTGTCCTTTATCCAATGAAATATTTAGTGTCTCAGAAATTTCAAGCAACGCTGTTTCGGTACTGTGTCATGTTCAGAAGCCAGATTGGGAACAGTGCAGCAGATGATTGGATTCTAAGAATTCTGAGAGTTGTCCGTAAACTGGGAATGCAAATGTAAAGATCCTGTATTGGCTGGCAGGGACCGGTGGATACCACTCTCATACCAGCACCCGGGTGATCAGATCCTCAATGAGCTGAGTGGGGACTGGCAGGTCTAAGGAAATTGAAAGGAGGGGGCATGCTAGCTTCCACTGAAAAGGGAATAGCAGTCTAAATAGGTGCCACTTATCCCAGAAAAAATAACCTGAGCCCAATGTATGATGGGATAAATAAGTTTGTGTGTCACAATATAGAGGTCAGAAACATTGATGTGCCCTAATATCGACACCACAATTGCACTACCACTACATCAGAGCCAATAAAAAAGGCCACTTGGTTTAGTTCCGGCCTCTGCACCTGGAATACACAGGTTCATATCCTGGAAGGTTAATTCACACTTCCATCCTTCTCATATCGATAAAATGAGTCTCCTTAAGTTGGGCAATAACATTATCAAGTGCCTAGAGCTAATTTCAATTTGTAGTGTGAGCATTTTAAAGAACAATCATTATTTCACCAGCGAAACACAAATAGTATTGCAAAGCAATAGGCAAGGTATTGACGGTTTTCAAAAGTTTTTTTTCATGTTTAGGTGTTTTTATACAGATTTATTCAAATATAATTTATGCATTACCCCGCTTATGGAACTAACATACCAATACATGGATATCTGACGTTGGACAAGAAGAAGATAAAAGAACTGCTAAAACGTTACAAATATAAAATAGATACTTTAGTGCATGATCTATTGAGTTTCACAGACTATCTCAATGTATATCCAGCATCTAAGAGGATATCTGCCTCTTCAATATGGATTAGAGAACCTTTATTATATTCAACATTATCAGTAGCAATGCCACGTATCTGATAAGCAAATAATCCATGACATAGAAACTACCAGGGCTGTGAATCTGAGCTCTTATTGTTATTAGGTGGATTAAAATATGCTATCAGATGAAATTAGTTAACCGGCAAATTGTTCCCAGGGACTTTGCTACTGGCAGTTTAATGCACACATGGTGGCTTTAAAATACAACTTGAAATAATTTGCTCGATTGATCTCTCAAAAAGTGAAGCAAACAAGCAATAAATCAGAGGTTGTTGATTTTTCTTTTTCCCATTTTGTTTTGAACCAGTTGTTCTGCTACTACCATGCACTGATTTTCAATGAATAACTGAAAAAAAAAAACCAGTATTGCACACCTGTTTACGAATATCTTGAATCTATTTATGTTTATCGTGCTGCACCTAGAAACACACTGGTCTTTTAGTCTATTGTTATGCTCCAAACACCCCTCCTCTTGTTGGGTGCATGACTGCACATATGTTAGAAATTCTTAGAATATTTGTTAGAATTTAATTTAACAAATATTTTTAGAAGATGTATACCTGCATTAAATTGACACTCAGATTCTGCCAATACTTCTCATATTAATTCACAAAAAGTTCAAAATGTTTTCTTGTTTGCCTCAACCAAGTAGAATAATATGAAATTTGTTGGTCAACTCGAAGTTCACGGAATAGCTACCAGGTATAGGCCCATAGTATGAGCACTTCCTAATTAGTATAAAGTATATGAGCACGCACTGCGGATTGCTAAACCAGGTTTTGTGATTTGTAGCGTGCACCGGGGGTATCACCCTCTGATTCGGGTGTCAAAACATCAATCCGGCCGTGCCGCTCATATCAGCGACATCCCCCTGGGCACAGCGAAAAAACTGCAATAAGCAGAATATTCCGTTCCATGAGAATGTGAAACAAAGTGTATTTACAATGGTTCAAGCTTTTGTTGTTTTTATTTAATTGAGGATTGACTTCATTCAAGGGTAAGCTGAATGACTAAACACATTTCTATAATGATGTGTTTAAACAAATCTCCCGATGCATTTCGGGCCAAGCGCCCTTCGTCAGGGGAATAGACTGTAAAGAAAACGAGAGATATCAGAGAGTCACTACAGGAAACGCGGGACAAAAGTCCCTGCACCTAAACTCCCCGGTGTCAAGAGGTGGTGCAAACAAAATATGAAAACTGTACAAAGTTTTCAAATCTCAACGGTGTAGCGTGAGACAACTGCAACCCGTGGTGTATAGACATATCAACCGTGTCAATCAAATTAGATAGATATAGAGAAAACGCCACAATTATATCTAAACGTGCATGACTGAATAATCAAAAGTGTAAAGGACCAAGCTAAAAACTGAAAAGGGTGTACGTATTAATCAATGTGATACCGTGGGGGTGATTATGAAACTCAGGAGGAAATTGTAACAAATCAAAAAACTGCCCTTGTGAGATGAAGATGGATGTGAGTGATGCATGTGCCAATTACGTACGAATATGAATCAATAGTGAAAACGTGCAAGGATCAACAGCGCATAGCATAAACGAAAAAAAACACTTACGTGAACCGAAGATGCATGTAACATGCGACGGTAATGTTGAAACGCCGTCGGCGTTCTGAGTGTGATTTAAATCGAGGGTATCGCGAGATAGACGAAGATAGAGAAAGGACTAGAGTAATGTCCTAGTGAACACCAGCAATGCGTTGGGGCCATCTTAGAGGATGTCGCAGATGGACTGTATAATGTTGTAATGTTGGAAGGCGAATAGTCTCTATTGTAATGTGAAGAAATATTAGTAAAAGCATGCGGGTAAAGTGTGAAAATGCTCAAAAGATGGAAAATGATAGAAGATAAAAGAAAGGGTAATCTAAATAGGGCGAAAAATCAAAACACAAAGGTCACAAGTTGCTAAACAGTAATAAAAAATAAAAAAATTATAAGATATAAAAAACTTGAAGAATCAAAAAACTTGAAGAATGAATCCAACAGAAATATAGATAAGGAAGAAACGTCTCCAGTAACAGTGGGTAAAAAGAATCAAAGAAAGATAAGTGAGTACACTTCCTAATTAGAGAATGTTAAAGAATCGCAAATTGAGAATCGCTATGTCTTATGTACAGCCATATGCCTTTTACAAATAACGACTTGGTATGTTTTGTGTTCCCAAAATCCTAAAACATTAATAAGGAATTGGTAGGATTCGCAAACAAGGTAGTGAATGATGACCTCACAAACAGGAAATGCACCTTCACATGCCAATAGACGTCTGAAGAGCAGAGGAACGCAGCATTTGTGATATCTTACACCATTTTATATAATCGAAAGCAATCCACCCCAAAACAAAACCCAAAATAGAAAGCCAGGATGCCAAGAGATCAACAGGAAACTTAACTTCAGCCAAAACATGCATTTGCAATGCAATAGGTCTCGCATTCACGTGAGTTTGAGCTATTGGCATTGTAAATGACAATGCCTTTTATTTATGTTTTGGGTTTTAAAACATAAATAAAAGGAATTGTCATTTACAATACTAATAGCTTAAACTCTTGCAAATGCGAGACCCATTACATTGAAATAAAGGGCCATCTCGACCGCTTGTTAGATTGTAAATATCAGAGGAAGAGAGCGGCCTGTGATGTCTTCAAAGTAGTGATAAATAGTGCCGTTAAGAAGATGTGTAAGTGTTGTAAATTACACAGACACAAAGTGTGAAGTGAGAGTTACATACGATCCGAGCTATAAACACTAACAAAGCGATCCAACACCTTTTGCTGTGTGATGACACAGTCGCAGCTCAGGAGGAAGAGCGGGGGGCTATTTCCTGCCCTAACGTGATTTGCATGTGCAGTGTGGCATTGTGTAATGTCATTGCTATCTTTGGGCTAATAAAAATCACTCCAGCTGAAGTAGGGCCCTGGCTTCACCTCCTGGTGCAGGGCAGGCTGTACTTTATGGCAGGCATGGAGGGAGGGAGGGATGGTCTGTGCTGCAGCTCCGGCCTCATACAGTGGCCCTGCTATTACTAGTGAGCGAGAGGCGCTGAGGTGGTGGTATTGGTGGTGGTGGTATTGGTGGTGGTGGCATTGGTATTGGTGGTATTGATGGTGGTGGTATTAGTTTTTGTAGTATTGGTGGTGCTGGTATTGGTGGTGGTATTGGTGGTAGTGGTGGTATTGGTGGTGGTGGTGGCATTGGTGGTGGTGGTATTGGTGGTGGCACTGGTGGTGGCGTTTTGGTGGTGGTGGTATTGGTATTGGTGGTGGTGGTATTGGTACTGGTGGAGGTGGGGGTGGTGGTGGTGGTACTGGTATTGGTGGTGGTGGTGGTGGTACTGGTATTGGTGGTGGTGGTATTGGTGGTGGCGGTATTGGTGGTGGTGGTATTGGTGGTGGTATTGGTGGTGGTGGGACTGGTATTGGTATTGGTATTGTTGGTGGTGGTGGTATTGGTGGTGGTATTGGTGGAGGTGGGACTGGTATTGGTGGTGGTGGTATTGGTGGTGGTGGTATTGGTGGTGCTGGTGGTATTGGTGGTGGTGGTGGTATTGGTATTAATGGTGGTATTGGTGGTGGTGGTGGTATTGGAGGTGGAGGTATTGGTATGGGTGGTGGTGGTATTGGTGATATTGGTGGTGGTGGTATTGGTGGTGGTGGTAATGGTGGTGGTATTGATGGTGGCATTGGTAGTGGTATTGGTGGCATTGGTTATGTTATTGTTATTTTGGTTTTGTAAGGCGCAACAGCTACCCAAAAAGGGTTTCCCGGCGCCAGCCTGAAAGGAGCAGAAGAGGAAGGAGAGATTATTGATTGAACAACCAAGTTTTTAAGCCTTTACGGAAGTTTCCGTAAGCAGTTTCATTGCGGAGCGATGCGGGGAGAGAGTTCCATAAGGAGGGACCCAGACAAGAAAAAGATCGACCACCCATACGTGACAGTCTGAACCTAGGGACCGAAAATGTTGCCTGAGCAGTGGAACGGAGAGGGCGTGAAGGCAGATAAGGGTGTACCAGGGCCTGTAGGTACTGGGGAGCTACTCCAGATTTAATCTTAAACATGTAACTCAAGGCTTTGAACTTAATTCGGTTCTCTACTCTGAGCCAATGGAGGTCACGCAGAGAGCCAGAGATGGAGGCAGTTCTGGGGACCTGACAGAGCAGTCTGGCGGCAGAATTCTGCACCACCTGCAGTTTGCGTGTCACCTCCTTGTTAGACCCCAGATAAAGAATATTACCGTAGTCCAGTATAGAAGTGACAAGAGCCTGGACTACGGTTCTCTGGGTAGGGTTGGGCAACATCCAGATAATCTTTTTAAGCCATTTCAAGATGGTAAAACAGGTTGCAGCCACCTTCACGGCTTGTTGTCTCATTGATAATTGATCATCAATGATGAAGCCTAAGTTACGAACTTGGCGGGCGAGCTGAGGAAGAGTGCCCATTTCAGTGGGCCAGTGTTGGGGACCCCAAAGATCTTTATTTTTCCCCATAATCAGGACCTCTGTTTTTTCTCCATTAAGTTTGAGGGAGGTGGTATTGGTGGTGGTATTGGTGGTGGTGGTATTGGTGGTGGTGGTATTGGTGGTGATATTGGTGGTGGAGGTGATATTGGTGGTGATATTGGCAGTGGTGGTGGTATTGGTGGTGGTATTGGTGGTTGTGGTATTGGTGGTGGTATTGGTGGTTGTTGTACTGGTGGTGGTGGTATTGGTGGTGGTGGTATTGGTGGTGGTGGTAGTCTTGGTATTGGTGGTGGTGGTATTGGTGGTGGTATTGGTGGTGGTGGAGGTGGTGGTATTGATGGTGGTGGTGGCAGTGGTATTGGTGGTGGTGGTGGTATTGGTGGTGATGGTGGTATTGGTGGTGGTGGTATAGGTGGTGGTGCTATTGGTGGTGGTATTGGTGGTGGTATTGGTGGTGGTATTGGTGGTGGTGGTGTTATTGGTGGTGGTATTGGTGGCGGTGATGGTATTGGTGGTGGTGGTATTGGTGGTGGTGGTATTAGTGGTGGTGGTATTGGTGGTGGTGGTGGTATTGGTGGTGGTATTGGTGGTGGTATTGGTGGTGGTGGTGGTATTGATGGTGGTATTGGTGGTGGTGGTATTGGTGGGAGTAGTATTGGTGGTGGTGGTATTGGTGGTGGTGGTGGTATTGGTGGTGGTTGCATTGGTGGTGGTATTGGTGGTGGTGGTGGTATTGGTGGTGGTGGTGGTATTAGTGGTGGTATTGGTGGTGGTATTGGTGGTGGTATTGGTGTGGTGGTGGTATTGGTGGTGGCGGTATTGGTGGTGGTGTTGGCAGTGGTGGTATTGGTGGTGATGGTATTGGTGGTGGTATTGGTGATGGTATTGGTGGTGGTGGACGTGGTGGTATTGATGGTGGTGGTGGTATTGGTGGTGGTGGTATAGGTGGTGGTATTGGTGGTGGTGGTGGTATTGGTGGTGGTGGTGGTAGTATTGGTGGTTGTGTTGGTGGTGGTATTGGTGGTGGTATTAGTGGTGTTGGTGGTATTGGTGGTACTGGTGGTGGTATTGGTGGTACTGGTGGTGGTATTAGTGGTGGTATTAGTGGTATTAGTGGTGGTATTGGTGGTATTGGTGGTGGTATTGGTGGTGGTGGTATTGGTGGTGGTGGTGGTATTGGTGGTGGGGGTATTGGCGGTGGTATTGGGGGTGGTGGTATTGGTGGTGGTGGTATTGGTGGTGGTGGTATTGGTATTGGTGGTATTGGTGGTGGTATTGGTGGTAGTGGTATTGGTGGTGGTGGCATTGGTGGTGGTGGCATTGGTGGTATTGGTGGTGGTGGTATTGGTGGTGGTATTGATGGTGGTGGTATTGGTGGTGGTGGTATTCGTGGTGGTATTGGTGGTATTGGTGGTGTTGGTGGTATTGGTAGTGGTGGTGGTAGTGGTATTGGTGGTGGTATTGGTGGTGTTGGTGGTGATGGTGGTTTTGGTGCTGGTGGTATTGGTGCTGGTGGTATTGGCAGTGGTGGTGGTATTGGTGGTGGTGGCATTGGTATTGGTGGTGGTATTGGTGGTGGTGGTATTGGTGGTGGTGTTGTTGTTGTTAATAAAACAGGCTTTTGAAAACAACACGTCAGGTCGCTTTAGTACATGACATGTAACACAGATGTGCTGTTGTCAGCCTCAGCCATTAGCACAGGATTATGTGCTACCTGGAATTCACATGACTTAATTTGCTAATCATTTCTAAATCCATTTTACTTGGGGGGGGTTGAAACAGACACGAGATAATGCTGGGTTAAAGTGATTGGAAGCAGGCACCCGTGTTACCGGGGCGGCTGTGCTGCTTAAAAAAACACAAGCGGTTTCTGCTGAAGCAGCGTATGTCCGGCCTGCAGTAAGAGAAACTCAATAAAGTAAATAGTGCTTACAGACTAAATAACAGGTCCCATGTAACAACTGAAGTAAAAGGGCCAGTCGCCATGGGAGGGTACAAATGAAGACAAGGCCGTACTAAGGAGTGACTAACAACCCTATTAACGAATCCGAAGGCAGCATTTACGAAAGACAATGACACAAGCCAATGAAAAATATGGGGGGAGAGTGGGCGCGGATTCTCTCCCATACTCTAATACATCAGTCTCGCAGAGCGAGCAGTGCATGCACGCTGCCGCTAGGCTCGAATAAAAACTGGAAATACTTGCAGAAGAATGTGTGACACACAGCAATGAACGCTTTGGCACATCTTCACTGACGGCGCCTGCGCAAGAGGACAAAATCTGGCTCACTATTCAAGAGTTGTGAAGAGAAGAAATCCACAAAAGATGGTATGATCTCCGATACAGAAAGAAAGAGAAAGTAGCTAGTCGTTTGAGTGAGGCATGTGGCACAGGACAAGACTCATCCACACAACCCCCACCTGTTCCCTTCTAGAGCGGATAGAATCAAAATTTCACCCTGGAGCACCGACTAGATTCTCAGACAGAGACACCACAACACCACCGTCAACTACTAGAGGGAAGTGAGCAAGACAACGGACTTGTGAGGCTAAGGCAGGCAGCTAAATCAACTCTGGATGTGTGTTTGTGTTTTGTGATAGCGTTAGTCGGCACATACAGGCGGAGGGGACAGCCACTTGTGCTTCACGTTTGCCATATATTTAAAATTACATTCTAGGAAATACTAAGATCCTACATTTACCTAAGCAGACACATCCTAACATTTGCATTATCAGACATACCTGCACTGTTATTATTTTGTTGATGTTTATTATTTTCTTGCTGTGTTTTGGTAAAAAATGACTTTTCCTATTACTTAAATAATAAACACATTACAAAAAAACGCATTTTGTCTTAGCATTTTGTTAAGACATACAGTGTGCTTTTATTGTAACAAAATAATCCGAGAGGCAGAAGAACATGAAGCACCAACAACAATGGATCAGCCAGCAGCCAATTCTAAGAAGTTACAGAGAACATGCAACCACACCAATTGCTGCTAATGTAGGGGTCACAGCTCTAGGCAATTTCTAGACCTTGGAGTCATCCATGTTAAATGAGCAGTGCTTACAATATAAAACATTGAAAGACATAAACACATCATTACTGGGCATAATGAAAGCTATAAAAGATGGATACCAGGAAGTGTCTCATACAATAAATGAAGGGAAGAGATCCGGGGGTGACAAATTAGAGATTATGATAGAGGCAGCAAGCAATCTTTGCTGTGTAATGCAGGAAGAATCATTTATTCAGAGATGGAAGCCACATCTGTATCTTTCCCCCTTAGATGCATTTGGCAGGCCAGTCAAACACATAGACATACAACTGTGATATTATCAAGTCATTCAGCCAAATTACAAAGTGGATATGAGGTATTATAGTGAAGCTGTTGCTCAGGGCCTTCTTCAGGATGACTAACACCTCTGAAGATATGCAGACCATACAAATCGGAAGAGGGGAGCAAAGACCAGCAATGAACAGGCAGTGAAAAGACTTCAAGCCTCAGCAGCATTTCTGTCCACAAAGCACTAAGTGGACGGCACAGTAGGAACCATGCTCCAGGTGGCGATCAGTCAGGAGCTGCTGTTGGACCAACATCTGAGTGGGCTACTGTAGGCCAACGGAAGAGAAAACACTGATTCACTTCAAGTTGTTACAATAGTTTGTAAGTAAAGTCTTTCTTATTTACATTGTGCATTATCATTTCCTTGTATTATTAGAAACATACCAGAACTGTCATATATACGATTTATATTTCTGAGACATGCCTGAAAATAAAATAATTGTTTTAAGCATCAGACCAGTTTTACTGTGTAGTTAACTTGGTATAGCAATATCAACTATTTAAGTTAAAATTTCTGTTTGTTGTGTTGGTGTGTTGTGCCCCTTCTTCTGCTGACTTGGTCTGGGGGAGGAAGTAGTTCATCATCATCATCTCAATCAGTGTATTGAAGGGTAATCCTTTTCATGTTGCAGTAGTGTAGACCATAGCATAGGTGGCTACCATCTTGAATGAGGTGTCAGGGCTGTATTGCAGTGCACTACCACACCACTGTTAGGTATTTCGCCCTAATATTGACTCTAAGTCATCGTGCTACCAGAACATCGTGGACAAAATATTGAGGACCTAAATATAGACGAGATAAGTATAGGCAAGTATAGACTTTCAACGGTTAACTCCACATCAGTTTACCAAGATTCTATATACATTCAACATACATAGATGTGGAGTTATGAACAGTAAATCCGTGCTTAACTGTTTGCACTTAACTTCTCAATTTTTTTTGTTCCTGATTATTTTGGCCATGATACTGGCAGCATGATATTTCTGTAGTTGATGTTTCGACTTACAACCCACGTTTATGGTTGCATCAGACTCTTCCCTTCGAAGCCCAAAGATGCATTCAACTACAGAACATCGCCTCTTGTGAGCATTGCTATGTCTGTGCTGACAATCATGTATGGAGTCAGTATACATGGCCAACAGGCATAGGTTCTGTCACCTACAAAAATGAAGATTTATATGTTACACGTATATTTAAGGGCACATGAGCGTGTTTAGTTTCATTTACCAAATAAAAACCATCAGCACAGTCTCCGTTTGCTAAACATTCGTAAATCCCACCATGCCTAGCCATGTAGGAGTTGTGGGTATTGCAGGGGAAACATGCAACAGTGTCTGTAATCAGACACCCTGCATCACAAACCACTTGAATGTTGAGAGAGTGCTGATTTTTTCTGTTACAAAGCAAATATCCATTTGTGGCTGGTGGATATATCAGTGTGCTTGTTCCATTAACACACAATAGCAGAGGGGAGTATTCTAATGTTGTACTCTGTAAGGTCCTGGAGTGTTGGAAATACTATGTGATTGTTAATTTTAGTCACCATTGAAGCTAGAACTTTTCTAAAAAGTATAGGAAAGGCACTTATGAAACCTCCACCAGCTGTATCAATAGCACCCTGGTAACTACCGGAGGTTAGGAGGTGCAGTGAGTACAGAACCTGAGCAAATGTGGGCGTGGCCTGGCTTCTGACTGTGCCTGTCTTTAGCTTTGAGTGTAGCTCTTCAATCAGCTCCTAAATTACCACACTACTGAACATAAATCTATAAAATAAAATCATCTCCTCTGTCTAATCAGTGTAATCCTAACCCTAAAAAATCCTTCCTTGTCTCCGTCTCTTCCTTGGGTGCGCCGACAGTATTCCCGTGCTCCTCGCCTTTGCATACAAAGCAGCCATTGTGGAAGAAGCGGTTGCAATCTGGTGCCATTTATACTGATTGCGTCTGATTGCCACTGCTTCCCCTTAGTTGTAAACTGCATATTCAAAAAGTCCTTTTTGCAAACATTTGATAATTGTGAATCCTTAATACATCTACATAGTGAGTTCATATTTGGAAATTGCAAATAGGGAATAGCTATTCAAAATAGGAAAGGTAACGATTTCAGTTTGTTCGGTTCTCAAAAATGTCTGTATGAATGGGCTTTTGTCCATAGCTAACGGCCATTTTGTTGGTCACTAACCAGTTTAGAACTAGTTACCAAATCGCAAATCCTTCACAGATCCGGACCATAATCTGTTCTTTCCATTGTCATCCAAGGAAAATCCAGCTATTGTGCCAAAATACCAAACAAACTGTATTATCTTCAACATAAAGTCTGTTTAAATCTTCTGGTGAATCCAAGTAGTAGGAAAGAGTTTTGTCACTGGACTACTTTTTTCAAAGCATCGCCTAATTTTTGTAATGTATGAATTTCCAGCAACCTACCTGTTTTAGAACACCTCTGTTTCAATGTAAGATTTATATTATTTCAACAACATATATCTGATAAATGGAAACGATATTTTTTTAAATATCTATGTACACATTCATTTATTTTAAATAAACAAAAATGGCTGCATTGGAAGGTTGGCACTCTCACTAAATGCAGTATTGCTAGAGGTCTTTAAAGCCTTGCTTTAGTGTACCTCGTATAGATACGAATTCTGGGAAACAATGCTGGGGAGAGGATGTAGCCTTAGGGCTAGAGCGGTTGACCTCGAAGCTGGGGAACCGGGTTCGAGTCTCGGCAACAACGCTAAAACATCCTGTGATTCTGGGCAAATCACTTAATCTCCCCATGCCTAACAAAAATGAATGTGTCCTTCTGTAACGAAACTGGTTCTCATGTAAAGCGCTCTGATACCCGATTTCTCGGGTCTAGTTCGCGCTATATAAAACTCCTAAATAATGCTAATAATATGCCACAAGCAAACAAACGGGCTGAAAGACAAAATGGCTGATGAGAGAGGTAGTGAGACAGAGGGACAATATTGGACACAGAGATTCAGATATAGTCGGAAAATCTGGCACAAATTGAGTACTAATGTAGCTTCTCCCAAGAATGAGTGGGATGGGCATTTGATAAAGAGATCTGTATGTAAATGAGTGATCTCAGATTCCAATCGTGGCAAATAGGGCTCAGTTTTTATCCTTTTTTAAAGTCAAGAAAATGATACTATTGAGAAAAATTATTTTCGTACCTAAGAATATCCAGTTGATGTGTGTGCTTTCCAGGTAGTCCAAGATGTTGTTATTGATGCACTCAAGAAACACAGTAGAAGGGTGTTGCATGTTCTTTGGGGACTATTAGATGGTGGCTTTGGGATCCTTACTGACTGTAGCGGGTAACTAAACATTGCCGAGTAGTGTGACCACCTCGCACCAGGTGATTATGGACACTGTCTCCAGTCCTGAAAATGTAATCTACAAACCTTAATTTAGGGTGCTTTAGTCTAGCTAGATCAAAGGAAACAAAATTAGACTACAACACCTAGAATGTATCAGGTTACCCATAAAAAGACAGGTCTGGAAACAGCGAGACATATTTATTAAGAATTCACACAACACAGCAAGCCACTTTGCTGTGCTGTGCTTCATGAAAGAGAAAGGGCAGGAATACACCTTATTTACCATTACAATGTGAATTTCTGTCCTTTTCTAGCAGAGGCTCACTTTTGGCTGCCTAGTGCCATCACAGGCACCCTTGCACTATCGTGCAAGGATGCCTGCAGGCAGGATTGTTTCTGTGCAGAGAGGTTGCAGGCAGGATTGTTTTTGTGCAGGTACTCTTCCCTGCACAAAAACAATCCTCAGGGGCATTTTCCTCATTTAAAGGTGTGCTGCAGAATGTAGCACACTCAAGAAAGAGAAAACAACGAGGAGAAATAAAGATAAAGCTCCTTGTTGTGCCTCTGGTGGGGAGGCGTACAATTCTGAGGCATTCCTAGATCTACCAACGTTGGTAAATCTGGGAATGTTTCAGAATCCATGGGTGGATGCGTCGGAAACACCCACACTGCACCCAAGGCACGCCTCCCTGGGGCAGAGTAACACAAGGTAGTGATTTGCAATGTCTTGCTTTTCTCTAGGTTTATCAAAACACACAGGGACACGCAAGTTGGCCTTCCTTGGCTTGATAAATCACAATTTGGTTTTGTGCTTCCTTTGCATCCGCTTGCGTGGTCCAAGGGTGACGCAAAACCTTGATAATATGCCCCAGCATCTGTAATGACCTGGAGTGAGGGCTCACCCTAGAGCTGAGAAAAGTCTAAATATTCCCGACATCTGAGTTTGTGTTTTAATCTGAAAGTCAAATGTGTTTCGTACAACTATGAATTTAAATAGATACCTAGATTGTGGCTTGGAATGAAACATTTTCATAGGCTTGCATAGATCTTACTTGGCATATATTTTGTGCAAGTACGTTTTTTTTGGCGATGGCTACTCATTAACAAGCAAGCGTTTGCATATCCCATATGACCTGCATGGTAAAGAGGAATACCAGATATGGCATCCTTACACTGAGCAGTAAAAAATGGGCACTAAATACATTGACTTCTGTTCTCTGTGTGTTTTGCCTTTAATTTGACTCCCATTTGACCCACATAGGTGTATTCAATTGCATAAGTTTGTCAAGATGATAAAATCTAAATATTTGTTTGTATTGAAAACTATTTGAGCAAATGTAGATTTGTATGATGGCCTTTTTCCTGTAATATTGTGGTAAGACTTCAGAAATGAATTTCTAAACCTCAATAAGGTAAATTGCAATGTTTCAATGATAACTCTTCAAAAGTTTTTTCATTTATATGTGTGTATATCTATCTATCTATATAATCATTGGAATGCTGAGAGCGCCATTGAAGACAGTGAAATGGCTCAGAGGCATTAATGGTCATACGGAATGTCTGACTCTAACATTCCACTGTTTGTCTTTCACTTTCTGCCTTTTTTATTTAGAACATTAACAGTAGGTGAATTGGTATATATGGGATAAAGAAGCCCCTGCCATATATTTTAAGGATATTGCAAGTCATCTAAGAGCTCCATGACCATATAGAGAAATGAAGCCTGCATGTACAGTAGGGGGTATTTTTTTTCATATCTTGCAAGGCATGTGTCCAGGGTAATAAAGTGAGCCCCTACAGGGTCAGAGGGATGCAAGATATGAAATAAATAACAAAATTTATGAATTGCAACACACCATACACAGTGTATTGCTTAATGTGCCACTGTGGACTGAGCTACGTGGGGAGCACAATCCATCCCACGAAGGTGCGTATCTTGGAACACCAGAGGGCAATCAGCAATAAGGAATTTAACTATCCAGTTGCACAACATTTTGAAACCTGTCACCAAAGTAATAGGCTTTTGCTAACAATTTTCTGCATGGATAATGTACCACGAGATATAAGAGGAGGTGATAGAAAGAAAATATTACGGAGGTTGGAATCCAGATATATAATAGATATGCAGACGAAATCTCCATTAGGATTAAACAGTGGGGAAGAGCTAGGGGTACACTTATAGTGAGGAAATGTCAGGAATGGGCACTGAAAGGAACTGTAAGATCAGGTAAAGGAATAATAAGGATTAATCGCTGGGTCTTATATGGATGAGAGGGGATAGTGGAGATAAACTTATCAGTAACTATTTTGTATAAGCCCATCCAGGGCACAATTATGTGGTCAAGTAAGGAAATATTAGAGTGACATAACAAATATTTTTAATAAGATGTCTCATTTGTTTAGAGATTATGAAATGAAGATTCCATAATTCAGCGTATTATCCTTAATTTGGTAAGAATGTGGTATCTAATATCAAATAATTTTACATGATTACTATTGGTCTGATTAAAGGAAGTCCATAATGCAATGTTGAGAATGAGTTCTATGAGCAATAAGGGGATGATGAACGTGCCAAGATGGCGCAACATTAGTGTTGCGGCTGACTGAGCCTGTTTTTGCTGTTTATGCTAAAATAACTGACATCAAAGAAATGAGAATGCAGCGGGTGCCGAATTGAAGAAGGCGCATCACCGAAACACGTTTTTTGCTTGTACTAATAAATCCGATGTAAGGATTTAACCTCTCTCGTGAGTGCTGGTCTAATTTTTGGACCTGGACCTGTGATTTATACACGATTTTGCCCTTGCGTAACCAGGCACCTGTTAATGAGTGCGGAAGCATAGGCAGACGACAGAGCGAAGTGATATATATATATATATATTATCTACTGGCGGTCGCCAGTAGATAGTTATAGTTAGGACCTATTTTCCATAGGAAATCCGCGACATTCTATTTGAAATAGCTCTTGCGTCGGTTGACGAATCTTCGCGAAATTTTCAAACTTTATGGCCCGCTCCGGTCCGCTCCTACTCTGAAAGTTTCGGGGTGATTCGTCAAGCGGGGGCCGAGAAAAAAGGGGGTCCCAAAACGTGTTTTCCCCATTCATTTTCCCATAGGAAACTTTAGACACGGTTATAGCTCGAACTGCTGAACGGAATTACACAAAATTTGGCAAAGAGGTAGTTCTTGGTTCAGAAAGAACCCTTTTGTTAAATGGTGTAAATCCGTTCAGTAGTTGCGGAGAAATTAAAAAATAAGAGTCAGAAAATCAATTTCCCATAGGAAACTTTATGCAAGGCTACAGCCCGAACTGCTGAACGGAATTACACCAAATTTGGCAAAGAGGTAGTTCTTGGTTCAGAAAGAACCCTTTTGTTAAATGGTGTAAATCCGCTCAGTAGTTGCTGAGAAAATCAAAAGTAAAAACACATATATATCTGGGCGGAGCCTAACCACACATGTCATCGTGAGATCTGATTGGCTGTCAGGACTTCATCCTGGAATTGCTGGCAGCCATCTTGGGACCAATATAAATGATAGTACCCCATTGAAATGCATTGTAGTGAATCAAAGATTTTGAGGGTTACCAAAAGGAGAACTATAAAGGGTGATAACAGACTTTAGTTACATTAGAATTCATTTGTTGATGGTACCATACTAATTTCAGGAATTGTGGTGTGTTCTAAGGTGATTTTACCCTGTGAAAAACCTTCTGCTGGGATATCATGAATCATGTTTGAGAGAAAACTATTTTCACATGCTTGTCCCATACAGTTTTGGAAGGTGCTCCAGAAGCTAAAATGAGAGCATATTTTCTGTAAATTCACATTATCTTTCTCAGTCATGTGAGAATGAAGTCTGACATTCTCAGTAAAACATGTACATCCAACAAGGTGATTCCTTTGTGTTCTACTGCAGCTTCCCAGAGTGTTCTAAAGAACAACTAGAGTGCTAACAGTCTTACTTATGACAAAAGTATGGCACACCTGAAGCCATCTTGATTGGAATAAACTGGTAACACTTAAAACATTTAATTTAAAAAGGAACAAAATGATGGGGTTCATCTTGTCATAGAAATTATGGTTAGTGCTCTGGAAAGAAAAAATTAGGACATGTTTCAAGTGTGATCTCAAATATCTTCCTGTTATATTTCAACAGGAGCAGCCTGTCAGTTGATGCCTTTGTGTTCTACTGCAGCTTCCCAGAGTGTTCTAAAGAACAACTAGAGTGCTAACAGCCCTACTTATGACAAAAGTATGGCACACCTGAAGCCATCTTGATTGGAATAAACTGGTAACACTTAAAACATTTAATTTAAAAAGGAACAAAATGATGGGGTTCATTTTGTCATAGAAATTATGGTTAGTGCTGCAAAAAGAAAATTTAGTGCATGTTTTAAGTGAGATCTCAAATCCTCTTCTATTTCATTAGAAAATTCTGACATGCAGACTGAAACAATCACTTTCAATACCAGCAGTAGACTTCCAGTTAACTCCTTGGTGAGCAGTAGCTTTACTACAGTGATCTAATGAACAACTAGAGTGCTAACATTCTGAATTTATGGCAAATGTGTGACACATCTGAATGCCTTCTTGATGGAATCAAAGTAAAAACTGAAAGCATTTCCTACTGAGGAGACTGCAGTAATGAGGAAATTAGGAAACTTCATAACAAAGAAGTCTTCCAAGATGGCCACCAGTGAAAAAGAGCCCAAATGTAGCACAAATATTACCCAGATGTAGCCCACATATAGCCCAATGACAAAAGTGTGAAAAACACTTTTTATTTTTAGTTTTTTGCAGTTTATGTAGTGCAGACTGGTCAGGTATTGGAGCGTTGCATCTTAAAACATGACCCCCTACACTACAAAAACACCACTGCACTACCCTAAACCCTAAAATACTACCCCAGCACGACCCCCTACACTACACAAGCACCACTGCACTATCCTAAACCATAAAACACTACCCCCAGCATGACCCCCTACACTACACAAACACCACTGCACTACCCTAAACCCTAAAACACTACCCCAACACCACTGCACTAACCTAAATCCTAATACACTACCCCAGCACGACCCCCTACACTACCCAAACACCACTGCACTACCCTAAAACATGACCCCCTACACTACACAAACACTACTGCACTGCCCTAAACCCTGAAACACCATCCCCAGCACGACCCCCTACACTGCACGAACACCACTGCACTGTCCTAAACCCTGAAACACTACCCCCAGCAAGACCCCCTTCACTGCCCGAACACCACTGCACTGCCCTAAACCCTGAAACACCACCCCCTGCACGATCCCCTACACTGCCCAAACACTACTGCACTGCCCTAAACCCTGAAACACCACCCCCAGCACGACCCCCTACACTGCACGAACACCACTGCACTGCCCTAAACCCCTAAACACTACCCCCAGCAAGACCCCCTACACTGCCCGAACACCACTGCACTGCCCTAAACCCTGAAACATCACCCCCAGCAAGACCCCCTACACTGCCCGAACACCACTGCATCCCTAAACCCTGAAACACCACCCCCAGCAAGACCCCCTACACTGGCCGAACACCACTGCACTGCCCTAAACCCTGAAACACCACCCCCAGCATGACCCCCTACACTGCCCGAACACCACTGCACTGCCCTAAACCCTGAAACACCACCCCCTGCACGACCCCCTACACTGCCCGAACACCACTGCACTGCCCTAAACCCTGAAACACCACCCCTCAGCACGACACCCTACACTGCCCGAACACCACTGCACTGCCCTAAACCCTGAAACACCACCCCCAGCACGACCCCCTACACTGCCCGAACACCACTGCACTGCCCTAAACCCTGAAACACCACCCCTGCACGACCTCCTACACTGCCCGAACACCACTGCACTGCCCTAAACCCTGAAACACCACACCCAGCACGACCCCCTACACTGCCCGAACACCACTGCACTGCCCTAAACCCTGAAACATCAACCCCAGCAAGACCCCCTACACTGCCCGAACACCACTGCCCCTAAACCCTGAAACACCACCCCCACGACCCCTACACTGCACGAACACCTCTGCACTGCCCTAAACCCTGAAACACCAGCCCCAGCACAACCCTGTACACTGCCCAAACACCACTGCACTGCCCTAAACCCTGAAACAGCAGCCCCAGCACGACCCCCTACACTGCCCAAACACCACTGCACTACCCTAAACCCTCAAACACCAGCCCCAGCACGACCCCCTACACTGCCAGAACACCACTGCACTGCCCTAAACCCTGAAACGCCAGCCCCAGCAAGACCCCCTACACAGCCCGAACACCACTGCACTGCCCTAAACCCTGAAACACCACCCCCAGCAAGACCCCCTACACTGCCCGAACACCACTGCACTAAAGCCTGAAACACCACCCCCAGCAAGACCACCTACACTGGCCGAACACCACTGCACTGCCCTAAACCCTGAAACACCACCCCCTGCACGACCCCCTACACTGCCCGAACACCACTGCACTGCCCTAAACACTGAAACACCACCCCCATGCACGACCCCCTACACTGCCCGAACACCACTGCACTGCCCTAAACCCTGAAACACCACCCCTCAGCACGACACCCTACACTGCCCGAACACCACTGCACTGCCCTAAACCCTGAAACACCACCCCCAGCATGACTCCCTACACTGCCGAACACCACTGCACTGCCCTAAACCCTGAAACACCACCCCTTGCACGACCTCCTACACTGCCGGAACACCACTGCACTGCCCTAAACCCTGAAACACCACACCCAGCACGACCCCCTACACTGCCCGAACACCACTGCACTGCCCTAAACCCTGAAACATCAACCCCAGCAAGACCCCCTACACTGCCTGAACACCACTGCCCTAAACCCTGAAACACCACCCCTACACTGCACGAGCACCACTGCACTGCCCTAAACCCTGAAACACCACCTCCAGCAAAACCCCCTACACTGCCTGAACACCATTGCTCTGCCCTAAATCCTGAAACACTAGCCCCAGCACGACCCCCTACACTGCCCGAACACCACTGCACTGCCCTAAACCCTGAAACACCACCCCCAGCATGACCCCCTACACTGCCCGAACACCACTGCACTGCCCTAAACCCTGAAACACCAGCCCCAGCAAGACCCCCTACACTGGCCGAACACCACTGCACTGCCCTAGACTCTGGAACACCAGCCCCAGCAAGACCCCCTACACTGCCCGAACACCACTGCACTGCCCTAAACCCTGAAACACCAGCCCCAGCACGACCACCTACACTGCCCGAACACCACTGCACTGCCCTAAACCCTGAAACACCAGCCCCAGCACAACCCCCTACACTGCCCGAACACCACTGCACTGCCCTAAACCCTGAAACACCAGCCCCAGCACGACCCCCTACACTGCCTGAACACCACTGTACTGCCCTAAACCCTGAAACACCAGCCCCAGCACGACCCCCTACACTGCGCGAACACCACTGCACTGCCCTAAACCCTGAAACACCACCCCCTGCATGACCCCCTACACTGCCCGAACACCACTGCACTGCCCTAAACCCTGAAACACCACCCCTGCACCACCCCCTACACTGCCCGAACACCACTGCACTGCCCTAAACCCTGAAACACCACCCCCTTCATCGCCCCTACACTGCCCGAACACCACTGCACTGCCCTAAACCCTGAAACACCACCCCCAGCACGACCCCTTTACTGCTCGAACTCCACTGCACTGCCCCAAACACTGAAACACCACCCCCAGCACGACCCCCTACACTGCCCAAACACCACTGCCCTAAACCCTGAAACACCACCCCTGCACGACCCCCTACACTGCCCGAACACCACTGCACTGCCCTAAACCCTGAAACACCACCCCCTACACTGCCCGAACACCACTGCACTGCCCTAGACCCTGAAACACCACCCCCAATATGACCCCCTACACTGCCCGAACACCACTGCACTGCCCTAAACCCTAAAACACCACCCCAGCATTACCCCCTATACTGCCCAAACACCACTGCACTGCCCTAAACCCTAGAACACTACCCCCAGCATGACCCCCTACACTACCCGAACACCACTGCACTACCCTAAACCCTAAAATACTACCCCCAGCACAACCCCCTACACTACCCGAACACGACTGCACTGCCCTAAACCCTCAAACACTCCCCCAGCACGACCCCCTACACTACCCGAACACCACTGCACTGCCCTAAACCCTAAAACACTCCCCCAGCACGACCCCCTACACTACCCGAACACCACTGCACTGCCCTAAACCCTAAAACACTCCCCCAGCACGACCCCCTACACTACCCAAACACCACTGCACTGCCCTAAACCCTAAAACACTACCCCCGCATGACCCCCTACACTACCCAAACACCAATGCACTACCCTAATCCCTAAAACACTACCCCCGCATGACCCCCTACACTACGCTAAACCCTAAAACACTACCCCCGCACGACTCCCTACACTACCCAAAGACCACTGCACTACCCTAAACCCTAAAACACGACCTCCTACACTACACAAACACCACTGCACTACCCTAAACCCTAAAACACTACCCCTACACTACACAAACACCACTGTACTACCCTAAACCCTAAAAAACTACCCCCAGCACGAACCACTACACTACCCAAACACCACTGCACTACCCTAAACCCTAAAAACTACCCCCAGCAGTACCCCTACACTACCCAAACACCACTGCACTACCCTAAACCCTAAAACACTACCCCCAGCAGTACCCCCTACATTACCCAAACACCACTGCACTACCCTAAATCACTACCCCCAGCACGACCCCCTACACTACCCAAACACCACTGCACTACCCTAAAACTCTACCCCCAGCACGACCCCCTACACTACCCAAACACCACTGCACTACCCCAAACCCTAAAACACTCCCCCAGCACGACTCCCTACACTACCCATACACCACTGCACTACCCTAAACCCTAAATCTACCCCCAGCATGACCCCCTACACTACACAAACACCACTGCACTACCCTAAACCCTAAAACACTACCCCGAGCACGACCCTCTTCACTACCTAAACACAACTGCACAATTTGTTACAGGCGTTGCAACGCAGGCCTGTGGTGCTTACTGGAAGTACCTAGTGGGCTAGTTGGGCCCCAGGGACCCTCAGGATTCAAGGTGACCTAATCCCCCAACTTAAAACGCACCACAGGGCGCGTTTGCACAGTGGTGAAGGGAGGGGGCGGGCCTCAGGTGACATGTGCGCAAACACGCCCTGTGGTGCGTTTTAAGTTGGGGAATTAATTCCTTTGAATCCTGAGGGACCCTGGGGGCCAACTAGCCCACCAGGTACCTTCAGTAAGCACAACAGAGTTGCGTTGCAGAGAGGTGAAAAAGGTGCGTGGCCTCGGAACGCCTCTCTGCAACTCAGCTCTGTGGTCCTAACTGTAGGTACCTGGGGGCTAGTTGGGCCCCAGGGACCCTCAGAATTCAAGGGGACTTAATCCCGCAACTTAAAACGCGCCACGGGGTGCGTTTGCACACATGTCACCTCAGGCCCCCCTCCCTTCACCACTGTGCAAACGCGCCCTGTAGCGCGTTTTAAGAGGTAGTTTTAATCCCCCTGCCCTATTATGTACTAGGGACTTGCAGAGGAGGTCATGGAAATCACAGGGGTACCCCAACGCATAGTGTTCCCTAGTGTATGTAGGTGTTTTCACTGTATTCTAAGTGTTTTTTAGCATAGCACTGGCTCTGGTTAGTCAGAGTCAGTTACCACCAGTACCCGTCTGAAAAAGTTGTGGGCACAGGATGATTTTGCAACAAGGCCTCTTTCTGCTCCTCTGTTGTTTCTTTCTGCACATCTTTTGCTTCTTTCTGTGCGTTTTTTCTTCTTTCTTCACATGTCCTACCTCTGTAGGCATAGTTAGAAACTAGCATTTAAAAAAACCTTTGAAATTCACTGAAAAAACCATAGGTTTCAGACACGTTATAGTTAGAAATTAGCATTTAAAAAACCTTTGAAATTCACTGAAAAAACCATAGGTTTCAGACACGTTATAGTTAGAAATTAGCATTTAAAAAACCTTTGAAATTCACTGAAAAAACCATAGGTTTTAGGGACAATTATAGTTAGTTGGACATTTCACTCGTACAAAACCATAGAAATTCCCCCGTTATAGTTAGTTCAGCTAACTATAACTCGCGCCCCGCAATGCACTGCTGATGACGTCACATATTACATCACTCATGACATGGTCAGTGACATCACTGATGACATCACTGATGACATCTCAAATGACATCACTGATGACATCATCCATGTGATAATTTCATGCATCTTCTCACACCCTAATATAACTTTTGGTACACCCACTCTAAATTACAGACTGCCATTCTCAAAACCATAGACACTCCAACACCAAAAACTACATACCCACTCACTGATTCTTAGGTCTACACACACATCCACTCACTCACCCGTACAGTCACTCATACTTAGTGACTCAGTATAGGACTATCATATGCACTCATACACCTATATAAACACTCACACACCGCCACTCATCCATAGAGGTACTCACACACCTAGTCAGTCATGCAAAAAACTTAATCACACACCCATTTACTCACCTATACAGTTATACACACACCAGCTCACTTACTCATACAAATACTAGCACATTCTTACGCTCTTATACAATCACTGATACAAGTACACACTCATCCGTACAGCCACTCTCACAATCACACACTCTCACTTATAGCCATTTATATACTCCAACACACATATATACTGCCTTGCACATATGTAGTTACTCACACATGTACCACTGAGATATACATTCAATCATTAACACACCCATACACACACTCACCCACCCATACAGTCCATCACAGATGCACTCTTGAAACCATGCACCCAGTGAATCACCAACTCACACATCTATGCACAGAGTCACACACACCCCACCCACACAAACACTCAGGCACCCATACAGATACTCAGACAATCAATCAGTAACCCATGTAGACACTCATGTAGCTATTCAGAAAGCCATGCAGCTGCTTACAAACCAACAGACAGACGGATGCAGACATTCACACAGTTTAGTCACTAACCCATGCATTCAGTAAGATACATTTAATCACTAACTTGTAGAGTCAGTCACTCACATACTAAATCATCCATTCAGACACTTATACACCCACTCATTCTTCAATACGCCTTTCCCTAAATATATTAAACATATTTAAACTTTACAGAAACACACAGTCACTGGATGATGTCATCAGTGATGTCATCAGTGATGTCATTTGAGATGTCATCAGTGATGTCATCAGTGATGTCACTGACCATGTCATGAGTGATGTAATATGTGACGTCATCAGCAGTGCATTGTGAAGGCGCGAGTTATAGTTAGCTGAACTAACTATAACGGGGGAATTTCTATGGTTTTGTACGAGTGAAATGTCCAACTAACTATAACTGTCCCTAAAACCTATGGTTTTTTCAGTGAATATATAGATAGATAGATAGATAGATAGATACAGATAGCTTAATTTGAGAAAAAATAGGAGCAAGGACCCTAGATGTTCCTCAGGAGATAACTGCAACTTGAGCACCTACAAATCATCGCACTCATATAAACAGGTGAAAAAAGGGTATAAGCATGGTCTGGTCACACCAGTATTATTATCATTTTCAAAGGTATAAGGATTGCTAACCACTGTTTCCCTGTGCACCTTAAAAATAGACTGACAGCACCACCATGTGGTGGGCTGTCATAAATAAATGCAGGCGTTAAGTAATAACTGCTGGTGCCAAACATTGGCAAACACCGGCTCAAATTAAGCACTGTACATATCATCAAGGAACATTTAGTTGCAATTAAGTATAGAGAATCTGTACATACTGGTTGATATTTTTGACCTTGATATTTTGGCTATGATATATGGGATAACGTACCCCATGCCATACATTATAGGGGTATTGCAAGGCACTGAGTTTTTCCATGACCATACAGAGGAATGGGCTGAACGCCAAGTTCCTTTAAAATATTGTTGTCAGAATATTGTCCAACATAAATACTGTATCCTAAATATCATCTACAAAAATAGCACCCCAGTGCAGTTAATAATAACAAATATATAACCAATGGGATACTATTTTTGCAAATGATATAAGCAGGACAATATTTCTGTATACAATTTTCTGACATACAGCCTTCTTGACCCATCACAAACCTCTGTCTAGCAGGGAATAGAAACTTCAGCAATGTGTCCAAAAAACTACTCTCTTGAAAACAATGAGCAGTAAGGAAACACTGAATGCTTCTGAAAGCTAAGCTAGCCAATCTAACAAATCTGCATGAGGTGCCCTCAGATCTACAACTTCTCCAATTGAATACACTCATAATAGGTAGTGCACACTGAGACACTTCACTATCATGCTAAAGATAATACTCTATTTGTAGCCTTTTTAGTCTGAGAATATAACAGATCTATATTCAAGTGGAGTATAAATACTATCTTAATTTGTGTCACTTAATAACCGAGGCTGTGTTTATAGGTTCAATTCACAAAGATGGGTTGGAAAAGTCAGAACTCTAGGGCCTGGTGTACATTTCACATCCACACACCAGGGATGTGAAATTTGCACACCAATTAGTTTGTGAATGGAACTCCACTCTGTAGTAATGGGTCACATTATAAATTGTACGTTCAAAGGGAGTCACAATAATGACGTGCCAAATTAATATTAATGCTCTCTTTGAAACTAAATCTGTATGCTTTTCCCAAGCGAGGGAATATTGGCAAATATTCGTGTATGTTCCCTGACATATACTCTGTGGGTGTTGATTTTATTTTGCAACTTTCCTAATGCCCTCTTGGAACGTCTGTATCCCTCCCCTACACCTTCATTTATGTGACAGGAACATCTGCCTTTGTGTCGGATCCTTGCTTCATCTGCGCATTTAAATGCTTCATAAAGGGCTATATATTCCAGTGCAGGCAATCTGGAATTCATCTGCCCAGCTAACATTTGGCCACTGAGGCACACCAAAAAATATGTGAATTTGGTATCAGTGTTTAACATTCACAATCCTTCTAAAGAGATGCGGAGAAAAATGTGGGAATCACTTTGATTTTTTACTGTGCTTGCTCAGAACAACACTATTAGCAGGTCCTGATCCATATTCTTAAACACAGTATGAAAAACTATAGGCCATTTCTTGTTGGCTGGATATTCAGGTAAAGGGAATACATTTCATTTCATAAACCCCTGTGAATGGTCCTGGGAGAAATCTTTTTTATGGGCACAAAATTGTGCAGATTGTGGGAGACTGTTTTGAGCACAAAGTGATTTTCTTCTCAAGATACAATCATGCTAGTATTTAATGTTACTTTTTAATGTTAAGATATGCTCTCACTTGCAGTTTTCACCCAAGATACTAGCTAGTGAATTTCGCAAAATTTTGTGGAAAGTTTTTTTTTTAATTATGATTTTGCTCACCCCTGATAAACGCAACTAGTGACTTCTAAAAAATATATCCGTCCCAACCGAGACAATAGGGCAGGGGTGTCCAACATCGGATAGTAAGGTTCTGTTCATACCAGATTTAAAGGCTATTCATATAAACTAGATTTGCATACTATGAATCTAAATACAAATAATTTACTTCAGCAGTGGTACTACTGATACTTTGAATAATATGAGGCCCTCCTTTACATCCCTGCAGAATGAAATGCATCTATTCAACTGACCTTGGGCATAATATTTTGTGACTATGATCCAAATGTAAGAAAAACTGGTTGCAAAATACTGGCCACAAATTGTGACTAATACTTTTGCAACCAGTGTCGAATTTTGTAAACTGACCTCTGTGCAATAATAGGTTGGTTCCCAAAAATCCAAATCGTAGTGGGTAGCAATCCCATCTAGCTCATTAAAATTCATGATGTAGGTCACAAATTGCGACTCACTATGATTATCGGCCATAAAATGGATTGTGGCCTGCTGGGGTCAGCAGGCCACCATGTCTTTGATTGCTTTTTAAATTATTTTTTGAATGCATCCATTTTTCTTTTTAACACTTTGAGAGTGGAAAGTAATGCCCTGAACAACTGCCTACACCCTAACAAACTTTTATTTTACATTCACAATTTGGAAGGGGTCTCAAATAAACCCCTTCCCTTTCACAAACAGCTAACCACCCCATGTTGAGAGAACATAACATTTCAAGATTTTGTAACTGATTCAGTCGCAAAACCTTGATACATACCATAACAAAGTAGTATTTGTAAGGGATGCTCTAAACATGTCCCTTCCAAATAGTGATTCATTATGTCCTCCTAAACCCATTTTGTGATTCAGTAACCTGATACTGAATCGCAAAATGGGTTAGTACGTTCTAAAAAGCCTTTTAGCTGCTACAAACCCTGTGATTTAGCGAATCTCAGAGTTTGCAACCACTAAAAGGCATTGTACATATGGCACTATCTTCCTTTACATTGGCTACTTTTTCATGTTGCCGCCAGTTCAAACTTTCCATGCACAACCAGGGAACAAGACAAGCTGGATGCTGGTGAATAGATTTCCCCCACTAATTTTAGCGAGAGGATGGCATTCCCCTTAGCCGAGACTGAGGAGGGCTCAGAGCTGTCCCTTTCATTGTGAACTAAAGACTTGAGGTGTCACCTTTCTTGCAATAGTGTCATTACACACACTTGCAATGTACCAAACAACGTCTTTATTCTTGAAAACAGTGTGGGGGGTTATGAAGTGGGAATTGCCCACCATTTGGTGGAGTAGCTAGCTGTTTTGCCGCCCTGGGCGGTCCTGCAGTTTGTCCCCCAGTGACGGCCGGTGCGTGCAGGTAAGAGCGGAGGGGAGGGGGGCTAGTGAAGTGAAAGGGTAAAGTGCCGTCACCCTCAAAAACAGTGCTACCCAGGGTGGACCGCAGCTCCCCCCCCCCCCCAAGTTATGCCACTGCCACCATTGACCCTTTCATTCAGGGGCGGCCCACTGCTTCAAAGCAGTGCAAAGTAAAAATAAAATGATAATAACTGCCATCCATTATTATCACTTTATTTTTACTATTGCAGTTGCACTGCAGAGCAGCCCCGTTGATAGGGCAGGCGAGGCTGGCCCACCCTGATGTCGAGGCCGTAGGAGGAGTGGTGGCTGAACCTAAAGTACGCATGAAGGTTTGGCCGGCCGTCTCGGGCCAGCCAAACTGGCATGCGTACTGTGCATATTCTCCACAGGCTGTACTATACAGCCTTAGTGGTGAACATGCCCAGCCTCCAAGCCCCTGTCTGAGCGCCGAACCATGGCGCTCAGACCAATCTCAACACTGCTTAAGGCAGCGTTGTGATTGGTCAGGGGATTCAGGATGCTTCCTGCTGGAGAAGACGCGGCGGCTATGACAGCAACCTCAAAGCAAGCTCACCTTTTTGGGGGTTTTTTACTACCCCCACCTTCCTTCACCCCCCGCCACCATTCCCTACCAGCCGCTACTGCTTTCATTCCATAACGAAGCAGGAATGTGGTCCTTTTATGCTCACTAAACACACAAGCAGGAACAGAGGCATGAACACGAAACAAATACACTAAGCACTTTATATTATCTCAGTGAAAAGTGTAATTAGGTCTCGCCTAGCGCAGCGCGCATGCGCTGCTCTAGGAAGAGGGCCTCTTGGAATCACATCAGACTTCCAAGAGACTTCCATGGCCTAGGGGTCTCGGGAGCGAGCAGCAGCACGCGCAGGGAGGCTTCTGCATTCCTGTGCCCGCCCCCACCATTTGTCTTGAGCGCATCGCGGCCGCGCTTCATTTGACTTACAACACACGTTGAACTTCATGTTTATGAATGAAAGCACACCCTGTCAAACGGTATTTCTGTCTTGGCAGAGAGCACCTTTGGGGGCTACGCTTACGCGAAGGACCTGCACTGTTCACTCCATTGGAGCGTAACATTGACTTCCAGCCACCCCGTGCCGTCCTGTATTATGTTTGTCTGTCTAGTGCCTCAGGATCCAAATGTGTGACGCGGTCTCACCATATGAAGGGTGCTGCTGATGGGTACCTCTAGTCTGAAGCGATAGATAGGATTTTAACAAATCACCCATGTTGCATTAAACTACCTGCTGCCACCTGCTTTTCGGCGCCGCCTGACTGAATCGGCTGCCTCAGTGCGCGCATATCCGAGAGGTGCCACTGCAGCTGCTGCTTAGCGCGACGTATGTGTTTGCACAACTACATAACTGTAAAATGTAAGATGCCTATGGGGTTGGTGCTCTACTTTATCAAGTCTGCTGTTCACATTACAAAGTGTATGGGTGCATATCAACTGCCCGTCTTTGCGTCTTTAGGGAAAAAAGGGTAAAGAGTGTTCGTACCTCAGCCCCTGTCAGCCACCCCCTCCTCGCCGGTACTGTCACCCTTCCCCTCCACGCCTGTCCTGTCAGCCTCCCCCTTCACGCCTGTTCCCAAGCCTGCTCCTGAATGTGGGCACAGTGCATGCGCTCGCGCCCGGCCCGGGACCAGGGGGCTGCGGTTCTGCACACCGTGCAGCGGCCACCTACCTGCCTCTGCGAAGGTGATGATCTCCGAGGTCTGCTCCAGCAGCTCGCTCCTCTCCGCCCTGCGCCCGACGTCGTCCTCTATCTCCACATAGCCGTCCTGGCCCACCTTGCCCACGTGCAGCTTTTTGATGGCGTTGAGCAGGGCCGCCTTGGGCACGGGCTGGGTGATGTTGGGCCGGCTCCGCATGTGCAGCATGCTCAGGATGTGCTTCTTGACAGCCTCCACCATGTCCCCCTGCGAGGAGGGAGCCGCCTTCTCCAGCCTGCCCAGGGCGCAGGACGGGCAGTCGGTGACTGAGCCCTGCCCCTCAGTCCCCGGGGTGGGGGAAGCCCTCGTCGCAATCCAGCAGAGCCCCAGCAGCAATCCTCTCAGCAGAAGCACGTGCAGCATCCTGGCAGCAGCCTGTGGTGAGCCTCTGGCTTAAAAGTGCCTCGATTTTTGGTGTACCTCCTCGCCCCACAAACAAGCACAGGTTTCTGTTTTTCCTTCCACTCCGGCTAAAGGCGGGTTATGATGAAAAGTTTGCAGTGAAGTTTCTGCAAAGCAGGCTCTCTCCCTCTCAGAAAGAGTGCTCTTCGGATACGTTGCTGTCAGAGGAGTGAGATCTGACTCTGTCTCGGGGACTTCAGAGAGAGGGAGAGAGCGAGGGGACGACTTGGCCTGAAGTGAGTGAGTGAATGGGAGAGGGAAGGAGTTTTGTCTATGAGTAAACCTATGATTAGGGAGGGGGAGGTCCAGCCCATATTCTGACAGGCTGCTTTCCGTATGCACACTTTTCCTAAAACACACCTCTCATATCATATCATTATTTTTTACTGTCCTCACACACAGACTCATGCTCTCTCACCCCACCCCTCCCCGCGTCCCTCCTTTCCCTGCTAACCCCTCGCTCCTTCCCTCCTAATCATTTCCTGAGCACCTTGTTTCTAGTTCATACTGACTGCCGCCTTGTCTGTCTGCTCGCCCTGTGCGTGTGCTCACTAATTCCACTTCAGCAACTGAGTAAAACAATTATTCACGTTAGATCTCTGTACAAGGAACGCTTCTGCACTTGGAGTCGCATGCTGCTATCAGTTTATTTTTATTCTCAGTTAAATTATGATGAAACCTCTCCACTTTTACTTATACACGTTGTCTCTGTTTTTTTTCTTTCTCTTTTGCGTCACTCTACATGTCTTTCTCCCCATTCCCTCTCTCTTTGGTTTCTCATTCCTCCACCTTCTCTCTCACCCTTTTTACGCCTTTCCCTTCTTTTTGCTGACACATTCTCCCTTACTCTTTCTCCATCTCTCTCTGTTTCACTCCATCTCACTGACTCTTTCTTTACCCCCTCTTCTCTCTCTACCCCGTCCTATTCACTCCAATTAGTTTCTGTGCCCTTCCCTCTTAGTCTTCCACTCTCCTTTAGTCTCTCCCTGTTTAACCTTTTCTCTTCCTCTTCTTTTATTACTCTCTCTATTTTCTCTAGACCTTTCACTTACTCCTTTTCTCGACACTCCCTCTCTCTAGTTCCATTGGCCTCTCCACGATGCTCTCCCCTTCTCCCTTTCCCTCTGCCAACTGTCTGCACATCTCTATAAGCGTTCCTCTCTCTCACTCAGCCCACACCTCCCTCTGTATTTTACACTCTCCTTTTCCTTCTTTTGGTCTCTTTCTTTACACCCTAACTCCACCTGAGAAAACTCCTTCTTTCATTCTTTCGCCTCCACTATCTCTCTCCCGTCTCTATATTATTCATTATCTTGCACTCTCTCATCTCTCAGTCCTTCTCCATGTATTTCTTCCTCCCTAAGTCCCCACTTCCTCTTCTACTCCCTCCTCCCCCACTCTTTACCTGTTTCTGCTTCCCTTCTCTTTCTTTCACTCTCTTTTTCTTCCACCCATCTCCAGGTTTCCTATTTCTATATCCCTCCCCACTGATCTCTCCTTCTCCTACTACTTCCATATCTCCTTATTCTTCTCTAGCTGACACCTCTCTCCAAGCTCTACATTCCTATAACGTACTTTTCTCTCTTACTTCCCTCGTTTGATCTCTCCCCTTCTACCTCTCCCACCTCACCATCCCTTCCTCTCTATCCAACTCACCATTTTTATCTCTGTCTTCTCCACTATCGGTTTGGTTCACTTTCTTGCATTCTCTTGGTCTCTTTCTCTCTCACAGCATTATCTCTTCAATATTTCCCCACCTCTGTATACTTCTCTCAACAACAGAGAATGTTTTAAACAAGCATTGGCATAGCCAATAGGTCTGGCCTTTGGGACCTTATAAGTATTTAGTTATGCAGCACAATATCCTTGGTGCAACAACATCAACTGTTGCATGGCTAAACACTTATACGGTCCCAAAGGCGAGACCTATTGTTTTTAAATGTTACCACCAGGCATACTTTGATGCTATTCTAAGTCTGAGCTTAGTAAGCCCTATACATGTGGAAAACATACAGGCAATTTACAAAAAGAAAAGCTGAAATAAAATTTAACTTTTTATTAAACAGGTATATCAGGATATCTGTTTGTTTAAAGCGCGCATACAGCCACAAGGTCACTTCAGAGCTCACTTATAACATTGCATGATCACAATCCCTATTGCGCAATGTTCCTTTCTTAATGTTATCATAAATAATCGCCTTTGATCTCATATGCTAGCCTTGACATCAATATGATAGGTTGAAGCTATACATGTTTAAGCATTCTTTGCATTTCTTAATTTTTGCATGCCAGGTACTATGTTTCTTCATTACTTCACAATATACAAATGATTACATAGTTTATATATTCATGCATTATTCTTTACACATGTTTGTAAACTGCCAAAAACATTCACACTTTTGCATTTATGGACAAACAAGCACGTGTGATTTAGGTATGCATGCATACCATGTAAACATACATTTACACTTGTACATTCTGTATAGCAAATATTGTGTCTCAACGCTGAATGTAAAATAGGCCATTCCCCTTTAAAGTGAGGGGTATGATAGGGCTGCAACATAACTTCCTATAACTCCACTCCATATTTTATCATGGTGCATTGACCTTGAACATTATCTATGCTAATTAGTCATCCGCTGTTTGTTTTATGTACATTTGCATAAAATAAATGTAGATGGCACACTTTCGTATTGCTTCTAATAATTGCGTACATCAACATCACTTTTGCAGATAATTGACTGAAGTGCAGGGAAAGAAGTGTGAAATGTGCCCAAGATCACATAATTAAATTGTATCAAGTGGGTAATTAGCATTGTAACTTCGTTTTGAGGCCAATAACGTAGGTACATCTTGTTCTATAAAATCTGAGGAATGCTGCCCAATATCAATAGGGAGGGAAGTGCCTAGAGGAGGGAGTTCAGTTGTGCACCAGTCGAGAAACAATTTAGTGTGCAGGGTCCCTTCAAAATCTCTGATACCTCTTGTTTTAGAAGACGGTCCATATGTGGTAATGGAAACTGCTCTTGCACCAAATGAAAATGAGCCCGAATCAGGACCGCAACTTCTATGAAAATATTGCACAGACACCAGGTAACACCTGGTGACATTTATGTGAAGAAAAACTGCAATAAATCGAGTTTTGCAGCCCGCAAAAAGGTAAAAAAAACAAGCACTGATTACTATTTTTTTCCCATTTCCGACTTGGGTATCTGTTATGTTGCAATCATACAATTGGGAAAAAATAACCTCGCTCTATGTGTAATGTCGCATGCGACATTGCTGCTTTGTGTTACTTGGAAACTCTTAATGAGGCCCCAAATTCTTTAGAGGTGGCCTACGGAAACAATCTTCAGGGCACACCCACAAAATTAATCTCAGTTCATGTGTGTTGCGTTATGTAGTCAAATAATTTAGGCAGAGGGTTTCTTCATAAGTGGCATAAATCATTAATTCCGACTAAGCTGTTTAAAAAAAAAACGAAAAGCCTTCCCCTTTAAGCAACACTTAATTCTTTAAATTCTTCTATATCTTTAAACTATAATGGTTTTGTACTGACCCACTCCCCCGCTGTTCCCTTACTAACCCTTCCCTCCATTGTAGCTGCACTGCTCAAGCACCTGGACTTGTATTACATATAGGGTGCACTGTCCCTTTTTGTACAGTGGCACAGTTTTAATTGGTTTCCCTTAGCGCAGACTGAGACAGTGTGTCCTATTGCAGTGAATGCTCTCCAGCTGCAGGTCTGCCTTTCATTTTGCAAGCTCCAACCCAGCCTGTGTTTGAAAGGGGGCAGACATGCCCCTAAAGGGGGGTACAGTCCAGACGACCCTTTAACCTCTTTAAAGAAACGTCCTCGAGAGTGCACACTAAGGGCCCTATTACGAGTCTGGCAGCCAGACTCGTGGTGGCGCAGCAGTGGTGGATCCAGCCACTGCCGCACCAGCAGTCTGACCGCCCGATTATGACCTGGCCAGTCGGACCGCCCTAGGACCGCCGGCTCTGCCAGAGAACCGCCGTTCCCTGGCATTGGAGTGGTGGTCAGAGGCCGCAACATGCTTGGTGGGACCGCCACGGTCCCGCTAAGCATATTACAAGTTTCCTCTCTGCCAGGGTTTTCATGGCGGTTCCACCGCCATGAAAACCCTCATGGAGCGGAAACAAAGCGAGCCCTACAGGGCCGCCCTGGGCCTCAAACATATGTGGATGCACACAGGAGGGCATTACATGTGCCCCCCTGTGTGCATGCACATAGGTTCCTATACGGCATGGACTTTCGAGTCCATGCCAGGCAGGAACCCTGGAGTCTGTCCCATTGCGGTGCCTCTGTTGATGGCACAGCCGCCTTTAAAAGAGGCACCGCCATGGGACCGTCACGCCGCCTGCCTGCCTGCCTGCGTGCCTGCCTGTCTACTTGTTAGTCATAATCTGGCGGGCCGACCTTCGGAGGAGCAGTGGCGTGGTGTTTTGCACCGCCGCGCCGCCGCTCCGCTGAAAGGTCGTATCAAGCCCTTAAGTGTGCACCACCTCTATGTATACATAATCAGTGCACCTTCAGACAGCCTCTTTTATTCTGTGCATGTATTTGTAATTTCGCGCGGGTGCAGTAGCACATTTTTTCCTCATTTACATGGGATCACATCCCAATGCAAATCAGAGACCACCACCTCGTGATCGCGCAGGTGCCAAATGAGCATTGGTGCAATCCATATTATAGAAGGCAATGCGCAAGCATCTTCAGCCCCTTCTGTACTACCAAAGCACCCCAGGGGAACAAGAAGTAGACATAAACGCCTGTTACACCCTAGGGGCGCTTACTGGAATATGCTTTACTGTTAAGATGATCTTTTATTGTTTCTTTACATGTTATATGTACACCTGGACTCACAGGGTAAATTGCTATTTGTAAAACACTCTAACACTCTGTGGCTGGAGAGGCCCTATACTAGAACCTTTAATACAATAAATAAATAAGCATTGCAGTGTTGGGGGCCTCCAAGGAAGGCAATCAAGGGGCAGAGGGACAACATTGACAGGAATCGTCTTTCTGCTCCGACATTCTATCCTGTTCTTTCTGTTACTCTGTTTAATTTCAAACATCCACCTCTGAAATGTTCTAATAGCATCATTGCCATTCCCACTCGGTCTAAACCGATTATTAAAGGCCCTCTCCCTCGCCTCAGTGACCTATAACTCAGGTGTAGGGACTTTAATGACCAATTAGCCATCAGCAGTAGAAAACTGAACTCTACAGTATTTTGCAGGCGCTTGGCCCACCTCAAGCAAGCCTGCTTAACAATTTTGATAGGGAGCTGGCAGCGTGCTTTAATTTTATCACAATATCCTTAAGAACAAAACATACAATTTACCTTTTTCTAATCTGTGGTAAGTGAATGAAGCAGAGGAAATGCAGCTCCTCCCACCCGCTTCCTCCCACTGCCTGAAATCCTCTGGGGGGAAGCGCGGTGCCCGTCTCTCCGCTGGCATTACACCCAAACATTCATAAACACACCAAGCGCATGGGCCTGTTTTTAAGGCTGTGTGGGAAATGTCCTTCTGTGCCAAGCCTGCCAGTGTACATGAAACAGCAATCAATGTTGTTGATGAATTTCTCGACCCTTGAGCCAACTTCCTAAACACAGAGCGCGCGGCATGAATAGTGCATGCCGGGGGATGCTAGATAACCGCCTTTTTGTTCGGGGCAGGGGGGGATTTCCTGAGGCGATACCGAGGCTGCATTTGGGGGGCAGAGATTGAAAACAGGTACTGCTGGCAGCCATTTCCTTTTTCAGGTTGATGCGTGCAGCGAGTCCAGCCTGTGGAGCTCAGCCAACAGGGCGCCCTTTGGACAATTTTAACTAAAGAGACGTGCAGTCTACATTAATTTTCTTTCTCCCAAATAAGAGACGGACATCAATCATAATTCACGAACAGTAGCAGTTACTACCCCATGTTGCTCTTGCAACCCCTGTGCCTATATTGTAACATGCATAGTTTTATTTTTTTTAATGTAGTTTTGTATAGCGCGAACTCGACCTGAAGGTATCAGAGCGCTTTGCATGAGCACAAATTGCATTACAGACGGACACTTTCATTTTTTTTTTAGGCACAGGCGATTCAGTGCTTTGCCCAGAATTACAGGATGTTGATCTGGGCAGACTCAAACCTGGTCCCTCAGCTTCAAGGTCGGCCGCTCTAGCTGCTAAGCCACATCCTCTCCCCAGTCGTTTCTTAAGTGAGATTATATGCCGCAGAACATTTTTACAAAACTTAGAATAACAAAAGACTGAGGTAAAGCCTACACAGATTCAAGTATAAGCATTGTGAGTTACCAGCCGCATGTTGCTGGGGATGCATACCTCAGAGGGTTGTTTTGTCAGGTTTGCACCTTGAGGTCTGCAAGTTTTACAAGCAATTTTTGCAGCAGACCCATTAACCCTCTGAGTCATTTTATGATCATTCAAATTCATGACCAGAGACTATGCATAAATATCGCTAGCCAGTGCTTACCCACCTGGGTGTGTTGTAGGTGCCCCCAGTGGCGGCTGCTGTCAATCGAACCTGGTAGGGCGGCGAGGGGGTGGTGGAGAAGGGCCGGGAAATAAAAAAAATAATTAAAAATCACTTACCTGCCTCTCTGCTCCAGCTGTGGCCTCATTGCTCCTGCTACTCTCCTCCTCCAGAAGCGGATGGGCCTGAAAGCACAGGCTCCCCCCCCCCTATCCAGTCACTGCTCTCATAGTATGAGGATTGGTCTGATCGGCCTCGTTTGTCTCTCAGACAGTGCATTGGAGCCTGTGGCATTTCTCCAACCCGGCTGTGCAACAAAGCTGGGTCGGAGAAACATAAGTGCGCGTGTCTGATTGGCCAGCCTAGGACAGCCGGCCAAACAGACATGCGCACTTATAAGTGCTTACCACTCCGGCCTGTCATGGTACAGCCCTTCCCACTCCCACGTCAGCAGAGCAGAGATAAATAAAAAAATAATAACAATGTTTTATTATCATTTTATTTAACATGTGCTGGCAGTGGGGCAATGTTCCTCTGCCATTATGGAGGAGCCGAACCTGGGTGCCCCTTCCAAATACCAAATTGGTGTGAGCTGTATCAATGCTTTGCAGCAGAAATCCAGTTTAGAAATGGCTTGCATTGGCCAATGGGAGGAACACAACATGCCTGTTCCTGTCAGGAATATTTGTGGGGTACTATATGTGTGTCTTTATCTAAATGGCTGACGCAGTAACTTATTAACACACAAAGCCTCTCCTAATTATTGACCTAATTGCTATAATGCCTGCTATATGAGTGTAGGCATCTCACAAAAGGTGAAAGACTGGTCTCACACACCACCTGGTGTCATGCTTCATCATTGACCAGTCCTCGCCCTCTAAAAACTTGGTTTGATAGAGGGCGGGCATGCACCTGAAGACAGGGATGCACTTCTAAAACTAAGTGGGGCCCTTAACAAGAAAGTGAAGTTAAAAGCCATTACGGATGTCAAACCTCTTTTAATGTAACTGACATCTGTATGGGGTTTAAAAGAAATGATCGGTGTATTGGGGATATCGTGGTCCCCCACCGTATAACTAATGGTCAACATGTTTCTGCCTAGTGGCCCAAAGGGTCCGCGGCATTCATCAGGACCTATCATACACCAACGGGCTCCTACCTTACCATTCAGTGTAGGTGAGGTATCCACTATGTGGGGTGATCAAGGTCACCCACCACAAATTTGCGGCTGTGTTATTCCAGCCCTATTCCCTGGGACCTACTTGCCCCATAGGTAGAGTGAGAAAGGAGGACCCCTTAGGTCACGTGCCTGTTGTTGAAAGGATCTCCCGCTACTGCACCTATGTCTGCATGTCATGGTCACCAGCGAGGAGGTGAGACATGCAGACATAGGTGCAGTAGCGGGAGATCCTTTCAACAACAGGCACGTGACCTAAGGGGTCCTCCTTTCTCACTCTACCTATGGGGCAAGTAGGTCCCAGGGAATAGGGCTGGAATAACACAGCCGCAAATTTGTGGTGGGTGACCTTGATCACCCCACATAGTGGATACCTCACCTACACTGAATGGTAAGGTAGGAGCCCGTTGGTGTATGATAGGTCCTGATGAATGCCGCGGACCCTTTTGGGCCACTAGGCAGAAACATGTTGACCATTAGTTATACGGTGGGGGACCACGATATCCCCAATACACCGATCATTTCTTTTAAACCCCATACAGATGTCAGTTACATTAAAAAGAGGTTTGACATCCGTAATGGCTTTTTAACTTCACTTTCTTGTTAAGGGCCCCCACTTAGTTTTAGAAGTGCATCCCTGTCTTCAGGTGCATGCCCGCCCTCTATCAAACCAAGTTTTTAGAGGGCGAGGACTGGTCAATGATGAAGCATGACACCAGGTGGTGTGTGAGACCAGTCTTTCACCTTTTGTGAGATGCCTACACTCATATAGCAGGCATTATAGCAATTAGGTCAATAATTAGGAGAGGCTTTGTGTGTTAATCAGTTTGATGTGGAGGCTGCCTTCTCCTAATACCCCGTGCCTCTAGTTCCCTTTCCTGGATCACTTCCAGGTTGTTGTGGTTAAGTGACGCAGTAACTTACCAGAGAACCTCATTCCTCAGCGTCATGCCGTACTTGTGGTTCATATACAGTACACAATGTCGCCTGAAGAAAAACTTCAATCTTAGGTACTTGTTTTTTGGGATGAGGTAAGAATATCCCCCCCCGGAGTACCTTGCCTGGAGTAGCAAATAACAGTACAATGATGATGAATGATGAAATACACAAAATAAATTACAAATGGCGTACTTCGATGTATAACAACTTAATTTGTGATTGATTCAACAGCAATATAATAATGTAATTCAGGGTCAACAACAGACGCACTATCCCACTGTCAAACGTAGGTCACTAACAGATAGTAATGCTACCAACAGTGATACTGTGACAGTCTGGGAACCAACCAGCTTTTTTATCCTCCTTGATATAGGGTTTCCTTGAGGAGAGGCTTGTAAGTCCTTAAAGTTCACAGTTATTGTCGTAAATTCTACGCAGGGTTCAGTTTTCCGCTAGAGTACCCAAGCCGCTATGCTGGTAGAGGTAAATAACTCATACAGTCGGGAACGTCCCGCGATAAATCGCTCTCTCGCACTGTGAAGCCCTCAATCCCCTCTTGCTTGAATAGGCTCAGCTGGACCTGGGTGCTAATTACGTGGCATATGAACCCCAATGCCTCAAGCTATGAGCTTTGTGCCTAGTCTGAACCGCGAGAACCAAACTGTCCCCAGTGCGTGAATGAAGATGGCGGAGCATGCGCTGTTGAGACGCCCTACTTACAAAGCAATCTCTCGTCTCAGCGGCGCGTGCGCTGATGAGACGCCATACTTACAAAGCAATCTGTGCTAAAGAGAAGGGCACAAAACCACATTCTTGACATTATCTCCCCTCTCATCTTCAATGCATATTCAAGGCAGGCAACCAGCCTGCTTAACTTACATAAAGACATCAACCTTTCACGCACCCACCCACGCACCAGACTACTATTCTGAGCTAAAACCTCATCACAGACCTGAATGTCTAGAATACAGCAGGCCTTTTTATGCCTCACTGTTAAGCAGGCAGGCCTAATTATGCTGCTGCGGCTTGGGTAAAAATGGCAAAATGCAAATTATCAACTCACAGGCTTTAGAAAAGAAGAATTTGCTGCTCTCTTTTAATAAGCAAATTGGAAGAGGCACTGTAAAACGAGTGTGTGACTGACATTTTTATAAGAATAAATACACACCACCATGGGTTCTCATACCTTGCTGCTTTTTCTCGACTGTTCCTTAATGCATGCATTTCTTGTACAATATTAGGAAAGAACAATGCTCTCCTCTGAATTAAACCTGAGTCGAGACAGGACACAGGAGAGGGTTTTTTCATTGTTTTCTAGAGAAACCGTATTTCTTTGCACATATTAACAAAGTCAAGGAAAAAATGATAAACTGCGCCTGACCCGCAACTAAGCAGTGTCAGCCTTTCAGCGAGCATTGTGCGAGTGGCCCTGTTTATTGCAGGAGAGGGATAATTCACCACATGAAAAATAAAAATTTTCGAGACATAAAATACGAGCTATATCAGACTTGGTAATCTACACTTGTTGTACAAATGATTGTACAAGAATATTGTAGTATCCTGTATATGTATTTATCCTGTTGCTTTCTCCCTAGCTGCTCAGTCAGTGTGAATGTGCTGAGTGGAATGTTGGTGTGGTGATGATGAATGGAATGTTTGGGTGCCTGTGAGGTGAGGTGTGACCATTGGAGTATGGGCTGAGCAGCAGGCAGGCTGCTCCTGGTGGGGCTGCTCTACATGAACTTTCCAACCTGCAACTAAGACTAAATAAACCTTCTTAAATTACATCTCGGGTACTGGACATCTTCATTACAAACATTTTGTCTAAAAAAAATGTTTTCATGATCCATCAGCTGATACAAGTTGAGTCAGTGGTATAGAACCTTAGGTGGAAATTGAACAAGATAGGTTTTCCCTCAGCAATATCACTTAATTCTGGATCCAGCCTTTACTTGCTATACAAGGACACATCTCCATTGGTTTTATATGCTCCCGGCAACCAAATGGCTTCCATGTAAGGGTGCGAGTCGAAGGCCCTATAAAGAGAATGAAATGTTCCTCTGACCTTACTGCCCCTGGTGCTTGGCCCTCAAAAGCTCTAGCATAGCCGCTGTCCCGGAATTGCCACATGGTCCAACCAAGCCGGGTCAAGCCAGGAGTGAGGGGGCTGAAAAAGCCTCCCAATTTGGCCCAGGAGGTTGATTTTCTCTTTTTGCCACTGTGTTTAGATGCTGGGGGGGAACCAAGAGGAAGGAGAAGAGGGGTGATCTCCCCCCTGAACCCAGTAGCCAATGTTCTGCTGAAAGAGATAAGAGGAAAAGGGGAAACATAAAGAGCAGCCTCCATAAAGCTGCACCGAGGTAGGGCCCCACATTAAGGACCCTGTCACCATAAACCCCTGTGTAAGTGGGGCCTGGGCACGAGAAACGGTTTTTGTACAGTAAGAGAGATGAGGGGTTAAAGGTCACCAATCAGATTTAGGATCTTGGGTTTTCACATTGGATGGCCTTAGAGCTAAATTAGAGTGTAGAAGGCCATATGGGAGGAAAAGGAATGCTGGGATGCCTAGATGAGAAATAAAATGCAGAAAAAGGATGGACCCTGCCTCAGTTTAATACAACCCTACAAAAGCTTGCCATGGAATTATCTATGAAGCTCTGGAGGCTACATATCTAGAAATATAAAGACACATAACAGGCTATTCAGAGATAGGCTACCAAACTGGAGCATGGTGTTAAACCATTAGCCCTGTGAGGAGAGGAAAATAATTTATATTAGAAAAACCTTTGAGCAAAAGTGGAACAGTAATGAAAAGAAAAAGATGCAAAACATGTACAGGGGAACAATAAAAAAATCAAAGGCATTGCTGAAGAGAATACGTTAGAGGGCAAAATGGATGAACCTGCCTGCCATTCTCTGTAGGCACACCAACATTATTACCAGTTTATTAAATGTGATTGACAATTATTGAGAATCAAAACTAATTATAATTATGAACTACTCTTAGGATAATTAGTTGAAGTGCAGAACAAGGAGTGGTGATGTTGCACTGGATGCCCAAAACCTTGGTGAGATGCTGTACAGAGAGGGCCCAGCTGTGGGAGGGATGTGTTATGAGAGGTTCAAAGAAGATGATGCTTTGGGATATTGCTAGAAAAGCGTCAAATGTTATTGAGCCTCTTGTTACCATTTTTTATTGATAAAACGCATACTTAAAAACCATCCCCCATGTCCTGCTTCCTCTCTTATGCCCCCTGTCTCTCTTTAACTTGTTGTAATGGAGCTTGCTGTTGGGCGGAGTAGTAGTTCATCCATATCTGCATTAGGCCTGGAGAACTAGAAATCACGCCGGTGGGCATCATGTAATATCAGGAATTTTGTGTTACGTTTGTAACATAAAATTCTGGAAATTACTCCATTTTGAGTAGTTACGAGCCATTCACGGTAAACGTTGGCCACAAATGAGCGATTTGTGACAAAAAATTACAGTTAAAGCACGGAAACAACAGAAAGTGAGTGATTGTTTGTTGGGCTTTTTTTTGCTCTGTATTTTTAGCGCAAAATGCAAAAATTGATGCGAGGATGCATTTTGCGATAACATATAGCGCTAAATGATGGATTTATATTGTGTTTAATTACTCAAATTCTTCACACCCTAATCTGCATATGTTTCACCACAGAATCTTGTTATAAACAGAGTGAATAGTTCAACATTGATGGAACAGAAGTGCACAGTTCTTCGTCGGAGGATGTGGGTAGAAAGTTTCAAGTTTGTTGTGTGACGAGAAAATGATCTGGTTTGCACCATCTTGTGATCAGAATGGGCTTTGGGTAGGAATTTAAATATCAATGTTTCCAAGTAGAATCAGACACAGATATGGACAATGGGCTGAAGTGTGCTCCCCATAGTATGGCTGAGATGTGTTATGATTGGACAAACTTCCCGTTATTCAATATGCAAATGTCTTTTGCATAACAGAATGCTGTGCTTGAAGGTAGGGCCTTGGAGAAATAAGCATGTGATTGGTCTAAATGAAAGGGTTGTGTACCTTACCTGATTGTTGATTGGATGAGCTGCGTGAGGTAATTCTACGTTTTAATAAAATGGATGACTCTCAGCCATGACAGAGTATTGAGGCTGAGGTTGAAGGCAGGACGTATTCTCAGTGCCCCGACTGAGGAGGAGTCAGTCTCACCAGATAACTGAAATGTGTGGTATTCTGAGTTACAATTAATGCTTTCTTACACCTTTGAGAACTCGAGATGCAGGCTACAGAAGCGGGCGGTGCAGAGTACAGCTTTGTAAATTCAAACATGCTTTCCCGAATAGAGTATGTGAGCTTTATGCTGAGTGGGTGGGCAGAGGTGTTGGGCTTTAGCTGTTTGCCCAGAGTCTTAAGGTGTCAAGCTATTATTTCTGGTACCAAAACGTGACCATTTAGTTACCCAGCACTGAACTGGGCATTCAGTATTCTTTTTTCATCTCTTTCTTTCTTCCTTTCTTTCTTCCTTTCTTTCTTTCTTTCTTTCTTTCTTTCTTTCTTTCTTTCTTTCTTTCTTTCTTTCTTTCTTTCTTTCTTTCTTTCTTTCTTGCCTCAGCATACTCTGCCCGTCCTTCGCCCCCTTGACCTGCCTACTCTCCTGTCTCTTTTCAGCCTCCATGTCATTTGTCTATGTCCCCAGCTTCTTCACCTGCTCCTGCATACCCTCCTGTCCATTCTCCCCCGTGCTACTTCTCCATGCCCCTCGGTTTCATCCACTGCTCTTCGGTCTCTCCATATACCCCTCCATGTTTCCTGTGCCTCCTCTATCTCTGATCAATCTTCTCTCTCTACGGTCAGACTTTTGTCTCTCCTTAGCTTATTCGCTTTGCCTCAGTCTCCTTTTGAATCCTTCCCTGTCTTTCCCAGTAACTTTATCAGCCCAGGCAGTGTCTTATCGGCCCCTTCTAGCACTCTTTATCCACCTCGGTCCTTCCTCAGTGCCCTTCTTTGTCTGCTATTCAGCCCTATTTGTCTGGCCAGGAGCCCATCTATCTTTCCTCACCCACTATTGTTGCTAAGGAGAACATTTACCACATTGCACCACCTTACCACTCCAATCCATAGTCCCACAGCACACTGCGTCTTTAATTAATCCCCCCCCTTCTCATCCCCCTCTGTATCTCAACCCTCCTTAGTCTCTTACCCTCTCTGCTTCTCTATTTATGCTCAGACACCCTGTCTCCTAAGCATCCCCTGCCTCTTATAAGCCCATCCTGTTTCTTCCTATCATCTGCCTCCGTCTCGCATCAACCTCACGTGTGAAAAGTATCAATGTTTATGGTGCTACAAAGTCTTATTGCCTACTTCTAATCAAAAACCTATAAAGGCTTCTTTTAGAACTCTCCACTAAATAGTGGTTAATGCCCTTCAATGTTATAAGCTTTACCATGAGGCGTTACTGTCAAATTTTTGAGGATTTCTGGAAAAGAAGTAGACACTGTTGGTTCTGCTTTCTGTTGGACTTTTTACCAACATTCCACTGCCTACTTAACTGTTAAGAGCTGTACCATAAATCGACATAGAGTAACAGCCCATATACTGTTGCTATTTAGATAGGTCAAGTTTAAAACAATAGTCGCCTATGGCCAGCGCCACTGGAATTATGCAGCAATGGAGGACCAAATTATGCGGCATTGTTAACTAAATTATGCAGCAAGAAAATGCAATTTATGCAGAATAATGTGGCATATTTTGTGATAGTGGTTCATTATTTTGTCATTTTTAGGTTTCCCCTGGCTTGTGAAATCTCTTGTAAAGAAACATTTTTAAAAATGGACTGCAAGCCCGCCCATTACTTACCTATACTTACTATTGGTTGGCTCCGACGTCACTCTCTTTTCCTTACTTCTCATTGGGCAGCGCCTCCTGGTTCCTCTTTCTCTTCTGTTCTTCTGTCCTTCCTATTCAGTGCTTCTAGTCTTCGTTGGAGCTTCGACGAAGTACAGTTTCCTGCCTGCGCCCAGTATCCTTCCACAGGCCGCCTACTTGTAAATGTACTTTTTAAAATTTTTAAATCAGCACTTCATAGGAGTGCATGTGTTTTAAGGTCCTCTCTATCACTCCCGTCCCTCCCATCCTCCTGAACACGTTACATGCCCCCTCCCTCTTTGTCCTTGCATGTCCCCTCCCTCCCACTTCGTCCTTGCATGCCCCCTCCCTCCCACCCCTCTCCTGCTTCGTCCTTGCATTCATAACATTATCAATGTTTTACAGTCTTAAGTTGACATGCTTGGCTTTGTGCGTGTGGGTGTGCACAGTTGAAACTTTTTGTTTTTCCCCAAAGTTCAGTTGCTTCCGGTCAGTAGTGCCTCAGTTCTGTTCACACTTTATTAGCATTCCTGGAGGTGAATTTGCTCAGTGTGTTAATGCTTTAGTGGTTAATGTTGCTGTAGGAGAGCTCTGTTCGAACCTGTTTGCTTCCATTTCATATCCCTTTTAACAAACATTGGCAATGACAACTCTTTTCAGGCTGGCATTTTTCATGGCTGGTGTTTTCATGCTTCAGTACAACTCAGAGAACAGGTATCACGTAGCCATGTGCAGTGCAAGTTGGCTTGGTCAAGTACAATATCTCCTCCACTGCATTATGCAGCAATCTCAGCTGTGCAGCGACTGAGTTCCCAATCTGCACATCCAGGTCCCAGCTCTGTGCAGCAATCCGCCCCCTTACAGAAACACTTACAAATTTTTTTTAATTAGCACACCATAAGAGTGCATGTGTATTAAGACCCTCTCTGTCCCTCCTCCTCATCCCTCCCATCTGCCTCCTGGTCTCGTTACATGCCCTATCCATCCCACCCCCTCCCGCTTTGTCCTTGCATGCCCCCTCCCTCCCAAGCACTCTGTACATTGCAGATTTAGGGGAATGTGCAGAACTTCAGACAGGGCAGGACTGGGGAGCAAAACACAGGCCTGATTTTTAAAAAAAAGCATTGGCAAAGCCAATAGGTTTTGCCTATGTGAAATCTGTTGGGTTTGTCATTGTTTTGCACATGTTGCACAGCAGTTGTCTGCTGTTCGACATGGTTTAAAGTTTTAAAAAAAACACTATGACGTGGTCAATGCTGGCTGTGTCATAGCGCTTTTTTATGGCATCATAGTGCTTTTTTCTTTTAAACTTTAAGCCATGTTGCACAGCAGCTCAACTGCTGTGTAACGTAACAAAATTGACAAAACCAATAGATTTTGCATACACGAAACCTATTGGTTTTGCCAATGCTTGTTACACATGTTAACACTGTCTAGACACCATATTAGTGCTAGCTTAACACCCAAATACAGCAATATGCAACTGAAAGGTGAATAGTTGCAAAGTGCCTTCCGCTGCACAGCACCACGTATCACCGCATTTTTTTTACTAACTTTTGATCCGCTAGAAACAATTTTTTTGTTCATTTTTGCAATTTACGCAGCAGATGATGGATTATGTGGCAAATGCGGCAAATCCATAATTATGTGGGAAAAACCCCACGACCACAGAATCCCAGAATTCCAGTGGCCTTGACTATGACTAAGTTTGTTAACATACAATACCAACACTATCGAGCCCCTTAAAAGCTAGAGAATCACTGCTAATCTCCATTTAAATAACATTAAACCATATTAGGCTTACCTCAGTTAAAATCTTTAAGCCATCCTAGTGACATAAGCGCTTCTGAACACGTTTCTCAGATACTTAGAGGAATAATGATGGGGTCCCTTTGCAAAGAATGACCTTCTCAGCCAAATATCCTACACATGAGAATATATTATACCCTGTCACGTGATACCCAGTGCTTAATGCGTGTCAGTGGTTGCTGCTGCTTGGCACAGCACTTATTTATGGGCACATGACTTATTTTTCATCATCAGACTTTGCCCCAGAGCAAGAGAGAGAATTCAGAAAGGGAGAAAGAAGGAGCAACAGACAGTAAGACAGGGAAAAAGTGGCAAACGGGGAAAGCAGGGGTGAATATGAATCTGCAAGAGTGATAAAAAGAGACGGGAAGTGTAGAGTTGTGGAAAAAAGTGGTATTGAGTTGCAAGAAAAAAGAAGCTAAATTAACATTGGCCAACCCAAGCATTTGGCATATGCCCCCCCCCCCCGCACTTATTTATTTTCATCCAATGTATTTATTTTAATAAATTAAGCAGCGTTGATACTTAAGCTGTAACTGTCGATGGACCCATCTTTTATCCCTGAAATCACGAGGTTAGATGATTTGTTTTATTAACCCTAGGCTTGGTTGTGAGTTCAGTGCCCGGTTTTTATTACTGACAGGTCTCTCCGAATGGAATTCATTCACTGCTCACGAGAGACGATTTGCAAAAGATCCAGGCTTTACCGTCCCCTTTACCGAACTGAAATCTGCTGTTATTTGCAGTAATTGTACCAAATAATGTTGTCAAAACACAAGAAAGACATGCAGGGAATGTCACTTAAAATTTACATTTTTTGGTCGAATGCCAGCTCGAGGTTCACAGCTCACTTACGTGCACATTTGAAGCTGTGCACTCCATTGAAGCTAAAAGTGGCACCTGAGCGCCTTTAGCCGAGGAGACAGGCTGAGGTAGGCTTCAGAACAGCTCTATTATTGCGCAGCGCCTTCAGCGACAGAGGCAACATGGCGTCTCTTTGTGCCATAGATACACTTGAAACACTTTCATCCTCTGCTACACATTATTCATGAGGCAGAAAACACGCACCAATTTCCTCTTCCAACAGTCTCTGTTAGTAGGCACCGGCCTCCTCAGAGAGCTGTCGGTGGTACTTAACTCCACTAATGATGCAAAACTGCTGGTAAAGGTCCCTGCGCACCTCCCGTCCCTTCTTCCGCATTCCTTTCTACGTTGTTATTAACACTTCTCTCCTATTGTCACTGCAACCTCCATTTGCACTTGATTTAATGAACTGATCATAAAAGTAAGTCAGACATTCAGCCCAGTAAACCTTTAGGTTAAAATCCCACTTTTGTAACGCCCTCTTTGGGAAATGTCTGGCAGTCAAAACCTCTGACAACTCCCTGGACCACATAAAGGGTATATTGCAGAAGAGATGCATCGTAGCTGGTAAGATAGCTCAGAGAGTTAATATCTTGCTGCTGACAGCGTGCAGCCTACAAGGCAAAGTTTAATGTTCTAGCAGAACAGATGCCGCTTTTCATCCTTCAGAAGTTGATTACCGAATACTTTTTACTAATTTTGTAATAGTAACACTTATTAAATCAAGCATGGAGAAACTACAAGACTCTGGTAGTAGGTGCTTTTTTTGTGCAGTTTTATATAGCACAAACTCGACCTGAAGGTATCAGAACGCTTTACATGAGCACCAGTTGTGTTATAGACGGACACATTCATTTAGTTAGGCACCGGGAGATTAAGTGATTTGCCCAGTATCACAGGATGTTGAGCGTCCCTGCCGAGACTCGAAGCTGTTCTTCAGCTTCGAGGTCGACCGCTCTAGCCTTTAGGCCACATCCTGTCATATAAAAGCATTCACTTTTATCTGTGTTTCCTTCCGTTTCCCTTCACAAATTGCTGCTGATCTCTTTCCCTACCTCCCAACCCCTTCCAGCTTAACTATGCATTTTCTAAAGTTTCGTGTAAAGCGCTCTAATGATTTTTGGTGCTGAAGCTCTATATAAAAATGTTAAATAAATACATTTTATGATACACAGTTGAGTGCAGACACGTGGTCAGTCAAGACGGTTGCAGTGATTTACATTGTGGTCAAATACTTGGGCTGTAAGCTTTATGCAATATGGAGGTTTTTTTCTTCATTTCAAAGACAGAGATACATAATAAATACACAATAATTACTACAGTTTTAGACCGCTAGCAGCTATGTTTTTTCTTTTATGTCTATGATTTGTAACATTTACTGTTGATGTTTTATTTGCCTGGTGAAAGAGGACGGGCAGGTGGCCATGATAATCCTTTTCAAACTGCAGCCCTAGTTCAATGCTTATATCTTTCAGAAAGTTTTATTTCACGTGGTGGGAATATGAAACATCCCATCCACAGTATCCACTACCACTATACCGTGAATGTAGGTACATATAGGGAAGTGCACATTTCTTAATCCTAGACCACCCTCTACTGACCTTCACAATATAGGGGTAGACTATCCTGTCTGTGGATGCGATATTTCTGAAGGCTGATATTTCAACCGTGAAATAATACCCCCTCCAGCTCGCGAACGCCTGTGGAGACACTGGAGGCGGGTGAAAAGCGTGGAACCTCTTTTAAACTTGCACCATGCACATTTAGACTAATAAAACATTATTTCCTGAGTGTAGACCACACTGCTCCTCAGTATTCTGCAAATGTGGTAAGGGGCAGTGCAACTTCTGTGTGTCACATGGTCAAGTTTGCTCAACTTTATTTTTCCTGTCTGCTGACATTGGGCAATTATTTGTTGAAGAACATAAACATCCTGGTTAGACTCTGGCCTACGGCTATTAACCCCCCCCCCCACCACCACCACCACCATCACCCACATACAGCACAGAATAGGAGCAGCAAAATGCAGGTAAAAACTGGGCCCTTTCTACTTTGGTTCCACAGGTACTGTAATTTCAGTCTGCATTCTCACTGCTCATATCTGCTGGACACTACATAAAGGTCAGTAACTATGGTTACTGTCTGGCTCTAACATACATTTCAATACAATCAGTCCCCTATATGTTCCAAGTGTCACTGAGTGAATAAACATATTTAAACTTTACAGAAACACACAGTCACTGGATGATGTCATCAGTGATGTCATTAGTGATGTCATTTGAGATGTCATCAGTGATGTCACTGACCATGTCATGAGTGATGTAATATGTGACGTCATCAGCAGTGCATTGCGGGGGCGCGAGTTATAGTTAGCTGAACTAACTATAACGTCCGAATTTCACTGGTTTTGTACGAGTGAAATGTCCAACTAACTATAACGTCCCTGAAACCTGTGGTTTTTTCAGTGAATTTCTAAGGTTTTTTAAATGCTAATTTCTAACTATAACGTCCCTGAAACTTCTGGTTTTTTCAGTGAATTTCTAAGGTTTTTTAAATTCTAATTTCTAACTATAACGTCCCTGAAACCTATGGTTTTTTCAGTGAATTTCAAAGGTTTTTTAAATGCTAATTTCTAACTATAACGTCCCTGAAACCTATGGTTTTTTCAGTAAATTTCAAAGGTTTTTTAAATGCTAATTTCTAACTATGCCTACAGAGGTAGGGCATGTGCAGAAAGAGGAAGAAAGGCGCAGAAAGAAGCAAGAGAAATGCAGAAAGAGGCAACAGAAGTCCAGAAAGACAAAGAAAGGTGCAGAAAGAAGCAAGAGATGTGCACAAAGAACCGACAGAGGAGCAGAAAGAGGCCTTGTTGCAAAGTCATCCTGTGCCCCCAACTTTTTGCTGACGGGTACTGGTGGTAACTGACTCTGACTAACCAGGCCTAGAGCCAGTGCTATGCTAAAAGACACTTAGAATACAGTGAAAACACCTACATACACTAGGGAACACTATGCGTTGGGGTACCCCTGTGATTGGCATGACCTCCTCTGTAAGGCCCTAGTACATAATAGGGCAGGGGGATTAAAACTACCTCTAAGTCAGAGGTGCAGAAAGACGCTTCTTTAAGTAGTAGTCACATTTGCAGAGTGGTGGAGAAAGGGTGCTGGGCCTCCGATCAGCGCTCAGGAATTCCGCTTCATAGGACTTAGACTAGGTACCAAGAGGGCTTCTTGGCCCCAAAGTCCCTCTGGAGTAAATTGGACTTCAATCCCCCATCCCGTAGTCTGCCAGGAGGCATGTTTGCAGAGTGTTGGAGAAAGGGGGGCATGTCCTTCCTTAGACGTCTTAGCAATCCCACTGTGTGGGACTTACTGCAGGTAACAAGAGGGGTAGTTGGCCACCAACGACAACCTTGGGGGCCAACTACCCCTCCTATTACCGCCAGTAAGTCCCACACAGCAGGATTGCTAAGTTCTCATAGCAGGCCACGCCCCCTTTGCCCACCACTCTGCAAACGAGCTCCCTGGCGCGCTCTTGGATGGGGATTGAAGTTCCCTTCGCTGCTGGGGGTCCTTTAGGGGCCAACTAGCCTACGTCTTACCTCCAGTAAGCCCCACACAGTGGGACTGCTGAGAGGTGGACAAAGGCCACGTCCCCTTTCCCCACCACTCTGCAAACGCACCTCCTGGCGCGTTCTAAGTTGGGGTATTAAGTCCCCTTCATTCCTGAGGGACCCTGGGGGCCAACTAGCCCACCAGGTACCTCCAGTATGCGCCACAGAGCTGCGTTGCAGAGAGGTGGTCCGAGGCCACGCCCCCTTTCTACACCACTCTGCAAACGCAGCTCCTGGCGCACTGCTGCTCGGGGGATGAAGTCCACTTGTGTCCTGAGGTCCTCAGGACACAAGAGGACCTCATCGCCCCACCTTCAGTGCGCCAAGAGGCGCTATTGCAGAGTGGTGTAAAAAGGGGCGTGGCCTCAGACCACCTCTCTGCAACGCAGCTCTGTGGCGCATACTGGAGGTACCTGGTGGGCTAGTTGGCCCCCAGGGACCCTCAGTAATGAAGGGGACTTAATACCCCAACTTAGAACCACCAGTGAAGCAAAGCAGAGTTTGCTATGGCAGGGCGGGGGTGGTGCTCCTGCCCTGCCATAGCAAACAACAATGTCCCAGGTGTGGGCACACCGGGATATTGCAGGAGCCGGCCCTGGGCGGTGGCGGTCCCCAGGGCCATCGAGGGCTCCAGGAGGGGGGCCGCGCGGCCCCCCTCCATCCATTTGCATAGCCCCGGGGAGGTGGTCGTCCCCGGGGCCGGGTGTCCGCAACGGACCCCCCTATTTAAATATTCAATGCCCCGGGGAGGTGGTGGTCCCCGGGGCAGTGTGGGGAGGGGCAGGAGCCCCCCCACACACTTTTATTTTTAATTGCAGCCCCGGGGAGGTGGCGGTCCCTGGGGCTTGGGGGGGCCAGCGAGGCCCCCCTCCTTTTAAATTTGAATGCCCCGGGGAGGTGGCGGTCCCCGGGGCAGCGTGGGGGAGGGTTGGGACCCCCACGCCTTTATAAACAAAGCCCCAGGGAGGTGGCGGTCCCCGGGGCTGCGGGGGGGCACGTGCCCCCCCGCATTCAAATTAATAAGCCCCGGGGAGGTGGCGGTCCCCGGGGCTGCGGGGGCCCCCACGGGTCCCCGCAAATTAATCACCGATTGCCCCCGGGACCTGGCCAACCCGGGGGCTTTTTGAAAATGAAGCGCAGGAGTCCGCGCTTCGTTTTTTTTTTATTTCCACGGCAGGATTCGCGACCCCAATGCGAATTCTGCCGTTTAAAAAAGAAAAATGCTTTTTGTGGCCCTGGGGGTCCTTGTGAGACCCCCTGAGCAGGCCTAGGGGGTCCGAGTGTTTCTACCCTGCCCCCTTTTCTTCTTTTTCAACCTTTTTGCCACTCTTTTCTTGTGACTCGGTTACCGAGTCACAAGATGGCTGCCAGCACTTCCTGGTTTGGAGTGTTGGCAGCCAATCAGAGTGAAGCTCATGCCCGGGAGGGTTCGCGAACCCTCCTTGGTGCTCAGATATCAATATTTTTCTTTTTTTAATTTCTCAGGAACTACTGAACCGATTTATACCATTTAAAAAAAAGGTCTCTTTCTGAACCAAGGGCTAGCATTTTGCCAAATTTGGTGTAATTCCGTTGAGCAGTTCGGGCTGTAACCTGTTTCAAAATTCCTATGGAAATTAGCATGGGAAAAACGGGTTTTGGGACCCCCCTTTTTTCTCGGCTCCAGCTTCACAAATCACCCCGAAACTTTCAAGACAGGAGCTGACCGGAGCGCCCCATTAGTTTTGAAAATTTCGCGAAGATTTGTCAAACGACGCCAAAGATATTGGCAAAAGAAAAAATGCTTTTTGAATAGAAACGAGGTCCTAACTATAACTACCTACTGGCGACCGCCAGTAGGTTATATATATATATATATATATATATATATATATATATATATATTTTTTTTATTTTTTATTTAAAAAACAACGGTTACAGGGACATTATAGTTAGGCTCAGATTTCACTCATACAAAACCATAGAAATTCAGCAGTTATAGTTAAGTGAACGCCCCCGCAATGCACTTCTTATAACCTCACATATTACATCACTCATGACATGGTCAGTGACATCACTGATGACATCATCCAGTGAGGGAAATTGTTTCACAAATGCTGTGTTGGTGAGTAAATGGCAGAGTGAGTGGCTGTATGGGTGAGTGTGTGGGTGAGTGGGTATCTGTATGGGTGAGTGACTGGCTGTGTGAGTGGCTCTAAGGGTGTAGGAGTGGGTGTGTAGGTGTCCGTATGTCTGTATGACTTGATGTGTGAGTGTCGGTATTGGTGAGTGAGTGGGTGCATGAGTGACTGTATGGGTGAGTTAGTATGTATGTGAGTGGCTGCATGAGTGAGTGAGTGTGTGAGTGGCTCTATGGATGAGTGATTGGTTGTGTCAGTACTGGTATGGGTCTGTGAATGGGTATGTGAGGGGTTGTGTGGGAGTGGGTGTATGAGAGGTTCTATGGGGTTTGAGAGTAGTTCTGTGGATGATGTCGCCAGTGATGTCATCAATGATATTATTTGAGATGTCATCAATGATGTCACTGACCATGTCATGAGTGATGTAATATGTGAGGTCATAAGCTGTGCATTGCGGGGGCGTAAGTTATAGTTAGCTCACGTAACTATAGCTGCTGAATTTCTTTGGTTTTGTACGCATGAAATCTGAGATTAACTATAATGTCCCTTTGGTTTTTTCAGTGAATTTCTAAGGTTTTTTTTAATTTTAAAGACTATGACGTCCCTGTAACCTTTGTTTTATTTTCAGTGAATTTCTATGTTTTTTAGATTCTATTTCCTAACTAGAACATCCCTGTAACCTTCAGTTTTTTGAGTGAATATGTAAGGTTTTTAATTTTTTTTTCTAACTGTAATCTGCAACCTTTGAGAGTGAGTGTGTGAGTGAGTGCATGGGTGTCTTAGTGGGTGTGTGAGTAAGTGTGTGTGTGTCCCAATGGGTGAGTGTGCTTAGGAGTGGCTGCATATGTGTCTCAAAGAGTGAGCGAGTGGGTGCATGAGTGTCTGAGTGGGTCTGGGTGTGGGCACCTGAGTATCTGAGTAGGTGTGTGAGTGGATGCATGAGTGTCTGAATGAGTGTCTGAGTAAGTCTGTGAGTGGGTGTGAGAGTGTCTGAGTGGGTTTGCGAGTGCCTCCATGTGTGTGTGAATCAGTCTGTGAGTAAGTGCATGAGTCTGTGAGTGGGTGTGTGAGAGTCTGAGTGGGTGTGAGAGAGTATGAGTGAGTCTGTAAGTGGGTGCATGAGGGTCTGAGTGGGTCTGTGAGTGGGTGTACATGTCTGAGTGGGTCTGTGAGTGGGTGCATGAGTGTCTGGATGGGTCTGTGAGTGGGTGTGAATATCTGAGTGGGTTTGCAAGTGCCTCCATGTGTGTGTGAATCAGTCTGTGATGAGTGCATGAGTCTGTGAGCGGGTGTGTGAGTCTCTGAGTGGGTCTGTGAGTGGGTGTGAGAGAGTATGAGTGAGTCTGTAAGTGGGTGCATGAGTGTCTGAGTGGGTCTATGAGTGGGTGTACATGTCGGAGTGGGTCTGTGAGTGGGTGCATGAGTATCTGGATGGGTATGTGAGTGGGTGTGAGTGTCTGAGTGGGTTTGCGAGTGCCCCCATGTGTGTGTGAATCAGTCTGTGAGTGAGTGCATGAGTTTGTGAGTGGGTGTGTGAGTCTGAGTGGGTCTGTGATTGGGTGTGAAAGAGTATGAGTGAGTCTGTAAGTGGGTGCATGAGTGTCTAAGTGGGTATGTGAGTGCATGTGAAAGTGTCTGAGTAGGTCTGTGAGTGTTAGTGTGAGTGTATGAGTGGCTCTGTGAGTGGGTGTATCAGTGTCTGAGTGGGTTGTCAGTGGGTGCCTGAGTGTCTGAGTGGGCATCTAAGTGTCTGTGTGGGTGTGTCAGTGACTGAGCCACAAAGCAACTGCACCTGCCTCTTTAGCCAAAAAGAGTCCACAGTTTTGCACAAAATATCTATCCAAGTGGAGTACTTTCTACTGGTTAATTCCTAAGTGCTATCTCCTTGGGTAAATATCCAGTACGTATTCTGCACTACAGCTACATAATGGAGCACGAAGAAATGTCACCAGTGACCTTGTGTGCGTTTTGGGCATGTGATTGTTCCTCGTGCATCTTTATCCAGAAATTTGTGATAACATGAATCTTCCTATAGAGAAGACGAAAAGAGAACAAAGAGGTAAATCTCCACTAAACAAGGGTCCTTCCTCTTAACTATATGAAGTAAGTGCTTCTTTGTTTGGTGGAGATGTCCTCACATTCCTCAGCATCAAGAACTCCTCACCAAAATCGGGGGGAAACACGCTGGGGGGTGCTTGTGCAGCTGTCCTTCATCCTGGCAAAAGGCAGGATGTCCTTTGCATAATGCTAAGGTGGGCAGGACCAAAAGGGTAAAGCTTCCTAGTGATTGGCACATTTCGGTACTCATAGTCATTTAAAGGGAAAACCATGGACTCTGCTCTCAACAGGACAGCACAAGAAAGAACCCACTCGTCACACACATACAGATTGCGCACCAATAGATCAACGAAGCATTCACCTACACAAAGCATTTCAGATCACTTTTCAATATGAAATTGCAAAGAAAACACACTTGCTTTGTCTTCGCCAAGCCCAGGAGTTAGGATCATATGTCCTTTACAGAAGTGGAGCTTCAACGGGGGCACCTGCTAGGTTGTATGATATAACCATGCATGCCTAAACCACGCATGCCTAAACAACGCGGTCTGAACCACAACCGCGTCTTTATCATGCAAGCCTTTACCACACAAACCTTTACAATGAATTTCAGTGTAAAGACATGGTTGCTAAAGGGATATGCATGGTAAATTGGTTAAGGCATATGCGTGATTAAGGCAGATGCGTGGTTTAGGCAAGTGCTGTTCCGCTTGTGTGGAAATGGAATGCGTGGCTCAGCCCGCATTGTAAAGGCCATTTCCACACCTGCTATGTTTAAGTGCTTACTATAGAGGTTTAATTTTGGTGAAATGAGCATCAGGGTCAAACGGCCCAGGGACCCCATTCCCTGGGGCCCGGCCACAACTTAATCGGGGAGGGGGCTGCCCAGGCCGATTTCAGCTCCGGGGACTCCATCCTCTGAGGCCCAGCCTTAATTGAATAGGGGAGGGTGGCTGTGCAGCCTCACTCCCCCGGCCGATTTCAGCTCCGGGGACACCATCACCCAGGGACCGGCCACTACTCCTGGGGTGCCCTGGAGCCCACCGAGGGCACCCACTGACCACTGTTGGGGACCACGATGGGAGCCTCAAGGCCCCCACGGTCCCAGCCGGTTCCCCGTCTCCTGCGGGAGCCGGCATTGCTGCTGCACACAGGAAGCTGCTAGAAATGAAGATCCCTACATGCAGGAGCAATAGTTTCATCTCTTTCCCTGCCCGCATGTCTGCAGGCAGGGAAAGAGATGAAACCTCAGCTTCCAGCAAGCGGGGGCACTTTGACAGCTCCCGCCCACTGGAACCGGAGTGTTTGCTTTTGCTTGGCAGGAGCTGGTGGTCCCTGGGGCCCGTATATTGCCCGGGAAGGGGCCATGCAGCCCCCCTCCCACTTCAAAATGTTAATTTGGCCCCGGGGAGGTGGTGGTCACCGGGGTGTGGGGGTCCATGTGGCCCCCTGCACTATTGTTGAAAAAGCCCAGGGGAGGTGGTGGTCCCTGGGGCTTGAAACAGCCCAGGAGGGGGTCAATGTGGCCCCCTCCATTAATTAAACAAAGCCCTGGGGAGGTGGTGGTCCCTGGGGCTCATTTGAGCCCATGGAGGGGGATCCGTGGGGCTGCCCTCCTGAATTATTAATAAGCCCTGGGAGGTGCTAGTCCCTGGGGTTCAAAGAGCCTCAGGAGGGGGATCTGTGCATCCCCCTCCTTTTTGAATAAAATTCCCCTGGGACTGGGACCACCCGGGGACCCTTTTAAAAACAAGCACGGAATCCCACGCTTGTTTTTTTAAATTTATTTTTGCCGGAATCACAGATCCACTGCTATTTTTGGCGACAATTTTAATAAAATGCTTTTTTGCCCTGGTGGGGTCCCTCTGGGATCCCAGGACCAGAGCTTAGGGGTCAGGGTATTCCTACGCTTCCCCCTTTTCTTTTTTTAAAACATTTTTTCTGGGACTGGGCTGAAGCTGAATCCCAAGATGGCTGCCAACACTTCCTGGTTGAAATGTTGGCATCCAATCAAATCTCAGCATGAGATCAGGATGGTTCATGGAGCCTTCGCATCCCTAAATGTCCAAATTTGGTTTCTTTTAATATCTCAGAAACAACTTAACAGATTGTACACCAAAGAACAAAAAGGGTGCTTTCTAGACAAAGAGCTACCTTTCTGCCAAATTTGGTGTAATTCCGTCCAGCAGTTTGGGCTGTAGTCGTATTTAAATTTCTTATGGGAATTAACAAGGGAAACACACTTTTTTTGACCCCCCCTTTTGCTCGACCCCGCTTGACGGACCACCACGAACATTTCATGCACAACCAGAATCACGGGTACACTTTTTTGGGGAAATTTCGTGAAGATCCGTCAAAAGGCACTAAAGATATAGGCAAGTCAAAAAACGCTTTTCCTATAAAAACATGGTCCTAACTATAACCACCTACTGGCGACTATATATATATTCACTGAAAATTGTTAAAATGAAGTTATAGTTAGATGACAATGTGACAATGTTGGTTAGAATATAACATTTTAAAATTAGAGAAATACACTAACATTCACAAGATATAGTTATCTGAAGTAACTATAACTCACGCCATGCAGTAACTATAACTCGCAGCCTCGCCGGGTGTTCACTGTGTCACTGGAGCCATGCTGTACCCAGCTTATGAATTTCAAAAGGACAGTGGTTCCTGTGGAATAATACTATTAATATTAATAATGGGATGCGCAATCGCAATGGAGGGCTTGAGTGATACCAGAGGGGGAAGAGACCACATACACCAATGGTTCAATATGGCATAGTAATAGTTATATATTTCAAACAAGGATATGTACAATGAAAGAAGAAATAAAAAACATTTGTGCGTGATGTCCCAAGTGAAAAAGGAACCTAAAAGGTAGTGGAAGTTGTGACATTTTTACAAGGTTTCCATAATTACAAGCAAGTCGACCATTAACAAATAGATACAAAATGAACAGCAACTATATTAAATAATATGTGCTGAGTAATGGTTCGCGTAAGTCTGATGTGCTGGTGCAGTGCACCAGCACAGCAGACTTACGTGGCTGTGTCCCACGTTCTTCCATCGTGGGTTGGAACTCTTCTTCGTCCCGGATTGACGGCTGCGTTTAACCCTTCCAGTACTTACTGAGCGGCCCGTAATCATTAGGTCACGGCCTGACACATCCTCCCAAATAAAGTGTATTGAAGCGACACATTCGCTCTAACCACCTCGTGCAGAAGAGTTCCTCGCAACACTATTGGCTTACCTATGCTGCATTGTTCCATCCTCCTATCCTTATATCGACAATATTCAATACTGCCAGCCCTTCCCCTACTCACACCTGGGTACCTGGCTGGGTCCCATTGTGAGTATTCTTTTCTTTCCTTTCACTCACTTGTGGCACACACCCCTGACATGGCTGCGCATCCCTTCCATCAGATGTCCCTACAATCTTAGGTCCTGATGAGACCCCACATCACTGAGTGGGTCGAAACGTCGTCGACATAAAGAAAAAGCGAACCATTACTCAGCACATATTATTTCATATAATTGCTGTTCATTTTGTATCTATTTGTTAATGGTCGACTTGCTTGTAACTATGGAAACCTTGTAAAAATGTCACAACTTCCACTACCTTTTTAGGTTCCTTTTTCACTTGGGACACCACGCACAAATGTTTTTTATTTCTTCTTTCATTGTACATATCCTTGTTTGAAATATATAAATATTACTATGCCATATTGAACCATTGGTGTATGTGGTCTCTTCCCCCTCTGATATCACTCAAGCCCTCCATTGCGATTGCGCATTATTAATATTAATAGTATTATTCCACAGGAACCACTGTCCTTTTGAAATTTATACTTACCCTGGTTCCTTAGTGAGTAGGGTTCCCCTGTTCTGTTTCCTGTACCCAGCTTATGAGCCCATAACTAGGGCGAAACCAGTCCTAGTTTGTTTGTGTTCTGGGAGGACCTGGCTTTGGCAGTTCGGGCTGAACTATTTACACGAGGAGCAGGGTCAACACTGATTTGTATATGGCTGGGTGAAAACTGAGGTGGCATGGTGAGCAAAAGAACAATGTGTTGGGGGCACTACCCTGATCTACTGCCAGTGGTTAGACCTATTGCAAGCAGCCTTCCATCAACCGTTGTGTATTTCGCTTACTCTTTGAGAACCAGGCCATAAGAACTTTAGATTTAAAAAGGGAAAGGAAGACCATTCGCAACAAGTCCCCTAGGTAGAGACTTCCAGTTTTGTTCAGTTGCAAACTTAATTGATTTTCTTTAACTATTTTTCTAATAATTTTGATCGTCCTTACTGTATTAGTTTATTTTTCAAAAACTCAGATGACAAGATCCATCATGAAAGATGTTCCTTCACAGTCCATGGCAGTAGGCTCTGGAGCTCTATGCCCATCCTGATAATCAAACATAAAAACCACTTTGCTTTCAGACCATAAACTTAACTCTTTAGATTTTTGGGTCTTAAATGATACATAAGTAACCTTCAAGAAAACGCCCATCAGTCACAAAACCAGTGAAACTACAACGCAAAACAGGAAAACATATTTTCCAAGAAGTATATCAACAACGTTGTGGCAAAATAAGGCGCTATGACATACAATCTCTCTGTTTTACATGCATTTTCAATAGGAGAATGCATATGAGCATGATCTGCATGATCAGATCACATGTAAGGGCATGCCTCACCTAACTCAATTCTTCCCATGTAGGTCATACGACAACCACTCACTTCTGCAACCGAACCTGCAGGTTTAACTGTAATCGCTCCTGAAAATTTGAGGGCTAGGATGCCAAACTTGAGACAGTTACATGCTACACAATTGCCAGATAACATAACGTGGGTACTGTGTTGTTAATCTGTTCATTTAATTTCTTTGACTATTCATTGATTCATCACGACTCTCACGACTTTTATAACAGCCAACTGAATACAGTACTGCAGAACAATAACAGCAGTATATGTAGTGATTTTTAAATGAAAAAAGACGGAAGAGGTTCATAATAATGCCTTGCTTGGTCTGTTTCCTTGTGACTTCAAGCCAGGCTGGCATGAAGAGGTGGTACTCTCCATAAGTCGAATATTTAAAAAAAAAAAAATCCTGGTCCTTCTACCTTTAGATATTTTCTTAAGAAATCAATGTTAATTTCTTGTGTTTTTATGTATATATTGCTCTATATATTTTTAGGCAATTGTTGTTAATTTAAAAAGCATGGAAGAAAAAAGGAAAACATTAAGATTTGCGTATGCACATAATTCTTGTTTGGAATCTATCGAAAGGCTAAAGAACTGTGAGAGGGTGTGGATTTACCCTAGGAGCAGACAGCATTTAATGTGATGGTGGGGCATATATTGGAGGCTCTAATTACGAATATGGGGCACAGCTCTGATACATATGCAAATTACAGTTTGTGCAGGGCCAGGATCAGAATTATGAGCGATACAGAGTGTGGAGTAATTAAAAGGTGCAATAAATATTGCACCCCACAAATTTCCCCAGTAAGTTTCAGCAGGTCAAACCTTCTAACATTTAACAAGGGAAAAATGCCTTGTACAACGCATGCACAATTTCGTGCTTTAAGTACCGAATTCCACATATTAGGTCCCCTTTTCTAGTGAAAACTCAGAATAGGCGGTATTTCTCCGACCAGGTTATACAACACCCTGCATTGTTGGTATTTACTAGGCTGGTAAAGAGCTCATTACATCCTTGCAACGCTACTGGGCTTTAGACTACAACTAACCCAAATGAGATTAAACAGGAGGATAGAATTACCCTGTTAAACCGGCAAGAATTTGCCTCAATTTTTAGTTCAGTATGGAAAATCAAATTCAATTGAATAAGTGTGCATTATATTTTAGGGTATTTTACATTTATAGTTCTCGTTTTTTATCAAAAACACCCAAACAATAGCAACGGAATGGGAATGTAATTCAGTGTGTGTTTTCCTCAATATATCACATAGGATTACACGAAAATGATCAAAAGCTCTTAGTGCATAATAAGCTGTACTCTATTCATAATTGTGCCACACATTTGGGACACTCAGAGAAGCTTTAATGAAAGGTACTGTTGCATGTAAGCCTTCAGGACAAATGGAATGATTTCAATGCGTGCCCACTTACCTCAGTACCAAAGCAGGCCCCAAAGCATTATTACCATCCCGAGGAACCGCAACCTCAGCGAGACAGGCGCGGTTCGAAATAACCTTGGAGCGACTGAGCAAAAAAGCATTTCCCACCATCCTAATTTGTTGTGATATTAAAAAAAGTCCTGACCATGTTTTCTGAATTTATTGCTGAGTTTCCGCTATCCGCCAACCTAATGACTTTATATGTGGGGTCAGAAAGGTCTTTTCTCCCAATAAAACGGCACCATTTGTACTTTTCTCAGGACAAGCCAATAATAACTTCACTGGAAAAAGAGTCAAGGAACAAGGTTTTAGAAAATAGAATGTAAAACATTATCAGAAAATATAAATCCCCTTGTGGCACTTTTGCAAGCACAGGCTTACATATTACCTGTGTGTTGAAATGACTACAGTAATTGACAACATCCCCATCCCCCTCAGTAAAATGTATGCAACACGTTAGTGGTTCCAGCATTCCTTCTAGAACCGTGGGCATTGGACAGGAAAAGGTGCCACAGAAAAAACACTGTTTGGGAAAAAAAGGTGTTAGCTTCACTCCAGAAGGGCGTTGAGATAGTATTGTCTACAGAAACACTGAATTGAAGACCACCACATTGCTCAGCATATTGGTATACCCCCATTACAATGCATACATTGCACTGAATGTCAAAAATATTGCATCAATTACGTCGACCTAAACAGTTTATCGCAAGGTAAGTCTATGTAAGTAGGTGTCGACATAAGAATAGTAATTATATACGTAGCTTGAAGACGTGTTGGTTGGAGATGTAGTGGATGGGATATTAATGTAGGTCTATGTTACCGGCCTTAATGTAGTTTCGTACAACCACCAGACGCAATCACAGGCACTCATTTAACCACTTTATTGAATTTCCCTCAAACAAAATGTGGTGCAGCGTGCTATCCCAGTGGATAAGTGCTTCAGCACTCCACTCTGGGGTAGAGTGTACTATGCAAATGCTACAATACAATAAACGATATCATATTCAAATAATTTTGTTTCTTCCTACAGTTTTACTCCCTCAGATTGTATACTATCTCAAAATGCCTCCTCCCATTATATTCCTACATCCATGCATGAAAATTTGCCCTCGACTTGAAACTATTGTTTTCCTCTCCTTTCTTTCGATCAAATGACCATCTCCTTACATTCCATCCTTTACATTCCTCCTCTATCTGAGTACTGCCAACTTTAGTTCGCGTGACAGTCTGCCACGTTATCTATTTTTGTGTTTCTGGGAGTCGCTCATCGTATATTTCATAGGTCACACCTACTTCTTCTTTGAAACCATATCCCTACATCTTAACAATATTCAATCTCCTCTAGTTTATCGATTCATACAACTAACCATCTGCATAAAATCACATACCCCGACAAATGATTGACCTTGACTTGTGTTCATCTATTCCACAACAACCAACTGAAGTAAATGCATAGGAACCTCTCTGGAGAACACAAGACTAGCCTTAATAACCAACAATAACTAATAGAGACTAGATTAGCCACTTACAGTGGGTTTGGGAGAAGAGTGCTACTTGCCACAAAGTGCCTCAATGACCTGTCAGGGTTTTAAGTGGTATAAATGCAATTACACTACAACACTGAAACATCCCATAATCAGCTTACCTGCAAAATAATATCAACAAATGCGGCAGTTAACCAGTGTACACATTTGTAGCATTGTAGGAATGAAAGTTTTACTATGAGCAAGAGCATGGGTATTTATGTACAGCAAACAGGTCACTGGAGTGGCGAGGTATCCTATGTGCTCCATGCCGCGTAGAATGTGTTGATGCATGGAAAGTATTGTCAAAGTGTAGGATGTTCTCTTTGCCTGGTTCCACCAGCCTCTGTTGGAAGGATCATCATTAGCCAAAGCATTAGTTATTAGTGGGGTCTAGTATTACCGGGGTACGTGAACCATATAAGTAACTTGCGTCTTTAGCAGGCATGCTTACTATGGTATACTTCAACGCATGTAGAGGTCTTGTTTTATTAATATGACAGTAGAGATGTGGTAACCAAAAAGAGTGATACAACAAGCACCTAAAAAACTAAAATTGAAGATAAGGAAAAATAGTTGCACTTGGTTGAACACCCCCAGCTACCAATCATATTGCCACCTAGTATTTTTGTAGTAGCAATCTGTGTCCAAATTGGGCAAAGACATTATGGGCCGTATTTATGGCCAAATCACGCAGCGCAGCAAGTCACTTTGCTGCTCTGCACTACGTGACAGGGAACGGGCAGGAATGCGCCGTATTTAAGTCAATACAGCACATTCCTGCCTTTTCCCCTTCGCTGGTGCCCTTTTGCCTCCCTAGCGCCAATGCAGGCACCACCATGGTGCAAGGGTGCCTGTGTTGTAAGGAGGATTGTTTTTGTGCTGGAAGGGGCACCTTCCTGCACAAAAACAATCCACTGAGGCGTTTTCCTTTTTCTATGTGTGCTGCAGAATGCAGCAGACATACAAAGTGGAAAACCGAAGAGAAATAAACCTATTTCTCCTCGTTATGCCTCACCTGGGGAGGCGTAGGTTTTTGGCGCATTCCCAGGTCTACCACTTCTGGTAAATCGGGGAATGCATCAAAATCCATGGATGCTGCATGAGAACACCCACGCAATGTCCATGGAAATGCTTCTGTGGCGCAGAGTGATACAATGCAGCGATTTGTGCTGCGTTGCATTACTCAAGATTTATGACGCCACTCAGGGCCATGCAAGGGGGCCTTACGTGGCTTCATAAATCTCATTTTTAATTTGTGTTGCTCTTGCACCGCGTTGTATGGTCCAAGAGTGACACAAAGGGGCTCAAAATATGCCCCTATGTCTTTAGGCTGCTATGTGTTTCCCGTGTGTACTAGGTCTAGATTTTCTGAAGACCCGAAGCATATGCATGAAGTGCAAAGGTTCTCCTGGCCAGTGAGGACAGGAACACCGTTTCCTCCACCGAGGTTTTTCTGATTATTTCATGTTTTTTGGGATTGTTACCATGTAATTTCTTTTTGCGAACTCAGCACCTTGGGGTGATTCGCTTATAATGAATAAATACATAATCAAACTACAAACACCCTAGATCTGTGCTAACCTGAAGGACTGGAGTGTGAATGTCTTATTATTTAACTGGTTAATATCTCCTATCTAGAAGGACTTTTTTGTTCTTTCCACTGATAAATCTTTTTAAGGATCCTTCATTGTGGGTTTGGGTAGCAGTCAGTTATTAATATTAAGGCTCATAATTTAAAGAATATTTGAAGATATGAAATGTGTTGATGCGGTTGAGGAGGAACAGATGTCGGGGTGTTTGAAACATGTCATAAAAGTTTGCGATTGGCTACAGAGTCTTGCATTTAACTTTGCGACTCTGTGTCATTCTTTAATGTCTGTTTAAAAAAACTGAACTAAATTAAGATGAATAAAACATACAGTTACTCTATCGTGTGTTTATAGCTTTAAAACAAGATTAAATATCTTAAAATTAGTGACAACATTTAGAAAAATATGGTGATATTCTATGTAAAAGCCTTTAAGATCCTCAGCACGTTTTTTCCAAGTTAAAATAACTGACATATTTCCCCACTTCTAATTGTTTGGTGAGGACTAATAACAAACTCAGAGACTGAAGCAATTGCCAACTAGGGACTTATAAATAAACAAATGAAATATTTATCGGATTCATAATTCATCCAGTAGCAGACATCTAGCCATCTGTGCAGAGATACGCTCCCTCTGAGGGTTAGTATGTGCAACAAATTAGCCTGCCAGACGGTTTCTGACCACTGACGTTGACCCCATGGGATGGTTCCATTTGACCTTCAGCACCCCGCTGAGTTATGCTATCGGCTCTTTACATATCTGTTTAGTTGACACAATGCACTTCTGCAGCCACGCGCTCTTAAAGCATACACGGTGTCACATCATGATTTTTCTATTTTTACATTTTTTTTATAGCACGAACATGGCCCCAGGGCATTAGAGATCTTTACATGAGCACAGTATTATAAGTTAAATTAAGTTTTTAAGTGATTTGTTCAGAATCTTAGGATTTTTAACCTAGGCGGGTACTCAAACCTGGTTCCCCAGTTCCAAAATCAGAAGCTGACGTTAGGCAAGTGTAACCTGTGGATGCCCTATGTTCCACAGGGGAGCTAAAGGCTGGACACAGGACTCAAAGTTCAGATATTAAGCCAAGACCCACTGCAGTCCAACATACACATTTCTTAGAAATCTGCAAAGGTTATGTTCTAAGGTCATTGAAGGTCATTCACATGAGGAACCGGTGTAATTGTATTTTCCTAGTGTTAAGGGTCAGTGCTTTTTATGAAACTTCATGTAACATGGGAGTGCTTAAGGCCTGGGTGTCCAACGGAGGACCAGATCCACACCAGATGTTGAGGATATATCTGCATAACATATATGTGCATGCAATTGTTCTAAATAGAATCTATTTGCATAATTAGTGGTTATATCATACATCTGTCATCCAGTGGCCCTGCTGAACCTACATTGGGCACATGCTCTAGACTAATTGAAGTGAGGTTATGTGTATTTGTAAAGTGCACTAGCCCGCAAGTATACAGGGCCGGACTGGCTACCGGGCGTTTTGGCATGCTGCCAAGCTGGGGGCTGATGTCACTGCGGTGGGGGCTAATTTCGTTGATGGAGACCTGCGTGTGCTACGAAATAAACAAAGCAAAACGAATTTCGTTCAGCACACGCAGGTCCCCATCAACGAAATCAGCCCCCAGCTCGGCAGCATGCCAAAACGCCCGGTAGCCAGTCCGGCCCTGCAAGGATATCTGGGTTACAGATTTTCCAAACAAGAATCCTTGCCATCAAAAGATTCATGTGGCCTTCCAAAATGTATATAGAGAAAATAATGCATGCAGAAAAATATTGGGCCTTTTTTACAAGATTATGTCATAGGGCAGCGCTTCAGACCTTTCTGTTGCGCTGACCTACGGCAAAAGAAAAGGGCAGGAACGCCAGTATCTATCAGATACGGTGCATGCCTGTCCTTTTCCCCTGGGCTGGCGCACAATAGGCTGCCATGCGTCAACGCAGGCACCTTTGCGCCATGGTACAAGGGTGCCTACGTTGCAGGGATGATTGTTTTTGTGCAGGAAGGGAAACCTTCCTGCACAAAGCAATCACAAGAGGCTTTTACCTCTTTCTATGTGTGCGACAGAATGCAGCACACATAGAAAAAGGAAAAACAAGCAGAAATAAAGGAATTTCTCCTCGTTGAGTCTCCCTTACGCCTCCCTAGGGGAAGCATACGTTTTTGGCGCTGTCTCAGATCTACATTTCCTCATAAATCTGAGGCAGTGTCAAAAAGCCATTGGTGTTGCAGGGAACGCCCACAGCAACACCCACTGCACGCCCCTTTAATGCAGAAAAATGCGTTAAAGAGAACGATATTTACAAGGCTGCATTAAGCCATGCAAAGAGGCTGAGCGCTACCTGGTAAATAGGGAGCAGACCCATGCGCCACCGGATCATTGCAAAAAGTGTTGCTTCAGTGGCACAGCCTCATTGTAAATGAAGCCCATTGTGTGCACTGCATGCAGAACAAAAATGTCAAAATGCTCCTCTAAAGAAGAAGTGAGTCATAAACAGCAAGTATCTAAAGTTGTGCATTTTTGGTATGTTTTGACATGCTTCAATTTGGACATGATTGGTATGAGGGGACAGGTTTACAATCCTACCAAGTAAAGTTAGAGGGGCTATGTAAGTATTGTGGATTGGCGGAGTCCTCTGGACAAGTATCTGCTTTCTTTAGGTTTGCTACGTTACTAAGTAAAGTTTGAGAAGATATACTTGTATCAGAAATTTTGGAAAAATGACACCAAATTCCTTGTACTGTATACCTCACATTTTAAAGTCACTTAAGGTCAGGCGCAGCCCGTGCAGGTAAGAGCGGTGGGGCGGGGGGGGGGGGGGAAGGGGGGGCATTCGACATAAGTCAACGAGGGAAACAAATTTATAAAAAGAAAATTATGGTTTTCTTTTTTTTTTAAGTTTCCCTTGTCGTCATATGTCGAATCTCCACCCACCTCGCCCCACCGCTCTTACCCGCACGGGCCGCGCCTGCTTATGGTGTCATTAATGGCACTGCCTCGAAGATAAAATGTCTTCTGCAAAACAATTTTTGCTCAAACTAGTCTCCCGTGATACATCATCTTCCAGCACTAGTCTGCCACCGCAAAACAGTGCATAAAATTCCACACTTGCATAATTTCTTAAACGATGTATATTCCTCACAACATGAAATTTCACGAATCACAGGAGGGTAAATTTTGCATGCACAGCTCTAATGGAAAGGAAGAATGTTCTGGACATGTATCTTTATCAACCTTCCTTAGGTTTCAAATGCTACCAGGCAAATTAGAGAGGCTACCTTAAGGCCTGATTTAGAGTCTGACAATCACCCCCTGCCCAGCAGTGATCTCTGTATTTTCAGAGAAACGATGGGCACTGTGGTTCCTTTGAAGGTACCAACAGGTAGGTGGACGAACACCATTGGTTTTGACGCCCTTCAAATAAACTTTTTGTTTTTCAAAACAAACACTCCCAAAGTGGGAGTTATTTTTGAGAAATAAATAACGAATGACCCCCACAACATGGGAATGTTTACCTTGTTGTGGAGGTAATTATTCTATTTTTTCTGTTTGTCACCATCAGGTTTTTCCTGGCAGTGATGAACAGGAGGGAGGGGCCTTTCACTTGGGAGTCTGCTGCTTGACTTTTGCCCACTCAATAACACCTCGATATTGGGGCATTTTGTTATCCCTGCCGTGCCTGGGCTCATGACTGCAACTATGAACACCAGGAGCTATTGCGGCAGGCGGCCGCAGGAGTCTTTCATCAGCACGGCTATCTAAAGGCTCTCAATACCCTGCAGCACGGGGCGCGCACGGGACATGGGACAAATTAATCATGGATGACTTGCTTGAAGCAGCCAGAGGCAAGACACCATACTCTTTTGGCATTTGCTAACACCTGAGAGTAAAAAGGGCTATAAAAGACCAGGATCTAATGTCTTACTTAGTGACTGGTAGTCTCACTTTGCAGCACTGTTTTCTTGCAAAGTATAGTTCTCCTTCTTACCCTCTCCAACATCCTATACCCTCTGCCCGAACAATTCTGACCAATCCTTCTCCAACCAATCTCTTGCTGATAGCGAAGTCGCCTCACAAAAAACTGGAAAGGCCCCCAATCTCGATAAAATCCCAGTAGAGCTTTATTATTCCAATCTTGATTTGTGTCTACTGTTAGACCCGGGATCCCTGGTTGGCTGAGGTAGGTACCTTAGGCCAAATAGGGACCCGCGGTTCCACGTCAGGGAAAGGAAGGTCACCTTCTGAGATAGCCCCCGCTCACCCCCTCGGTAGCTTGGCACAAGCAGCCAGGCTTATCTTCAAGGCAAATGTGTAAAGTATTTGCAACCACGCTCACAGCAACCCAATGATGACACCACAAATAGACTCCACACAAGTTTTATAAAGACGAGTATACATTTTATATAAAAAGATATACGATAAGACCACACGATATAAATCCAACATATGCGTATTTGTAATATTCTTCCGGGCTGGTTGTTAGGCCAGCCAGCTCTTGTAAGTTCTAACGATATTAATGAGCACTTCTAAACATTTCACTGTAATCCTAATACCATGTTATGCAGTTCGTAATGCTAGAATCAGGCACTTGTGCAATGTAGAAATAATGTAATGCGTAACGCGGCAATCAAGCACTTTGCAATGTAAGAATAATGCAATGCGTAACGCAACAATCAGGTACTTTGCAATGTAAAAATAATGCAATGCGTAATACAACCACCAGGTACGTCGTTATGCAGAAATAAGGCAATGCGTAATACACTAATCAGGTAGATTGTTATGCAGGAATAATGCAATGCATAATACGCTAATCAGGTAGTTCGTTATGCAGAAACAATGCAATGTGTAATACGACAATCAGGTAGTTCGTTATTCAGAAATCAACTAATGCGTAATACACTCCGACACCGATCACCGTGCCTTAGGCGGTCTCTCCGCCACTCCGTCTGACTCGCAGTCAGCCTCTGTCAACAGTTGCCCCCAACACGGGTATGGTGTAACAAAAAGTGCAGCTCCGCACTCTGGCCCCGGTACTGCCACTCCTCTGGCAACACGGGCCGCGATACGAGCCGAAGCAGACGCTCGCGCTGCTGAAATGAGAGAGAGGCCGAGAGCGTCTCCCTCCGAGCCTGCACCCCGCCCCAGGAGTTGACACACGTTACCTGGGGGGCGCGAACCCACTCTCCTCTCCTCTTCCAACGACTTGGGCCTCAGATGCAATCTTTGTGAATGGGCAATGGCGGGCTCGGGCCGGCGGCTCAGCTCCTCCGAGGCTGCCGGTCCGGGCCGCTACTGCTACGAAGATCTCAGGCTGCCACAGGGCACACGCACACAGCGTCGCTGAGACTCCCTTGAGCTTCGGGTGCACGATCACCGGGCACTTCACACGACGGTCTCCGGCTGCACGAAGAACACACGCACAGCGTCGCTGAGATTTACTTTAACTCCGGGTGCACGTTAACAAGGCAATCCTCACGAAGGTCTCACGGTGCACAAAGCACACGCACACAGCGTTGATGAGACTCACTTGGACTCCGGGTGCACGATAACAAGGCAATCCTCACAAATGTCTCACGCTGCACAAAGCACATGCACACAGCGTCGATGAGACTCACTTGGATTCCGGGTGTGCACGATAACAAGGCAATCCTCACGAAGGTCTCACGCTGCACAAAGCACACGCACACAGCGTCGATGAGGCTCACTTGGATTCCGGTGCACACGATAACTGGACAATCCTCACAAAAGGTTCAGGCTGCACAAAGCACACGCACACAGCGTTGCTGATCCTCGCTTGGACTCCAGGTGCCCACGATCACAGGGCACTTCTTACGAGGGTCTCAGGCTGCAACAAGCACACGCACACCGCGTCGCTGAGACTCTCCTGGAAACCTTTGTGTTCCTGAGTTTCCGCAACAGGGAGCCAGCTCACCTCGGGCCCTTGGGGATAGGTTACTTCAGGACACAGCACACAGCAAAGTCCTTTCAAGCAGGGGGACACAGCAAAGTCCCTTTAGCCTTTCCTTGGTAAAAACAGCAAACTGCAGGCCAGCCCCAGAACACACAGCAAGGGTCAGTCCTATCCTTCAGTCTCTTCAGGTGTTTCTTCCTTGGCAAAGGTTCCTCTTGACCACGAAGTAGCCACCAGTCTTGTTCAATCTTGATCAAGCCATTCTCCAAAGTTCATGGGCTTCAGCTCTCATAGTTATCCCCTCAATGGCTTTGAAGTCTTTGTGTTCAGGGGGCACTGACCCCTGTTCAAACCAGTTCTGGGTGCCTCCCTGCCAGTGACACCTCTATTCCTTTGATAGTGGGGGTCTGGATCCTCAATCACTCAGCAGGGGCTGGAGCCATTGGTTTATGGCTGCAGCCCAGGCCTCTTCACCTTTAGGGGCTACTCCTCCCCCTACACTCCAGATGCAGGTCAGCCTGTTGCTGTCTCACCTCCTCCCCTGGGTCAAGACATTCCCCAGATCCTATCACTTTGAAATCCAGACAGTCAATCCACAACCAGGCAGAGACACACAGAAATGTTAGAGCACAAATACCCGGCCACTTCTAAAAGAGTGACTTCTAAACACACAATGCAAAAACCACCTTCATAAAAAGATGTGTTATTACACTGTGAGTTCAGGCATACTAAACGTCACCTCTCCATCTTAAGCCTTTGGGAAGATAGGCTGGAAAACATATTACACAGCCTCCCAATTCTGTCCTATGGGCAAGATGGCCTTTCAACAGTGAAAAACGAAATGGAGATTATTTCACTGTCAGGACATGGTACACACCTTAGTACATGTCCTACCTTTCACATGCACTGCACCCTGCCCAGGGGGTACCTTGGGCCTACCATAGGGGTGTCTGATGTGCATAGAAAGGGAAGGGTAAGGTCTGGCAAGTGGGTGCACTTGCCAGAACAACAACATGGCAGTTAGCAAACTGCACGCAGGCACTGCAGTGACGGGCCTGAGTTCCCTTTTCCAAGCTACTTGTGTGGGTGGCACAAATAGTGCTGCAGGCCCACTAGTAGCATTTGCATTACCAGCCCTGGAACACATAGTGTACTTTACTAGGGACTTTACTAGTAAGGCAAACATACCAATCATGGACAACCAATTACCATTACACTTTATACAGGGAGCACTTGCACTTTGACACTGTTTAGCAGTGGCAAAGTGTCCAAAGCATCTAAGTTGGCAACACAATGTCAGAAAAAAGGTCTAGGGGAAAAGCAAAAAGTTTAGGGAACTTTAGCAAAAAGGGCCAAGTCCCCCAGCTACCCTATATTAACATCTTAAGTAATGCTATCCTTCAGGGAGGCCCAATCCCGGAGACGCCGAAAGGCGCAGAAATTGTCCCCATTTATAAGAAGGGTTTGCGAAACGACCCAGCTAATTACTGCCCGATTAGTTTAATAGATAATCTGTAAAACAATTTCAGCACACAAGTTCTAGACAAACTAATAGTGTGGATTGCAGAAAATTCCATTCTAAACCAGGCCTGTTTAGTTAGTACAGTCGATCAAGTCTTCTTGTTTCAACTAATCAGGTGGAAAGTGGTGCTGTTAGGCAAGGGGAGCCTTTACGTTGCACTTATAGATCTACGTGCACCGATTGATCTTGTTCCAAGAACCAAGTTGCAGGAAGTCTTGTCCGCTTCTGGAATGCCCCCAGATTTGCTATCAATTATCATTCACTTGCATACAGATAAGTTTGCGAGGGAAGGTGGTGGCCCGCAAGGGGAACTGACACCCAAAACAGATGTCAGTAGAGGGGTGCACCAGGGGTGTGTGCTGGTCCCGACATTATTTTTGCTGTTCATCAATGGGTGCATAGACTCCCTGTTGAAATAAATAAAGACTAGCGCACCCTGGCAGGGAAGAAAATACCAGTGTTATTATTTGCTGATGACACCTTCCTGATTTAAAAAACGCTAAGGGGATTGAAAACCTTGGTAGATGAGTTCGATCAGTTCTGCAAGCAAAGTGGTCTTGAAATAAACACTTCTAAGACAAAGTTTATGACTTTTAATGCAAAGAGGCCTAATAGGTGTAGAATTACTGTGGATGCAAAGTCCTTGGAATGAGTCAAGGTGTTTGATTACCTGGGCGTTAGTCTGTCAGAGAGGGTTGGTTGGGGAAAACAATTAATTAGGAGTGTGGCCTGTCTAAAACATGGGACTATTGCTATCACTAAGTTTTTTGTGGGGTTCAAACATTTCCCAGTTTCCCACCCCTGCAGGTGTACAGAGCGCAGGCTTTAAGCGCTGAGCTATGTGGTGCAGAACTGTGGGGCCATAGCTAAGTTGAGGGACTACTTCTCCCAGAGAATCGATTCATAAGATATTGCTGAAGCTTCCATTCAAGCTCTCCTTTACTACCCCTGCGAATGGACCTGAACATACAAAAAATAAGCGATAGAGCCAGTTTAAAGCCCATTCTGTTTTGGCTAAGGATCTGGTCAACGGAAGAACTGCCCCACTATAGGGTTGCTCTAAGTGATGTAATCAGCAGGCCACAGGCACCAAGTATTCCATGGCTAAGACAGATCCAGACCTTATTAACTAAGCTAGGTTCAGATAAGCTCTGGCTTGAGCCTGATTGAAACACTTCTAGAGCTATCCTACAGGTTAAAAAAATTCTTTTGCCAATATATCCAGAGGGCACAACATGGAGTGCCACCTCATGGATCTTTAATCAATACTTTTTGACAAAAAAAATTGAATTTAAGTTCGAAGAGTATCTTGATTTTCTGAAGGTCCCACTTCAAAGGAAGCTCTACACCCAGCTAAGGCTAGACACTCTTCCACTGGCCTCTTTCATGATCATGTGGTCCAACCCCTAGCCTAACACAGACACATGCACCATGTGTAATGCTTCACCTGAAGATGCTCATCATGTCCCTTTTTTTTGCCCCACATATAAAATTGCTTGAGCAAAGTGGATTAAACCACTCTGCCTAAATATGTGGACTAGCCACTACCGGGAGGCCTTGGGGATTTGCCAAGCTGATATACAACCAAAAGTTGTGTTTTCTGTGTCTAGCTTTTTGAGAGCAGCTTGGTTTGCAAGATGTAAATGTCTGACTGTCCAAAAATCTGCCCTGTAAATTTTCTGTACCTCTAGCTGTATGAGAAAGCGTGAGAAAGTTCCCGCATCCATGACATACATTGAGTGCATGTATTGTTTTTAGAATTTTTTATTGATTTTCTTATTGTTTTTAATCCATTTAATGCACATATTGTTATGTGTTTCCATTTTAATGTTTCTTTGAGTGTGTCGATGAATTCTTGTAAATTTGATCTGACAAATAAATAATAACAGAAAGAAAGAGCATTACACCATCCACCCTAAATAGGGCGGTTGGTGTGATACCCTTACTCTGACAGCCAGCACTCCATCAGGCCGTGAGAGTACGTGTTCCGTCAACAGAGCCAACAGGGCACTGCTGACAGAAGGCTGATGGCCGTGCCGACTTACAATAGGGCGGGTGGACCATGGGTTTGGTGGAGTTGTGACAGTGTTCTGTCCACCAATCTCTAAATCAGGCCCTAAGTCTTGTAGACAGGCAAAGTGCCTGGAACTTATATTTACTTTCCATTGGGGTACCACACTACCAGGTAAAGATACAGTGGCTACGTTAATCTTGTGGATAGATGGAGTGCCCCTTCCCAGGCACCCATGAAAAGGCACAGCTTCCCAGCATATGGCCCAAGGCCCTCTAAAGTGTCTCAATAGTGCTCTTAAGGAGCGACATGGAGAAGCTGAGCACAGAAGGTAGCTCTCTCTTTGGGGTGTAAACAAACAGGCCACAATCCCAATCAATTTTCTAGGATTGAAGGAAGCGCTTCCACCATAGGAAATGTTCACACCCTTAATAATGAGCATGGTGCTCCTTCATTTACTGAGATCCAGCTCATTATCTTGGGGTGTGGGTTTTTCGGGCCTCACCCCGGTAACTGATACAGTCACCTGGCATAGACAGTTCTCCTGCTTTAAAACATTCAGTATAATACAAGGCATCAGTCTTTGCATATGTGGCACTAGTAAGTGAAGCCTCTACAATAGGAGGCTAGAGACAGTGCTTAATTCATTATAAAATTAGTTCAAGGGCTCACAGTTTTCAGAGGAGTCTGACGCTGGCAATGCCGAATACCTTGGTTGTCAAATACCAAGGCTGCCTAATTGTGACTCCATCTCATGGCTCTTTCTTCCACCCCCCTCCACTTCCTGTCTTTTATTCTCATTTCTGATTTCTTCTTCTGTCACTTCCTTTTTCTTTCTCTCTGATCATGAAAAATACATGTTTGCCGCGAAACATGGGTTAAGGTGCGCTGAACCTGCATCGTCCTACACAAATAAAGCACTGACTACAGCTGAGTTTCTAGTGCAACCAATGTTGTATTAATCACAAATAGAGGAATTGATGCGATAACTGAGTCGAACTGTCAGCAGCCATTCAGTTGGTATGGATAACACTTCCCCAAGGTTAGTGTGGGAGGACTCACTGGGAGAACTTGACTTCTTCAGGAGCACCAAATACGGAAACAGTGAGCTCAAAATCAGAAGATCAAACCATTTATCTGGACTAAGAGTGCTAAGAAAAACACCAAAAGGAATAGCTTGAAAGTGCTTCAACTTGTAAGATAAACACGTTTATCAAATTAATATGGTTGTTTTCTTTAAACTTGGCTAAATCATTCTAGCCTTCAGTATGAAAGACCCTCACAAATATTACCCAGAAATATTATGTGTTGAGAGAAATCAAGAGGTAGATCATACAAAACAAGTACTATTTAAACACCGAGTATGAGTTATGTTCAGGATGGTTGTCTCTATATCAAGGTCAACAATTGTAACCACGAAAATAACCACATTTACCACACCGTCAAACTAATTTTATATTTACTATTCTTAATTTCAGATATACTTACATTGACATTCTAGTGGGTGTCAATGTAGTGAATGTAATCTTTTTGTCTTGTGATATATCACATGCAATACAATGACCCCATCCAGTAGGTTTACTTGATTATAAATGATAAAAACGTAATTATTTGTTAACACTAGAGTGCTAAAGCGTAAACTCAAAACGAGAAAATAAAATTATTTTAAATAGTAGACCTAACGACATGCCAGAGCAATCTAAGATACTTCAGGAAAACCTCTTGGTTCATTTAGAATAAACCCCTGCCAAATATACCATGGGATGATTTTGTAGATTATTACAGTTTTTCAAGTAAAACGGTGTTTCACTAAATGTATTAAACTTCGCGTATTTGATTTTCAAAAGCCCATAGGTCTCTAGAACAATTTTGCTCAAATTTGGTAATCAATCTTAGCCTTATAAACCAACATGGCATTTGCTGGCTTGTTTGAATAGATTTTCAAACTAGAGGAAAAGAGTGTGAGCCACAAATTGCCAGAATTGTACCTTGCAAATGTCAGATGTCTGGATTTCAAACTGTTTAAATGTTACTGATCTATGCTGGAAATGACGTGACCTTGGTGGCCTCTCATTATTACACAAAACAATCCCAATAAAGTCAAATTAAATGAACATGTTTACATGTCTCTTGTTACTACCCTCAGTGTTTTTTTAAAAATTTACCCTCAAATATTTAGCAGTGATTCCTTCAAATTCAGGGTTACCAAGGAATATCTGGAGGTACATTTTGGGTCACTTAATTTTCGTGAGTGTGGCCCTGAAAAACCTTGCCTATATTAAATAAATTCAACCGTAGTGGAATGAGTCGGCCTGCGAAAAGCAGTGCATAGTCTATTCTTATAAACCGCTTGTTTCTAGTCTGAGGCAGTACCACATGGTTCCACTTGCCCTGGCTAAACATAGCAAAAGGACTATTGTTAGACTTGAAATCTTTTGGCGTGTTTCCCCTGAGTTATTGCTTTCTGACCTCCCAGTTTTGACTCTGTTTGTGCTGGCTTAGTGTTTCTGCGCCCTTTTCTCACTGCTGATCAGTGGTAAAGTGCAAGTGCTCCTGTAGTAAAATGTGTTATGGATTGGTGTTTCCATGTTTGGCCTATTTGATTTATGTGTCAGTCCCTAGTAAAGTGCACTGAGTGTGCCAGGGCCTGTAAATCAAATGCTGTTAGTGGGCTGCAGCACTGGATTGTGCCACCCACACAAACAGCCTGTAAATGTAACTCTGGCCTGCCATTGCAGAGCCTGTGTGCAGTCTGGGACTGCCATGTTGACTTGGCAAGTGCACACACTTGCCAGTCCCTAAACCTTCCCTTTTCTACATATTAGTCACCCCTAAGACCCCTAAGGTAGGCCCAAGGTACCCCAATGGGCAGGGTGCATTGTATGTGAAAGGTAGGACATGCCCTGATGTGTGTGGCATGTCCTGATAGTGAAATCCTGCCAATTTCATTTTTCACGATTGCAAGGCTAACTGTTCCCATAGGCCAGAATGGGGAGTTAGTTTATAACATCTTATAAACATAACTGGCCCCAGGAATCAAGATAGGAAAATAAAGTTTAGTATGCCTGAACTCAAAATCTAAAGATGCATCTTTTAGTAAAGGTGATTTTTACATTCTGTGTTTGAAAATACCACTTTTAGAAAGTAGGTATTTTCTTGCTCAGCCATCCAGCAGGCCTCTGCTGGGTTTGTGGATTGACTGTCTGGGTTTTGGATGACAGGGGCTGGGGAGCAGCAGAGGCTCCAGATAGTCTAGGTGGATCAGGAAAGGGCTGAATAGACCTGGGCTGCATTTAGAGTAGGGGGAGGAGATTTCCTTGCACCTGAATGGGCCTGGTCTGCCTCTGACAATGCCGTCTCCACCTCCTGCCAGGAAGCCACACCAGAGAGGGCAGAACTGGTTCTGGCTGGGCACAGACACTCTCTGCCTGAGAGGACAAAGAATTTTGGGCTATAAAAAGTGGAGCCCAAACCCCTGAACTTTAGAACTCTTTTGGACCAAGAAGACTGCCAAGAAGAAGAGCTGGAGAAGCTGTGAGGAGGAACTACCACTTTGCTGAGTGCTTTGCTGTGTTGGCCTGCAGTGGCTGCTTCTGTCTTGGGCAGTGAAAGGACTGGGCTGAACTTTCTGCAAGCTATTTTTGTTAGTTTCTCCAAGGGCTTGAGGTAGAGCTTGCCCCCAGTTCAAGAAGTCTCAGGAACAGGAAAGACTTCAAGTTCTTCTGCCCTCAGCACTGGGGACTGTGTGTTTTGTGCTGCAACAGAAGAAAAAGCAACCCGACGCTGTCTACGACGCCGCTGCTGACTCCGTGTCCTGAAGGCACCGCAGAGGGCACCGCCACAATGCCGCACCGCAGCCCTGGTCTCACCGACGACGCCTGCTGATGCCGCCATCGAGCCGCTACTTGCACCGCGACCTGTGGGCACCGCTTCACGACGCCGCCTTGGTATCCCCGACGACGCCGCTCCACGCCGAAATCGACACCGCTGCCTGCACCGTGGTTCGGGGGCACCGCACGTAAAGCACCGCCCTCATCCCGCATCGCAGCCTTGGCCTACCGACGCCGGCGCCATCGACTCCAGTTCGTGAGCCGACGACAGCGCTTCAGCAATGACGACGCCGCTGCTTGCACCGTGACCTGCCAGCACCGCGACGAGCACCGCATCACTTCGCACCGCGACCCTGGTCTCACCGACGACGCCATCTGACGCCGCCACCGAGCCGCTGCTTGCACCGCGACCTGAAGACATCGCACGCCGCACTGCTGCACTTCGCACCGCAGTACCCAACGCCCGCCGACGCCAGCGCTCCTGACTTCAACCGCGACGAGTTCGATCTGCAACGCGTGTGACTTCGAGGGCCCGATGACTCCTGCACCGACCTCCGGAACCGACGCCTGCTGACGCCGTGCTTTTGGAAGCTCAACAAGAGGTCGCCAATGCCCTGCATTTCTAAAAGGTACTATTTTGTGGGTCTTCCCGGCACCGTAGCTGGCCCGCGACACCGCGGTCAGCCAGAACTGTTTGTTCACGACGCCGTGATAGCCCCAGAGGGAGCTATCGACTTCAAGGAACTGTTTTTCAAGGTTATTTTGATAACTGAAGATTTCTAAGTACTGTATTGTGGATTTTTATTGTTTTTGGTCTTGTCTAGAGTATATAAAAATATTGGATATTTTTCTAAACTGGTGTGGTGTCCTTTTGTAGTGCTTACACGGTATTACTGTTGGTTACGTACAAATGCTTTACACACTGCCTCTAGAATAAGCCTGACTGCTCGTGCCAAGCTACCAAGGGGGTGAGCATGGGTTATTTTAGGAGTGTAACTCCCTTATCTTGACTAGGAAGAAGGGCCCCTATTTGGACAAAGGTACCTACCTCTGCCAACTAGAGACCCCCATTTCTAACAACTATGTTTTCATTGCACCTGATAATCCTTTTACTGTCAATACAGTTGAAGTTATTTCCTCTGCAAAGCAAAGCAAAAGAGAGTCTTCGATTATGCCTGTTATTCTATAGTCATAACAGAGATACCATCAGGATATTGGAGATGATAGCACACTATTTCCATTAGGTCTGCCAGGGAGTAACCTTAATAGAGGAAGTAACTTCCTTAATGCCAGGCTAAGTCCTTCTATTCTGTCTATGATTACATAAACTTAAAAGATAGACTACCTTTGGCAGTGCAAGTGATGGTCCTCCTATTATGTTTCAAAGATTGATGTGGGGAGCAGGGTCGGTGTTGACAGTTATTGGGGTGAATCCTATTCAGTGCTTAATTTGAGTCGGTGGTTTCCGGTGCTCAGCTCCGAAACTTAATCATCAACACCGGCGCTTTTCCTGAGCACCAGTTAAGGACACATTCATTTACAGGCAGATTAAGTGATTTGCCCAGAATCACAGGATGTTGAGGCGACACAGAGACTTGAACCTGGTTACCCAGTTCTGAAGTCGACACCTCTGGCCGTTACACCACATCCTCTCCCCACTTTCATGGTTAGTAGTTGGTTCTGTTTTAGGCGACGCAACAGGAGAAATGGGCTGGTGCAAGCTGCCTCCTGACGAGAGCCCCGGCACTTATTTTTTTACAGATTAACCACTAATCCTATGTACAGTCTTATGAGCAATGTGATCCCTGCACTTCAGGGAAATTTTAATGTAAAAGCTGTACTGCAGTGGGGTCTGGCTTTCCACACAAAACAATAAAACAGAAGACCTAGCGAACCATGGAAAATGATGTTGGTCTTTGAACTCCCAAATTCACCCAAATTCCATTGCATTTACACCTTATAGTTCTGCCACCAAATTATCACATGCTTTATTAGACCACAAAATCCAGATTTAGCACTGTGTCCTTCCAGATGTGTCACTGTCCTTTTCATTCCCTTCGACATTGAGTCTAGCGAGAAACAGCTTCAATGAGAGAGCTAGGCGGCAGCACAGTGAAACATGTGTCTAACCCATATTTACTGCAACCAATAGAAAATGTGTTTGTGGTAAAAAGCTTAATCTAAACAGTATAAGCACAGTCTGTGTTTGTGGATAGTCCTTAGATCTGACTGCCTTTTCATTACAGCAAAATGCTACCAGTGTCACCGGGGCATTCTTTCCGAGTATTACAGCAACATACTGTGGCAGGGGCGGCTCCTCTGCTATGGCGGAGGAGCGTCACCCCACTGCTTTGAAGCAGTGTAAAGAAGAGAAACATGAAATGATAATAACTTTAAGTTATTATCATTTTATGCTTTCTGACCTGTCCTGCTGCTTTGCGGCGGGGAGGTGGGCGGAGCTGCTCTGCTCTCCGAGCAGGGCAGGGGAGGAGTGGTTTGCCCACTCCAAAGTGTGCAATGACTGTTTGGTTGGCCCTCTCAGGCCGCCCAAACCAGTCATGAGCACTTCCATGTTCAGGCTGCATTACAGCCTGCATGGAGAACATGCCCACCCCTCCAGCCCCTGGCTGAGTGCCGTGTCACGGCACTCAGACCAATCACAACGCTGCCATTGCAGCGTTGTGATTGGCTTAGGGAGGGAGCCTGGCTGCCTGCTTCCTGTTCTTGTCGGAGGCAGGATAGCAGGAGCAGAGAAGACGTCCTACCCGTCGAGGTAAGCGTAGCTTTTTAAAAAAAAAAAATATTTCGCCCCCCGGGGCGACACCACCCACAACCACCCCCTCCCCCCGCTGCTTCCCCTCGCAAACCCCGTGCCCGCCCACCCACCCGCGAGCCATGCCAGCCGCCGCTGTACTGTGGCCATCAGATCTTCATTTTCTAGTATTCTGCAACAAGATGAGATGGGCTGATGAATGGTGGATGGCGAGTGCATTTGTAGACGGTAGGAAGGGCTGATGCTATCTTAATTACTAATTAGGAACTATTTTCATTTTATCTGTCATGTACCTCCTTAAAGCACCATAAAATGGATGTTTTTGATCATAGGAAACATTTTGCTTACTCCAAGGTTTCCCTTTACTATAAGCCATTACTTGAGGTTATATCAGTAATCTGTTCTTAATTTGTGAAGGAAAGTGTGCTGATGCCCGAAGCTCTGCTCAGAAGCCAGAGGCCATTGCAAATAAACATCAGTGCGCTGAATACCATGGCTGGTAGTCTTTAATTCACTACAAGACACTCACTGCCCCTTTATCTCATTCTTGCAGTTTCCTGTTTTCTCCCTATGAGACGGTTTTACCATTTTTTTCTTCCTCCATCTTTCTGATCTATGTGTTTTTCCCTCTCTTGCACTCGGCAAATATCTGGTGCAGAAAAATAAGTGCAGGTCCTCAGAAATAGGTGCTGGTGGCCCCCACCAGCCACCACCGGCTCAAATTAAGCACTATTTGCAACCTCAGTGATGCATGTGACTGGCTAATTCAAGCATACAGTGCGTTTTTTACACAGCAGGCAAAATATGAATACGAAACCAGTGGTCAAAGTGCATTAAGGACAACACAGGAACTATGATCCTGGGTACGGCCGATGTGTGGAAGGGTTCAAAGAGGTGGCTAAAAATAACAAACTATTCTTCAACTTTTTAGTTTAGCCTTTCATCTACATGTAACCACATATAAAATATAATGCTCTCACCTTAAATAAAAAATAAATGTACCTTAAATTTATATGTGGGAAATGCATTTTTCTTGTAGGAGAGCTTGGTGGGTTAATATGATCACTTCAGATGTCTGAGGGTGTAACAGGATGGTCACTGATTTGAATCCTGACCGGTACACTGGAGAAATTGTGATGTGTATTAGAGCCAAGAGGTCAAAGCCTATGACAGAAAGCACTGTGAATGTCATTAGTTTAAAAAATTGATTACACACAGTGTAACTAAGCTGTCCCAATATGTGCAAAAACGATTTTGTTGAAATGTTTACGTGCTTGTAATCATTTATGTTTTAGTAATACACTGATTGCACCTAGTGCAAACCTTTTTTATATGTTTCCATTAAAAGGACAAATTCCAGATTCTATCAATTAAAGCCTATGTTGGCTCCCAAGCACCATTTAGATATGCCATTAACCAGTTGCCCACATTTATATTTCTTTCAGGTAGCAGGCCTCCCAGAGAGAAGGCTTGTTTCATCTTTAGCTGGTTCTTCTTTCTCATGACAGAGGAGTCCCTTCTTCTCCCCTTTCGACCTGTGGCATCTAAATCATTCAGGAAGGGTTGTTTTTTACATAGAAAGTATGGCAACTGTTTTGATCAAATTAATAAAACTTGGGAACGTCATTCCTCTGTTGCCCTGCCCACTTCGATCTTTGCATGAAACCCTCCATCATCTAAATTCTAGTTCCATGGATATACCGCGGTGTACATGGTCGATACAAGAGGTCTCAGCACTTTTTGTGAAACAAAATTGCTGAGTTCAATACCCATTAGAGAGGTATCCATGACATGAAAATCATGATCACAATTCATACCAATTGGTACTTAGCTGTCGAGCTCAGCAAAAAGACCTAGGAACAGATTGGACATGAAACTGATCCAGCCTGTGAGTTCCCAGAGGCAGTCCCCCCTCCACGGCTGTTAGAGACATGCTGGCGAGGCCGCGTGGGGAAGCTCAGAGACAATGCCTGCACTAGCCACCTCCTGTGGATAAACAAGGGACTTATTTTTTTGCTTCCAGCACTGCCAATCTGGCATCTTACAAGTACACTAAATTCACAATTAACATATTAAATTATGCATTTACAACTTGGACCATCCCGACAGCTGATGTAATTCGACAGTCATTCAGTCGGAGTAATTCGATGAATTTCCCAAGGTGCTTTTTAATTCTGCAGAAACATTTACCACATCAGTTACATTCCCTTAAGAAACGAGTCTGCTATAAAATTCAGACAATGACCTTGTTAGAACTTAATATCAAATCAATGCTGTTTACATAAAGTACTGTGCATACTGCAGCTACAATCTGTTATGCACAGCCTGTGCCTGAAACAGCAGCTCTTCTCCACACTACAGTTTGTGCTGTGCTTGGTGAAACTGACACAGGTTTGCTGTTTACACGTGTCTTTTGCCATCCTAAACAAAATGTTTGGTACGTAACATCAATCTCTCTATACTCTGCTTCTGTGGGATCTGAAGGCAATGAATGAGAAAGAACCCTAGTCTGTTGCCTACTTGGCCAATACTTCCACTAAGGTGGCCATCATAATGATTAACACAAGACAGTGTTTGGATTTTGCAAAATTGCAGCATTTATCACATGTCCAAGGGCCAAATGTACTATTTACTGCTCGCAAAATGCTGGCGGCAATTTGCAGCCAGTATTTTTGTGACCAGTAAAGAATTATCTGAGCCAACCCATGTACAAATCGGCTAATTTGAAAATTCAAATTTAGAATGGGTTGCAAAACAACCTTCCCCATCAATATTCATGAGATAGGTTGCAAATTGCGATTCTCTCCTATTGGAAGCCATCACTGGGATGGTAGTCCCTCGAATCAACAGATCACCATGTCTGTTTTCTTTTTTTTAAGAGTTTGTTTAAAGGTTTGAAGTGGGCCACTGGAACACTGTCTACTCTTCAACAAACTTTTTTTTACATCCACAAAGTGGAAGGGTAGCCTCGGGGGCTCCTTCCCTTTTGAAAATGCTTTTCTACCTCCTTTGAGGTCTCTGTTTTCAATGATTGATACATTCATTGATACATACATTCTGTCTCCTACAATGGGTTTAGTATATTGGAAAAAAACATTTTAACTGTCTCAAATGGAGCATTTCCAACTGTTAAAATGCTTAGTACAACTGGCCTCTTATGCCATCAATAAAACACCCAGAGCCGCGCTTGCCTGTATAAAATTGTCACCACAAAAAAGCTTATCGGCACTGCTATATAGCACAACACGAGAAAATTGACAGTTGCAAGTTTGCTAATCCATGCCTTGTGCAGTGTTGATCCACGACTCATTGAGTGAATGCCAGACGAGAACCTGAGGTGTAGCTTCCATTGGTGCAGCAGGTGCAGTGACACCAGGGTCTAAAGGGCTAAGGGGCTCACTGAATCCTAAGCCAGGGGACCCATTTCCATTCTTGCACCAGGGCCCATGAAACATGACAACGCTACTGACCAGAACCACTGTTACTAAGTACACAATATTTATCTATATGTTGTTCCTGTAACAGTTATTGTATGTAAGAACTACAATTTTAAGTGATCTTAGAAAAGGCCCTCTCTCTACTGGAGGTAGCAATGCCTGCGGGGCAATTGAGGTAACAAAAATAAATGTTCATATAAATATAGGTTATGGGCCTGATTCACATAGGTAAACTTACACTCTTGTGTACGTTTACTCTTTTTCGGTATTCACAAACAAACGATTAAATAGTACGTTTACGACTTCGGAGACTCAACAGTCAGGGCGAAGAATGCCACACATAAAAGATATACCAAAGGGGATGATGGACGGAGCGCTAGAGCAAATCAAACACTCACCCCCAGTCAACTGATCTGGGTTTAATCCATCATCATTCTTTAGCTCACTCCACCACCCCAGTTCAGACATGGCCATATGCAAATCAGTCTGACCCTGTGCCTCATGGGAACAGTCCAGCGCCGAACTGCCAAGCCATGTCTTCCCTGGACTGGAAACAAGCATCCTGGGACCGGTTTCGGGTTCAAAACCCTCATCAGCCAGGCTATCTTGAATCCAGTGGCAAAGTGAGCAAGGGACCCACGTCTGGGCATACCCTGCCAACTTAGGGCGAACAAAGCGATACCAAAGGGGATGATGGACGGAGCGTTAGAGCAAATCAAACACTCACCCCCAGTCAACTGATCTGGGTTTAATCCATCATCATTCTTTAGCTCACTCCACCACCCCAGTTCAGACATGGCCATATGCAAATCAGTCTGACCCTGTGCCTCATGGGAACAGTCCAGCGCCGAACTGCCAAGCCATGTCTTCCCTGGACCGGAAACAAGCATCCTGGGACCGGTTTCGGGTTCAAAGCCCTCATCAGCCAGGCTATCTTGAATCCAGTGGCAAAGTGAGCAAGGGACCCACGTCTGGGCATACCCTGCCAACTTAGGGCGAACAAAGCGATACCAAAGGGGATGATGGACGGAGCGTTAGAGCAAATCAAACACTCACCCCCAGTCAACTGATCTGGGTTTAATCCATCATCATTCTTTAGCTCACTCCACCACCCCAGTTCAGACATGGCCATATGCAAATCAGTCTGACCCTGTGCCTCATGGGAACAGTCCAGCGCCGAACTGCCAAGCCATGTCTTCCCTGGACCGGAAACAAGCATCCTGGGACCGGTTTCGGGTTCAAAACCCTCATCAGCCAGGCTATCTTGAATCCAGTGGCAAAGTGAGCAAGGGACCCACGTCTGGGCATACCCTGCCAACTTAGGGCGAACAAAGCGATACCAAAGGGGATGATGGACGGAGCGTTAGAGCAAATCAAACACTCACCCCCAGTCAACTGATCTGGGTTTAATCCATCATCATTCTTTAGCTCACTCCACCACCCCAGTTCAGACATGGCCATATGCAAATCAGTCTGACCCTGTGCCTCATGGGAACAGTCCAGCGCTGAACTGCCAAGCCATGTCTTCCCTGGACCAGAAACAAGCATCCTGGGACCGGTTTCGGGTTCAAAACCCTCATCAGCCAGGCTATCTTGAATCCAGTGGCAAAGTGAGCAAGGGACCCATGTCTGGGCATACCCTGCCAACTTAGGGCGAACAAAGCGATACCAAAGGGGATGATGGACGGAGCGTTAGAGCAAATCAAACACTCACCCCCAGTCAACTGATCTGGGTTTAATCCATCATCATTCTTTAGCTCACTCCACCACCCCAGTTCAGACATGGCCATATGCAAATCAGTCTGACCCTGTGCCTCATGGGAACAGTCCAGCGCCGAACTGCCAAGCCATGTCTTCCCTGGACCGGAAACAAGCATCCTGGGACCGGTTTCGGGTTCAAAACCCTCATCAGCCAGGCTATCTTGAATCCAGTGGCAAAGTGAGCAAAGGACCGTTCCCATGAGGCACAGGGTCAGACTGATTTGCACTGGGGGTGAGTGTTTGATTTGCTCTAACGCTCCATCCATCATCCCCTTTGGTATCACACATAAAAGATAGGCCTGTTCTATATTTTTGTGTGTGGAGTTCTCCGTTTTGATCCAGTGTAAGCGGTATAAATATTTTAAGTTTAATTTCCACTTCACTACTTACTCATCTATCCCTCTGACTGCACTGGGCCCCTAACAGTTAGATGAATTTCAGCATTATCCTCACCACAGAGGTGAATGGTCCTCTGATGGCTCTTTGTTCACCGATAGGAAGGGTGGGGATTAGGATGTCCAAAACCTCAATGTTAGCCACCCAATGTGGACCATTAATTGGTGACCAACTCACAAGTTTGAAATTAGTTTCAAATACACTACTCTCAGGACCATGCTGTAAAAATAAAGTATCACAATGGGGAGTCCCAATCTTCTAAAGAAATTAAGTCTAACTAGAATGATACAAACTAGAAGCTCTGCTGCTATGACACAGAATAGAAGAAGCAGAGCTTGATATTCTGAAAAGATTTGCTGATTCTCCCTACAATGCATTTAGATAAAGAGAGTAGTTCAATACAGTTTCAAACAAAGAACATCAGAGCACAATAGACTCAGGCAATTTAGATTGTTAGTTTTTGTATTAATCTTCCAACATTTATACAAATAAGAAATTTCTTGAGCATCACAGTCAAGAATATTAAAGCATGTGGAACTAGACCACACATTTAGTCAGAAGTTCAAATCTAAAGAGGATGGTTTTAAACAAACATCAGATACTAGGTTATAGGCTTCGAACCATCATTAGAGGTAGAAAAATAGTTCAGTTTTTATCTAAAATTCAAAGCAAAGAGGTTAAAGAATCAATTTTAAAGTCTTCTAATGGTGAGTTCATGAACATTGGCAAAAAGAAGCAAAGATCAATTCATTCGGCAAAGAAGGGTTCCAGATTGACTACATGAATTCAACAGCTTTAGCAAAACGGCAGTCCAAGTTAGGATTTAAAGGATGATTATAAATTCATAGGAAAGGAGTCCGTTCTCTCTCAAAGAATGGAAAATAAAACAATGCACCGTCCCAAAGACAAATCTATAGCAATGCCTTGTCAGAAGGGAAAAAGGTATGGCATTGCGTTGCACCAGAGGAAAAGAAAGTATGTCGTTGTCCCTCCTTTGGGGTTTCTTCTTTTATAGTCCTTATGACACCTTAATGACGTGGTGACTATTCGTGACTATTCATTCCATCGTATGATTAGTTTACATATGTTGTCACAAAATTAATTTAATTACTCCTGCATTCTTTTCCCAATCTCTTCATGTGAATCACTTGGCTTTCCGGGCCTCACAGATTAATCAACGGTAAAAAATATACAATGTAACAGACTATGGCATCGGGTATGAGTTGATTTTCCCACCAAGGCATTCCACCATGATCTTAAAAAGAATGTTCTTTGTATGTATACTGAAACATGCACAAAACAAATGAGGCAACATTTGCAAAAATGTCAATGAATTATTATGCTTGCTAAGTGAAATTTGGAGCTCAAGAAAGAACACGTTTAAAGCTTAAAATGCATACATCAACTCTAAATTAACTATATTAATTGGAATCAAACATAATTCATCAAATCATTATTTCGTAATAAGAGAATAATAATAAATGTTTCACCAATGAATTATTACACAAAAAAAGTTAGCGTTAGCTACGATCTACTGCCACAATTTTCAGCATCCATTCATGTAAATTATTCTTAAAACCCATTTTACCAAAATTGTTTCTACATTTTTTTAAACGATAAGGTCTCTACTGCCACCTCTGTAAGTTTCAACTTCCTAGCTATTTTTCTTCTCATAAATAGCACCACAATATAATTGTAATACATTTGAAATGAAAGGCAATAGAACTGTTAGGACTCATCTTTAGATTCATTAGTTTTCATCAGTATGTGAATAATAAAACATCATTTCATAAGTAATCTTGTTATGAAAATCTATTAATAAGTGTTATAACTATTTAGCAATGTATTTTCTCCTTTTCTAACTCTTTCAAGCACGCTTTTATGGAGCTGTTACTTCACTTGGCTCTATTGCTGTATTACTTTGTGTATTTTTTGCAATGCACACAATCAGATTTTTGTGTCTTAATTGGTAAAGTGTCATGCAATGTGGTTTTGAAATATCTGCTCTATCAACCCTGACTGCTGGGTCTCCACAGTCTTAAAGTTACGATTAAATCATTTATTTGTGAAAACAGAAAAAGAGTAAACTTACACAAAAGTGTAAGTTTACACTTGTGAACCAGACCCAATGTGTTTGACATCCCAGAGAAGACATGCAGTCTTATGTCTAAATCACGGGAGTAAAGACAGTGCCTCTCTCTGCCATGAAAGACGGGAGCATAATTTCTTCTTATGGTAAAATAAAAATAAAGTGATAGGTTTCTGCATTCTTGCTTTCTGTATATATAAGCGTGGCTTGATAAATATATATGTACATTGTTTGTCAAACTCTAGCGCTTTGATTTTGTCCATTCACAACGTCAGTCAGTTTCTCGTTGCACGTTTTTTAAAATGTGTCCGCTCACTTTATTGCTCCATAATCTTTTCATTTCTCTTTGTTAGTCTCATTTATTACCTCCAGTACATTAAATGGGCCTGTACTGTCCAGTACGGAGTACCAGCACTTTTTATTTTGAGACGGAAAGTACTGGCACTTCTCAAGAGAAATGCAATACTTTTAATTGGAGAGTACTGACACTTCTCAGAAATAAGCAGGTACTCTGGTACAGAGTACCTGCACTTCTATTTTTCCATTTCCATCACTGATTACCTCTGTTTGTATCTTTATCGTTGGGTGGTTTACTGTATAATATCTTACTTACCAACACACCTACTGAAGAATGCATTTATCATCAATTTGACAATCATTCTACACACCAATCTAGCTTTCAATTCATTGGCGCAACAGACTATCATTTAACCTATGTATTCTTCTAACTAGCTACCGGTCCAAACAGTCTATCCATCTATCTACCCATGATTCTTTCCATCCATTCATTAGTCACAATCGGGTCACCAATCAGTCAGTCAGTCAGTCAACCAATCCAGCAGTAAGTAAGTCTGTCTGTCTGTCTGTCTATCTATCTATCTATCTATCTATCTATCTATCTATCTATCTATCTATCTATCTATCTATCTATCTATCTATCTATCTATCTATCTATCTATCTATCTATCTATCTCAATCTATGCCACAATAATATGCAACTGCACCCATTAATATGTGCATTCATCAATATAACCATTTGGCAATTGAGCAACATGTCCACTAAATACATCCATCTGCCCATCCCGCTGTTTTGAAACAAATGTGGTATCCTTTTATAGGGCAAGTAGACATGTTCCCATTAAATGAGCTGCAGTAATGATCCAGAACCTCACAGAATTCTCATTTTGAACCTATGCGAAAAGTCTTTTGGGCACCCTCACAAAAATGGTATTGAAGGAAATAAGAGCGGTGAGTTTGGCTTGGCTCTAGTCAGCACTTAGCGCTCATGTCACACATGGGAAAATGCCTACCCTATATACTCCTCTCTTATTTTTGCAAAAGGAAACTCTACTGGTTCTCACTATCCAAAGGACCTGTTTGCTCCTGAAAAGTGCAGGTATTCACCCATTAAATGTATTACAGTAGGGCTGAGAACTACAGGTACTATTCCTTTCAAATTAAAGAAGTGCAGGCACTCAGTGGGCACGACCTGCCCTTTTAAAGTACTAGAATACACCATGAACATTTTAGCAGATGTCCCGTCCACCACATTATAAGTGCATTATGGTCAATGGTATGCTTAGTGCCACAGATGAGTCTGCAGCCCCATTTTACTGGAATGCCATGCCCACAAAACTCTAAATGTGGCCTTTAGTGATAACCTCCCAGATTTGTATATCTAAATGTGATCCACTACAATCTGTTTGGATGATAAGAAGAACATTGCTACATCCCTATGTTTGTTTATTTGCTACTCTTTAGACAACATTAAGATAAGGACATTATCATCAATAGCTAAATCCCAAAATGATTTGTAAACTTTTTCAGTTAAAGATCAACTTTCAGAAATTTAGAAAAGCAGATCATAGAAAAGCATATATTGAAAGTTCAACTTACCAGCCTGATTGGTGGTCACATTTAGAGACACAAACTGCCTTCCCCCAGGGCTTAGTTCTGACACTCCATTCTCTGCCTCAATCTCAAAGGTGTAGTTTGTGTGGGCCAACAAATCCACCACCATCACAGAGGTGTTTTTCAAGCTGCTTTGCATGGGAAGATATCGTACATGGCTGCCACACTCCTCGCAGTGGCTTGAGTGAGCAGTGCACATTTTGCACACAATGTTGTAAGCCACGTCTTTCCTTCCACCGGTGTCAGCTGGCGGGATCCATTCAAGAAAGACACTGGTCTCGTTAATATTGGAGATGGCATTCCGGGGAGCTGTTGGGGGCCCTAGTTTACAGAGAGAAGTATGTTTTTTAATTGTGCTATGATCCAACAAATCATCACTATTCCTGACTTCAAACAAAATACAAGTGCTAGGACCATTAAAGATACAATCTTCCAATTCACAAGAAGAAGCACCACTTTCTTAAAAACGCCCTACTGCCAAAAAAAACGAGACATGCATTAATTAACAAATTCACACAATTGAAATGATTGTCTAAATATCTTACAATACATGAATCACATTGGCTAATATATTTAAAATCCAAATGATGCTTCAGAAACAAAACAAAGTGAAGTAAAGTGATTACAAAATTCATATTTCTGGGTGACATAATATCCCATTACTCTGTCCTGGTTAAGTAATGTGAAGGTACATAGCAGAACCACTTACATCCAAAGCCCTACACATAGCATCACTTTGAGAGTACTGCTGAGGGGGAAAAATTGTGGATGATATAATTTTGTTGGAAGCATTTCTTAAGTCACTGGAATTCAACAGCTATATGTTAGAAGATTCAAGGCTGAAAATTCAAAGATAGTATTCACTGATTACTCTTTGAGCAAAGTTTATTAAAGCACTGCCTCCATTTTTCCAGCTTACTCACTATTCTTTTTCGGCCTCTATGGGACTTCAATCATGTTGCAAAGTTTGAGCAATGTTGCAGTAACAGATTGATGACCTTTTAAACAATTGAATGTCACCATTTGAGCCAGCAGATGCTTCTAGTTTATTTGTGCAAAGACCTGCTACAAGAGCCAGAAAAGGCCAGGTAATGTCTCAAACATTAGGGCCATTTTACACCAACTTCCCCGAGGATGCAACGGGCATGTGAACCATTTTTTTGATCCCCATGGCTGATACTTGTGTGGCCCCTTCTGGAATACAGATCATGCTGGCTCTACATGTTCACCAACGCAATATTAAGGCATGGCTTCCTCATTTGCTAGGAGATGTGGCCCCCATGCAAATAAGGAAACACTCTGCCTCTCTCAAAGTTTCAGGGACTGGTGCTGGGAAGTCTTAAGGCAGCAGATAGAAGGGGAAGAGCACCCAAACTTTATACCTGAAAAGGAAGATGTACTGCACACAAAGATATTGTGACAAACTAGAGAAGGGGCATTTTAAAATGAGGTGGGCAATATAGTCATGCTGGTTCTTCCTGAATGTGTCAGAGTGCACATTGACGTAAAATCAACCTGCTCAGTTGCTCAATGGAGAGGCATGTAATACCTCACTCACTGTCAAATGGAAAGTGGACTAGGCAAAACAGATGCTGAACAACAACCAGCTCAAATTAGATCTCACACTATGAGATAGCAACAGACTAGTCTATAGAGTTCCTCGCAAAAATTCATCCTGTTTTGCACATTTAAAAATAAATCAATTACATTAATGTGAATTCATTCTCCTACAAATACTTGTAAAGTAGCTCACAGGGATTCCCCTCTGCGTTGAGAAATATACAGCGTGCAAATCACCCGTAATGAAGAACTAACAAAGGGGGTAACTCCTTATTATCAAGCACCCCAACATATATTTGTACATGATGAGGTAAGGCAGATTATTACCATGTTTAGTGTTTACAATCCTCTAATGACAAACTTCATTGATTTCACTGTCTAAAAACTGTTAACAGAATCCTTATCCCCAGCTTAAAAGCTCTCTGTCAGAATAGTTTAGGTAAAGGAGGAGTCGATGTTAAGACTCTCCTCTTAAAACCATACCCCAGCATTAAGAAGCTCCAACTACTGTGTTGACCAGTTTCATACATTTCAATGCGAAACAATGTGACTTAAGTAGATTTCACCACTCAAGTCATGGCTGTATATTGGCCATCAAAGTATAACACTTTATTTTTGACAGATTCAGTAGTCTTGTGGATAGCTTCAGGAAGCATTTCCATATTAGGAAAGCTTAATATCTGTGTTGATGTTTTTACCCAACAGGCAGAAGGGTCTGCCCATAAGACAAGCCATCTTTTGGACTTAGCCCGTGTTTCTAATATTTGTTTAGGCAGTCTACTGCTACATGTAGAGCCTTGACCCGATAACGCCCTGGTCCAGTTTAACTTCTTTACTAAGTTTTGTAATAGCACTCCTGGGAAGGTGTTTAGTACAGATAAATAGAAAGGTGACACCCAAATCATTTAAAAGTCTCTTCTTCAGTCAGGATAAAAAGTTAGACACTGCAAATTCACCTGTGGATATATGGCTCCAACATATTTGAAAAACGTTATTCTTTCTAGATCAGATCCTTGAAAGAGAAAATAATCTCTGGTTCTCTAGATAGTGAAGTATGAACGAAGCACCAGGTGTAAGTTATTTAATTACTTCCTAATTACAGGCAAATAACAGCCATGTAAATGTCTCATGAGAGTCCAGTGAACAGTTATAATCAGGCCAATAACAATACTATACTATACTACCATAGTATAATAATGGAAACGTCTAATACTATAAGCAAGAAATTTGTTTCTGTGAGTTCACCCTGGGCCAAGAGAAGGTTGTTAAGATGCTTCTCTGATCCTTTCAAAAATCAATCCCTCCCACACATATCTAATATGCCAAGTGACCACCCTAGGATCATTGGCGCATAGGCCCCTGTCATGACCCATCTCCTCAATGTGTCTGCATTCAAGGGCGAGATTCTGCAAAAACTCAAATACGCAATCCACTTTTGGCTAACCTTTTATCACATAGGCAAGAGGAACAGAGGCCCCCATTCACTTTATTTCTCACCTTGAGGTCAAGAGAATGGTGAGTGACCACCAGTCTTTAGCCCACCAGAAGCACTGGATTGAACTACAAACATCAGATTAGGAACTCGCTAGGGATCAAGGCAGGGTATGCATGCTGATTCTACTAGATATTCAGCAGTATTTGATCCTCTAGATCAAGATGCCCTAATCAAATGCCTCGATTAAAGTGTGAATTAGTAGAATGGCCTTAGGTCGGTTCTCATCCCTCCTCAGCTATCTTGCAAATCTATTTGTATTCTCGAGAGGACATTGGACTGTATCAGAAGACCACCTTATCAGCCGAAACTTTTATGTAAGTGACACACAGATCTACCACAAACTGAAAATGTTTCGGGTGACTTTAGCGTACTGGATATACCAGTGAGTACTACTTACTTTACGCACTTCTACCCATGGCTCGTAAAGTGCCCCATAGAATATATGTTGTTGTATGGCTATGTCATATTGATTACAGTTAAAAGGACATCAAACCCTCACCAACACCATGTGGCATGCTTCATCACTGGATTGACTCCTGTGTGGGAAATGAACATCTAATGGAGTTGTGTAATAAAGAAAAGGGTGCCCTTTTTATTCGAAATATCAGAAGGGGGCATTTCAGAGTTAGGATCGTGAAACATCACCTACTCAGCCTTTTATTTTTCAAAAGGAGCACTGTGTTTGTGCCACAGAACAGTTTTGTTACCAACTTTGCATTGCGTCAAGAGGTTCCAAACTGGCAGCACTGTGCTTTTCATGGGTACATCTATTTTTTTTTTTTTTTTTATTATTGGGAACTCCGAAGTCCCTAAGAAGTCTTCAGTAAGATTTTAAATTTCTACTGTTCAAAGCAACCGTTTGAATGTTTCTCGAGTGCCCACGCTATAAACACAGAAGGAAAAGAAGCTGGTGAATGTTCTGTGAAGAAGATATCCAACAAGGACAGTAATTGACAACTTCTGAGGGAAACTTAATAGTATCCCTGTTTTTTTTTTCTTCATATTTTCGTCCCTAAAACAAGTTACAGATAGTGGTGAAATGTTTCTTTTATTTATTTATTTGTATTTATTTATTTATTTAGGCTGAAGGCCAAAAACCTTTTAAACAACACAAACATTAAGCACACTCTATCTAATAAGTTTTGATGTAACCAATTCTCTTTTTTAGGAAATCTAATGTTGGTCACGGTATGTGTGTTTGCTATCCATTCTTTTTTCATTATAGCTTAGGGTAAACATCCTTAATTCGAGAACACTCCTCTGTTCATGCTATAGATACCTCTCTTTTCAAAACCCTTATTAGCATTTTAAATGTTATTTTCTGGAGCCCATAAAAATATTAACAATTTGCAATAAAAAAAAATTGCAAACTTAGAGGAAGGAAGACAGGAAATGTTAATAACTGGCAGTGGTTCTAAATGGGCATATTCTGAGACCAAGACTCATTCCTGCAGATGACTCCCATCTGGGCACATATAGAATAATGTGGTTTAGCTGTGCCACATTTTTGTAGAGCCACTATTATAAGCAAATGGATGCTGTTTTGGTGGTCTGTAAATCTTGCTCCTGCCCATTACCCCTCATAATCAATGTCCCCCTGTGTGTCTTCTCTCCTCACAGTTTTTGGGAAGCACAGAATACTGTGAGGCAATTGCTTATTTTTAGTGCTTAATTTGTAAAATATTAAGTGCCAGGGCTCTGACCAGGAGGCCACTCCAGCTTGCATCACCCATCGCCCCTGTCATCGCTGCCAAAACAACTACTAACCATCTCTCTTGCATGTAAATGCGACAGTTCAGATTATTCCAGGTCCCCAAAACTAAAGGAATGGCTGGGGAGGCAGGTATTAGTAATTTTTTTAATGTATATTGTTTTCATAAACAACTGTTATACTGCTCATCTCTAAATTACAAGAGCAGCGCCACCTTGTGGCAGACTGCCCTAAGTGTGGTGTTGACAATTAGGTGCCGGTGCCGAGCACCAGAAACCAATTAAGTGCTGGTGCTCAACACCGGAAAGCTCCGGCTCAAATTAAGCACGGCTTATTTTCCTTAAAGAGCATGTACTGTGAATGAAACTTTCCTCGTGTACCTAATATAACATTATGAAGGACACTTCCGCTGGAAGTTCTGACACAGGCTTGCTGGCACACTGTTGTATAAGTCTTTGTTTGAAATGTTTTATATTGTGTTGTATATTTCTGGACAGCACTGTCGCTGTGGAAGCTAATGCAAGACTTCCTTTATCACAGAAATGGGACAGTGTTATCATTATTATTGTGACCATCTCTATTCTGATTTGCCTAGCATGTGTTATCATCAGTCATGCCATGCTGAATTTGCAGTTTTCAAGTATTACTTATTCATAAAATGTGTATTAAAAACCCTTGGTTTATGGGGTGAGCCAAAGACATTTCATGTTCTACTAGGGATGCTGTAGGTTTGATGACTTCCCTGTTCTGTCGAATTTTGAGATCCTTTCTTTTTTATTCCTAGAGATACTTTGTGTTCCTTGGGAATCTGACAGATAGAATTTAGATGACTTCCCTAATCCTCTTAGCACTCTGTTTGATTATTTTGAAGATTTCCCTTTTCAATCAGGATCTCTGTCCATTCCATTTATTATTTTGTTGCTTATTGGGACTTAGCTTAGAAACATTTTGATTTCTTTTTTTAGGATTTTGTGGTTTATTTTAACAACTGGCTTTCTTTACACGTCCGGATTACTTCAACTCCTTTACTGCCAAACCGGGAGGCAGGGACTGCTTCAGCTTCTCTGCCTTTTCCTTGTCTGTGATGACCAGTGTGTACAAGTACTTGCTGCAGCGCACCTTGAATTTCACATTGTCCTTGTTCTTCTTGATTTTCACAGATTTAGCGTCTTTTCTCCTGGCTGTCAGCAGGAAGTCTTTGATCTCTTCGATTTTGCGAGGCATGGCTGGAAGTTAGTGCTGACCGGGAACTGCCAGCGATCCAGAGAGGAAAAGCGAAACATTTTGATTTCTAACTATGTACACTGTATCTGAACCTTTCTGGTATATATTTTGCATTTCTCTGTAATGCTTATTTTGAGATTTTGTAATCAAATCGTTGTGTTGATCTAGGTCTCAGTTATTGAGTGGTCCCAGTCACTATTTTTATTATTCTGCTAAGATTATTTATGGGGCCCGATGTCGAGGAGCTGAGCTGAGCTGCCAGAGGTAAATTTTGGGGTGATCAATACATTGGGGTGCAGTAAAATATTAGGTTTCGGCTCCCACAACATCATGGCCTTCCAGCGTGAATTGAAAAAAGCCCAGTGCCCATAGTGCTTGACCCCTTTCCAAGCAGTGAACCTGTTCATACTTTGTAAGATTTTGTGAAAGTCAGCTCTTAACTTACATAGATTTGCTTATAACTAAAGGGTAATATAAAAAACTATTGAGGTCAAGAATATCACCCTGGACGTATAGCAACTCCAGAATATCGGATATCAACATAACATTAGGGTAATCAAACACAGTGAATCATAGATTTACTATTTTTAACTCGCTTCTATTTATCTTGACAATATGTTGGCAATATTGTGGCCTCGATGTAACTACAGGTGGACACAAAAAACTCAATATTTTGATAGCATTTAGAATATAGCAGATATTAGATTGCATGAACTTCCCAGTACTTACTTGTACATGCCATGGAAGGCGGATCGGACTCTCTTCTAAAATAGCTCTCTTCGCAGAGGCAGGTGATGGACCCTTCCTCGTGGGTGTAACTGTGAGGTGGGCATTTGCTGCAGGTCGGGCTTTGAGCCGAGGCCTTGAAGAATCCAGGTTTGCAGACTGCAAAAAGAAAATTTGAAACCTGGTTTAGCACTTCAGTAGTTCTAATCCAGCTGCCACCAAAGCAATGCAACAATCAACCCACTGCACATTTCATAAGCCTTAATTTCGACATATTTTTGGAGTCACTAATATCAGCTCATTTTTTAAGGAAACCAAAAACAATTTCTTACAGAATCCTATAAAAGAAAATACAACTTGTCGAAATAATTTTGGGATCAAATATATTCTCTACAACAAGAAATATTACAATCTTCACTGAACTAGACATGGGGACAGTAGAAATCGCCAAAATGAGACAAAAAATTGCATAATATCCAGGAAATGGAAGCATCTGTGCGTAAACAGCGCACAAAATTAGGATATATACATTTTTCAACAATTTCTGAAAAGCAGAGAAGTACATCAAACTAATAGTCTCAGAAGATCATGCTATGGTTTCGCAACTGACTGACCACACATATTGCTTGAAATGCTTTTATGAAAGTGTATATAACTTCTTCAATTGCTGGATGGTGGTGGCACTTCAAATGCTGAACCTACTGCATGAAACAATGCCATATATAATCTTGCCGGTAGACTGGATGTCAAATGTTCTGGCCCTGATTACAAGTTAGGCTGAAGTCCATGCAGAGATTTCCTCCATCCATAATTATCATTTCCAGCTGGTATCTATATATGGAATTCCGCCTATTATGAGACCACTCGGAATGGGGAATATCTTTGCAGACACAGAATTTCCACCTGCTCTGAGTAGGTTGTAAACAGGAGCAGTGGCAGCCCTTGGGATGAGTTGGAGCACGGAGGCCGGAAAGCTAGTGGACGAAAGGGAAGGGCATGGAGGGGAGCATCGTCTGCCTCGTAATCAGGCCCTTAGTGCATTTGGAGGGGGCATCAGAATGATGGCAGGGTAAATATTGTGTTCCGGGGGGGGGGGGGGTGTCTATATATATCAAATATTGTAAATTATGCATTTCATCATCATCATTCAAAGCTTTACCATTGGCAAGCCTACTAGGATTATTCAACATAGAGAAACAAATTGTGTCACCAGTTTATCTAAATTATGCAGCACAAAAAATATGGCAATTTATGTAGCACATTTTCTGGCAGCATTATTTATTTGCATTCATTTGAGCTAGAAACAAAATTTATTTTGAAATCTGGAAATCATACAATTATATGGCATGCGTGATAAATCCATAACTATGCGTAAAAGCTGCAGCCACAGAACAGCATTCTTTCACCGGCCCTCACCATAGTCTGTTATTTTATGAACAATTTAATCATGGAAGGTAAACAAAATCTAAACATTTTTATCCCAATCTGTGCGACTGATAACTGCGCTTTGAAGAAAACAACTCTTCCAAGCTAACTACCCCCAAATAAACATGTAATATAAAGAAACCATAGTGGTAACATCAGTAATAGGGTTCCATTTTGTCATCTCAGGGTTCTGGTGACATTTACAAACCATTCGACCTTCAGCCTTGTGATTTATGATGTTACAAGAACCTCTAGAAGTAACAGACCGAACATATTACACAGTTGTTCTTTATGAATTATTTATATAAAAATATAGACAATATATTTTATATTCTTATACTATGGCTATCTTGCCTACCAAGTGAAATTGAGGGCCCCATATAAAAAATAGATATTGAAATACAAAAAAATATAGTAGTAAGGTGGAACATCTGCATCAATGTGAACAGCCTCCCTCGTCCAGTAGCATCCCTGCTTCACCTTCAGTCCTTCCGCTGCTCGTGCTGAAAATGGCCTGTTAACTGTTTAGAGCTTTCGCCCTTGGGTAGCAACTGACCTTTATCTTTGTGCAAATATATAAAATGAGCACAAATAAATGCTCCCTAGAGAACAAAAGTGAAGTACAAACAGTAAATATCAAACTGAAAGAAGAGAACTGAACCAGTTGTGGTGGCTTCATCAAATGGAAATACCAACAGGATCAAATAATAAATAATTCAAAAATCGAAAACGGTCATAATACAAATAGTGCTGGGTGATATTTTAAATCAAAGTGACAATGCGACCGGCATAATCCTCGTTACGCAGTGGTAAGTAGTTAACCTTTTACGCTGCAGTGATAACATGTTAAATAAAGGGCACTGATGGTGTCAAAGACTATAAATATGTGCGGCAAAACTTATGCAGAAAAATAGCACTGCCTACTCCCATCCCCATTATCACACAGAATTTTTTTTTTACAGGTATTGGGCGTTTCCCACAAACAAATATGTAATATCAATATTTTAGTTTGTTATTGATAATAGCAATGAGGGTCAGCAATAAATTGCACATTCCCTGTCCTACATCAAATTTCAGCTCTTCCGCACTGGCATTGCCACACTTATAGGAGTAAAGAAGAGCCATATGCTTTCTGAAGCGATACCAAAGGGGATGATGGACGGAGCATTAGAGCAAATCAAACACTCACCCCCAGTCAACTGATCTGGGTTTAATCCATCATCATTCTTTAGCTCACTCCACCACCCCAGTTCAGACATGGCCATATGCAAATCAGTCTGACCCTGTGCCTCATGGGAACAGTCCAGCCCGAACTGCCAAGCCATGTCTTCCCTGGACCGGAAACAAGCATCCTGGGACCGGTTTCTGGTTCAAAACCCTCATCAGCCAGGCTATCTTGAATCCAGTGGCAAAGTGAGCAAGTGACCCACGTCTGGGCATACCCTGCCAACTTAGGGCGAACAAAGCGATACCAAAGGGGATGATGGACGGAGCGTTAGAGCAAATCAAACACTATGCTTTCTGAGGCTTACAGATATCCACTAATTCAGCCCAACGTGGGCACAATGTGCAATGCATTGGCTAAGATGCGTAGCAGGGATCAGTGGTGATATTTTACTCACACCCTCAAATTCCTGTCTATTGGTCCCTGGAGGTTCATGTCTACTCCACGGTGCAGCAGTCCATCGGTGAGAGTTCAATGTTGGTTTCATACGCGTCTGTAGCGAGAGTGCCTCTTTGTCAGATAAAATGGCGAGCATGGTGCTCCAGGTTAATGCACCTAGATCCGGAATTCGCCATTATATTGTTGTTCTATTAGGAAAGGCAACACTCACCTCAAATGACATATAATAAAATGGTTTGGGTATGGTGTGCCATTCACTTCCCTTGAGGAAGGACCTCAGCAAAGAAAGTCTTCAGCACATAAATAAACACTGATTTGAACTTTTTAGGGGGCTGCTTGGAATGCCAGTGACTGGTGGATTACATTTGCTGTTGTTCTCAAAGTGCTGCCCCTTTAAGTAAAAGATATTGCAAATATCATTTTAAAATTAGGCAACATTTTACAAAAGTAAATTTCAGGGTATCTTGCATGAAAATTCAATGCGAGGGCATGCCATGTGTTCAAAAGTCACGAGATATAAGCCAGGGGACTGGTTTTACGATCAAACGTATCATTTTCTGTCCATCTCAGTTTCCCACTAAATAAATTTGTAAATTGTGCGGTATTCCAGACCTTTGAAATTCACAAATTCCATAGGCGTACAATTAGTTTTGCAACCTCTCAAAAATGTTGTGCTTAAGTCTATTCTTGATGATACTCAGCATTACCAGAGCTGGCAATACAATATTCCCAGGCGCAATTCGATGTATATGTGTCGATCGACGGCTTTTTGGATGTAGGACGTGTTCAAATTGATATGCGCAAACTGTATGTACAGAAGAGTTTTTGTATATTTGCTTTAATCATTCCAACATGTGTGCAAACCCGAAAGGAGACAGACTGCCATTCATGTCCTAGGGCTGTTGCTTTATTGAGATTTTAATTTTCAGCCTCACAATACTAAGCCCAAAGGTCTTAAGGCGCATGAGGAGAACTCATTTCAGGTCACACTGAAATGTATATATTTGAAGAACATTACAGCCGCCTCCTTCATAGATCTTGTTCAGCCTCCCCAAACCCTCTTAAGACGCCTCTTAATAATGCAGCACGCGCCGCCTGCAGTGCCTTTCCAATATGCCTTCGAAATTAAAATAGTAACACCCAGGGTTAGGGGAGACAGCGGAGACGAGACTTTTCCCACAGGATTCTTGACAGCCAGCATCGTGCGCGCGCCTTGGACCAGCATGCTCTGTACACAGCACATTTCCTCTGGCGGTAATGTATGTATGACCGCGGCCCTGACAGGATCCAGCGGCGAGCGTCGCCTCACAGTTTGATCTCTTTTGTTGTGTTCAAACTCAAAGGCTGGGGATCCTTAACCGAATGACCGAGCGTCCTTCAAGCACGGCTATAACCTCTGTCCACGCTGCCTTTCAAGCGAGCTGTGCTAAGAGTGTAATTTCACACAAAATGTCAGTCATAATACAATACTCGGTCCTCAGCAGCCTTCTGTGACCTGTCAGAAGACAACGGCGGCGTGAGAGAAATAATTAAGACGCTCTCATCCTCGCCGGGCAACAGCCGAGTTCATTCAAGTTTGATTTAAAAGTGAATTACAGAACATTATTAATAAAGATTACTTTATATAGGTTTTGCATTTCTGTGATACATACTCCACAATGACAAAAGGCTATGTGAGATTTAATGGGATTTCAATCTCGTCCAAGTTAGGTGAAAAGACCGTCTAATTTGTAAACTCGACAAACATTGGTAAACCTTTGAAAAACGCAGAGCAAAAGATTATGAAATTCGCCAGTGCAGCTATTATCAGCTTCTGTTTCAAATACATTTATTTTCAGTCTTTTTTTTAAAGTGGTCACATTGTACAGAGGGACATACAGAATGACAGATGCGTATGATTCACAAACATTGCCTAGTGAAAGTAGTAAACATACTCTGCTGGGGTTAAAGATAAGTTTGGAGCACATTTCCACTTTTTATGAAATTCTTAAAGAATAATCCTGGGTGTCTGCAAATGCCACAGATTCTCGGGACTGAGTATCCATTATTACATCAAGGGCCAGATTCACAAAGGTAAAGTTACACTTTTGTATAAGTTTACGATTGTTGCTGTTCATTAAAGTATTTTACGAGCAGTACTTTTACGAGTGTGGAGTCTCCACACATATAAAGATAGGACTGTCCTATCTTTTTATGTACTGAGACTCAGCAGTGGTAAAGATACTACTAGTAAAATACCTTTGTGAATAGCAAACAATTGTAAACTTATAGAAAAGTGTAAGTTTACCTTTCTGAATCAAGCCCTTTAAATGCACAAATTTACATTCCTGCATATGGAAATGAATCTCAAGTGGGGGATGACTTTCTAGTGGAGAGAACCCTTATCCTACACCCCAATATAACCCAATGAATTATATGAGAGTGATAGAAGGAAATGTATTTGCATGGCACACTACCTGGAAAGGGTTGGTGAATATATACAAATAAGTTTGTTTGAGGGTATTCCTCAACATATAAAGTGGACACAATCTGACACGCCCACAAATCTGCCATTACGAGCAGCCTTCACCACATTGCAATTCCATGTTAGAGGTGTAAGTTACACCAAAGTACAATGTTAAAAAGCCACCATTTACGATTTTGGGAATAAGGTTTTGCCCTTTTTATGCCTTCATTTGCTCATGTAACGTTTCACAAGGGTGCACATGTATGTTTGTGAACAGGGCTAACTCTGGGGACCTCCCTCAATAGAGGACGAGATACCAGAGGTTCAGAGATTAGGAGGAAACCACAGGCACGCGGGAAAGTGTGGAAAGTGATGAGAGATATTTACATGGAAATAGGTATGGCGAGAAGGCAATGCATTCATCAGGAAGCACTGTTAGACGTAATGAGCTAAAAAAAATGTAAAAAATGGAAATAGGAGTTCAAGCACAACATTTAGAAGATTTAAAAGAGGTGAAAATGTTACTGATTGTGGAGGATTATGTGAAGAGAGGACTGAAATAGCTATACAGATAGAGTAAGCACTTGCAAAGAGGGCAGAAGCAGGTGGAGGATGAGGGTATGGTATGGGTAGAGGTAGTATGAGAACAGCCTTAAGAGGGACAGGACATTTCAAAGAGCACAGAGGCTGTTATAGTGTGAGAAGACAAAAATAAGTCAAGGGTGAGAGAAAGATCTCCTTTTGTACGTAGTGGAACGTGAAAGTATGCCTTCTGACCATTTTCAGGGAGTATACATTTTCAGGGAGTATAAATATCAAGATAGGGAGGAAAGAGTGATACAGGAGGTTGAGAACTCACCCAATATACAATGCAGTAATCAAAAGAAAGTCAACCTTAGATCATCTGACGGGAGCCCACGGGTTTTAGGAGAAAAACCTTTTTCTTAAAAGGTAGTCTCACTTACTGAATGTTATTCAGTGAAATGGTTCATCATCGAGTTCTTCCCGATCCTCTGAGGATCGGGGTATGCTACAACCTTTTTTCTTGCAAGGGAGCACTTTTTAAAGAAAAAGGGTGTGGAATCTAAATGAAGTGATGGTTAAAACTGTCTAGGCAGTGCCCATAACAGTGTTTATTCCGGGGTCTGTCTGGCAAGGTTAACAAACATTTGCAATGCAATTTGTCTCACATTGGTGAAAGATAGAGCTATTAGCGTTGTAAATGAGAATGTTTTTTACTTACCTGTTCCCTGCCAGGCCAGACTCTTATTTTGCCCATGGAACAGCAACCAGCAACAGTGCACCTGCGCCAGGTGTCTAATGCACAAGTGCAATGATGGGCGGGGGGCTGGTTTGCTAGGATATGAGCAGTTGCGTTTACTCTGCTGGAGCCTTGCCTATCTCCTGGGCACAACAGACTGCGACGAAGGGCGCTTCCAAAGTGTTAACAGCCACAACAGTGCACAAGACAGAGGGCTATGGTGTTTTGCAAGTGACACTGAATGTTGAAAAAATTGAGTTGGGCGAGCCGCGCACAACAAAACAAAAGTTGGGCGGTATCCATTGTTAAAGATGAAGCTGAAAAGGAAATGTAATGTTGCCTTGCACGTTGCAAAAATAGAGTTGGGTGAGCCACGCACAACAAAACAAAAAACGCGCGGCCACCATTGTTAAAGATGAAGCGCGGCATGCTACGCTGCAAAAAAATATATAAAATGGAATGCTGCCTTGTACGCACTTTTACGGAGCAGCGCACGGTAATGTAACAGAAACAATAAAAAACACAACTAAAATTACACGAACAGAGTGAAACATCTGCTTTGAAAAAGTAATTAACAAAAGAGTGCTGACAAACTGTAAATAAAACGTACCAAGTAAGATTACATGTAACAGGGGCAGTCCTTATGGAAGGTTACAACAGGAGAAAGGTAGGGATAAGGAGGGACTACTAAACAAATTAACCAATGAACAAGAAGCATTTACAAAAGACAGTCAAAGAAACTGTTAGACCTGGCATCCTTGGCGTTGGTCTCCCTTCCATTTTTTTTCATAATGCCTCCACTGGGGCCGATATGTTTTTGCTGGACTAGATGCTCATGGGCACTTTGCCACTGCTAATCAGTGCGAAAGTGCAAGTGCTCCCTATTGTAAATTGTGATGTGAATTAGTGACTCCATGTTTGGCTTATTTGAATTACTGTCAGACCCTAGTACAGTGCACTGAGTGTGCCCAGGGCTTTTAAATCAAATGCTGCTTGTGGGCTTGCAGCACTGGTTGTGCCACCCACAGAAGTAGCTTGTAAAGTGTGTCTCCGGCCTGCCATTGCAGAGCCTGTGTGCAGTCTGTGACTGCCACGTCGACTTGGTAAGTGCACCCAACTACCAGTCCCCAAACCTTCCCTTTTCTTCATATCAGACACCCCTATGGTAGGCCTACGGGCAGGGTGCATTGTAAGGATAAGGTGGGACATGCCTGGTGTGTGTGGCATGTCCTAATAGTGAATTACAGCCATTTTCGTTTTTCACTATTGCAAGGCTACCTGTTCCCCATAGGCCAGAATGGGCAGTTTGATTATAACATCTTATAATCCTAAACTGACTCAGGGAACTAGGTAGAAATTCGAGTTTAGTATGCCTGAACTCAGAATGATAAAATACATCTTTTAGTGAAGTTGGTTTTAACATTCTGTGTTTGAAAATACCACTTTTAGAAAGTGGGTATTTTCTTGCCTAACTATCCAGCCTGCCTCTGCCAGCTTGTGTATTGTGTGTCTGGTTTGTGCGTGACAGGGGCTGGGGGTGGCTACAGGAGACAGGGTGAGGCAGCACAGGGCTGAATAGAGAGATCTGCATCCAGCGTGGAGGGAGGAGTTGCCTCTAGGTCTGAATAGGGCTGTGCCTGCCTTCCACAATGCTGGCTCCACCTCCTGCCGGGCGTCTGAGTACCCTGCCCCACATCCTGAAAGGAAAGAAGGAGTCATGTACACAGAGTGCTCCAAAGCTGCACAGAACTGGTTTAAGCTATGCAAAGGCCTCTCTGCCTTCAGAGAACAAAGAGAAAAGGAGTATAAGTACTGGGGCCCAAACCCAGGAACTTTAGATCACGTTTGGGAACAAGAAGAAACATTTGCTGAGGAGCGGAACCAAGAAGAAACTGAGGAGAGACTATCCCTCAGCCTGAAGTGCTGCTTGGGGGATTGGCCTGCAGTGGTTTGCCTGACTGCCAAAGAAAGGAGAAAGGAACTTTTGCTTTGCTGTGACTTTCATCAACTTGTGAAGGATCTCCAAGGGCTTGGAAGAGAGCTTGCCCCCTGATCGAAGTCCCAGGACCATTGGACTTCACCCCCTTTGTGAATTGCTGCTGGGAACTCTGTTTCAGTGGCTACAGAGGTAGGGAGCTGTGACCGACTCTCCCGACCGGCTCGGTGTCCTTTTGGCACCGCATCGAGCAACGCCTGCATCTTGCAATGCACGGCCTTGGTCTCACCGACTCCGTCAACGAGCCGCTGCCTGCACCGTAACCTGTGAGCACCGCACCTTGCAACGCCTCGCTACACCGAATCCATCTGGTCCGACCGACACGGTCACTGTTGCTGAGTTCGAGTCCTGTGACCGCACCGGAGTTGGGCACCGCCTCGCAAGCTTTGCGACGCACCGCCCGACTCGCACCGCTGTCCGGACTGATCGACGCCAGCTCCTGAATCCGGCTCCGTCGCCGCACCGCAACCTGCCAGCACCGCATCGAAGCACCGTCTCGCCCTGCAACGCATGGCCTTGGTCTCACCGACTCCGTCAACGAGCCGCTGCCTGCACCGCATCGAGGGTCAACGCGTCCTGCAACGCTTCCATTTTTGCATCGCGACCGCGACGTTCAGCCGTCCGGCTCGCACACCCGTGCCTGCCGCTTCAAGTAAAAGGTACTGTGACCGAGTCCGTCTACGCTGTGTTGGCCCGTATCGACGCGGTCAGCTGGATTTGATAGACTCTGTTTGTTCTTTACATCGCCGTAGCCGGAGGAGGCTACCGACTCGCACAGAACCTTGAATTAAGCCTTTTTGATCAGAACTAAGCATTCTTGACAGTATTGTGGATTATTTTTGTCGTTTATGGTCTTGTGATAAATCTATATAAAGTATACCTATTTTTATAAATATATAACCTGTGTGGTGTCCATTTGTAGTGTTGTCACTTGATTACTGTATGTGTTCACAAATGCTTTACACACTGCCTCTGAACTAAGCCTGTCTGCTCGTGCCAAGCTACCAAGAGGGTTAGCAGGGGTTATTTCAGGAGTGTACCATTTTTCCCTGACTAGACTCAAGGGTCCCTATTTGGACAAAGGTACCTACCTCTGCCAACCAGAGACCCCCAAATCTAACAGAAACCAATTAAAAAATGGGCGGAGCTTAAAGCTGATATTCTGAATACAACATGTCTCGAAGAGACAGCGCAAGCGCTGCCTTGGCCAGACCTAAAAACTGGGAAAGACGGGTTAAATTAAGTTACTATCCCTCCTTAGCCTTAAATATGACCAACTTATTTCTGCCACATACCCCAAATACAGTGGCTTTTGCCGGGATTTGTGAGTCCCTATTAGTAACCTTTGCGAAGAGATGGCTGGCTATTTAGTGATCATTCATACCATGCCACGCACACACACTCAGTACAGTACTGTAATACAGTTCATAGAAGTATGTCCACCAAAGGATAATAAAACACATTAGTTGAGCAGCGGACTATGGGTATAGTCCATAAACAATTATGGTGCGACCTATAAAAGCTGAAAAAGCAGATAGGTACTGTGAGTACTGTGAAACAATAGCGTTATCTCAGGAGCAGATGCATGTGTCAGTGTATCCTATGCCACTACAAACGTGCTGGTAACACTGCAAACACATGCAATATGTGAAAGTTTCACTATACATGACAAACCTACATATTTGCCCCCATCTATTCAAGATGGTAAAAGGAATTAAACGCCCACTGAATTAGAGGACATCCCACCTGATGCCCCATAGGGCTCTCCGGAGGGTATCGTGCCCAGTATTCACACACTGTCAGTAAAATTGGTATTATAATAGTTAAGCCTTAGCCAGTCAAACCTGTACTCACCCCAGCAGCCTCAGGTAAAACAAACTTGTGTACTCACGTCATCATTGGTCCCCACTTGGCCCAATACCTAGCATCTGAACCCGGAGCCTGCATGTTAATGATTGCAAGGCCTGGCAGAGTTTAAATGCAACCTCGCATCCTCAGGCCAAAACAGACAGGCTTCTGGGTAAGTGCCGGTCAAAACTAGTCCACACACCTGCTGAGATGGTCGCCTGTAGTGGGACTATTTCCTAGTACACTGGCAGCCCGGCAATAAAGAGACTATTCAGATGCTCAATCATTGCAGTGATGCAGTGTAAGATGGTAAAACATGGATAAGATGTAAAAAATAAATGAGTACAGTTATTTCATAGTCTGTTAGATACCAGAAATATTTAAAGTATTCAAAATAGTCAAACATCTAAAACATACAAGTGCTTCAAGAATTCCCTGGTGAATTGGATGGCAGCTAATATGGTTATGACTATTCAGGGGTATAACTAAGTGACACTACAAACCCCTAGGAACATTGCTGATATTGGAAGTACAAAAATGGATACAAATAAATAAAAGTGAGTGAAACATCAGAATGTTTTTATCGCTGGTCTTTAATGACAACGCTGAGCATCTCAGGTGGCAGTGTGTCAAATTAGCCCATTAAGCTGAATTTGCTCCAAGGGATCTCGTCGGAAGGCCTGTCTTATGTGTCTGTAGTCGGTACACCCAACATTATTCTCTTTCAAAGAGGATTTTCTCTGAGTTGCTGCTGTTTTCAAGTAGGTCCAGTACAACCCAGTTCAAGTCATTGAGCATGTGTGGATGTCTAATGAAATGTACAGCCACTTTGGTGGTTTCTCTTTCACATCTTATGTTACTGCAATGCTCGCAGATTCAGGTTTCCACCTTCCTACAAGTCATGTCCACATAGCAGAGTCCACATGGGCACGTGACCAAGTAGACTGCTCTTTCTGAGTTGCAATTTGTCAGCATTCGCAATTCCCCTGTGTCTGCAACATGACAAAGACAACTAAAGAGCTAGACCTAGGCTTGCCTTCCAAATCACCTGACTGGACTCTGTTTGGTGTTGTGCCTGGCTGGGGGTCCCCCAGCAACACCCTTTGCACTTACTTGGAGGCGGGGCCGCTTGCCCTGTAAATGCCGCAGCAGTGCTTAAAAGGGCTTTCAAACTTCCGCAGCATGGGACGCGCCCGGGTGTGTGTCCGGGCAAAAACTGGGGCAAGAGCGGCCCCGCCTGCACCTGTTCACATCCGTACGAGGCCGGATCGGGCCCTCTCCCGTGGCCCGAGACTTTTTACCGGATTAAAGTGACCCTGGTAAGAACTTTCCCTTTCTTATTTAATATTTACGGTAAAAGTGATTGGACTTGTCCTTAGAGGAAAACCAACCATGGATAAGCGGAAACTAGCCCAAGGCCCTTTTGGGAAATGCTCTAAGTGTCGAAAAACTACCAGTTCTAAAACCAATTACCTTACCGGCGCAATGGGTTTTAGAATGAATTAAATCATCAACACAGAAAAAGACTGGCTGCGACTTAGAATTCAGCAAATGAGAATTTAGGTAGTGGCATTGTGGAGGTCACAGGTGAGGTAACTTTGTCAACTATCGGGACTCAAAAGCTACCTTATGCTGCCCAAGCAGTATTAAATACATCAAATTCTGAACAGGCACCCTGTGTCTCAAATATGCACTCGAAATAACAGAACTCTCTCCCAATAATGAGCTGGTATCTCCTCCAGCTAAAAAAAGCAGACAGCTGATAGAAACTCTGGGCACTAGACTTAAGAAACCCACTAGGACAACAGGGACCAGTGGAAAAGGTAGTAATTGTAGAGGTCCTGACATACAGCAGGAATTGCCTATATCTAAGAACTTGGAGGTGTTGATTAAAAGAGTCCATGCTAAACAGGATAACATTGAATGGAAGCTCCTACTTGAAATAGGAGAAGTTTAGGAAAGAGTTATTACACCTGAACAGGCTGTTAAAAATTTCTCCGGCTTAAATCAGAATGGTGAGAAGCCGCAAACTAAATCCATGGCTGCTTGTATCAAAGCTGTTGCCGCATCTGAGCATCCAGTATGAAAGAGGACAGTCAATGGGCCATTATTCACTAGGACACTTAGTACACACCCTACGAAAGGCATACGGGAGGGGCACCCTATTCCACGTACATCTCAGTAAGTGAGAACCTCTCGACATCACGGTGAAGCTAACACAGGACTTTTGGTGACTGCACCGGACACTTTGCATCTATTAACGGATGCTACTCCCTATGTAATTATTTTGAAGGATGTTCCCAAACTAGACTCGCATATAACAGAGATCTGGAGTGCCCTAAAAAACAAAACAAAGTTCTACATTGGATATCAGATCCGATCTGTGATATTAACTATTTATACCATGAAATCATAATGGTGTGTGGAAGTTGAAACTTTTTACTTACATTTAACCTCATAATAATATAGAAATGTTCCTTAATGTTAATGAAGAAAATGTGTGTCAATATAGTGGTTAGGAAAATGTGTTTTTATTAAACGTGCAAAAAGTGAAAATGCTGCTTATTTCTGCTGAAAGCTCTAATTTCTATCGTTCTTTCACTGCTTAGGCCTTAATATTTTCTTGATTCTTTCCTATCCCTTTAAGAAAATAAATGCCTTTTTGTAAATGCTGATTTAACGTTATAATTGAACCGCAGAACTTGACATCTTTGTGAAACGTGCTGTTTGCTGCACAATGTATTTCTTTCCTTCCTCACACCATATGACCATATTTTAGATAGTTTCCTCTGCCACAGGCTTATAATGAACAAGTATATTAATGAAAGAGAATGCTTGCTGTCGGTTAAAATTCCATGATCTAACCAGGACATGCTAGATATTAATGTTTCATTTAATAGAGCAGTCAATTCTTACACAATGGAACACCAAACAACTAACAGAGTAGGCTTGCAGAGGTTCTTATGAGAACCTTCCCAGATATATCTTTTTATAATACGCTGTAGCCACATTCAGATACCTACATGTCGACATAGATGTTTACCGTGAAAATTGCGACAGAAGAAGGCAGACCATTGGAAGATGCTCTCTATTGGTTAGAAATGATTCAACATTCATAGTTTGCAACATGTTTTTTGCTTTCTATATAGTACGTGTTCCTAGCTAGAGGTCTGTGCACCCCTACCCTGCCATGCCCCTTAGCACTTTGTTATGCTAGCCTGAATTGCTATAAGCTCCTGCTAATGGTGATTTCTTTGTTGTTTTCCTTACCCTTTGTGAGGACTTTATCTTTATGTTGATCATAGCTACTGCTGTGATCTGATCCCTTTACCTGTTTTAAAGGTTGCTACTGCAACTGATAGGGAACTTGGCTGAGTTTCCAGAACTACTCTTTATGGGGAGTTTGACCTTTCTAAGCTATTAGTCTTTTGCTCCTGAAATGTATTTGCTCTTTTCCAATAGAACTCTTCATGGGTTCTCGCAAGGGTAGGTTAGGTCCTTTAGATGGTGTAGCTATTTATAAAATGTTATGAGATTTCCGCGCTCGCAATGGTGAGAAGGGTGAACTGAGTTGGGCACTCTAGAAAAGTAGGTTATGGTGATTGTATTATAGTTAACTTCCGACATCCAGCTGTGGTAAAATCCCTCCTATCAGATCTCTATTGTAGGCAACAGCTTATGGATAACACTCACGGGAGGATTACAGCTGTAACAGTAGGTTTCTTTTAAAAACACCCCTGTCAAAAATCCACTTCATCATGGGTTCTCACCTCTGCACCACTTATGTAAGCTCAGAATGGGTATGCCCCTGACACATTTCAACAGATTTGCAATACTCAGCAGCTGTAGTGAACAGGATTGACAACAGAGGACACTTGGGCCTGAGATCGATCGAAGGGTGCTGGAGGATACAAAAGAGCAGCAAGAAATAAGGGGTGAGATATCAGTAATATCGAAAAAAAAGGCTAGCTATTAGATCATGGAATGTTGCTGGTATTAAAAATAAAATAGAGAATAAAGAATGGTTATACACTATAAAGACTTCACAGCTGAAATGCTTGCAGGATACTTGGCAAGTGTGAGGTTTTAATGTTGAAGGCTATGCCTCTATAATCACACCCGACATATCCAGAAATAAAAGGCAGGCAAAGGGAGGATTAGTTGTATTAATTTCAACTACATCCCCATTAACCCTAAAGAAATCCTACACCAGATCACCCTATTTTCAGATCTTACACCTACAGACTGAAGAGAAACTAAATATTGCACTGATATATTTCTACAATAATGTATTTAATAACATAAGAAGTAGGGTAATAGTAGATCTTGAGAATGAGCTGGCAGATTTTGTGAGTGGTTTCGAGGCAGATTGTGTTTTTATCTGGGTGGGGAACTTTAACATAAGTAAATGTCAGCTCACAGATAGAGAGGCCTGCAGGTATATGGACGAAACAGGAAGTGGCCAGCCAGAATTCTTACATGATCCATATGGTGAGATCATAAATGAGATGATTTTCAAACATAATCTAGAACTGCTGGGGCAAAGACCTGATAGTGAAAAGGTCCCACTACCAACCTTTCAAGGGAATGGCCGCAGTTCGACCATTGACCATATTTTATTATCAGAAAATGGATTGGGGCTGTTTGAATCGGATGAGTTTGAATCAAGCATCTTTAGTGACTATTCCCCATCAATACTCACCCTTAACATTAAAACAAAACATAAGGAGGGGCCGCAACTAGCAGCACACATCGAAACAGAGGGTAACAACGGTGCAAGTTTCAAGTGGGCAGGGATAAATGAATCTGCCTTTCTAGAAAGAATAGTAAAAGATAACTTTGACAAATTCATCATTTGCCCAGAAGGGGCCGCCCCCCCCCCTTGCAAGATATTAGCCGCTTTTGGTAAATAACTTCTGCAATTGCTGACAACTTCAGAGTCACAAATAAGGGTTCCAACAAAAAAGAACACTGGTTGGTTTGACCATCACTGCACACATGCGATCCAGAAAATTAAGAAAGCCCTGCAGTCTACACCTAGAAATATGGAGGAGGTTAAACTTTAAGGCTTATTTACAAGCAAGCATTGGGTGGAGGAAAAAAAGTCTACAAGAGCGGGCCTGGGCCAGTTTGGAACAGGCAGCCAAAACTAGAGATACTGTATTGTTTTGGAGAACAATTAATATGCCATTCCTTAAGGATATTTCAGCCCCAAAGGCTGAGGCACTTGTCCCTTAAGCAGATTGGATCACTCACTTTGGTGGGATCTTTAACCCCAACAATGAAGGTGTAGAGTTGCCTCCAGCTGGTATATATTCTTCAGGGTCATTACATCTACAACCTATCAGCATTGAAGAAGTAAACACTGCAATGGAAAAGTGTGCTAAAGGGAAGGCACCCGGCCCTGACGCGGTTCCAATAGATGCATGTAAATCCCATATTACACTCTGGGCACCTATCTTGATTCAGGTATGTAACGCTGCAGCCCAAGGTTGCTTCCCCCAAGGTGTTACTACCCAATATCCCTTCTGGAATCAACCACTAAACTAATAGGAAGAATTATCTTGGAGAGGTTGGAAACCTGGGCAACAGATAATCAGGTGCTTACTGATTCCCAGTATGGGTTCAGGAGAGATATTGGCATGGTGGAACAGTGTATACATCTAAACCCCTTTATCAGTAAATATACCATAGCCAAGGAAGGTCATATCCATCATTGTTTTGCAGACTTGAGTACTGCGTTCGATCTTGTAAATCATGGCAAGTTGTGATAGACCTTGGCAAAAATGGGCACCCCTGTAGACATTATCTCCCACTTGGCTGTATGACCCCTTGACTGCTCGACTATGGTATGGAACAAACAGCGAATGTACATCAAGCTTCAGTGTTACAAGACACATTAGAAAAGGGTGAGTTCTTGCCCCTTTTTTGTTTTCGCTTTACATTAATGGGGTGATTAAGATATTGCAACGGGTGAACGCCATTGCCCTGAGAATCGGTAAGCGGCCGACCCCTGTTGTCCTATTCACAGACGATGCGGTGCTGCTATCTAGAACTGCTAACGGTTTGCAGCACCTGATATATAACTTTGTCACTTATATGGAGGAGAGATTTGAAACTCAATTTAATGAAAACCTTTATAATGGTATGTGGGAAGGGAAAACCAAAAAAGAATACCCATTTTGTCAAAGGACATGAATTAGCAGGAATACACAATTTTACATACTTGGGTATACACTTCTCTCAAGTGGACAATGGGGCCTGCAGCAGAGAATTGCGAAACTGAAATTTATAAGGTCATCTGAAGCCGTTTTAAGGTTTGCCACTAAAATTGTTAATAAACCTATAAGAGAAATGTTGCAATTATACGAAAGCAAATGCATATCAGATTCTTCTTATGGGGCTCCCTTGTGGGACCTGGCAAACAGTACGATTCTACAGACGCAGGAGAATCCCTTTTTGTGTAGACTCCAGGTAGTGCCATGCTCAACACCGACCTACATTGTTAACAATGAATTAGATGTACCTATTCTAGAAGATGTAATTCGGATAAGTCTGACCATAATTTGGCATAGTATTTGCAGTAAGAAAGGTACCAAGTTCACCAAGGAAATCATAGAAGGCTGCCAAACACTTGAGAACAGTGACAAACTTCCCTGGTTGGCATATGTGAATAACCTATTAAAGGAGATCGATGATAACATTAGTATAGAGAACCCAATAAGTATTATGCATTATAGCAAAAAGAAACTGAAAATGGTCCTCGTAGGGAAAATAGAAGGCAAAGGGGAAATTAGAGAGAGATCTAAACCTGTTGTTTGAAGATATTGCTCGGGATACGTAAAACAAGACATCCAAAGGTATTTGATAGCTGTAAGAAATGTGCAAAATAGATTTTATCTCACAAGATTACAGGTAAGCATTTTGTACTTTATGGTAGCCTTCCCCAAAATGAGGGCATGGGATGAAAAATTACTTAAATGCCCATGCGACGGGAAAACCACACAATCTACATTGCATTTTATCTTATTCTGTAAGTTGTATAAAGATATAAGGAAATATTTCCTACAGCCATTATTCTGCCATTAAAATGTATCTACCATCAGAATACTTTCAACTTTTTATGTAAATTGGAGGAGGCTGGTACATGTTACAGTTTCCTCATACATTTTGTCTGCTATTAAGAGAAGGAAATCCTATTCACAGCTAGAATCTTCAATATATGAGGTTGAATAAAGAAGAAACGTCCAGCCTGTCCTTACATCTTCTATGTTTAATACCTTATCACTCACATGATCTTCTATATTCTCCTATCCCTAAATGCACTTTCCACTTTTATCGTGTGTCTCTAATTTCTGTAATTTTGTACACCTGACAACTTTTGCACTATATTTTTTTATTGTGTAATTGAGCCTGACAAGGTCATTATATGAAGTTGACAAGATGATGGTGCTAGAAAAAGTTTTAATGATCTTATGTATTTTCACAATTTTTGCACACAAGATTGTTGTGTCGAATAAGACACGATGCTGATCTACAAATGTATATAGCGACAATGTGTTATGAAAAATGTATTGTATTTTTACTTTGTTTTTATTCTTTTATGGATTCTTGTTAATCCAAATAAAGATTTATGATGATGCACATCCTTTTTACAGATCACTGAATGGGGACTTTAAGTTAATTATACTTTTGATAAGTTTGATATATTGATGATGATGAAGGTGATTCAATATTATTGATTTTTCGCTCAGGTACATTCTCTGTTGGGAGTTCGCAATTTATCATAAGGCTGAATATACTGCCTTAATATATGACGACAACCAGTGTTTCACAAAATAAATTTACTCTTAAAGGAAGGTTGGCAATTCAGGTCCGCTGTGCAGTGTCTTGATATTATATATGTGACCATATGCAAACAAGAACATTCTTTAAAACTAATCCCTCACCTTCTTCCCCTGACGAATAAGGTGCTTTTTAAATATTTCTTTTCATGCTGAAGATGATTTGTTGAGTGTACCGCAATGTGAAATGTCTTTACCAGTCATTGCAATGTATGTTGTTACTTTGCGATTGATAATAATTCTTTTGTTTACCTGTTGAGGGACACATATCGTTAGCATCCCATCAGAAATATGAACGTATCGTATTTACAGAGAGGTTATGTTATGTTATGTTATAGAGCTTATAGAGCGCACAGCTGCTCCAGCAAAGGAGCGTCCCGGCGCTAGAACAGTCAAAAGGAGAGGACCACCAAAAGGAAAAGACCTACAGTGAAGGGAAGAGATAAGTCTTGGTGGCCTTACGGAATGCCAAATAGTTGTTTAAGCTACGAATGGACAGTGGGAGAGAGTTCCAAAGTTTGGCCGCCAGTGTGCAGAAAGCACGGCCCCCAGCCCGTATTCTCCTCACCCTCGGAACTACCGCCAAATTTTGGCCCATTGAGCGAAGTTGGCGGGAAGGAGTGTAGGGCGAGAGCAGGGTGGTCAAAATGGCTGGGGAGGAGGATTTCAAAATCTAAAAAAGCAATACATAAAGATTTGAATTCCACACGTCTGGCCACCGGCAACCAGTGTAGTCGGCGGATGGCAACAGAGGTGGAGCAATTCCTCGGCAGGCCAAGGAGGATTCTGGCCGCCGCATTCTGGACTCTCTGCAATCTTAAGATTTCTGACTTGTTGGAACCCAAATAAAGTGAATTGGCATAATCCAATCTCGACAGGATGGCAGCCTGAATGATAACCTGCCGAGTGGACGGGTCAAAATAACCTAGCAGTGGTTTGAGCCCACGTAGAATACCCATGCAGGTCCCTGCCACTTTCTTGGTTTGGGCCTGAAAACTAAGAGCGGAGTCCACCCAGACACCCAGATTCTTTACTATCTTTTTGGGGGTGGGGACACAGCCCAGGGTAGTGGGCCACCAATGTTCACTCCACAGCTCACCGTCACGCCCAACCAGCAGGATTTCAGTCTTGCTTGCATTAAGCTGCAGACAGTTGGCGGACATCCACTCAGAGATGGCCATGAGATTGCTCCGGAACATACAGGCGTCCTGCGCAGAGTTGCCAGAAAGTGCCACTACCAACTGAGTATCGTCGGCGTATGAAACCAGAGTCAGCCCTCTATTCCTGGCCACCGCTGCCAAAGGTTGGACATACAAGTTGAACAGCGTAGGGCTCAATGCTGAGCCCTGTGGCACCCCCTGATGAATATCATGGGTCCCAGAGGAAAATGGGGGAGCCGATACCTGAAAGGTCCTCTCAGAGAGGAAGGAGGCAAACCAGTCAAGGGCTAAGCCCGAGATCGCCGCTTCCTCCAACCGTTGCAGCAGAATCTGGTGAGAGACCGTGTCAAACGCGGCACTGAGGTCTAATAAAATCAGTGCCGACGTGCGTCCCTCATCCAGTGCGGCCCTCAGATATTCAGTCACTGCTAGGAGGGCTGACTCCGTGCTGTGGCCAGGGCGAAAGCCATTCTGAGAGATGTCCAAGATATTGTTGTCTTCCAGATAGCCTGTCAGAATGGAATTGACATGGGACTCAGCAATCTTAGATATCCATGGGAGGAGAGAAATGGGACGAAAATTCTCCAATTTGGTTGGGTCTAGGGAAGGCTTTTTTAGCAGGGGAATCACCCTCGCTTGCTTCCATGCTCTAGGGACAACTGCTCTGGACAAGGACAGATTGATCACCTGACACAGAGGAGACAGGAGCATGGGTAAGGAGTTCAGAAAATGCTCCGGTTTAAGGGGGTCGGCAGGAGAGCCTGATTTCACCTTGCTGCAAAGCACACGCAGCTCGTCCTGAGAGATAGATGGAAAGGACGCAAGAGTGTAGGTGGTACAGGGACTGAGTGCTGGGTCCAAAGCTGAAGGAGCTGGTGAGAAAGAATGGTAGATATTTTCCACCTTTTCCACAAAAAAGGTGGCCAGAGCCTCACATTGCCCGTCAGATGTAATACGGGGTGTAGGGGGTAGCCCTGCCTGTTTAAGATCTTTGAGTATACCAAAGATACATATAGTGGGGTTTTTACTGCCCTTGATCTCAGCTGCGTAATAGGCTGCCCGCTCTGACTGGATGGCCCTATGGTAATCCTTGATAGCTGCCTGATACAGCCCCTTGGAGAAAGAGTCATAGTCGCGTCTCCACACCCGTTCCAACCTTTTGCAGATTTTGCGCATGCTGGCAAGCTTGTCGCTGTACCATGGACTGGACTTGGTGTTGCGGCACTTGGACCATAGAGCTGGGATGAGCACATCCAGTGGCTGTCGGATCCAGTCCGACAGTGCTTTGTCGGCCTTATCCGGCTCATCAGGTAGGTTAAGGGCATTTGTGGACAGAAGAGCATGGAATTGTTCGATCTTTAGTTTGTGCCACGGGCGCCTGAAGGAGGGGTGTTGAGCCATCTTCTGAAAGGGCTCAACCCCCGTGAGGGTCATAGATATCAGGTGGTGATCCGACCAGCACATCGGGACTGGGGGATTGACTGTAAGGAGCAGAGATTCGAAAAGACTGGGTCCAACAAATGGCCAGCACAGTGAGTGGGGCCTTGGACCAGTTGAGCCAACTGACAGGCCTCAAAGTCCGCCAGAAAGCTACCTATCTCCAAGTCCACAAGACTATCCAAGTGCAAATTCAGGTCACCAATGATAGTGAAGTTGGCTGCTCTCGTAACCAACGAACTAACTGCTTCTATGAGAGCTGTCCTGAACTCTTTAGAGGGGCCTGGGGGCCGGTAGATCAATAGTCCCGACATGGTAAAACCTGCGTTAAAAGAGATCCCAAAGCGTGCACACTCACAGCCTGCCACAGCCATTTTGGCAAAGGTGCAAGTATAGTGGGATTTAAAAACTACTGCAATCCCGCCCCCCCCTAGAGTCTCTATTAAGAGTCATAATATTAAAGCCATTAGGGAGCGCCAGGCCAGACTCAGCTACCGTATTGGCTGACAGCCAGGTTTCCGTTAAGAAGAGAACATCGGGACCTTCGTCCTGTAGCAGCTCGTAAACGGTTATGCTTTTAAAATTTGGGAGTTATTGCATTAAGAAAGAAAAAAAGAAAGAAACGTATATTTTTAATGTTTATTTTTAGAAAAGATGTGTTTGTTATCTATTTACATTGTTCACAGCTCTGAAGAAGTTATTAGATAGAAACAAAACGCGTTGGCTGGTTGAATATTTTCTGTGAAGGAATAATGCATATGGAGGCAGTCTGAACATTTTTTTGTAATGGAATAATGACTAATGAATGAGCACATTAACAAGAAACAGCATATGTATGATTAAATTGACTGACTTCAAGCTATATGTAATACTTACTATATTGATTTCTAAGCGCACACTACTGCATTTTACTGTGTATCCACAAGACAGTCTTAGTTTGGCTATGCAAGTATGCGTTCTGTTGGCCAGTGGCAGCTGGCATGTAAGAAGGGTGGTGGGGAGGGGAGAGACAAAAAGAAAAAGAACAAAAAGAAAGAAAAAATAATCCCACTTACCTTCTATGTGCGACGTCCTCCTCCTCGCTCGGGTCTTCTCCAGGCAGGCAGGCTCCAGGAAGCTGCAGTAACCAATCCTGTCGCTGTTCTCATGCTGCATGAGAGTAGCACCAGGATTGGAGGGAGCGGCCTCTCTCACTGCTCCGAGGGCGCTGGAGCCCTATGATGTCTCTAACCCAGCTGTCGAACTGAGTTACAGAGGTTTAAACTGCGCATATCTGGCTGGCCGTCATAAGACAGCCGGTCAAAAAGACATGTGCACTTTACACCTAAGTGCCCTGCCTATCACTCCTTTCTGCTGCTGCCTGACTGGTAGCAGCAGAAAGCCCTGCCCACGCATCCTGACGCTCGGCTCGGGATGGGGTTTTGAAAAATAAAATGGCAATTTATTACCATTTTATTTTTCTATCCCTGGAGGCATTTTTTTAGTGGGGCGACGCTCCTCCGCCTTAATGGAGGAGCCGCCCCTTCTGTTGGCAGCTGTCACCAGAGTGTTTGCACCACATCCCCTCCAAAGCGGAATAGATACAGGGTGTGGCGTTTCTGTAAAACCTAAATACCATTTTTAATTGTTTGGTGTTAAGCTTTTTTAAAGTGCTTAGCCTCTTCACAGATAGGGTGGGGACATTAGCTAGAAAACATTTGCATATTGCCAATTTCCCTCAGGAATATCGGTAATTGAATGAATGGGTGCTTTAATTTTCGATCCAAAGTTACAACTTTTTTTGAAAATTGGGCACAAGAAGCTTCTTACTAATCAAAAGATTAGAGTATGAGCAGAATTAATCTAGGGGCAAATAACATAGATTGCTGTGGTTCTGGTGCAATTTTTCACCAATTTGCAGAGAATATAGAATGCACGGGTTGCAGTACATTCTTCCGCCAGTATTTGCTTACACTGACTGGAGCAAATTGACGTTTTTTCTAACCCTGGGCGGAGCTGGCGGAGTGCAACTAGGCGGATATCCGCGGAGTTGGGGGAAAACACAGTGGAACTCCGCTCCGCTCCGCCAACCGCCTCCACCCCCATAATAAAATATTAGTCACAACATAATTTAAAGAAATAAAAAATCACTTACCTGCATTGCGGCGTCCCCGGGCTGCCCTCCTCCTCCTCGCCGGACATCTTACATGAACTGAGCATGCGCTCGCGCGCATTGGCATTTCTCACAAAGAAATGCGCGCGCACATGCACAGTTCTTGCAAGATGTCCAGCGAGAAGGAGGAGGGCAGCCCGGGGACGCCGCAATACAGGTAAGTGACTTTGTCACTATTATTTTATTAGGGGTGGAGGCGGGGGGCAATTTAGCGGGGCTGGGGGCTGGCTAACTCCGCTCCGCTGCGGAGTCGGAGTTTTTTTCCCTACTCCGCGTTCTCAGCGGAGCGCGGAGTAGGGAAATCTCCGCACACTCCGCCGGCAGAGCGGAGTTCTCCGCCCGCGCCTAGTTTTTTCCACTGGTAATTCAGTGCATAAAGTGGAGCACAATTACTATGACATTGTGCAATCCATGTAATCTGTAGAAGTCAGTGCAAAAGTACACCAGCAGTGGCGTAATCGGTATGATTTTGCTCTAGAGTGGCAGTGCTTTTCCACAGCAATGCCACTTTCATGGTCCTCGATTCACCAAAATGCCAGGGGTAGTGGAACTGAAATAATATACTCTTTGACCTTAATAACATCACAGAAAGTGACATTGTATGACCCCTCACCCAAATTTCTTTCCAGGAAGACATGTCACATGACCTTAACATCATACACACACTGTTTTACACCCCCTTACACTCATTCAATCTCACTCACTTGCATTCACTCCTAATCACAATCATATTTGCTCTAGTTACTGACAATCCGGCCTCAGATTCACTAAGGCTTTTCACCACGGTCGCGCCACTTTTGTGACGCAAACCCAGTGCAAAGTGTTAGGGTGGGATTTACTATCCAACGCAAATTCTGATTTGCTTTGGATAGTATCCCAAATGAACGTAAAATTGCACGACGCACTGCTTTGCGTTACTTTGCATCAAGTGGGCGTTCCATGGATGGTGCATGGGAATTCCCATGCAGCTAACAATGGGTTTTGACACAAATCCCTCTCTACAAACATTGGTAGAGAAGAATTTGCACCAAAATCTTACGACTGCTCAAGACAGACATAACGAGGATAAACGTTTTCATTTTTCCTCGTATTTCCAACTTTGCCTGGGTGCTACATTGTACAGCACACATGCAAAGTGAGAAAAGTATTAAAGCATAATTTTTGTACTGGAAGGTTCCCCTTCCAGTACAAAACCTATGCTTCAGAGAACACACACACAGCCTTGCACTATGGTACAAGGGTGTGTGTGTGTTGGCGCGTGGCTGCCAAAAGTGCACCAGAACACAGGAAGAGAAACAATGCCCTGTATCTTAGTTAATGTGGTGCATTTGTTTCTTTCCCTTGACGTGAGGCAGAACAGCATCTTTGGTTAATCGTTACCTTGCAAAGAACACTAAATTTGTGCCTCAATTTCAAAGAATCTCACTCACTACCTATCACTGACTCTCACTCACTTTTACTCACATACATATTCTTGCACATACAGACACATGCTCTCCCATACACACACTCTTATCTCACATAAACACACTCATTTCAAGCACGCACACAACTTACATTTAAAAATATTTTTACTTGCTACAGTTGCCGTCAAAGATTCCGGGTGAACTAAGTGTGCTCCATGTTTTATTATACAAATAGTGAATAATATTCTATTCTTCACTATTGGCGTAAAGTAAAATGTGTTGAAAATATAGAATACGTAGCAGTCCCTGTGTTCTTGCCACTGATTTTGCCACCTCTGAGGCCAGGAGTCGCAAAGCCATGGGTAGGGGTTGCAAGGTGCAAGCCAGGGGTCGCATCTGCGACCCCTGGCAACCCCTAAATGACGTACAGGGCCACTTTCTTGGTGATTGAAAAGAGGGACTTCAAAAACATATCTCAAGCTCCAGGTTCCCTTTAGACAGTGACAGAGCTCATGACTGAATGTAATACTGAGGGATCCAATATGGGTTGGATGGAGCAGCTGGTGGAGGGGAGCTGGGGCGGACTAGAACTCTGCACCTGAAATTACCAGGTGCAGGAAAGCCAGGCCCAATTATACCTAGAGCAAACACGCAGCTGGTAAAAACACTGGGCCAGAGAACTTTCTCTGTACTCAACACGCTCACCATCTTCACCAGGACCCTCTGTGGCCACTACAGCTCACATCTCCCACTTGTTCAGAGCAGATGCTATATGTGAGAGAGAAATTCCACACACTCAGTGAAAACCTGCGTAAAAGCCCCCAGTAAATTCAGGTTACCCGTTTATTCACAGTTCTGGGACTTTATCTCGTAAGGGCTGGATTTAGGAGGCGGGAGATACAGGCCACAACAATAAATTCCCTTCTTCCTAATTCTCTCCATCCTAAACTGAGAAGGAGGGTCTTAGAACGGTACTGTCGGACTCCACAATGTTCCGGCGTTCTGCGACCCCCCATCTTCTGCGAGCGGATGTCCTTTCTAAGTTGGACCTCTCTAGGCTTATAAGGCAGCCTTAATTGACAGCGCTGCCAAGTATCACGCATCAGGCGTTAGACTAACGCATTTCAGTGCGGTGGTCCGCATCACCGCACTGAAATGCATTGTCACTCATAATAGTTATAGCGCCTTGGCTGTAAAGTCGTTAGTGCTGCTATATTGACTAAACAAAGCTGGAGTGGCTGGTAGCACTGCTCACAGCACTGGGCTTGGGGATGGCTGAGCTAGAAGCTGCTAGCTGGCGACTAGTGCTACAATGTATCAATAGAAACGTGATTGACGTCATAGGCGCCGGCGCCGCCTAACGTTACGTCCTGCTGCCTGAAGTTAAGTTTGTGGGAGGCAGCCTGCCCTAAGCTGCGTCATAGCAGCGCTGCTCACACCGCCGCATGGTGGTAAATCAAATTCAATCATGACCATGCCAGACCGAACCCCACAAAACCGCGACGCATGTGGAGCCCACTGAGCAGCGCTGTGGCGCCTGCTGCTGAGCATGAGTGAGTATGATCATACCAGGGGTGGCGCACTTTCGTGCACGTTTGCTGAGGGAGTCACGAGTGACTGTTGCAGCAGCCAGGAGTCTGAGGAGTCGGGCGGGGCGCTGGCCCATAAAACTGCATTAACATGGCAAGCCTCACAAGTAAGTGATAGTGTCACTGTGAGACTCAGTGACAGTCGATTGGTAATCCACAAATTAGCTTTTTTCTGCAGCAACACGATCAGCTGCCTGCGAGTCGGTGTCTGGACTGTAGTCTTCATTTTACGTAAGAAAATGAAGACTCCAGCCCAGACACCGACTCGCAGGCAGCTGATCGCGCTGCCCCTAATAAATCTAATTTGTGGATTAACACTCGGCTGGCCTGGCACTGAGTCTCACAGTTCATGTAAAACAGTCAGAACATGAGACTCCAGTTCAGAGAGGTTCTGTGACCGTCCATATATGCACTTTTTGGAATATTTTCCCGTTAATGCTTTGCAGCTACACACACGCATTCCTTCATATCCAATTAAAAAGCGAACTAATTTTTCACTTTCTCTGTCTGTAAACATAAAAACTCTTAAAGTTTATAACTGAATCAGAATACAAAGAAAATGACACGTGTCCAAGATGAAAAGCAAGGTAAACGCAACTGACCATATGCCAAAACAAATATTTAGAATTATCATAATCATTGTTTTTGCCTGTTTGTTTAAAAAATGCGAGGTTTTCGGTAAAAAGAAATATTTAAAAGCATTTATTTCAAGGTAATATCTTCCGGTCTTAATGCTTTCGATTTGTAATTTTCCACAGTACACAAACCCGCCTAATGAGGTGACATTTGTGTCAGAATGTGACTTTGAGTGTTGCGTGGTACGGGAGGGGGATACACTGTTTGTGATGGTTCGTGCTGGGGCTTCTCAGCACAGTTTGATCAGTTCATGCAGAGGGAGAATGAGGCATGTGGTTCTGCTTAAGTCCACCCATAGGAGATCTATCCTGTTTTTGTGGGGGGTGGGCAGAGCGTTAAAGAAGATGAGGCTCACTTCCAGGCAGTATGGCCTCTCATCCTGTTTGGTACAGTCGGGTCCCACAGTGCCCTTGCATTTCTGGTACTTTGCTGCATTTTTATGATCTTATTGGAGTTTCTCGTTGCTTAAATGGGTGTAATTTCTGATATTAATAGGTTTCTCTCGTCTTTGTTGCTTGATTTTGCTCGCGAGAAAGTGTCACTCATAGCCATTGAAATGTCACTCCTAATTACACTGAAATTATGAAAATGTCACACATAGCAATCTTAAACCTTGGCAGCTATGAATTGATGCGTTCTGCACCAGCTGACAGCGCTGTGAAATGGCTGCCACCGCATTGATCTCTACCCACTTTATATTTCTCAAAGGCAGCAACAAATTTTACTAACAGGCTCAGAGAGGAGGGCAGAGAAAAAATGAAAGTGAATGCGCACACGCGCAGCAAAATTGAGGATGTACAAAATGTAATTAGCCTTCAAAAGGGGTTCCGAATTAATCTCATTACGTCTCATCAAATAAGAGAGCAAAGCATAATGGGCCAAGCGCTGCTTGTGAGGCTGCTTTGTGTAGAGAAGCTAACAGGGGACACTGTAGCCGCGCGTGCCTGCCTTTCCGGAGAGAGACCATGGGCTGATGTCTTTATGGGACTTGTGCGGCTGTGCGCGCGGGGAGTCTGCGACCCGTCACAGTTTCCCATGGCAATAATAACAACATTAGTGGTTTACCGAACGCTTTCCACCCACACACGACTCGAAAGCACTTAGTCCCGCCTGTGCAGCGACGTATAGATTGAACAGGCCGCAGCTGCCTGAAAACAATTCACTTCACAAAATGGGTTCCGGGGGATGTGGGGCGAGCTTTAAGTTCCGTGGGATGGGGAGGGGGGGGTCGTGCTCTGATATAACTGTACACTGCTAATAGTTGCGTACACAGAAGTCCTGGACCCCAAGGCCGCCACCTTCAAACGCTGACACAAATAAAGAACTGCTTTGGCCAAAAAAAATAGTTCAATTTGTTCAATAGTTCAATCTTGCTGAATGTCGGAAACTATTAGCGTTCTTGGCTAACAACAAAGCGCGCTTGCAGGAGTGGGCAGGAGGGACGGGGGTGCAGCCAGAAATCACTGTGATGGGAGAGGAGAATCAAGAGGTAGTGGCAGAATGAGATAGGGGGAGCTAGGAGTCACGGGGCACTCTACCCTCTGCTATTAAGCTAGGCTAAACCCATTTTCTAAAGATGTTTACTAGCCCATATTCTTTGAGGCCTTTAGGGACATTGCAACACGGGTTAATGCAGATATTGTTGCTGTTCCATGATTCAGAGGACAATTTTGAAGGTTACACAGCTCTAAATCGAAACTAAAGTCAACACAACCCTTGAATTTTAACAAGCGGCTAGTTCCTGACTAGCAAGAGTGTTCCAGCAAGTTTCTGACTAGCAAGAGTGTTCCAGCAAGTTTCTGACTAGCAAAAGTGCTTCTCCAAATCTTGCTTGGACAGCGCACTGGATGGAAAGAAATTTGCCATCCTCGCCTCGCTGCTGATGATGAGTAAGTGAGGCAGCAGGTAGCCCCTTTTCAAAGGTCAGCCCCTAGTTTGTTACGTCAAAGCAGTGACTTGCCTCAGTCTGAGCACAAAAATCTTTGCACTTCTCCCAACTCACTTGAATCATCAACAGCCAAGGCACAAGTCAGGGGTACACGTGGGTGGACACCATCCACCCACTATTTAAACATGGTGGACGCCGTCCATCCAGTCATGACGTTGGGCCCCACTAAAATATGCTGAATTCATACCAGTTTAGATTTCAGACACCGGGACACTGTCAGCAGTGCAGGGGCGGCTCCTCCATTAGGGCGGAGGAGTGTCACCCCACTGCTTTCTCGCAGTGCGAGAAGCAGAAACATAAAATGGTATTTTACATACCATTTTATGTTTCTCGCGCTGCGAGAAAGCAGAAGGCAGGGTACGCCTGGTTGGAGGCGGGCGGGAGGGTATGCCTGGTTGGGGGCGGGCAGGTGGGCGGGTCCGGGAGTATTGGCATGCCCATTGTTGTGGGCTCTGACTGTTTGGTCGGCCCTCTGGGGCCGACGAAACCAGTCATGCGCACTCTACATTTTCTTTATGTAGGCTGCATGCAGCCTACATAAAGAAAATGGCCTCCCTACAGGCGCCCGGCTGGGCGCTTTCCGCACCAATCACAATGCTGCCATGGCAGCATTGTGATTGGCTTAGGGGAGGGGAGGGAGGATAAAAGCTTCCTGTTCCAGTAGCGGAGGCGGCGCGGGACCCGGGCAGTAGCGGAGGGGGCGCGGGACCCGGTAAGGTCAGTTTAAAAAAAAAAATGTTTACAGGCAATTTCTTATCACAATACCCCTGTGGGCAGATTCTTGTTCCCCTTTCACGCTAATTGACAGACGAATTTGGGAGAGCGTGGGATCTGTCAAGTTAAATCCTACTGATGTTGAACCACAGGGGTATTGTGGTAAGAAATTGCCTGTTTTAGGATATTTTGAGATAGAACTTGGTTTCCAAAAGAGGAAAACTTTTGGAAAGATATACGTAGTAGAGACAGGAAGATCCCTTTTAGGTTGGAGGGAACAGAAGGCATGGGGAATAATTTTAAACCCCAACCATCCTTTACAAGTGTTGTTGACGGTACCTCATGAAGTAGATATATGGGTCAAGAAGTTTCCAAATTTGTTCAAGGAGGAACTTGGCTGTCTCAAGAAGTTTGAACATCGAATCATTCTGAAAAAGGATGCAATACCCAAAGTACACAAAGTGCGCAATGTACCAATGGCTTTAAGAGGAAAGCTTAAGAATGAGTTGCAAAGGTTGTGTGAAGAGAAAATTATAGAACCCATAGAGGCATCGGAGTGGTTAAGTCCCATTGTGATCGCACACAAGCCCAATGGAAATATTCGCATGTGTGTGGAATTGAGGGACTTAAATCATTGTATTTGGGTGGACCGGCATCCTTTGCCCCGTATTAATGAAATGTTATCCAGTGTGGCTGGTGGAAAGTATTTTACCACTTTAGATTTGTCCAGCGCCTACCACCAGGTGCGTTTGCAACCAGAATCTAAACATCTAACGTCTTTCATAATGCCTGAAGGGGCGTTTCAGTTCATTCAAATGACTTTTGGTCTTGCTTCGGCATCCGCCGTGTTTCAAAGAATAATGCAAGGTATATTAAAAGGTATAGACAATGTTTTAGTATTCCAAGATGACGTTCTGGTTTGGAGTAAAGACAAATCACCGGTGGAATGCAAGAAGAATTGCCATTTGTAGTGATGTGGAAGTACGTGAATGGAAGAAGAAGAATCATTTCCCATGTGCGGTGGTGCCTCATGGATCTGGTTTGAGATGTCCTGCCGACGATCCTAATGCTTCAGTAAATTCCAAGATGGCGGCACGCATAACGTCTCCGCGTTATCACGTTTTTCCACGTGACGCGCGACGTGACGTTTCCTTGCATGGCCGCCTCGGTGAGCACTCACTAAAAAGAACCTGGGATCGTCACGGCAAACTTTGTATTCTGGATCTCCAAGTCGTCACAGCCCTCCGTCACAGCAAACTCCAGACTCCAACTTCCGAGCCCGTTCGCGTTGCTATGGACGCCGAGGCTCATGGATACTGGCGTTGACAACGAACGGTGAGTGTTTATATTGGTTGTATGTTGGAACAACGAGTTCCCCAACCACGACTTCCCTAACAACGAGGTCGCAACCACGACCTTGTCTAAACCACGATTTTTTTTACCACGCATTCCTTTACCACGATTTTACGTGGTAAAGGAATGCGTGTTAAAAAAAATGCTTTCCAACTAGTACCCCGATCCCCCCACCCCTTAAAAACGAATTCCCCCTGCCTAAAAATAAACACGATCACCCACACACACTAAACTAATTCCCTCCCACCCTAAAAATATACTCGATCACCAACACATCCTTAAAACAAACACGATCATGCACCCCCTAAAAACTAACCCCAAACCCCTAAAAACTAACCCCAAACCCCCCAACCCCTGCATACTAACACCAATCCCCCGCCCTCCTAAAACTAATTCCTCCACTCTAAAAATAAACACGATCACCCACAAACCCTAATAACTAATTCCCCCTTCCCTAATAATAAACACGATCACCCACACACCCTAAAAACAAACACGATCACCCACACCCCTTAAAAATAAACTCAACCCCCATAAAACTAATTCCCCCTCCCAAAAAATAATCACGATTACCCCCACCTCCTAATAACGAACTCAACACCTTTTAAACTAATCCCCCCACCTTAAAACTTAACCTCCAAACCCCTAAAATCTAATCCTAAACCCCCACCACCCCCTGAAAATTAACCCCTCTTACCTGTTCCTCTGCGACGCTCCTCGGAACTCCGCCCTGCCCGAACACTAGACCGAATCAGCCTTAACCACGCACATGCGTGGTTAAGGCTGAGTCGTTGTTCGGGCAGGGCGGAGTTCCGCTTTCGTGACTCCGGAACTCGTTGTTCCGGAGTCGTTGTTCAGGATGTTTCCCATTTATATTTGATTTCCAAACTCGCCCGCAGTCCGGCGCCGCTTAATCCTCACTAAATCAATTAATATTCTCGCAACGGTGTCACTTCAGGCAGCGCGTGTGACACCCAGTTGAACTCGTAGCCGGGGGTCGGTCGGTAATTCCCCCCCAAAAATATCCAAGTTCCAAAAATTTAAAAATTAGGTAAAATAATTCAATTTTCCTCAAATAGCCTCAAGCTTCCTGGACTGGTCTTCTTCAGGTGCATCCCATCCTCGTCGCCAATTTTAAGTTGACAGGACACAGTTTTCCAGGAAATATGTTTATTGTATAGAGGCAGCGACCCCCAGCAGTCAACCACTCAGCTCCCCAGCCAAGCTCTTCTGTTAGCTTCCACAGCAGGAATTCCAACAGCAGAACTGGTTGCTAGGATATGGCTGACTTCCAAAAGATGCATCATCAATGAAAACATAACAACCCCCCCGCGCGACCCGCCCCACCCGCGAGCCGCAACTGCAGCAGTGCATGCACGTTGGCTGCTTTCATTCTTAGCAGCAACGTGCAGGCAGGGAGTGGGCGTTCTTACTTTAAATTCAAGCTGGCCCAAAACAAAGGCAGAAGATAAGGGCGCATCAGGCCTCCTTTTGTTCGAGTATCCTGGTTAAGACCTATCTGGAGTCTCATACCTAAATGCAATGGAGGGGAAACGAAGGCACACAGCTTATCACTTCACAGGTACTTATAAGAGGCATGCTTTTGTCTTTGTTCTGTCCCTGTATTTAAGAGATATATATGTACTGTAAGAATGTCCGAGGTGACTCAAGATAAAACACAGATAATACTTAACCAAAAAATCAGGATGGGAGATAATCGGGTAGTGGAAAGCGACACATATCTGGGTGTTAGTATAACATCAAAACTGGATAACCTAGTTAACAATAATCTGGAACCATTAATGCAACATACGAAAAAAGATCTCGGAAGGTTAAATAATCTGCATCTGTCCATTGGGGGCAGATGTAATGTGATAAAAATGCTTTTTTCTACAAAAATTTCTATACTTCTTTAGGGCAATATGTTTGGAGTTTACACCTCAATGGTTTAAGGCAATAGAGAGTATGTTCTTGAGGTTTATATGGGGATATACGAGACCACGCAGAGTACTGAGGTTTATCACCTTGCCAAAAGATAGAGGTGGTTTGGCCCTTCCCAATTTAAAACTCTATTATTGGGCTACCACATTAAGGTATAGCCGGGAGCTATTACTGACAAATATAGACAATAGGATAAATGGTAGGATTCCATCACCGCAGGAACTTCTGTTGGGTGAAGAAACGAGAGGGTGCTTATGGCGGCAACTATATGAAAGCTATTTCAAGAAAGTTCGCTTTAAAACTCTTCTTAGTATCCATAAAGTACGGAATAATGTACGTAAAATGTTGGGAATTGGTAGGTTATACTTTTATACGCCGATAGTTAATAATCACAACCTCCCGGAGATTTTTGGAGATTCATGCATGGATAGATGGGTACAGGCGGGGATTATGCAGCTTGGCTGTTTTGACTCAGATTCAGGGTTTAAGTCTTTTGATGAATTAAATAATGATTATATATTCGACCATAGAGACTTTTTTAAATTCCTCCAGGTCAGGAATTTTCTGTGGAGAAAGGGAGGAGGAGGATCCAAATTTCAAAGAGTTAAAACCATGGAAATCCTAACTAAAAACAGAACAGGATCTATTGGCGAAGTTTATGAATGCCGCTATGCCAGATGATATGGATAAATGCTCTTTGAAATGGCAGGCTAAATTGGGTGTTTCAGTAGAAACTTTTTATTGTTCTTATGAATTATCTCAGTCCCTTTTAATGTCTACCAGACTACAAGCACAATATTATAAGACTTGTTTCTCGTTGTACTATACACCATATAAGATAGCCAAGTGGGGGTCTGGCAAAGGAACTGTATGTCTACGATGTGCACTGTATGAAGCAGATATAGTGCATATGTTTGCATCATGTAACGTATTACAAGAGTTAATTACTGATATATCAGACTTTCTATCGGAGATCCTAAGTACAAGGATAGAAATATCAGTTGAAGAAATAATCTGAGGTACGGCCGGAATAAGTCGAACAGGGAATATGCAGGGATTGATTTTTGTGGCTATGGCCGTCCTAAGGATCTGTATCGCATCGGCTTGGATGGATCCAACCCCCCCCCGGCGTTTCAACAATGGCGTGCCCGATTATTGGCAACATGTAGCTTAGAAGTAGCTATATAAAAGAAAAGGGCGTAGAAAACGCAAAAGGGGGTTGAAAATATGGGATCCCTTGATAAAGTGGATGCAAAGGCACAACGGGGTAGGATAGGGACTTGCCTGTTTGTTTTATATAATACTGAAACCCAAAGGTAAAAATGACTGTGATAATATTGCATAGGCTGCTATTTGTTACGATTGCTCCAGATGAATCATGTATTTGCTACTATTGCTTAAATGAAGTATGTATTGTTATTCTTTTTTTCGCAAATTGTCTGAGAGGGGTGGGGGGTGGGAAGGGGGTGGATATTGTATGGCAAATAAAATAATAAAGATTATTTAAAAAAAAAAAAAAAAAAAGAGAATGTCCGAGGTGATGGTCTGTCCCATTATTTACACAAATAACAATTTAAATACCACTATTGTGTTTTATTTATTTTACAGGGCTACTCATCCCAATGCAAGGTGTCAGAGCACTTTACATCACATGTAAGCTTTGTACATTGACAATAAATCATATATGTGTAAATCAATGTACAGGATGTGTTACATAAGAGAGTGAGGGTCAGAAGGTATGGAAGCCACATGTCCTTCATAGATCACTGTGCTATATTAGAAGGATTACAATTTAAAAATTGCAAGTAACAAAAGGATTGTTGGTGTTGAAAGCAGTAACCCATTTACCTAGCTACATAACATACAAATCTCTCATCTGCATTTTACATAATGTGTTTTGCAGGAGACCTATTAACCTACTATGCTACTTTGATTCATAACTGGAACTAGACAAAACACATATGTCTCCAGCAAATGTGTTAACCTCCAGAGTTATTTTACCATTATTATTTCATGAGATTTCATCTCGGCAGCAGGTGCTTTAACCCCATAAGATATTTTAAAATGCAGGTTTTGCAACCAATTAAGCAGAACAGATTTACTGCCACATTTCTCCTTGCTGCCAATTTCTTTGTGGCGGGGATTAAAAAAAAAAAAGGATAATTTGAGACCCAGTTCCTGTGTCGGGGTTGTGTCACCTTTTTGGCACAACCCGACGCAAAATCTCTCTAGTTTAATCTAGTAATATGCAGGGGCGTAGGAGACACAAAATTTTTTGGGGGGGGGGGCAGAGACAACCTTGTGGACTTTCCTGTGACCCTATACAAATTGCCTGTTGTGTGAGACCGTACACCCGTTGAAAGAATGAAGTGAAATGTTGAGAAAGGCAGGCATGTAGTCACAGTTTGCATGTATGCTTTATTGTTATTCACATTCACAAAGTAATTACACCAAATGTAGAGAAAACCATGTATATTTTTTCATAGTGCTACTCATAGTTCACTCACACTCAGTTCTGTGATCTGCATGGTACATGTTTTTTGCAGCAAGCACACTAACCCTCTGTGCTACTTTGCTATGAGCCAAAATGTCTACTAGACAACATTCCAAACTTTCACCAGTAGGAACATTAATCACCAGAGTTATCTTGACATTTTTATTGTTGCCTGAAAACTGCCTGATGCACAAGGAAGTTCATGTGCTTTTAAACCAAGAAGTATTTTTAAACAAAGCATCCTCCACCAAAGTCAGTGCCAGGTGAGGCTGCACCGGGCGCACCGTCCTAAAGCCAGACCTGCTCCCAGCAATGGAGCAGGACAAGCATTTCCAGAAACGGGGTCAGAGCTAACCTCATAGCCATTATATGGGAAAAAAGATCTATATAAGTGGTGGGGTGTAATACTTCCCCCAAATTCCAGCAAGCAAAACAATGTAACAGATTTCTGATTTCTTGTAGGTGATTTAAGGGAGAGTAGACTTCTCCTCTGAGAATTTTTTGAAATTTCTGGGGTCAAATTTCGAAAACGCTGCAGACACTTATAAGGCATTCATGAAATATTCCAGTACTTTCATGGTGCACCAGGGAAGTCTGGATTTTCCTAGGAGTAGATCTGATTTTTTTCAAATGTCTTAAGTCAGAAATATCTTCTACTATACCAAAGTCCTAATTTTTTCATGGGTGAGCCACTTATGCCAAATAATACATTCAATATGACAGGGCCAGAAATTTACCATGGATACTTCAGTCACAGTCATGGGTACCTCTACAAATTCCCTCCGGTATACAAGGGTCAGCATTTTGACAACCTTTTTCTATGAATCCACCTCATATGCTAAGAATTACGTGCATCATGTCAGGGCCTTCAGCCAGGTGTACTGGCGCATGTTCTGTGTCCCTGCCACTGGGTATGACTGGGGTAGCGGCTTTCTCAGTTAGACAGTTCGAGACCCCACAGCCAATGATAGTGTCTTCATAGAAGCATGTCAGGGCCTGCAGTTTGCCTTTGGTAACACCTCCCAAACATATGCTGTTAGTGCCCTTGTCCATAAGGCAAAAATAACCTCCAGTATGCCAGACCAGCAGCAGCACACATGCACGCATAACACACATGCAATGAGACGCACATTCTCACTATATCTCCTGCACGCTTTCGTACCTTTGTACTCTGTCACATTCACACACAGACACGCTGCCACTCACACTTCCATTAGTCAATCTGCTTTTATTGTGTTAGAAAAGCTAGCCCTGCTGCTTCTGCTATACCTGCCTTGCCTTTTAGTGAAACTTAATAAAAACATATTCTTTATACGCTATTCAAAAATAATAATATATTGCCTTGCCAATGTGTGTAACAAGTATGATGTGAATGAAAAGTAGACTTCCCTAAAATAGCTGTGGGGGCTTATATTTGGTTTCATGTGTGGATCAAGCAGTTACAGTATTGAAAATGAACGAATCCACGTTCTAACATGTAACATAACATATCACAGCATCCAACTGGCCTTATGTAATGCTTGACTTCTTTGGTGCCATTGATTTTATCAAGCAACACTTTACATTTTTGGGTTTTTGAGACGCAACTTGCAATGTAAAAAAAAACAATGTGTCCCGCAATAAAGCATTGTGGTAAATAGAAAGCCAGGAATGGCTGAAGGTGTCACACGATCCTCAATCCAGCGCCATATCCCAAAGCCTCGGCCCTAGTCTCCCTCCTTGTGCCATCCCACATTCTCAGTCCACTCTAACCCTCTTGCACCAGCCCCGTTGTTGAAGATGGAATTAAGTAGACCGCTAGTACTATGGAAAGAGCAGGTATTCTGTGGGTGACTCTGTAGAAATATGTGTACATTCATGAGAATTGTGTAATTTTTATATGTGCAGAGTAAGCGGTGTGCTCATGTAAGTGCTGGGTGAAGGTGAATAGTGTGAGTGAATGCAGCATGAGTGGTGCGAGTGTAGGGGGAAATATGTGCAGATGTGAGTGTCAGGTGAACTGCATAAATTCAATGTGAGAGGAGGGTCCATGTGAATGCTGAGTGAGGAAAGTGCGTGCAGAGTGAAAGGGGAGAGTGCAGAGTGGTGTGAGCGGTGTAAATGCAGGGTGAGTGGTATGCCTGTGTATGGTGCAGGATGAGCGGCATGAGTGAAGGGTGATCTCTGAGAGTGACTGGTGAGTGATTTGTGAGAGGAGTTAGTGCAGAATGAGTGGTGTGTCCCTATGAGTTCCGGCACACTTTTGTCCCTGTGTGCAGACAGGATGAACAGAGTGCCTGTATGAATGCAGGCTGAGAGGTTTGTCCGTGTGAGTGCAGGGTGAAAGGAGGAAGTGCAGGGTGAGTGGTGTGACTCCAGGGTGAGTGATGTGCTTGTTTGTTTGGTGTGAGTGCAGGGTGAGGGCTGTGCCCATGTGAGTGAAGATGTGCTTGAAGATGTGAGTGAAGGGTGAGCTGTGTGAGTGGCAGGAGTGCCTATGTGAGTGCACAGTGAGCGATGTGACAGTGTAAGAGTAGGGTGAGACAAGTGACTACAGGGCGGTAGTGATGTGACATACGAGTTTGGATGCGGGTGAAAATGCAGAGTGGGAGGAAAGAATGCATGGTGGGAAATGTGCTTGTTTGATTGAGATTGCAAAGTGAACCATGAGAGTGACAGGTGAGTGAAGTGTCACATGAGTGCAGGGTGAGTGGTTTGCTCGTGTTAGTGCAGGATGAAAAGCATGAGTGCATGGTGTGAGTGCAGTGTGATCACTGTGAGTGCAGGGTGAGCTGTGTGCTGATGTGACTGCAGGGTAAGTGGAGGGAGAACGGCGTTCATGGCGAGGGACATGAGTGCAGTGTGGTTGCTGTGAGTGCAAGGTAAGCAGTGAAAGTGACAAGTGAGGATGAATGGTGTGAGTGTAGGGTAACAACGTGAGTGCAGTGTGATCGCTGTGAGTGTAGGGTGAGCAGTGAAAGTGACAAGTGAGTGGAGTGTCATGTGTGTGCATGGTGAGCAGTGTGCTTGTGTGAGTTCAGGGTAGGAGAAGGGTGAATGGCATGAGTGCATGGTGAACAGTGTGAGTGCAGTGTGATCGCTGTCAGTGCAGGGTGAACATGAAAGTGAAGGGTGAGTGGTGAGAATGAGGATGGAGATGTCTGAATGCAGAATGTATTCCCAGACACCCGGAGTAACTCAGTATTGTATTGACGGCTGGTGTAGGGTTTAAGATATGTTGAACTATTGCTATTATGGCATCAATCAGGGATGGAGGGTGGAGGAAATAAATAATGTGCTGATCCTGCAACAAACTTTCAGTCTCCTGACTAGGGTTGCCAACTGATCGGATTTATACTGGCACCACTGGTATGTTGATGTCCCGGCCAGTACAAAAATAAGCAAAATCGCCTAATGCTGGTATTTTTAGCACTTATTTTTGCATACTTCAAAAATCATATACAAATAGAAAGCACTTTTAAATGTGTTCTAGGGCTGCATTAATGATCCAGGACTAATAATTACAGTTTAAGCTTAATTAAATAAAAGGAAACAAAGACAGAAAACTCATGTTACAAATAAATACATACCATTTTATTTACAGCCCTATTTAGTTTCAAGGGGAGGCCTTTGCAGACTCTTTAGACAACAAATGGCCAGTATTTTTCTTTTTTGGAAAGGTGGCATCCGTACTCATGAGATGCCTTTTCATGAAATGCGTTCTGCCAAAGTGGATGTAAAAATAAAATACAAATGTAGGGAATAGTGAATAGGCAGAGTGGGGACACATGGGGTACTGGAACCAATGAACAAAACAAACAAAGTCTCCTTGGCCAGATCCAAAGGGATGTAAATGGTCTTTAAAGACTTGTGAAAAACTCAAGTGCTGCGGAGATAAGACTCCAGACACTACCCAGCGGAGCCCACAGCAGCTCAAGCTGCAGCAGCCTGGGTTGAGACGCACGATCACAGGTAACTGGGGGCAGGTCTCAGGTCAAGTGCAGGCCCGTTATAGGTAGAGCTTTTGTGTGCTTATGGCCCTGCTAATCACAGAAGGGAGAGAGGAAATTATTTTGTCCCCCTCGTCCCGCCCACCCTTGTCCCCTGTGTCCCCCCCACTCCAAAATCTGGTGGGGTATATATTCCCTGCGTTCCCCACACTTCCTACGCCCATGCTAATATGCTCAAATATACTCATAATAGAACTTCTAAACATATGTGTGAGGTGTTAAGATCTGATGTCACTTCTTGTGATGTCACTTCCTGTGAGGTCATTGGTTGTTTATGCCACTTCCTGTGATGCCACGTGCGATGTCACCCGCCGTGATATCATGCACCATGATGTCACTTGCATACTGTCTAACTTGACTAGCCCTCCCACTTCTTTTTTAGGACTTGTGCTCTGCCAACAGCTTAGCTCCATTAGAATAGTGCGAAACGTTTTATGATGTGGGTCTGGAGGGGGTGTTGGTATGTGGTGGCAAGGGGTGAGAGCCAGCTGGCAGAGCATGGGAAGGGGCTCATAGGGTTTTAAAAACAGGGTCTGAGGGACGATAAAAGTGTTTAGAGGCACATGAAACTGAATTATTGGAGTCAAGGTAGAGGGAAGATGCTGTTTGCAGGAACCCCTCTGAAGCATGGCACCCTAGGCCTGGCCCAACTCACCCATGCCAAAAGCTGGCCCTGTCCATAATACAGCATTGTTGTACCCAAAGCAGAAGCTAACACTTCTATATAATGCAGCATCTTATTGCATATGAAATTGCAGAGCCAGTTTCTAGTCCCCCAGCAAACTACAGGAATGTTTTACTTGTAGGTTTATGGATCTTACGGTTAGGAAAGTGAGGAAAAGAGATCAAATGTGCAGAGCACAAAAGCCAAATCCTGCTAAAACGCAAGCAGTGACAGTGGTGCCTATGTTCCTTGCAAACCACCATATACTAATATGTTCACCATTGTGTTATTTTTAGTTGGACTGAAAGCCAACTGGAAAAGTGAGGGGGGGAGTAAAGAGGGGTGGAGTGAGACAATGAGCCAAAGTGTGAGCAAGTCACTGAGTGAGTGAATAACTGAATGAGTGAATAAGCAGATGAGTGAGTGAGTGAGTGAGTGAGTGAAGGCATAAATTACTGAGCGAGTGGAGGGCTGAATAAGCATGTGGGTGAGTGAGTGAGTGACTAATTGACTGAGTGAGCTTAAAAATTCAATCAGGTGTGTTTTCAATTTCAAGATGTGCCAAAGACTAAGGGCTACAGAATGAAATGTAAAGCATAAGTGTATACATGAAAAAGCCAGGGAAGGGATGGCGAAGTTTAGGTTCACCCAAAAACTGGACTTCTGTGTGATCTTTGTCTAAGTGAGATGTAGGAGACAGTCACTTCCACAACTGTGGGCTCCAAACTAAAGATCTTCAAAGTCAATAGTCAGCTTTTTAACAATAGGAGCCAACAAAACTCCCAAACATGGTGGTCCCAGTTTAAGGCTAGAATGGCGTTTATTCATCTTCACCTCAAGGAAACAGCATGACATGTTTTAAACACAAAGCACAGGCATTTACATGCAGTCCTGTTTGTCAGTGAAGTAACTGAATGGCTGAGAAGATCTGAGCCATCCACTCCAGGGGTAGCAACATTCTAGACCCATCAATCACTAGCTGCAATGACCTGTAAAATGTGTGATCAGCTGCAACACAGAATATAGCATGTTTTTGGCAACTTGCACAGTTTTCTCATCTAACAATACTCCTTCAAGGGTATGGCACCAGAATATTGAATTGTATTGGGTGGCTACGGTGCCAACATACAAAAGTGAAAATGATACCATTTTCATATTCTTGAGCTGCAATAACATATTGTTCTTCGCCTCAGTATTATACCTGGACACCTTTCTCCCTCATGAAATGCATTGCTCGTTTGTATTGACTGAACCTGCCATTAAGTAATATGGATGTTGGCATTACCTGTTATTGGTCATGTTCAGGCAGGTAACAACTGATGCTAAGATTGTTGAGGCTGGTCAAGCATGTTCAGAGGCATGTGGAGGCTGGTAAACCATGCTGTCTGGCATGTGGAGGCTGATAACACATGTTCCATGGTATGTGGAGCCTGGATATACATGTTGCTGGACAACTGGAGACTTTCCATGCTAGTTACTGGGTTGTGGAGACTCGTAATTCATGTTTCTGAACATGGGGAGGTTAGCCTTATCTGTTGATAAGCCGGCTTGGTGTAACATATTACACCAGGACATGTTTAAGAAAGTTCCTCACTGGTGACCTATTGACTAGAGTTAGTATATAATTTTATTTTATTTCTACAATGGCTGCTGTATATCACATTACCTCTGAGCTCTCCTCACTAGGGACATCTGACAGCATTTTGGATATTTTTTTTATTTGTCTTGTCTTATTTCTACACTTGTTATTTTATATCGATTGTTTTCAGTACACCTGTTTGTATCTTTTTCTGTGCCCTCCTCTTGCACATACAATCTTTTGTTGTGATCAAATTCACTTGTTTAAGATACGTTTGTCCTGTCCCTAGCCTGAACCTTTTGTTCTAAAGTGTTCTGTCACCGTTCTCTGCTTTTGAGCGCTGTATCAAAAGCTGATACAATTATAAAAATATAAATATTAAGACTTCCATTACCATTATCCTAGCTGTTGGTGGGTATGATCACACTTGTTGCTCGACATGTGGAGGCTGGCACTATCGGATGATTGGCAACTGGAGGGACATTATATGTGTTGGTGAACATGCGGAGAATGGCATTGCTTTTCAATTGGGCACATGGAAATTGGCAAAACCGGCTTCATCTTTAAAATCACATTACATTTTAATGGATGTTACTTGCCAGGGTGTGTGAAAATGCACAGTTTAAATAATTTTCTGAAAATATCCTTGATTGAGAACTCAAAATCCTGTGTAATTTTTTTTTCTAAACCATCTTTTTATTCTCTGTGTTACTGGCTAAAAGTTTCAAAATGCAAAATTTTTAACTATTTTCTTAAAATAGTGGAGGATTGACAAAAGATACTGATCCAATGTTCTTCAAAATGCAAAGTGTGGCACTGTTTATAACACCAATTAGTTCAGCGAACACTCCAAAATCCTATGAAAGCCTATTAAAAGCATCATTTGGCACTACTCTTCCCAAGAATTATTTATGAAGAACACCAAGATCTCTCTACAAGGTGGTCTTTAACTAATTTTGTGTCTTTGGTAATGTTAAGGGACTAATGCACTTCCATTAACTTTCAAATCTGCCGACCGCTACATTAAGAACAACAAATTATGTGTTGAGAACACTACAGTCATTAAAATGGAGACATATTTTTTCAACATCTTGATTTTATTAAAATTACATATATAAAATTTATTTGGGGCTTTCGCCCAGATCTTTTCATCCGTTGGTCTATTTTGTGTCATTCACATTCTTCTTCCGCCCACTACAGTATTGCACCCAGGTTAGTCATTGGCTAACTTTACTGTGGGTGACCGCATTTTATTCTTTCACAAGGAGCACCTCCGCACACAAAGTAGTTCCCTTCAGGGCCACGACCTGCTATGGCAGTATGTGTTTTCTGAGACAAAAAAATTATTTTGCCTTTAACCAATGTTTTGCTTTTTTTAATACTGGTGAGGGCCCAGCAGCTTCCCCAACAATAATATTTCTCAAAAACCATGAAATAACTAAACACTGACAACTTCAAAAGCTTTGCAGCCAATTCCAATCCAAATGGGCTCTTCTATGCCTCTTTATTGGTGCAGTAGGGCTGGGCAGTCATTAGGGGTCAATTAGGCCATCTATTAAACAACAAACAGTATTTTTGGTAGCAGCAAAAAAAACGTTTGTGAGCACCCCTGAGCTATTGAAATATTAGAGTGCACATATAGCATATAACTAGCAGAAAACTGAGAAACTGTGTCACCACACTATATGTATCACTAATAAATTTTAGCCTGGATTTACTATTGCACTCAGGAGGCACACCTACAAATGGAAAATGATAACTTAGAGAGCCTTGAGAAAGTATTTATTTGTATAGCATGGCTAAAAGCCCGAGGGGTATTCAGGCACTTTGCTGCAGGTATAAGTTGAAGAGCCAGGCCTTCAGTCCATTTCTGAAGTGGTTCAGTGAGGGTGAGGTGCGGAGGTGGAGGGGGGGAGTACCAGACTTTGGTGCCAAGGTGGGAGAAGGAGCGTCTTCTGGTGCAACTGCAGTGGATACGATGAGTCTGAGCAATGGCAAGGTGTGCGGAGCAGAGGTTTCTGGTGGGTTGGTGGAAGGTCAGGCAGTGGTTCATGTAGTCTGGTCTTTGGTTGTGAAGTGCTTTGTATGCGTGTGTCAGGAGCTTGAACTGGTATCTCTGCTTTACAAGGAGCCAGTGGAGGAGCCAGTGGAGGTCTTTCAGGTGCTGGATGATGTGTGTCCTCTTGGGCAGGTTGAGGATCAGTCTGGCTGCTGCGTTCTGGATTGTCTGGAGTATTTGTATGCGTTCTGTGGAGGTGCTGGCATAGAGTGCATTGCCGTAGTCGAGCCGGCTGGTGACGAGGACTGCGTTACCATCTTCCTGATGCAGTTAACAAGACACTGCAGGATCTAGATCAAAATTCTTCAGAGAAGAGGCGTGATCCAGCAGCGGTGTTGCACATATTTCAGTGGAGGTGAAAATCAAGTTCAATGGGTTATGTGTGGAGAACGCATGGGATAGGACTTACCTCTCAGGAGGACATACTGGAGCACATTCAGTTTAGGAAAACAGAATGTAAACCATGGAGGAAGAGGGGCCTCAGTCTTGGTATGAACTGCAGCTGGGCTCCCATACAGTCAACCCGATCTGGTTCCTAATGCGTAAACATGTCTATTTGATGAATCCTGGGCTTACCCTTGGTAGCTCGCCACAAGCATCAAGGCCTTTCTCAGGAAATATTGCATGTAGTACAGAAATTGCAACACTTAAACAATGTAACAGTTAAGAAATACCTTGTTAGAATTTCCAAACCAATTTAGTTAAGAAGAATTACACGTAATATTTATATCACTCTAAAACAACTAAAAGAGTGTGCAGGGATCTGGCGTTATTAAAATATAAAACACCATCACATACGAAAAAACAGCACAAAATCCAGGAGGAGGTTTCTCCACAATGCAAACTAAGAATGAAAAAATTATACCGTTGCACAAAGGCAAAACCTTCAGCCAATGCAGAACTGTACAATTCCACGCTGGGAAACAAGGAATTCACAAAACTTTCCAATAATTACGCTGCCTGGAAGCCAGTGAGGGGTACGATTTGTAAATCCACACCCTGTCATAATTCTTTCTCCCTGCGAGGCAGTAAACCTGCAGTGAACTTGAAGGTGCAGCTAATCCAGGACAGAAAATTGTTGAAATTGAGAAAATGGTTTGCTCTGAGTATTAATTTCTTCAAAATGTGACAGTTTTGTTGATTTTCTGTAATTAAACTGCATATCTTTCAACCTCAGCTTAATGAAGTAGAGTACTGTCCATTTGCTGATGATGGGCCAAGAGAAATAAAAGCCCCTGTCAAGTTTCTGACAGTGGCGTAATGCAAGATGACCCCCCCCCCCCCAGCATGTGAAGAAGTACCCTAGGGTTTTCCGATATCACACAGATATTCATTGACCTTGGGGTGAATGGGCCCCTCTGAAGGGCTGCAGGACCAGTGGCGTAGCTAGAAGTATTGAGGCCCGTGGCGGTTGGGGCAGTTGCCGCCCTTTGACGGCCGCAGGTGTGAGCTGGGGGGGGAGATTGGCGATGGTCCCTGCGTTTACCACCCGCGACTGCATCAGGTAAGAGCTGGGGGGGGGTATGCCGCCCCCAAAACTCATGCCACCCGGGGTGGAACCCCCCACCTCGATTGCTACGCCACTGTGCAGGACCCTGTGTTCCGCCCCTGGTTTCTAACATTTGTACTACATCAAACCAAAGCCCACCATTATTGAAATTTGAGTGGGCACTTGCACTATGCAATGCAATTTGGCGCTGAACACGCATTTAAAATGGTAGGTCAACTGGCGCTATCTTTTGCGTTGTGCAGGGTCACACACAAAACTTTAGTAACTATGGGCCGAAGACTTTGCGATATCAAAGGATACAGAACAAACTTTGAACGATTCCACACCATTTTCTGCAGAAGGATTGTGGTCACTAACATGCAGAGGCCACGCCCTTCCTTTTTCATTAACTAATAGCACAAACTCAGAGAACAGCGCCTAATAATGCAGTAACATCACTGGCCACAAGTGAATAAAGCATATAATTGCAAAATATGGGATGCCACCGCAGCTAAGTGTGCCTCCAGCTACTTGTTCTTGTTTAATCCACATGCGGAAGTGAGCACACTCCAAGTGCAATGAAATGACAGTAGTTCAAGTGTCCATTTAAAAGTCCTCCTTTATTTTTTCAAATATTCGACAAATCAAGCAATAACCACATTACTTGTTCTAGTTTCTAGGCGAGACTGCCAACTTTTAAGACTTTTAAAAACTACCTTATTAAATGGGGAAATGGAAAAAGCTAATTTCGAAGAGTTAGTGATCAAAGGCATAGTCACAAGGGTTTATTGACAAAATCAGCAATGATGGAAACTGATGGGAAACTCATTTGTTAAGAGCAATGAATCTATAAACAGACCCTGGATGTTACCGATTGTGACTGGAAGGGATGTATGAAGCACATGCAGCAATGAGTTATGGCGCATTAACGCTTGGCTACTCTAAGTCCCGTATTGAGGCTATGCGGCTGTCGCGGCCCCCGCAGGGGGCCATTCCAAAAGGCAGCCCTTTAGTGCCATTTGGGCACCAGCTCACCCCTCTCTAGTGGTTGGGCTCCTGTAGGAGTCCGCTTGCCAGGGCGCCATATGGGCGTCACATCCGGTGCGCCGAAGTGGGGGGAGGGTATATATGCCTCCCCCGCCCCTCCTGGCGTCCTCTGTTGCACCAGCCACGCCGTCTGGACACAATGTCCAGGTTCACCGGGGTCGTCGTCATTGCGGACCCGCCGTCTCTGTTTGTGGCTGCCCTTGACGATTGACGTGCCCCCGGAGCTGCCATCGCCTATAGCGGTGAGTGCATAACCCCCCCCGTCCCCGCCCGGTCTCCCCATCGGGGGCAGTCCGCCTTGGGGGGGGTTGGGGCAGCTTGCGGCGAGCTCGGGCGGTGGCAGTAGAGGCGCTCCCCCCTACTTGGGATGGGGAGGCGAAGGGGGGCCCTACCACATGGCATGGATGGCCAAGGCCTGAGGGGGCCTGTTTCCCGGTGGACTGGGGAGGCCCCCCCCCTTCCGGGGCTCGAGGTGCCCAGGGGCGGTTCCGGTGGGGGGGGCAAGAACACGCGGTCCTGAGTTGGAGGGCCTGGCGCGCCGGGAGGTGGGTGAGTGCAAGCGATGCCCCCCCGTTCCACCATGTGGCGACGACCGTGGGGGACCCTGGCCATGCTGCATACCCTTGGGGTGGCTCCGTAGTCCTTTCAGCTGTGGTTGTGACCCGGTATCGGGTCCGGGGCTGTAGGGAGGGGAATTAGGCAAGACAAGTCCCCCCCCCGGCCTCCCGCGAGCAGGTGATCTTTACACGCAGCAGCACCATTCACCAGCGGTACGGCTTGGGACCAGCGACAGCCTTGCCCCCCTCCCCCCTCAACTCCATAGGGGAGCAGGGCTCTGAGGGGTGGCGGGCAGCGAGCGCTCTCGTGCGGTTCTTTGACCAGGCACACCTGCTCGCAGCTCGAGGGGGCGACGTCGCCGTGCATTGCCCCAGCCCCCTCCCCCGCCCATCGGGGGGGGCAGCCGTTCAGGTGCTGCTCCCAGCGCGCAGCGCGCAGCCCCCACCCCCGTGATTTCAAACCCTAGAAGAGCGTACCTTGCGCAGTCTCAATGAGCTGTGACCCACGCGTCCGATTTCGGGAGTACGGCGGTTGGGGGGGTCTGCCGCCCAGCCGGGCTGAGCTGCAGGCGGAGAGCAAGGACTCCCTGAGCCGCGCCTAGGAGGTGTGTGGGGCCTCGGTGTCCCTCGGTCCCTCCCGAGAGGCGGACCGCCTCCTTCCGTGTCGGAGCATTGCTCTTTGGCCCCGCCTCGATCCTGGGGGGAAAGCGACCGGAAGACAAAGTAATTTCCCTCGCGCGGGGGTCCTTTTGTTCCGGTGGTTGCTGGCCTTGATGGGGGGCAGAGGTTAGGCGGCCACTGCACCCCGCATTGCCCACATGTTCAAGGGCTCGGGTATGTCTGGATGCGTGCGCAGGTGCTCGGGGAGGCCTCGGGCGTTCCCTGCAATGTTGACAGTGAGGCACACTGAGTTGGGAACACAGAGCTGCTGTTTAACTGTTGTTTCTAATTTCCCGAAATGTAATCGCTGGTTGTTTCACACAGGGTCCGCCGGTACCGCAGGCGTCGGGGCTTTGCGGGGAGTGCTGGATGGGAGGATTCCCCCCCCCCCCAACCAACTTCGTGACCTCGAAGGTGCTGGGTTTGCCCCACACCTGTAGTTGTTTGATTTGCGTAAGTTTATGTGACATTTTGTCTGTATGTATCCTGAAACCTACTTCTCAGTGTGGAATAGAGCAGGGCCGACATTGCGAGTGGATCTGTCAATCTCACGACGCAGCACAATTATAAAACAACTGTATGATACACAGGCACTGGGCAACAGTATCATTTGGTCTCGGGGGAAGGCATGGGCACGCAGCTAATCCTCAGTGCATGCATCTCCCCACAGTTGGAGCCGGCAGTGATTTCATTATGCCACCATATGGCACTGCTTTCAGTTATTCTTTCCCCATTGGAGTTTGTGGATGGCACAATTTGGGCCAGTTATTCGTGCCTCAGCCATTTTGACATGCCTGGCCGGACGACCATGGAGAACAAGGCGAGCGTTGCGGCACGGGCACGGCGCCACGGACCAGGGTTTACGCTTTTGAGGCAGTGATTTTGAGTTTTAGAAGGCTAATGGGAGGTTCAAAGGTATTGACCTGAGACGACTATGAACGCCTTAGTAATGCCCGAGGTGGGCCCCACCTTATAGTGCTCTGCCACCCAACTGCCTATTGCCGGTGGTTCTTGAGATGGAGCCCGTTGTGCAGCGTCTACTGAGCAGGGCGGTAGTGTAGGAGCAGCAGGAATGGGTATCGCTGCCCGGCACCAGCGAGGGGAGCAGCCTGTGCCCCAACCTGGCAGTAGTGAGAGCCCTTTAACCGTGTTGCCCATTCCCACGCGGTGGCAGTAACGTAGCAAATGACGCCTAACTGAGGCGTGTATTGCTTATTGAAACTTTACTGCCCTCTTAGAGCCATCGCGGGCTCAGAGGGGGAGGGGCACACGGAAGTGGGAAGGGCGCACATGCGTCTATCACTGGTTTCTCTCGGGAGCGGCAGAACACTGGGGCGGTTCGCAGCCCCTGATGGGAAGGCCGCCTGTACGGTGAAGCACGTATTACAGACAGAACATTATGTGGTGCAGCGGGGTCCCGGGACTGACTGCATGATTGGGGTGTGGGTCGCCAGGCGGAGCTTGCTCGACAATGTGTATCGGGGGAGCACGTGGGGGCACATTGGTTCATGGGTGCCCCGCCCGCTGTGCCAAGCTGCGCTGGGCCGGTGAGCAGATTCGGTGTTGGGTTAACGTTAAGTGCAGCGGCTACTTTAAGACCTTTCCGTTCACGCTAAAGTGCAGTTTGTTGAAGGCAACATTGTTCTATAAAGAAAACCTAGCAGTGAAAGACGGACGCCACTTGGAGTCTGTTTCACCACCAGCGTAAGGATTGTACATCGCCAGTCCGGTTTAAAAATGGCTGTTCCTATCCAGTTTGGGCCCATGGCAGGCGCGCATGTGACCGGTTTGGCTGTTACGGAAGTACCGAGGCCTAGGCAGGACACCGGGTGGTCACTGCAGTTTCCCTGTTTTAATCCGCTTCTATTGGTTTCAACTGGTACAGCAGGGTTATCTACATACATTTGTCTGCTTCGCATGGCGGTACCGTTGATGTCAGTTTATTGGTGGTGCGGTTTAGTGGTAATGCTCTCATTTGCTGTAGAACTTGCTTTTCATTTGAATTGAGTCATGTAATCCAATGTTTAGAAACATAAACGCGACAGTCCCACCATGTAGAATGGAAGCTTTTCGAATACGCGATGCAATGAAGCCATAATGGTGGCTTACGTAGCTTATGCAAATAACAAGCATTGACAAAGCCAATAGTACTTGCTTGTTGTAGGTGTAGTGTTGCGTTTGTAGGATATCTGGAGGCAACAACAGATGCCGCAAATACTGGCGGCCGGCTCATCAAGCTAAGCACCATAAGGATATGGGAAGGACTGCTTTAGACCTCCAATTTTGGAGGTGGTAAGAAACGTGTACACGTTTCTCTGCAAATGTCTGTAATAGATTTGACACTTCACCCGCAATAACAAATAAGTTTATGGGTAATGGATTTAAAACAATCTGTGTAGAATTAGGCAAGGTCAGAATTAGGGCCAGACCTTCCGCAGAACACATGGGGAATTCCTTTAAGGAATAATGGTCAGCGTATTATGCGCAGAAACCCTCCTGGCGGAAGGCCACGTGTGCTAACCTAGGATTTAGGTTCTGCCTAGAAGTGATCGGAGGTCTGCCTAGGGGAACCGTTGACCAGGACATTGGCAGGGCAGGTCACAGCTATTCCCCAGTCTCACCCTGGCACGGGTATCAAAGCAGCTACCCCAATTTTATTACGATAATGGAAAGCCAGAGTACCTTGGTGCCAGATAGGTCAACCTAAGAAGCCATTAGCTGCACCTTCCAAGGTAATGCCCTTATATGCTTTCACAATTTAGTGGCTCAGTGTTCCCTGGCGCGGTCGGCAGGTCTTCGACCTGCAGAGCAGAGGCGAAGTCATCCGCATCTGGTGCCACGGGTCCCGTCCAAGTCAAGGGTTCAGATCCCTGAAGCATGGGCAATGGCACCTTTCATTGACCAGGCAAATCCCACTGGTTTACCCTTCATTTGGCTAGAAGTAGAGATTGGAAGGGGCATTTCCTATGACTTGTGCCCCAAGTAAGTGGATAGACAACAAGTCTGTTTCCAAAGGCAGGTATGAATCTCCCCAACCACCCCTATCTTCACCCAGGCTCTGAACAATGGAATAGAATTTACTTTCACAGGCAGGGGCAAGCAATTGCAATTAAATTCAGTCATAGCTTCAGCCAGCTGATCTCGCATGAGTTTCACAGGCTGAGGGGTTGTTACCGCCATGCGAATGTTTCCTAGTCCGGCACAGGGAGAGGCAGATTTTGGGGCAGGTTAGCATACCTCCAAGGTGTCTCTGAGGGTCTGATGTGTCTTCCTGCGCAGTGCTTGTAGAATGTCATGTACCATCAAGGGCATGTTACCACTACAGTTGTCCCAAAGTTTTGGGGTCAAACCGGGCCGGAGTAGTAATTAAAGTTAAAGCACAAATAGGCCACAATGCATTAAAGAACATTTGGCATTCCCAGTATTCGAGAAAGGGCAGGTATTGACACATATTGTTCTCCTCCTGTTCCCACTGCCTTGTCTGCTCCCTGGTATACTAGCAGAAGTTTGGGAGGGCAAGACTTCACCTAGGGTGGTGACAGGCTTAATTCAATGGACAAATCCAAAATGTTTCACATGTACAAACGTGTGAAATTTTCAGCTGCTTGTGCATAGTTTTATTCATATGCACAGTATTATTAATTTAAATAATCGCTGTATTGAGTACTGCGACCAGCGTATGTTCACGCACCAAGGCAATTTTGCAGCGGTGAGTGTTGCTATGCTGAAAGGATATTAAGGTTGAATACGACTGCCAGGTCCCCGCTGGGGTATCAGCCAATTGGCTACTTACGGGTTTAAAGGTGAGTTCAAAGGGCACAGGAGGGGTCTTGGCAAAGAAAAACCTGGACCAATTCAGCTTTGGGTCTGGTGGTGGTTTGACCTCATGGCCTTAGGATCTAACCCCCGTGGTGTTCAATCAACCTTTCATCCTCCTGTGGTTGTTAAAATGATTATCAGTAAGCGGGGTAAGAAATAGCTCTGATTCAGCGGCAACATGCCTACGGGAACACTTGCACTTTAAAAATACACAAGCTTCATGCTCCAACAAGCGCTATAGACAGATAACCGGGAAAGGAAGTAAAGCGGGCAGGATAACTTACTTCTACCTTCATTGGCACATCTTGTCAGGAGAGATTGTCGAAGGTATTGCGCTCCAGCCAGGCAATGTTAACACCCATCCACACCAAGCCGATTGTTTAAGGTCATCCTGGGCCGCATATACACAGCCCAGTATTAGGCCCCTGTGGTTGTCAGTGTCATGAATTACTAAATCCAACTGAACAGGAGGCGGGACCGTGGTTGACACTAGCAGAAGTTTGGGAGGGCTAGACTCCACCCAGGGGGTGGCTGGCTGGATTTGATGGACCAGTCCAAAATGTTTCACAGCAATTGCACGTGGGGGGGGGGGTCAATTACCTGTGCATAGTTCATTCAGATACACAGTATCATATTATGTTAAATCCGCTGTAGTTTCAAGTTGCAAGCGTGAGATTCCCTCAATGTTAGCAACTGCTCACATTGTCAGCAATAAAGCTGCCTGGGAAGTCGGGGTGCAGTCACCACAGATTAAACTTAACAGGCAACAGTCTGGCAGGAAAGGAGGGATGTTGAATTGATTGCCCACTTAGCAGCAGGACTATTGCACAGGAGGATGGAGGGTAAGTCAAGGGACAAGGGTGGTGTGCACGCAACGCATGATGGTCAGCTTATGCAGGGTAGGAGGTTCCGCATCACCAACCAGAAGGGCGCCAAGTGGCAAAACCAGTAAATAGGTTTAATATTGTGTATCTCTGCCCTCACGGCTGCGTGGAGCCAGTCTCATTTAGAGGTACGCCCAGGTGGAAATTGTGTGCTTCTTAAGGTTCTCATGGCCAATGCGGTTTGTGGTATCTCCAAGCGGGTCACTCAAGGTGTACTGCAGATAAACATGAAATTGGGAACCTGGGATTCCGACACTTTTTGCTGGTTTGAGCATCCAGGGTCAGAGATGGACAGCAGGCACTGTGCATCTGTGATCTGACGGCACTTAAGCAAGCGGGGTGCGCTGCGTAAGCTGTCACTACACGAAAGGGTGAGGTGTCGCCAATAGATTGGCACAATACATATATTCTTTCAAACCAGATTTGACACCAGCAAGGTGTTCACCAAGGTTTAGCAATCAAAGGGGTCTGTGCAATTGTCTGGTCAAACAGGGTGAAATAAGTGTACCCTAGAAGCGAGGGTAGGTGACATGTTGCTGCAGTTATGCTCAAATGCCCCGCCTGGTTAGCTATATCAGCCACGCTGGGTGGGGACGCTGTCAGCCAACTTACAACATAGTGTGCTGCTGTCCCAATAAATGGGGAAACAAGGTGTCAAGCACTTAAGGCTACTATGTAAAAAGAACATTTGGCACGTCCAGTATTCAACAAAATTAAAATTTAACGGAGCAGGTAATTTTCCACTGCTGGGGATGCACAGGGTGGGCAGTGTGAACCCCCCCCCCTCTAATTGGGGAAGGATCTAGCATGGGGGTAAAGTAAGACTTAGTCAATCCTGAATGTGAGGCACCATATTGCAGACAGTGCGCATTGTATTAAATGAGGCAGATTCATTAAGCTGGTAAGCCTAGGGGGTTTCACCACAGAGGGAGCTGAGCAGGCGAAATTCCCATAAGGAATAAGGGATGCATAGCAAGTGCATGAGGACACCCTTGCGCATTGTCACATACTTCTAGATGGAAACATTCATGTGCATCATGAGTTAGCAATCAAAGGGACGGTGCAAAAATGTTAAGTATAAAACCTTATCGCCCTAATAGCCAAAGTAGGCAAGCGGATTGTGGGAGCGGTCACCTAACAAGTGGGCTGCTGTCCCATTGATTGGGGACACAGGTGTTCAGGCACACATGGTGCCACAAGCATGGCTGATTCAAAAAAATTGATATGCGGTGCACTCCTTTTTAGCAAGTTCTACTATATATTTTTAAGAAAAACTTTGGGCTTGAGAACAATTTCTATTCGTACTGGTCCTATTTTACCGTGCTACGTAGTATTTGTGGGTTGCCTGTCCCACATCTGGCTATATGTGAAAAAATTATCAAGCGAGCATTCACTTGAAAAACTACGTGCACTGTGAGTGTGTGTTCTTGAAGTTTGAAACAATTTTAGCAAACTCGATCAATGAAAAAATAATTGTTCATACACAAAATCATGATGTTCAACAATATATTCTTGTTGTATGATTGGCATCAATAATTCAAATAATATCAATACATCAAATTGCATACATGAGATAATAATATCTTTGTTTTCTGATAACAGATCTGACAGAAATTAAATCCATCCCAAAAAATTCCTCATAGACGCTACTTTAAATTCACAAATAACTGTTAGTAAATCCGCCCAATGCATTTCGGGACCGTGGTCCCTTCCTCAGGGGCAGCTGCAATGCAAAAAACGTGTATTCAGATGCATAAATGACACATTATAACATGAGTAATACGAAATTTTGCTACCAACAACGTGAGACCACTCCCAACAGTTTTATAAACACAGTAGCCTATGATAATATAGGTAGCAACTGTTGCCGTCACCAGATTCTATGTGTGGGAACCTGATTAAAAACACCGAATCAGTGTTACTGCAGGATAAATGAGAAAAGTAAAGAAATAATCTACAGAAACATGGTCAAACAGACGGAGTTGATACTGCTGCAGGGCAGTTATCAGGGAGACAGAAGTGATAAAAGTGGTGATGATGAAACACACGAACAATAAAACACCTACTTGGAAAGTGACTGAAAGTTCACTGCTCTATTATTTAGTATGCCGCACTTGACAGCGGCATAACAAGCTAGAAAAAAAAGATCCTAGACTCAATACCACAAACTCAATACCACAAAAATACCTGTACACCAAGTACACCTGAACTGCTAGTGAAAATTACAAAAAAGTACCTGCTACAATACAAGATGCCGTAAACACCTGAGAATATAAAAAATGGGAAGGTAAAAAGTGCACGAGCAAGCTATCACCTGATAGACCACACGAAGTAAATAAATACTGTGTTACCTGGTACTCTTGCGTTCAGCGTATCTGATAAAATAAAAAGCATAAAGCTAGTGAAAGACCCAATCTACACTGGAAGCTCACTAAGACCTGCACCAAACCACCTAATTACTCACCAACAAATGCTGGAACCACTCTCAGTACGTAGCCGTCTCGGTGAATCACTCGGCGTTTCTGCAGTTTAAAAAACAGCCGCGAAATTGATGCGATCATGTGATGCATCGCATCAACAACCCACTCAACAGAGTGTAACTGCAACCGCCATCTTAGAATGGTGAAAGTGCAATGAAAGTGCACAGAAAGTCCAATGCCCATGAGCCTGTACCATAATGTACAAATACATTTAAAAATGACGGACCATAAAGAAACGAACGATCACGGCCTAACAACGAAATTCAACTGAAACCACGTTCTAGTGTTGCCAGCTAAAATAAGATAATATGTGTCCAGTGATAAGACTGGATGTTAATAAATGCACTAAAATAGGAAAGCAACACCCGTAGCCCGCTGTTACGGTAAAGGATACGTGAAGCGAAACAAGGCTAAACAGTACACGATACGTCCGCCATCTTAAAAAGGTGAAAAAGAGTTGCGTGAAATGTATAAGTTCACAAGTTATTTTGTACAAAAAATTTCAGTACCAAGAAAACGAATAACCACGACGTAACGGAAATATCCAACTATATCCACGCACTAAACCCACATGCAAAATGCTCGGGAATATAACCTATTATCAAGTCACTGGCACCCTCTGCCCAATAGTACCATAAAAAGATGAAATAGAGAAGTGCAAAGTAACTCAAAAGGAATAAAAGGGAATAAGACAAGAGGGAGGTGCGATGAAAAAAGTAAGTGTCGAAAATAAGACAATGTGGTGCGTGAGACGTCCACCACTATGTACACATCACATTAAAATTATTATGATAATCAACACATAGATCATTACAACGTTGCATGTGCATGAAACAATACTATAGTGACACTAATGTTACAATTACCATATCTCAAATGTCCAGATCAATGCTGTACAAGCTATGAGAAACAGATCTATCTGCTCTTAAATGGTGAAAAACACAATAAGGAAAATACATGGGGTAGTGTTGAAATGAAATATGTCTGGTGAGTGCAACTGTTCTAACGTTGTTGTCCTACAGAAAGCAACTTAAGTCCAATTTGTCGTTAAGACCACATGGCATCATAGTGTTTAGTTTTCTGATCCAAAACACTTCTCTTTGTGAAAGTTTTTTAATCCAATCAGTACCTTCTTTCAGTAACAACTTTTCAATGATGAGAAACCGTACTTGACTGATGTTATGACCTTGTTCCATCCAATGCACTACTAGATTAGAATTCGTATTTCTATTTCTAATCATGCTTTTATGTTCTCGGAGATGTTATAATGTGTCATTTATGCATCTGAATACACGTTTTTTGCATTGCAGCTGCCCCTGAGGAAGGGACCACGGTCCCGAAATGCATTGGGCGGATTTACAAACAGTTATTTGTGAATTTAAAGTAGCGTCTATGAGGAATTTTTTGGGATGGATTTAATTTCTGTCAGATCTGTTATCAGAAAACAAAGATATTATCTCATGTATGCAATTTGATGTATTGATATTATTTGAATTATTGATGCCAATCATACAACAAGAATATATTGTTGAACATCATGATTTTGTGTATGAACAATTATTTTTTCATTGATCTAGTTTGCTAAAATTGTTTCAAACTTCAAGAACACACACTCACAGTGCACGTAGTTTTTCAAGTGAATGCTCGCTTGATAATTTTTTCGCCACAAGCATGGCTGCCAGGTGAGATCAGCAAATAGATGGGGCAATGTGAGCGATGGTGTCTGTAATCGTCCCGCCCAGAGCTGGCACGTGGCTGAGTTATGTGAGGCAGTGGAACTATCCCGCAGGAGGGTGAATAGTTCAATGCACAAGTTCACAGGCCAAAGGGGCTTTGGTTTCATCAGACACTAGCTGATCCTGGCTAACGTCAAGGGTGATTGTGATAAAGATGGGGTACACTTGTCACCTGTGGGAATGGTCTTGTCCCCCTGGATTTGCAGGAGGCCTGGAAATGGCAGGTTGCAGGTGGACATGCAGGAGGCCCTAGAAAGCAGGTTGCAGGTGAGAAATAAGCTGTTTTGGTGGGAAGCTCTGGCGGCGACGGGGGCCGACTCCAGAGCTGTGGCGGAGTTACAGGGTGATCTGGAAGCAGACGGGTACAGTAAGGGTACCTCTGCGGCAGACTGGTACAGTAAGGGTACCTCTGCGCGGCACAATAGGGGTGCCAGAGCCGAATACCAGGAGCCTCAGGGCAGGTTCCTGGAAAACCGCGACGGCGCCCCGTTAGTCCTTCGGGCGGTTGGGGGCCTGACCAACCGGGGGTTTGCCCTGCTACGCTCCGCCCTGAAAAGGGCGTGAGTAATAAGGGACCAACGGGTCACGTGATCCGGAGGAGGATCACCCAAAGGTGTAGCACTGATTGGGTTCCCCACAGTGCTGGCTCATCAGGCGGGCGGGGCAGCATAGGTTGGTACAGCTGCCTGCCCTTGGATCGCCCGTAAGATAACCCACCATATTGCATACTCTTGTATGGAATAAACCTGCAGCAATATTTTCCCATAACAAAAGTTGTCTTGTGTCTTTATTTATTCATGCATGCTCAGACTGTGGGTGGGGAAGTTGCCGATAATGGCACTATGCGGCTGTCCGTGGCCCCCGCAGGGGGCCATTCCAAAAGGGCAGCCCTTTAGTGACATTTGGGCACCAGCTCACCCCTCTCTAGTGGTTGGGCTCCTGTAGGAGTCCGCTTGCCAGGGCGCCATATGGGCGTCACATCCGGTGTGCCGAGGTGGGGGGAGGGTATATATTCCTCCCCCGCCCCTCCTGGCGTCCTCTGTTGCACCAGCCATGCCGTCTCCCACCCCACCTCTTACCCGGCGGACAGGCTGGTGGACAAGGTACTCAGAATGTTTAAATGTTTTCTTTTTGTGTTGCAGGCGGAGTTACAGGGCGATCTGGAAGCAGACGGGTACAGTAAGGGTACCTCTGCGGCAGACTGGTACAGTAAGGTTACCTCTGCGCGGCACAATAGGGGTGCCAGAGCCAAAGACCAGGAGCCTCAGGGCAGGTTCCTGGAAAACCGCGACGGCGCCCCGTTAGTCCTTCGGGCGGTTGGGGGCCTGACCAACCGGGGGTTTGCCCTGCTACGCTCCGCCCTGAAAAGGGCGTGAGTAATAAGGGACCAACGGGTCACGTGATCCGGAGGAGGATCACCCAAAGGTGTAGCACTGATTGGGTTCCCCACAGTGCTGGCTCATCAGGCGGGCGGGGCAGCATAGGTTGGTACAGCTGCCTGCCCTTGGATCGCCCGTAAGATAACCCACCATATTGCATACTCTTGTATGGAATAAACCTGCAGCAATATTTTCCCATAACAAAAGTTGTCTTGTGTCTTTATTTATTCATGCATGCTCAGACTGTGGGTGGGGAAGTTGCCGATAATGGCACTATGCGGCTGTCCGTGGCCCCCGCACGGGGCCATTCCAAAAGGGCAGCCCTTTAGTGACATTTGGGCACCAGCTCACCACTCTCTAGTGGTTGGGCTCCTGTAGGAGTCCGCTTGCCAGGGCGCCATATGTGCGTCACATCCGGTGCGCCGAGGTGGGCGGAGGGTATATATTCCTCCCCCGCCCCTCCTGGCGTCCTCTGTTGCACCAGCCATGCCGTCTCCCACCCCACCTCTTACCCGGCGGACAGGCTGGTGGACAAGGTACTCAGAATGTTTAAATGTTTTCTTTTTGTGTTGCAGGCGGAGTTACAGGGCGATCTGGAAGCAGACGGGTACAGTAAGGGTACCTCTGCGGCAGACTGGTACAGTAAGGTTACCTCTGCGCGGCACAATAGGGGTGCCAGAGCCAAAGACCAGGAGCCTCAGGGCAGGTTCCTGGAAAACCGCGACGGCGCCCCGTTAGTCCTTCGGGCGGTTGGGGGCCTGACCAACCGGGGGTTTGCCCTGCTATGCTCCGCCCTGAAAAGGGCGTGAGTAATAAGGGGCCAACGGGTCACGTGATCCGGAGGAGGATCACCCAAAGGTGTAGCACTGATTGGGTTCCCCACAGTGCTGGCTCATCAGGCGGGCGGGGCAGCATAGGTTGGTACAGCTGCCTGCCCTTGGATCGCCCGTAAGATAACCCACCATATTGCATACTCTTGTATGGAATAAACCTGCAGCAATATTTTCCCATAACAAAAGTTGTCTTGTGTCTTTATTTATTCATGCATGCTCAGACTGTGGGTGGGGAAGTTGCCGATAATGGCACTATGGTAATTAGTGAAGTAAGCAGCTTTTTAAATGTCTGCCGTGCTTTAAAATGCTAATGAGCACATCTCTGCGTCTGTGCAGGAATTTCTCAAGTAAAGGTCTTGCATGCAGGCTTTCCCCAGCCTCCTGTACTTCCCTGTCGTCTGTAGGATGTAGCTCATGGCCATAACTGTGCCTATATTTGGGATGGTCCAGTCGCCTTTGTGCCTCGATATGTTTTTTGCATTGGAGTGGTCAGTTTCATCACCACTGGGAATGGCAGCTTGAAAACAATTCGTGCCCTCCCAGGAAGATGTGTGAAACCCAGTCTGTGGCACAAAGGGCTAGAGCTGCTCATTGGGGATCACAGCAGCTCATCAAGGACAGGCGAGATGTGATGACAGCGAGCAGACATATCCTATAACACATTTACAAAAATTAGAGAGGCAAATAACATGAGACTTTCCAACAATAAACACAGTCAATGTCGTTATCAATAACATAAGTACGATGAGAGAGGTCTTTGTTCTTTTTATAGTCTTGTGCTTCTTTTATTCATTCTTTGTCATAAGACATGGACAATTCTGCACAGCCAACGCGTTTCGCCCACAATTCGGGCTTCTTCAGGGCGTAGTAGGACTGGCTAGTTCTCAAAAATGACAGGTATCTTCTTGTGGTGTGATGTTCCACATCGGTCTGGTCAAAATCTTACTTCATCGTACATGTTGTGTGCACTAGCTCGAATCAACTGTCCAGCCTTTAAATATCCCTTTGTCGAACCATGCATCTGAGGCCGTGTACGGCCATGACAAACGCGTGGAGTTGGAGTGTTTCCCGAATCAAAGAAAAAATCCTATAACACCACCAGTTGCATCAGCGACAGGGAATATAGACCTAGATGCAGCCCGTGGATGGGGATGTCTTCATAGTCCCTTATTAATAAAGAGAGCAGCCACACCTAGAACACCGCCAGCTGCCGCTCAAATAATGAAGAACAAACAAGAAGCAGACATCTGATGAGATGTGCACATTGTCCCTTGCTACTGTAGCCCGCTCCTATATTCCACAACACCACCAGATGCATCAGCAATACTGAATATAAGCCTAGAAGCAGTTTGTTGATGGAGATGTGCTACACAGTGGCATAGTGAGGGCGGGGCCACAGGGGCAGTTGCTCCGGATACAAAATTCTTAGGGGCCCAAAATTCTTTTCAATTTTTTTTATTTTGCCCGTGGCAAGGCAAGTATTGCGCCCACTAACCTGTGGACCGGGTTAGGTGGCACAATACTTGCCTTGCCCCGGGCACTGGCAACCCACCCTACACCACTGGTGCTGCACACAACATAGTCCTTTGCAAAGGTAGTGAGCAGCTACATCCCACAATATCTTTGGCTACTGCTGGGATAATGGTGATTGGCCAAGATGCAGACAGCTGATGGGGATGTACTCATAGTCCCTTCTTGCTTTTGCGAGAAACCACGTCTTACAAACCACGCAGCTGCATCCACGATAATGAAAATAGACCAGGATGGAGACTGTGAATGGAGACGTGCCATGAGCTCCTCATTGATGCAGCTCGAAACCATAGCAACTGCACCTAGAATGCTGCCAGCTGTTGCACTAATAATGGTGATCAGGTAAGATGTACACATCTCATAGAGATGTGCTCATTGCCCTTTGTTTCTGTAATCAATGGCTTCATGCAACACCACCACCAGTTGCATGATTATGGAATAATGACTATAAGACTAGATGCAGACTGTTAATGGAGATGTGCTCCACACCAAATAGTCCCTTGTAGCAAGCAGCCACATCCTAAAATAGCATTAGCTGCTGAAGGGCAAAGGTGATTGACTAAGGTGTAGACAGCTGACCCGGATCCCCTCATAATCCGTTCTTGCTGTTGCCAATAGCCACATTCTACCAACCATCCGGCTGCATCAGCGATAATGATAATGGGCTAAGATGGAGACCGCTGATGGAGATCTGCTGACCGTCCGCTGTTGCTGTAGTGAGCAGTCACATTCTATAACACCGCCACAGCAGAATCAGCAGATGTGCCAAGAAGAAGACCGTTGACAGTTGTGCTCATTGTGCCTTGTTGCTTTAGCGAGCAGCTACGTTCTACAATCCTTCCACAGCTACGTCAGCGAGAATGTAGACAAACCAAAATACAGCCCACTGATGAAGTGCTCATCTTCCCTTGTTGCCGCAGCGAGCCCCTTCTACAACATCTCTAGAGGCTGCATGTTGATTGGCCAAGATGCAGACACATGATGGAGATGCGCTCATGTGCACTGATTACAAGTTATGCGGAACAGGGTGGGATATTTACCACTCCCGGTATAGCATTACCCTGACGTGTGATATTTACCTGTTGGGAGGGTACCTCTTATTTCAAGTTTTCAGACTGGAAATAGGCAAATCACAAGACGTCGTATTTAACACAACAAATTCTTATAATATTGCGTTGGCACAGTGTGAACAAACACTTCAACAAGAATGGAATTTGTAACACTGATAGTCTGCACAGGGCTTACCTTCCAAAATGCAGTATACAGCACTTCACTTCCCAATATCCTGTTAGTCAGTGTCCAAGCATATTTTATTTTTGTATGCTAATGGTTAAAAATAGATCCTTCTCTCGAGGGATGAAATCTCCCGGAGCATCTTCTCCCCAGCTGACAGTCCTACATTGGAGGCATGGAGCTGGCTTTGTTCAAAATGGTACAAGCTTTTCCCATTCTTTTTGTTTTCAGTGTACTGCTGAGCGCTGACATCACTGGGCTGAGCTTCCACAAACCTGCAGCAATTCAGCAGCAGACACGGCTTTATTTTGATGGCTTTGTATCACTGGAAACATGCAGAGGCTTGCATAGAGGCAGCCATTTTGCAAATTCGAGAATGTAAGAATAAGGCTTTGTGCAGACCCGTTGCCAGTGTTATTGCAGGAAACACGAAGATGTAGGGGGTGACACTATAGAAAATGGGAGGAATGGAGCAGTGCTTAATTTGTAAACATGATAAGCCCAGGAGAGCAAGTTTTTCTTAGGAACCTGTCACAGGTACTGCCGAATGTTGGGCTTGACGAATAACATGGCTGTCTTGTTTCCACCTCATACCTGTTTCTTCCCCTGGGTCCCCTGTCTTTTATCACACTCTTTCTGGTCCTTTTTCATATTTGCTATCTTTTTGTTACAGTTTTCCTCTCGTTCCATTTCTCCTTCTTCCTCCCCTTACTGCCTTTCTCTCTCTTGCGTTGGGTCATTAAGTACGTAATAAACAAACACTGGCAGAGCCAATAGGTTTCATCTATGTGAAATCTATTGGGTTTGTAAATGTTTTTTTACATGTTACACAGCAGCGTAGGCTGCTGTGAAACATGGCTTAAAGTTTTTAAAAAACCTAATATGATGCGGCCAGCATCGACCACCTCATAGTGCCTTCTTTTACTTTAAGCCATGGTGCACAGCAGCCTGCGCTGCTGTGCAACATGTCAAAAACAGTGCAGGAGGTTTGTTGGGGTGAAACCAATGGGAGCGGGAGGTGGGCGGAGGGAGGTTGACACCTTAAAGAGTGAGAGGCGGGCAAGGGAGGATGACACCACAGGGCGGGTGGCAAACATGTAAAAAGAACAGAGTGGGATTTGAGCAACAAGAGGGAGGAGGATGGGAGAGACATCGGAGAGCAGAAGCAGGGCAGGCGGACAGGAGTTTGGGTGAAAGCAGAGGAAGCGGGAGGAGGGCAGGTGACACCATGGGGTGTGGGAGGATGACACTACGTGGAGCTGGAGGAGGGTGGGGTGGAGGGTGAAATCACAGGGAGCAAGAGGAGGGCGGGGTGAAGGAGAGGGACTGCAGATGAATGCATTCTCTAAGAGTTCATGCCAAAAAGTTAAAAAAAGGAGTACCTGCAAGAGCCTGCAGCTAGTGGAAAGACACTGGCCGCAGGAAGCTGTACTTGGTCCATGCTCTATGGCAGGGACGAAGACTGAAGCCCATGATGAAGTCAGAGGCAAATAGGAGGTACTGAGCAATAGGAAGCAAGGAAACAAGAGTGACATGGGAGCCAACCAACAGTAAGTAAAGGTAAGTAATGGGCGAGCTCTAAGCCCCCTGTAAGATTTTTTTCTTTACAAGACATTTCGCAAGCACAGTGCAAACACTGTGCCGGCAAAACCTAAAAATAAGTCCCAGTACCCAAAAACGAGTGCCAGTGCCCAGCACCTGCAGCCACATAATAAAGGCAGTCTTTAGCACTGAGACCTCTTGGAGAAGAAGATAACTTGTGTGGAGGACCCAAAAAGGAATGTATCGAGTCTATTCTTCTTTAGCCTGAGATTTAGTCAAGATCTTAGAAAAAGAAATGTAAATGTCCTTTTCTTACTTGAGTGCACATGGGCACTTCATATTTACAACTGTTTGACAATATTTCTCCTTAGGGTCTGTACCTTCAAAGTACATTTTTGGTGAACAAACCAATGCTAGGACACGAAAGGCAAGCCATATACAGATATCAGGTACAAAGGTAAAATATACCAGTGCTAGTAAAAAGACTAAGGGCTCAACTACAGAAAATACCCAGAGAGCGCAATTGTTATTTGCACCTGGTTATTCTGTCGCTGGGGCACTTTGGTATGATAGAATGGACTGCGGATGCTTGTTCAGCCCCTTCCATAATATAGATCACACCAGCGCACATTTTGCTCCGGTGTGATCATAAGAGGGTGCTCCCTCATTTACATGGGGGTATGGCCCATGCAAATGAGGGAACCCCTTGGATTTGCACCCACACATTATTACAGATGCAGGTGAAATGGCAAAGAAACCATCAGGAAGAGCACTGATTGTACCCAACATGAAGGTATTGCACAATCAGTGCACCCCGAGGTTTCATATGAGGGGGTCATGGTGGTGCTAGAGATCACACAGGCACTCCCCCTCAAGACGTGTGCATTAATGTACTGCACCTACTTAGTGGGGAACCTTATTATCCTCCAAAGTGAGGTTGGTTTGTCTCCAGTTAAAGACTGAGTTGCAGCTTCAAACAGTGACTGTGTCTTTTACTATACTATTCTCCATGCAGGTGCGAACCATCAGTGTTTGTACCTGTACTAAGAACAGTGCATTTTTGTGTGAAATTGGGTCCACTGCCTGTTTATGCACCGATCTAATCTAGTTAAGATTAAGTCACAGTGCAACAAGGACAGTGCACAAGAAATGTAATTCAGACCAAGCTTTCCAACTAAAGACCCATCTCCCTCCTACCACACCTAGCAAAGGTCTTAGAGAAACTAATCAACCAACACCACAACGACCACCTCCCACTCTCTTCAACACATACATGATCCATCTAGTCAACGTCATCCGTGCACACAACATCAACATCCTCGCCTACGCCAATGACACAATCTCCCTCTCGGACAAAACCCCAAACACAAGAAACTAATTCACCACCTGCAATGACCGAAGTTGTTAAATGGATGAAAGCCAACTGTCTAAAGCTCATCAACGACAAGACAGAAGTAGAAGTCTTCGGCAAGAACACCTCACCATGGGACTCCAACTGGCGGCCAACTGAACTCAGAGCCACACCCAGAACCCATGCCAGGAACATCGGAATAATCATTGACAGCAAACTGGACATGACTGCACAAGTCAGTGCCATCACTGCATTCTGCTTTAACATCCTGATGATACTGAGAAAGATCTTCAACTGGCTCCCAAGCAACACTAGAAAAACTGTCACTCACACCCTAGTCAACAGCAAGTAGGACTCTAGGAGCATCCTGTATGCCAGGATCACCAAGCAAGTCACTGGAAGAGTACAAATCATCCAGAACTCCGCTCCCGGACTTATGCTCAATCTTCCACACAGAACTCACATCACACCACACTGCAGAGAACTCCATCAGCTCCAAATGCACAAACGCATTCAATTCAAACTCCTCACAAACACATTCAAGGCACTACAGAACTTAGGATCCACCTACATGAATAGTCCCATCTCCTTCCACCAACCACTTACACCCCCCCGCTTCGCAGGACTCCTAATCGCACACATTCCACAAATATACAGAACCAGATCAGTACGGCTATTCTCTAAAATCACTCTTGTAGCATGGAACGGCCTTCCACTCCACTCTTTTTGAATTCCGCAAGAAGCTGAAGACCTGGCTTTTCATTTAACTGTTTCAATTTATCTGTTTTAAAAACAACACATAAATAGAAGGCATTGTTATTTACAATGCCAATAGCTCAAACTCTCGTAAATGCGAGACCTATTGCATTGCAAATGCTTGTTTTGGAGGGGATGGGGTCTTGGTGGGGGGCAGAATGCCTTTTAGTTAACTCTCGGCGCCAGGCCCCGCTCCATCAAAGGCCCCGCCCCCTCCTCACACAATGAAAATATTTTGTAAGTTGGCAGGTATGCAAAACCCATCCATAAGGTGGATGGAGTCCATGTTCAGACCTATTGATAGGTTCAACCACAGAAGCGAAAAAGCGAAAAAAGAAATCCTACATTACCCCTAACACAATGCATGATCTGGAACTCAATGCAAAAAGGAACTAGTGTACTGCTTGGTGTCACGCAGAAGAGTATCCTTCCATGCTCGGACTCAGGATGGGGCATGTCCTGTTCATCATTTCGCAACTTGCAGAACTTCTCGTTAATGAGAATATAGTACAAGAACAAAAATATTTATGTCGTCGTGATTCTTCGGTAACCTTTTTTAATAGGGAATTGACTGAACAAGCGATGCTATTTCGGGCTTTATTTGTGAGAGCGATTAAGAACTTATTGATGAAAAACAAATGTGTTGAGATCGCCATGTCTAATAAACAAAGCAACGTGAAACAGATGCTTCACTAGATTTTATCCCAAAAAAAACCAACAAAAAAAAAGGAAAGCGAAGCAATCGCATCAGTTACTTTAGAACGATTCAAATGGCTGTTAGAAACGGACCCTGAAAGTCCATATAAGTTCCCTTAAAACTAACTGATCGCTGTAATAATGGAGGCAAAAGGTAAATGAGAAATTCATGCTCAGATCCCACTCCCTCATCATTTCCGGTGGCATGCAATTCCGGATGAAAGCTGTGACCCAGTAAATGCTGATACTGTGTGGCAAGGTATTTTGTGGTTTAGAAAATTGCCATTCATTCTGAGTTTCAGATAGCACAATGGAGAAAAATGTACTAATTTTGCGTGTCTTCCTCTTTCCAAGATAGGCAAACGCGAAAGGTGTGCTACACACCTGAGCTATTTGCACCAGATTTGCCAGGCACAAATTTGAGCGAGTAAAATTTGATGGAGTTTGCAATTAGGGCCCAAGTTAGAATCCCATTTCCGGCACAAACGTGAGTTTGCACTGAATCCATAACTGTAGCCGAATGAGCATGAGGGCTAACATGAGCTAAGGTTATTATGAAGAGCACACCCATGCCGATGCTATCCTCTGGGATCTCACTGAGGAAAGATCCTGCTTTTGACATTTCTTTTCCACTTTTTTTATGTGGCCTTATTCATGTATTTGAAGTGTGGTCCTGCATGCCCTAGACATATTAACTAATTTAGTCAAGCACTCCTCTCGAGTTCCAATCTATATGTCAACGATCTCCTTAAGTTTGACTGATGTGAAATGTGGCTACCATATTAAAGCCAACGTTGAGCGTACCAGTACTTCCTGTCACTCTTTCTTGTGTTGCATCATTTCCTGAGGTGACAATGCTGGATGGATTGCACGGGCCCTTCAGCATTTTCAGACGAATCTTTCTGAACTTGACCATACAATGAACATCCAACACCAATTCCCTTCCACTGTGAGAACCCAGCTGTCCCTGAAATTCACTCCTGTATCTTGACCTTTGACCCAGAACTGCCTTTTGCTGCCTTTTGGCTTGGTTTGCGCTACACATATACCACATACATACAAACATGCATACAGATGGCCAGTGGTGCCACATGTCGTTCATGGAGAGTTGGAAGGGGATAGATACCTGAATGGATTTACAAGGCCCTACACATGCCCTTGTAACGCCAACATTAAATTTAGTGGAGGAAAGTGAGTCCACAGTTTAAACAAATGCAGATGGGCTTTTAGCGGCATATTTTTGGGTAACCAGGGAAGACAGAGTGCTTCATTCAGGACCTAGACAAAATGATGCAGAAATCTTTCAGTTTAGTAATACGTGGGGGGTGTTAGGAAATACCGGAGGAGACCTGGTACTAGTCAGTGCTTAAAATGGAAAAATAGAAGTGCAGGTACTCTGTACCAGAGTACCTGCTTGTTTCTGAGAAGTGCCAGTACTTTCCAATTAAAAGTATTGTGTTTTTCTTGAGAAGTGCAGGTACTCTCCCTCTCAAAATAAAAAAGTGCTGGTACTCAGTGCCGGACAGAATCGGCCCATTTAAAGCACTGGTACTAGTAGTGCAAAAGCATGTTATTGGGGGGGTCTAGCTTTTGTTGGTTAATTAATCAGTTTACAATTCCACTGTGATCTTGGGGGTGCAAAACTGAGGGCCTGATTTGGGGCCTCATTTATGAGAAGTTAAAGCAGCGATGCAACACTTCTCAGTGCGCCCTCCTTGCGACACCATGGATGCGCCGTATTTACAGTACAAGGAGTTACAGATACGTCAGTATTACTGACGTATCTGTAGGCGCAAAAGTGGCGCATTGCTGGGGTGTGTCTGAAAACAGATGCAACTCCAGCAATGCCCCATGTGAATGGGCCTGCATCACCCTTACACCTGCGATGAGGCAGGCGTAAGGTTTTGACTCAATGGCGTCCGGGAAGTGGCGCACTGAAATCTTATAGATTTCAATGCGCCACTTCTACGAGGCTTTGATGCGAGGGAACGCCCACCCTGCATACATTATACCTGACACAGGTATAATGTAGCACAGGGGTTTACGAAGTGATGCATCTGCCTAGATACGTCACTTCGTAAATATGGTGCAACATAGCGCGTTATTTACGCTGCCGCAGCGTCACAAAAAGTGACGCAACGGCGGCGTAAATGTGACGCAGGGCTTCATAAATAAGGCCCTTTGAGTTTGGTAGATGGAATGCTTCTTCGCAAACATGATGGATGTTCTGTACACTATATTGCAAGTGCCTTATATCCTATGACGGAGCATCTCTTTCGCCAAACTGTAAATCAGGTCTGAGTCTCCCAGTGTCTTTGGTTAGGAAGAAGGTTGCCTTTGCCTATGCCCCTGGGATGGTTGGTAGAGAATGCATATGGAGGCTGGGCGGATCACTGACAGGTCACCTACTTTCCTAAAGCATGTGTGACTAATTGGAGTTCATGGGTCCTTTCATGCACTTTTTACATACCCTGCCAGCACTAAGTAAATGCATCATATTTTGTCACGTGCGACCCTACCTCCTGCATTACAGACATGGTGCACAGGAAATCAATCAGTTGCCAAAGGATCATGAGAACGTGACAAGCTGCCTGGAACCAGATGCTTGGGTTCGCCCTGTTACAGGGGAGGTTGGTTAACCCTGCGATCAGAGCTGTCAGGAAAACCTGGCCTCGTGCCTGCGAGCAGCGAATGTCTCGCGATTTATGCGGCGGCTCGGGAAATTGCAGTCCAGTGCGGTCACAAAATCTGACATTCGGAATGGTTGCTTTTTTGTGATGCCTGCCATGTGTTGCTGCTTTACCCTGTCGACATTCCCCAAACAAAGCCCTTTTAGTAGTTCTTTAAGGGAATACAGTTGTCGTTCTTTATTTTCATCATTTTCACAACTGCACAATGAACAAAGCCTATTGTTCTGCATGTATTACCCAGTTCCAGGAGTAATGGGGCACTTTATAGAGATCAAAAGGTTGTCGCATGAACAACTCAAACACAAGATGTCGTCTATAGAACAGTATTTTGAGTGGAGGGATCCATTTAGCATGGGATCAGCCTATTACATTTGTACATCCTTCTTTTAGGTCAATATCATAACTTGTACATTTCAGCCTCCTGGGTCATTAAAACATTAGTGAAGATGAAAGCAGATGAGAGTAGGAAGGGTTTGCCAACCCCATAAAGCTGTTAACACTTAACCATTAACTGAAAACAAATTACAAAAGCAAAGTTTCGATCCTATGAATTATTATCCCAGAAACTGTCATTACTCTGTTCACTAGCCATTTCTCTGATATCCGTGCCTGATGATTGGTGGCCTCCACTCCCTGACAATATATTATTTATTGTATTTGATTTACATTTGTTTTTCATTATTGTGTGACTATTCCAGTCCCTGGCCTTATCTCCATGTCCAGTGTCTAGACCAGACATCTCCAACAAGTAGTTTGTGAGCTACTGGTAGCTGTCCTACGTGCAGCCCGACTACTAAATTAGAGGTTATTGCTTGGATGAATTAACATATGTATTACAGAATTGAAAAATGCATAGTCAAAATGAAAAGGTGTGTATTTTCCGAGCTCGTAAGCTGATTTTTGGAGAAAAAGGATTGAATTTCCAAATTATATTTACATTCCAAGTTGATAAAACCTTTCTTGCATTACTACTGGCAACCCTGCCTGATGCACTGAGGCAATCACCACAAGCAGTCTTGCATACAGTGGTCACTAATGTAATGTTGTCTATTCAACGCTTATAATATTAGTAACTCGGAAAGATTCTTATTAAACATGAGTAGCTCTTGTTATAGAAAAGGTTGGAGACCCCATGTCTAGACCCTGTGATCTCTCTTATGTGTATCTAAACTCAGCGGTGCCTCTTGCTTGGCCTTTTGCTAATACCTTATAAAGGTTACATGTCCGAATATTGAAGTTTTTATATCTTATTTTTGCATCTATGCATCTTGATTGTATATATGTCATCAAGGTACATTTATTTAAAGTTAATAATAGTAAATCAATACTTACTGATATATGCCTACCTTCACAATGCAAAACAAAACACAATATACAAATACAATACACAATGAATTCTTTTTAATTTTATTTGTAGGTTATGTAAATACACAATATACAAAATACAACAATATATATATTGTATATATATGTTCACTGAAAAAAACAAAGGTTAGGTGAAAATTTCAGTATCTATAATTCGCGCCCCCAACATGCACAGCCTTGTCATCAATTATGTCCTTTCAAATGTTGCAGTGATGTTATCAATCAAGTTTTAGAACATGTCATGAGTGATGTAATATGTGGGGAAATTAGCTGTGCATGGCAAGAGAGCGAGTTATAGATACCTTACGGTGTGAGTTATAGTTACTAGAAATAACAATAACTGGTGAATTTCAGGGGGCTTTTTTTGGTTTAAAATGTTACGCGGTCCCTGAATGTTTCACCTAACTATAACATCACATTAACCATAGTTTTTTTCAGTGAATTTCTTGTTTTTAACATAAAGTAACATTTTATTACCATACGTAAAACTAACCCCCAGCAGCACACGGCTTTCAGCCAGTCCATGTGGTAAACCCCTCGCAGGTAAGCAACCCCACGCCATGCACAGCCTTCACCCGTGCGTGGCCTGGAGTTGGCCACAGGGCCTGGCATGCAGCCAGGCTCTCTGCATCCAACCCCTTGCAGGCAGCCAACCCCCGACATACATGGCCTTCAGTCTTTTGCAGTGTGGGGTTGGCTGCAGGGCTTGGGTCCTGTGTCCACCCCCCCAATGCGAGCAGTCAGCCAACTCCCAGTTATGAGCGGTTGGCCGCAGGGCCTGGCTGCACTCAGGCAGACCCCAACCCCTGGGGCTGATTTGTCAAAAAATTGCAGCCCCTCCTTCCCCGAGTCTTTGCTAGCCCCAGAGACCCTATCCCCTAGTGCCTTCTATTTTAATTAAGAGGAGGGGGTGTGCGGCCCACTGCCAAGCCACCATGGGCCTGGGGGACCCCATCCCCAGGGCCTTCATTTTTTTAAGAGTATGAGGCATTTGGCCTCGCTCCCCAAACCTCTTGGGGCCCCTCAGTCCCTTTTTAGGTCTCGCCTACGCATCGCGCATGCGCTGCAGAGGAGGAGACCTCTTGAAATCGATTCACTTTTTCGCCCAAAAACGTGCACGCTTTGCATTGCTTTCAATGGCAACGCGTGCACGTTTGGCGATTCCCTTGCGGGAGCGAGCTTTGGCGACATCTGTTTGTAATTAACTTTCAAACAGATGGTGCCCCTGCTCGCTCCCGCAAGGGAATCGCTTTGTGTGCTCTCGGCCGCCCTCCCCCCACTCCGTCTGTTCACCGTGAGCCCTCCGGCGTGCGCGCCTTTTATCTCGTGCCTGGCGCGCCAGCCGTGCCCTCGCGCAGTTCTGGCAGAGTCCTGGGCTCAATGGAAACTGATCCAGTACCTCTTTTTTTCCGTGAGCACGGAGCGCCAGCTGAGTTATTTTTTTGTAAAGCAGGTTCTTTAGTTTGCTGAACCTCATGTTCTGGGAATGGACTGGTTGCTCACTTGGGTCCTTCTATTAGTGAAATCTTGTGAATGGACGGGTCTTCCCTTAAGCTAAGCTCCCTCTAGGAGGTGCTGGTCTGGGCCACTTTTTGGACACGAACTGCCTTTCTCTCTTGAACTCAGTGCGAACGGGTGCCTGTGCTTTGATTGTCATTTGGAGCAGCGTTTGTAACGTCAGTGTAAATCCCTGTAAATACGCCAGTAATTCGTATTTTGCTACGAGGCTATTGATTTTGTTGTCAGGCTGCAGAAACTAGGCTGTCTCCCCTGCCTTGCTTGAAGTCAGACGCTGTTTAGCACCATCCTCGCAGCTCACAGCAGTTGGGTGTGATGTTCGTGTTTACATTTGTGTCACTCACAAAGAGTGACCTTTAAATCTGAGGAACAGAACGGCTGCTGTGATGGGCAGAGTAGATTCTGTGTCTCTGCACCCCCTCTGCCACTACATGTGAATATTAGAGTGAAAGTAACACACAAAGCAGTTATTAATCTTCAGCCAGAGTGAAATAGCCAATGGGATAGCTGGCGGGCGCTGTGGGGGCACTGGGGCTGAGGAAGGAACCTCGACGATTTGCTGGTTGTTGGATAAGCCCCATTGTCACCTGCTACCTTTGTATGGAGTAATGCATGCAAGTATGGGTGAATTAAAGAGGTAATGCCTTTAGTTTGCTGGGACTTAGAGGGTGTGCTGAAGGACTGATGTGCGGGTGCTGATGAAGCACGGGGTTGTGGAATGGAGTCGGCTTTACTTCTGTAGGGTGGATTTTTTATGACTTCAAGTTGCCAGTGCAGTCTCTGGTGTTTCTGTATGAAGATGCACTGATTCAATATTTTTAGGTGTTTGGATGGGTAAGTTGATGAGTAGGCACACCGTGGCACAGACAAAGATGGGGAGAGGATGTAGCCTTACGGCTAGAGCGGTCGACCTCAAAGCTGGAGAACCGGGTTCGAGTCTCGGCAGGGACGCTCAACATCCTTTGATTCTGGGCAAATCACTTAACCTCCCCACGCCTAACAAAAAAATTAATGTTTCCATCTGTAACGAAACTGGTGCACATGTAAAGCGCTCTGATACCTGATATCTTGTCGAGTTCGCGCTATATAAAACAAACACTATTACTAATTACCAGGTACCCAAGAATTACTCTGTTTGACAGCTTTTATTAGAATAACCAAAATTTTATGTCAGTTTGACTCAGTACCTAGTGTTCATATGTGTCAAACCCTCCCATTTGGCTGTTTTACGCCTCAAACAATTGTCGTAAGAAGTCTGACTTTAAAAACTTCTGAATTGTAATCTTGTTTCCTACACAGTTTTCTTCATTCAAGAAACTATACAAAACATTTACTACCTCTATTTCTGGAGAAGCACAGTGCCAAGCCTCTAGCTCCCAAGTGTAAAAACAAGCATTGGCATAGCCAATAGGTCTCGCCTTTGGGACCTTATAAGTGTTTAGTTATGCAGCACGATATCCTTGGTGCAACAACATCAAGTGTTGCATGGCTAAACACTTATAAGGTCCCAAAGGCGAGACCTATTGGCTATGCCAATGCTTGTTTTAAAAGGGGTGGGGGGACACGCACCTTGTGGACCCCATCCCCAGGGCTAAAATATATATTTAATGGGAAGGGAGCTGCGTGGTCACCCTCCCAAAACTACTAGGGGCCCGAGGGACTCCATCCCTCAAGGCCTTCCTTTTTAATGAAGGGTAGGGGGTGCACGGCACTCCTCCTAGAGCTTATAGTGGCCTCATCCCCATGGCCTTAGGTGTTCCCAGGGTCCACGTGGCTCCGCCAGCTCCCTGCTGCAGGAGCTGGCATTGCTCCTACCAAGCAGGAACAGCTGTTTCTGCTTGCTCCTGCCTGGCGGAAGCAATCTGATTTTCCATGCCCGCAAGAACAGGGGCAGGGAAACAAAATTCTGCTCCCACACGGCGGGTGCATTTTCAAAGCTCCCACCAGTGGAGAGCACATTTGCTTTCCCCGCCCGGGCTCATGCGGGCAAAGAAACTACTGTCTCCAGAGATGGGCTCCCCGGGACACAATATATTGGCCAGCCATGGTGGATGGGGTCCCTGGGGCATTTTAAGGCTTGGGGAGGGGGCCGCGTGCCCACCTCCCCTATACTTACATGTTGGCCCTGGGGGAATGGGTGCCTTGGGCATATTGGTGGCTTGGGCAGGGGGGCTGAGCACCAATCTCCCCTATTAATAAGTACTTTGGCCTCGGGAGATGGGCTTGGAGAGAAAGGCTGTGTGCCCCCTCTCTTTTTAAAGAAATGGCCCTGGGGGCTAGGGTCCAGGGGGCCGTAATCGGCCCTGGCAGGGAGGCTGTGCACTACCCTCCCTTATGTTTAAACTTTAGCACCTGGGGTTCGGGTCTCTGGGGTCTCAATGAGGCTTGGGAAGGAGGGGCTGTGTGCCCCCCCTTTTGTTTTTCACGGCACCCCCCAGCTGCTATTTCATTTTTTTAATAGCATATGTTTTGGCCACAGGGGTCCCTCTGTGACCTGCCCAAAGGGCCTTGGGGGGAGGGTATCCCTATTCTGTCTTCTTACATTATTGTTGACCCTCTCTGAACCTGGCCTGATGACCTGGGACAACCCCCTAAAGTATCCAAAGAAGTAAGAAATCTTGGATTTACCACGGACTCCAAGCTATCAATGAATGCCAAAGTGGATAAGTTAGCAAGATCAAGCTTCATTACTATGTAAATTCTGTGACGCATCTTCCCCCACTTAGGATTTTCACACAAGGTCCAAGCTACTATCGCTCTTGAACTGTTTTAACTTGATTACGCCAATAGCCACTACCACGGATTATCTTTATCAGCTATGGAAAGACTAGAACTAATCGAGAACTCTGCAGCCAGACTTTTCTACATGTAAAGCCACAAGCCCATAGCTCCAATGCCTTGAGGGCCCTACATTGGTTACTGGTTGCCAGAAGATCCACTTTCAAAAAGCTTTGTATCACCACAAAGCAATATATGGAACAGGAGCACTTTTCATCACAAATATAATCATCAAATACATACAACAAAGGAACTTCCACACCAGACTGGCAACTCGCCTTAAAACCCTAGCATAGATGAAAAAAACGATGGGTGGTACATCTTTCTCTGTTAATGCAGCCAAACTATGGAATTCATTACTCCCAAACTACTCAAAAGTTGGCTCCTTCTTACATGACCACCATACTCAAAACATAAATGTACATCATGAAGGAAGTAACCCGATTTGGGCCACCCGGGTCACTCACGACCACCTCTCAGCCTTCCATACAAATGAAGAGTCGGTCAGACAGTAGAGAATGCAAACCAAGTTATTTATTAGTATTCACTCGAGCGGAGTCCAGTCTGACCAGCCTCCTTAGATAGCTGCCGAGGGACTGACCCTCACCAACATAACATCAGATATTATACATTTCCAATACCCAACAGGACCCGCCCAGGCTGGAAATTTCCAGTTGGAGCAGGTTAACAAAGGAGGCACAGAAGGATGAGCTACCATCCTGAGACCAGGAACACGCTATCTTAGCTTCAAAGTTACTCAGCCTGTGCCCGTCTCTCAGAGAGTGGGAGCAGGGCTACCTACAAGGAAAGGCATGCAAAACAGAACGAGCTATTCATTAGTGCAGCGAAGCTTAACCTTGAATAATAAAAAGAAACAATTGAGGCTGCTTTCTGCTGAGGCACACAGTATGAGACAGAAGATTCATTTCGATCATGGTAGAAAATGGCGGCTGAATACAAAATGGTGCCGCAAATGCTAACTTAACTCGCATAATGCTAAAAGGAGTCAGCCAGACACATTTTCAGTCTAACAGACCCTCCTTTTAGCATTTACTAACAATTTTATCTAATGCTATATGTAAAGTAAAAGGACTATTAGTATATGCCAGGACACACATGAGTAATATTCAAAAACACCCCCAGGAATAGACATCAAGTTGTGGGCAGCCTGCATATTCATTAAGGACGTTGTCTGAGTTGCATAGAAACATCAACACTTAAAATTATCCATATATTCAATATTAGGAATAGAAGTTGCAAGGGAGGTGGTAGAACCAAAGATACCCTCATCTATTTGCATAATTTCGTGAATTTCCTTCTGCAACATAATCGCAGCAGTGTCACGGACTGTCTTCTGCGGCTTCTGTCAATTCCTTATAGTATGCAGTAGGATTTTTCCTAGGGTCAGGTAACTGAGTCTTAAGGGATAACACCTCACTCCTCTTCCATGGGGTGTAGACCCACTGTGCTTGGAAGCGGGCTTCTACCTTTTGTCTAATGACAGCATCATGCTGATCTCGAAGCTCTGGAACCTCAGGGTGATATATGGGGTGGACTTTCCTCATCGGAAACTGGGACACTGTCTTCGGGCTCTTCTCAAACAGCCTACCTCGGTAATCGACCAATGTCGCAACATTTCCGAAAACCTCCTCAGGTGCCATACCAGCTACATATACATTATCTCTAATATCATAAATAATCTGGGGCGCTATAGCATTAAAGCACTGTTCCCACAATCCAATCAATGTAGCCGACATGTGCTTAAGGGCATGCTGTTGAAGAAACGGGTCATAATCTCTCATCACACTCAACACATCTTCAGTACTATAGATTGGATGATGGGCCCACTGAGCGGCCTGATTCGCTATCGCCCTTTTTTCTTCCTCCTCCACATCAGATCGTATTAAAATTCGTCCCAACCGCTCCCTAGCTGTCGCCCAGCCCACGTCCCCCAATCCACGTACAGGCGTTCCACTACCTAGGACTGCAGGGGAGTGACGGAAAAGGGAAGGGGTAGTAACCGAGTGGTAGGCACCAATGTCGTTAATGGCTGTGTTGTGGGCGTAAGGGCTGGAGAGAGAGAAGACATGGACACGATAGGCATAGCAGAGAGGCCAACAGTCATAGCAGGCGCGGAGGGCAAAGCTACAGAATCGACAGGAGGCGCAGCTGTTGAAGCAACTGAATCAATAACAGAAGAAACAGAAACAGCAGGGACAGAAGAGACAGACGACTGGGGCTGTGGCACAGCAGGGTATATTCTCTGTGGGGCATGTGGAGGCGGAGGTCGGGTGTCTAACAATTCCTCCACAAATGTATCGCCTCCCTCTCGGGCAACATAGGACTTGTCACATTGCAATCGAAACTTTCTATCAGAACACTCTATACCTTTTTCTACTTTCTCTCTATCATACGCTACTGCTTTCTGCGTCACTGTCTGCATTCTCCCTTTTCAGGCCTCCTTTTCTGCTTTCATTCGTCTCTGTTTAGCTTCCTTCAGCGACATTCTAAGGGAATCAAACATTGACTGCCTACTCCTTTCCGCAAACAATTTATCCTGCACAAAATTATGCTTTTGCTCATCAAAAGTGCCCGTCAACGGCCACTGCAACTCAGCGTTGTCCCTCGTATATTTGTGCCATAATGTACTAAACATAATAGGGCCAAGGCCATGTTTGACATACATTTCAAAGTTCGGGGTGCCTTCTGGAGGCGCAGGCTGAATTTCTTCCAATTGAGCATCAGTAGAACAACAACTATAACTCATACAACATAGCCTACTAAAACAAGGCATCTTGAAACAAAAACGTTTTCAATATCTATGCCAGGCAGATATTTGCAACTATCTTTCCAAAGTTGGTCCACAGACCACACCAAATCCGGATCAGAACAATACCATGTTCACAAAGAATTCAAACAAATTCAAACGATCCTCAGACTGTACCAAACTCAAACGAAAATGGTGCCATGACCCAAAGCAAACTCACCTGGTGCACACAGGTCAAACGAAGTTATTCTCCACTGCCGACTCTTCGGACCAAACGGTCAGATCCAAGAGTTTTGCCGTTCAGGACCCCAGCCGGGATGATAGCTGGCCAAGGCACCGCCCGGTCAGACAGACGGGGCAGCTGTGAGTACCAGACTCTCTCGTGCAGGGATCCCCGGTCCGCCCGTCCGACCCGACGTGGCCCTATCCTCCTCACCCGTCTGCGGGCAAAGATGGGTCACTCACCCGATGGGGTCCCTGTTGGGGCGCCAACTGAAGGAAGTGACCCGATTTGGGCCACCCGGGTCACTCACGACCACCTCTCAGCCTTCCATACAAATGAAGAGTCGGTCAGACAGTAGAGAATACAAACCAAGTTATTTATTAGTATTTGCTCGAGCGGAGTCCAGTCTGACCAGCCTCCTTAGATAGCTGCCGAGGGACTGACCCTCACCAACATAACATCAGATATTATACATTTCCAATACCCAACAGGAACCGCCCAGACTGGAAATTTCCAGTTGGAGCAGGTTAACAAAGGAGGCACAGAAGGATGAGCTACCATCCTGAGACCAGGAACACGCTATCTTAGCTTCAAGGTTACTCAGCCCGTGCCCGTCTCTCAGAGAGTGGGAGCAGGGCTACCTACAAGGAAAGGCATGCAAAACAGAACGAGCTACTCATTAGTGCAGCGAAGCTTAACCTTGAATAATAAAAAGAAACAATTGAGGCTGCTTTCTGCTGAGGTAGACAGTATGAGACAGAAGCTTCATTTCGATCATGGTACAAAATGGCGGCTGAATACAAAATGGTGCCGCAAATGCTAACTTAACTCGCATAATGCTAAAAGGAGTCAGCCAGACATATTTTCAGTCTAACAATCATATGCCTGTGTATGTAAATATGTGGAATTTGATTACATGTATGAATATAGATATGTGCATTCCTTTGTACATATATATACTACTTATGGTGTAAAAGTATATAGATATTTATAGGTCTGATTAAATTTATGGTTAAAATATATATATATTGCTTATCCTTAACACGTATATATGTCACTGCATAGTTTACATATAAGTTATTTGATTATATGCTTATGGGTCTCTGCTTAATTTTATCTATCACAATGTGTGATATGTTATATGAGTCATTTGATTAGATATGTATGGGTGTCTGTTTTATTTTATTTTAACTATCACAATGTGTAAATATAATCATAACAATTCTACCTATAAGTGCTTCACTATTGAAATATTGAGGACAATATAAAATAAAAATAAATAAATAAATAAAATGCGTAAAACGCTACCCCTAAAAAATACAAATAGACAAATAAATTAACTTTATGTACAGCACCATTTGAAATTCTGAGTTTCTAACTATTTATCCTTACATGCACATACGGAACTTTATATAATATAACTTTATATCTCTTTATTATTTTACATATACATGTATACCTTTCTATGTAGTTATGTATCTTTATATTTATTACTTTACTCCTACTGTAGAAATTTAAAAAAGGCCTTCAACTCTCTCCAATGCACTACTCTATATTTCATCATATACCTCTCTCAATAAATCTTCTACCTCCAATCAGACTCATCCCAAACATCAATGTACTACTATGCTCTCCCTAATAACCTTTTCAAGACTCTTCCCTGTTCTATCACTCCTTTGACTCATCCCATACCTCTTTTTACTACTATGAGCTCCCAAATTAACACTTTCTAGATTCTTCCCTCATCTATCCCTCCTTTAACTCATTCCATACCTTCTTTAGCTACTATGATCTCCCACATAACACTTTCTAGACTCTTGCCTACTCTAGCCCCCCTTCAGCCTATTATATACAACTAACTGACTGACACATACACCGCTCAAATAAACAACTTATATTTCCCTATACCAATCCACCACTAATCCATTTTTGCTTCCGGAATAGCGTGCTACTCACCAAAAAGCGCTTCAACACCTCATCAGGGGTAGTAAGCTCTTTATAAATAGAACTACAACTACAATAACAATATTTTAAAATTAAACTCAGGACAGGGGATCTGGGGCCATATGTATGAAGTTTCAGATTTGTGATTTCCAAATTGCAAATCCATAGAAATCGCTATTTGGGAATTGCAAAACGGTATGCATGTAACCGTCTATTCTACAAATAACGATTCCTTCGGATTCGCAATTAGGAAATCACAAAATAGGAACTAGCAAAATTGCAATGTACTAATAGGTAATTGCAAATTTGGAAACAGAGCTTTCTGGATGCAGAATGATGATGTCAGACCAGGAAGTTGACAAATATAGAGTGTGGCCACAACCCGGAGGCCTAGGAAGGTGCTAGAAGTAAGTAGTGCTCCTGCATCACTACTGCCAGTGTATCACACCATTCCTGGAGAAGACCATGGCTACAGAAGATGGGAACGAGGACTTAGGAAGCAGGTAGAGGAAAGTAAAATTCTCTGAGAAGGAGCTGGAGCTCCTGACAGAAGAATGCGTCTCCTATATGGATCAACTGTTTAGGAAGGCCTCCTTCACAGTCACAGAGAACCAAAAAACAAGGATCTGGACAAGCTTCCTAGAGAAGGTTAACTCCCTACGAGTCACCAAGAGGACCATACTGGAGATTCACAAAAGGTGGTATGACCTGAGGTCTCGCATGAAGGTGAAGGGGGCCAGCAGGATGGCTGAGGGACGTGGAACAGGTGGAGGACCCTCAAAACACCTCCCTCTGACTCCCATGGAAACACTCATAGAGGGGACCCTGGAACCAGAGAGTGGCGCAGGAGTAGCTGACATCAATACTTCCAATCCAGCAGGCACCAGCCAGGGTAAGGTATCTTCCCTTTACTTACCTAACAAAACATAATGTTAGCAAATCCATACATCATACATCACAGCACAAATAACTCAATTGAGATGCTTGCCCCACCCTGGCAATGCATGCATGAGAGTTGTAGTACACATCAGTTGCTTGCAGTAATGTGTGCTGCTGACTACACCAAACATATCTGTACAAGACAAACATGTCACAAACACATGAAGCAGAGTCACAACAATATTGTGGGCACAAATGTATTCAGTTTCTGAGGGGGGACATATGGCAATATGTGTGCCATCAACACAGCCAGTAACATTGGGGAACTGAGCTACCTTGTAGAACATCAATTTGGTTTGTTGCAATAATTGGGGGGGTATTGGGGAATGATATATATTGGTTAGCTTTACTCACCATGATGTTCAGTGACCTGTGAAAGAACCTGGAAAAGGCACTTTGTGACACCTCCTGTCACTGCTATGACTCCCGGTAACTGCCAGAAGCTAAGACTTGTAGGCAACACAGTACCTGCACATGTGGTGGGATTGCATTGCTTCTGAGTTTTGGGGCCTGTAGCTGAGGTTGTAACTCAGCAGTTAAATCAAGTATGACCTGACTACTGAGTTTGTACCTCTCATAAAACTCTTTCTCTGTCTGTTCAAACAGGGTGAGCCTCACCCTGAATATCCTCTCCTGTCTCCTCCTACTTCTATGCCTCCCAGCCAAAAAATACTCATCTTCCTTGCCAGAACGAACAAACCGGACATTGTGAAACAGCCTGATGCATTTCGGGTGCCTTTTATAGTTTGCACCTGGTTGCCACCTGATCTGATTCAATGGTAATTGCATTTCTTAAATAGCCATTTAGCGACTAGTCTCAGTTATGAAATCTGTTGTACATGCTATTAGCAATTCACAATTTGGAAATCACTATTTGTGATTTCCTTTTTTGTGATTACCAAAATGCAATTTCTACTTGGTAGGAATCGCATTTTGCACCACTGCCAATGCCTTTCGTAAATTCCAAATTGGCGTTTTGCATTTCCTAATGGTCCGAATTTGTGATTTGCACTGTTAGGAAATGCAAAAGCCTTCGTATATATTGGCCTAAGTCTCCGAGTCCTGTAATGGCTACAAGCAACATTTATGTTCATGTTACAGGCAGCCAATCAGAATGCTTGCTCCAGCGGGAACATGTCTCTTCGGGAGTGAATTGGCCCAAGAGAGGAAAAAAAGCCTAAATCAATCAGAACGCTCTATTTAAAAAAAAAAAATGTTTTGAGGGACTCTCATGAGAGTCTCCCGAACCCAACCGTCCAGACATACAAATATTTTTTAACCCTGCTATCTCAAATACTACTGAACAGATTTATACCAAATCACAAAAGCATGCTTTCTTGACCAAAAAATAGCTACTTGACAAATTTGGTGAAATTCCATTCAGCAGTGTTTGCAGTAGCGCTTTTTACTAAAGTCTGTGGAAAATGAATGGGGATTTTGTGTTTTGGGACTCCCCCTTTTCCTCAGCCCTTGGGAGACAGCTCACCCCGAAACTTTACATACACAAACTAGGCAAAAAAGAGCACTTTTTTTTTTTTAGAAAGTATCGCAAATATTCGTTAAACAGCAGCAGAGTTATTAGCAAAACAAAAAAGGCATTTCCTATTGAAACACTGACCTAGTTATTCTGTATATATATGTGTGTGTGTGTATATTGCCACTTTCTCCTTTCCTCCAAAGAGTCCATGCACTCTGTGCAGGGGGACAGAACAGCTTTATTGAAGCCAAATCCAAGAGACGCGTTTCGGCATTAACTGCCTTTATCAATCTTGCTTATTATCGGTCGCCATTTTGATTGCACTATTTGTACTTTCCCCCTCTACTAGACATAGTAATGTGTGTGTGTGTATAGATAGATAGATAGATAGATAGATAGATAGATATACACATTGCCTACTGTTTTTAGGGTAACTATAACTCGTGTCCCCACCATGAACAGTTTTCTCATCAATAATTTTATTGCAAATGTTGCAGTGATATCAATGATGTCATAGAAGATGTCATGAGTGATGTAATATGTGGGGTAATTTGCAGTGCATGGCGAGGGTGTGAGTTATAGTTACCCTAGGGCATGAGTTATAGTTTCTTCAGATAACTCTAACTATAACTGCTGCATTTTTATGGTTTTGTTTGTGTAAAATGTGTACCTAACTACAACATCCCTGTAACCTTTGTTTTTTTCAGTGAATATATATATCTTTATATACATATATATATATATACATATTTATATATGTTATTGGATTAGCTTAGCACTAGCTAGGAGGCACCACAAACTTAGGCACTGGCCGTGTTGCATTTTTTTTAATAAATACATTTGACTGTATAGGTCACATAAGTTTCACAACTTATACATTTTGTGGAACTGCTACATTATTTTGACTTGGAACTAGCAATCCATTAATTTCATATAATGAAATTGTTTAAAAATTGTTTAAAAATTGTTTATTAATCATGGAATAATGATACTCATTTATTATTTAATTTTCAAAATATTTTTACACACATTGTATTTGTTAAACTTACAGTCTGTTTTCCTTTGCATCTCCCGGCATGTAACTCTGCATTCCATGACAGTTTTTTCTCTATGTTCATTGGACCAAGGATGTGGTGAAAAGGTAGCACTTCCGGGTGTCAAAATGACTTTGACAAAGAGCGTGTGGCTCGAAACGCGTCAGTCATTAAAGTTTTTCCTTTGTTTGAATATCCCAGAGTGCGGCTTCTTCCTTGGGCAGCGGTGCTGTGCGGCGTTCTGCAGCATAAGGATCTTTGGATATATATATATTATCTACTGGCGGTCGCCAGTAGATAGTTATAGTTAGGACCTATTTTCCATAGGAAATCCGTGACATTCTATTTGAAATAACTCTTGCGCCGGTTGACGAATCGTCGCAAAAGCTTCCAACTTGTTGGGGCGCTCCGCTCCGCTCCTACCCTGAAAGTCTCGGGTTGATTCGTCAAGCGGGGGCCGAGAAAAAGGGGGGTCCCAAAACGCGTTTTCCCCATTCATTTTTCCATAGGATCCTTTCATTGCGGCTACAGCCCGAACTGCTGAACGGAATTACACCAAATTTGGCAAAGAGGTAGCCCTTGGTTCAGTGTCGTGCCTTTTGCTTAAATGGTGTAATCCGTTCAGTAGTTTCTGAGAAAATCACAAATAAAATCACATATATATCTATGGCCGAGTAGGGTCCGCGTACCCTCCCGATCACGAGCTGCATGCTAATTGGCTGTCAACACTCCAAATCAGGAAGTGTTGGCAGCCATTTATCCCTCGGTAGAACCGAGGGACAGAAACAAGTGCGCAAAGCGCAAAAGGGAGCAGGGTAGAAACACCCTGACCCCTAGGTCTGCTCAGGGGTCCCACAAGGACCCCTGGGCAGAAAAAAGCATTTTTTTTTTAAAATTGGCGGGATGCCCTTAGGGTGCGCGGATCCCGCCGAGAAAAAAAAAGAAACAAATGCGCAAAACGCACAAAGGGGCAGGGTAGAAACACCCTGACCCCTAGGTCTGCTCAGGGGTCCCACAAGGACCCACAGGGCAGAAAAAGCATTTAAAAAAAAAAAAGCGGCGGGATGCGCTTAGGAATCCGCGACCAGAAAAAAACGAGCGCGGTCTCCCACGCTTCGTTGTTAGTGGCCCCGGGTGGGCCAAGTCCCGGGGGCATGCGGGGGTTATAATTTTAATGAATGGGGGCCTCTAATGCCCCCTCAAGCCCCTGGGACCGCCACCCCCGGGGCTTTAAAAACAAATGGTGCGGGAGGGCTCTCTGGCCCTCCCGCAGCCCGAGGACCGCCACCCCCGGGGCTTCTTTTTTAATTTAAAAGTACTTGTGTGGGGGCTCCAGCCCCCACACGCCTCGAGGACCGCCACCTCCCGGGGCACTAAAGAGTTAAATATGGGGGTCCGTTACGGACCCAGAGCCCGGGGACCACCACCTCCCGGGGCTTTGAACATGGAGGGAGGGGGCCGCGTGGCCCCCTCCTGGAGCCCTTGATGGCCCTGGGGACCACCACCCCCAGGGCCGGCTCCTGCAGTGTCCCGGGGTGCCTACCCCGGGACACTGTAGTTTGCTATGGCAGGGCGGGAGCCTCGCGGCTCCCGTCCTGCCATGGCAAACTGCTTTGGTTTTTGGAAGAGAGAGCAGGAAACCTGCTCTCTCTTCCAAAAACTAAAGACGATTGCTTTTCCACACGGGGAGCTGCATCTGTGGAAAAGCAATGCCGGCTCCCGCAGGAGGCGGGGAGCCGGCAGGGTCCGTGGGGAGTTGGGGTCCCCCACGGACCCCAAAGGATAGGGCCAGCCCCGGGGGATGGGGTCCCGGGGCAAGTAGTGGCCCGGGAGGGGGCCACGCGGCCCCTCCCCAAAAATAAATAAAAAAATAAAGGCCGGCCCCGCGGGATGGGGTCCCCGGGGCCTAAGGAGGCCTTAGGAGGGGGGCCATGCAGCCCCCTCCATTAAAATAAAAAAAAAAAAATAAGGTGGCAATGACCCGGGGGATGGGGTCCCCGGGTCGAAATTGGCCATGGGAGGGGGGCCCACGCGGTCCCCTTTCCGTACCTTTTTTAAAAAAAAATAAAAGGGGGTCAGGCCCTGGGGGATGGGGTCCCCAGGGCCCAAAATAATTAAAAAGAAGGGGGGCAACACAGCCCCCTTTTAAAAAAAAAAATCCGGCATCGCGCCGGAGGCCACGCCCCTCCTTGTCAGCACTCTGCAAGCGCGCCCCTGGCGCGTTTGCAGAGTGAGAACGAATTCCCCTTGAATACTGGGGGTCCCTGGGGCCAACTAGCCCACCAGGAACCTCCAGTATGCGCCAGGGGCTGCGTTGCAGAGAGGTGTTCTGAGGCCACGCCTCTTTTTACACCTCTCTGCAACGCAGCTCTGTGGCGCTTAATGGAGGTAGCTGGTGGTCTAGTTGCACCCCAGGGACCCTCAGGATTCAAGGGGAGTTAATCCCCGACTTAAAACGCGCCACAGGGCGCGTTTGCACAGTGGTGAAGGGAGGGGGCGGGGCCTGAGGTGACATGTGTGCAAACAGGCCCCATGGCGCGTTTTAAGATGGGGAATTAGATCCCCTTCAATCCTGAGGGTCCCTGGGGGCCAACTAGCCCACCAGGTACCTCCAGTAAGCGCCACGGAGCTGCGTTGCAGAGTGTTGTAAAAAGGGGCGTGGCCTCTGTACACCTCTCTGCAACGCAGCTGTCTGGGGCATACTAGAGGTATCTGGTGGGCTAGTTGGCCCCTAGGGACCCTCGAAATTGAGGAGGAATTAATTCTCCAACTTAAAACGCGCCACTGGGTGTGTTTGCAGACATGTCACCTCAGGCCCCACCCCTTTCCTTTACCATTGTGCAAATATTCCTCTAAAATCAGCCGAACTACGAATTCCGATTTCCTCACCTGTTATCAGGAGAGACCTCAGTGCTGCATCTTTGAGCCCAGTACTGATCCTGAAAAGTAATTTTAACCGTACTTACCAGTAACTTGAATTTCCTTCCATAGGATATCATTGCCTGCTTTTTGCTGAAAAAGTTTCTGTCGATTTTGAAACATACAAATATTCCTCTAAAATCAGCCGAAATACGAATTCCGATTTACTCACCTGTTATCAGGAGAGACCTCAGTGCTGCATCTTTCAGCCCAGTACTGATCCTGAAAAGTAATTTTAACCGTACTTACCAGTAACTTGAATTTCCTTCCATAGGCTAACATTGACTGGTTTCACTTGGAAATTCTTCTGTCGATTTTTGAAACATACAAATATTCCTCTAAAATCAGCAGAACTACGAATTCCGATTTACTCGCCTGTTATCAGGAGAGACCTCAGTGCTGCATCTTTGAGCCCAGTACAGATCCTGAAAAGTAATTCTAACCGTACTTACCAGTAACTTGAATTTCCTTCCATAGGCTAACATTGACTGGTTTCACTTGGAAATTCTTCTAAGTGTGGAGTTTTGGAACTTTATAATATTCCTCTAAAATCAACCGAATTACGAATTCCGATTTACTCACCTGTTATCAGGAGAGAACCCAGTGCTGCATCTTTTAGCCCAGCACTGACCCTGAAAAGTAATTCTAACCGTACTTACCAGTAACTTATATTTCCTTCCATAGGAATCCATTGTCTGGTTTTCAGCAGAAAAGTTTCAAAGTGTCGATTTTCACAAACTACAAATATTCCTTAAAAATCGCCTGTATGACTTAAACGCATACTTTCAACTGTTTACAGGAGATGCACCATTGCTGGATCTAGGATCCAACACTGAGTAAGAAAAAAGTAACGATAACACTACTTACCTGCTAAGTGAATTTCCTCCCATAGGATAACATTGGTGATTCTATGTGAAAAAGTTTCTAAGTGTCAACTTTTAAAATACAATAATATTCCTTAAAAATCACTACTGTAACCAAAACGCTTTTACTCAACTGTTTACAGGAGATGTCCCAGGACTGAATCTAGGATCCAGTCCTGTGGTTAGAAAAGTAATCCATAAAGTAACTAATTGCATTTAACTAGAAATTCACATTGAGCTCAATGTTGCATTGTGTTTGAAATTGTGTTGCCCATTGCAACAACTGTAACTACTGTACTTAAAAGTCTATTGCCTATTTGCAAAGTATTTAAACTAAAGTAATTCATTCTGAGAAAGTATATTTTGTAATGTAATGTATAATGTAATTACAATGTAATTTAAAAAATAAAATATCTAAAAATAAATAGTTTAAAAAAATGTAGTAAATCAGTATCAAAAAATAAATATAACAATTAATACATTTAAAAATTGTCATTTACAAAACCTTTGAAATTCACTGAAAAAAACCATAGGTTTCAGACATGTTATAGTTAGGAATTAGCATTTAAAAAACCTTTGAAATTCACTGAACAAACCATAGGTTTCAGGCACGTTATAGTTAGAAATTAGCATTTAAAAAACCTTACAAATTCACTGAAAAAACCATAGGTTTTAGGGACAGTTATAGTTAGTTGGACATTGCACGCGTACAAAACCCGTGAAATTCCCCCGTTATAGTTAGTTCAGCTAACTATAACTCGCGCCCCCGCAATGCACTGCTGATGACGTCACATATTACATCACTCATGACATGGTCAGTGACATCACTGATGACATCTCAAATGACATCACTGATGACATCACTGATGACATCATCCACGTGATAATCTGATGCACCACCTCACACCCTAATATAACCTTTGATACACCCACTCTAAATTACAAACTGCCATTCGCAAAACCATAGACACTCCAACACCAATAACTATACCCACTCACTGATTCTTAGGTCTACACACACATCCACTCACTCACCCGTACAGTCACTCATACTTACGGTCACTCAGTACAGGACTATCATATGCACTCATACTCCTATATAGACACTCAAACACCGCCACTCATCCATAGAGGTACTCACACACCTAGTCAGTCATGCAAATAATTAAACACACTGCCATTTACTCACCTATACAGTTATACACACACCAGCTCACTTACTCATACAAATACTAGCACATTCTTACGCTCTTATACAATCACTGATACAAGCACACACTCATCCATACAGTCACTCTCACAATCACACACTCTACGCTTATAGCTATTTATATACTCCAACACACATATATACTGCCTTTCACATATGTAGTTACTCACACATGTACCACTGGGACATACATTCACTCACTAACACACTCTTACACACACTTACCCACCCATACAGTCTATCACAGATGCACTCTTGAAACCATCCACCCAGTGAATCACCCACTCACACATCTATGCACAGAGTCGCACACACCCCTCCCACACAAACACTCAGGCACCCATACAGATACTCAGACAACCAATCAATAACTCATATAGACACTCATGTAGCTATTCACAAACCCATGCAGCCACTTACACAGCAACAGACAGACGAATACAGACATTCACCCAGTTTAGTCACTAACCCATGCATTCAGTAAGATACGTTTAATCACTCACTTATAGAGTTAGTCACGCACCTACTAAATCATCCATACAGACAATTATACACCCACTCATTCTTCAATACGCCTTTCCCTATATATTAAAAATATTTAAACTTTACAGAAACACACAGTCACTGCATGATGTCATCAGTGATGTCATTTGAGATGTCATCAGTGATGTCATCAGTGATGTCACTGACCATGTCATGAGTGATGTAATATGTGACGTCATCAGCAGTGCATTGCGGGGGCGCGAGTTATAGTTAGCTGAACTAACTATAACGGGGGAATTTCACGGGTTTTGTACGAGTGCAATGTCCAACTAACTATAACTGTCCCTAAAACCTATGGTTTTTTCAGTGAATATATATATATATATATATATATAATATATATATATATACACACACACACAAACATATATACATATATATATATATATTATATATATATATATATATATATATATATATATATATATATATCCAAAGATCCTTACGCTGCAGAACGCCGCACAGCCGAAACGCGTCATGGCAGGCAGTTGAGAGAAATAAAAATTACTTTCTTTTTGCCACAAAGAGGAGTTCGCCCGTTCCTTTTCACCGCATCAGGAGGTTGAGGAATGTTTGCAATCAACAATATATATATATATATATATACACACACGCACACACAAACACATGCACACAAAGTTAAAGTGATGAAGTTAGGTATTGAAATAAGATAACAACTATTGTTTAAAAAGCTAGAAATCCAATATTTAAAAAACAAACACATACTAATGCACACTAGTTATAGTTTACTGAGGTAGCTATAACTTGCACCCCTACCGTGCACTGCTTATGGATTCACATATTACATCACTCATGACGTTAAATGACATAATTGATGACAAGAACGAAAACAACTGAAATTCATCTGTTTTGGCTACCCTGTATATAGCACACACCATAACTGCCTGAAAGCCAGATCTTGCGCCCAAATCACCACAGTAGGTCAACCCCTGCTACAAACAGTAATCTGTAATGCACAGCAGCTGTTGGTCGATAAGCCTGTAGCACCCAAAAGCTCTATGCATGCCAAACCTCACCAAGCCGTGAACCAAACCTGCCATGGCCGTCCAACCCCAGCTGCATCTGGCCTCTGGCCTTGCACAATAGTAGTTGGCCTCAGAGCATGACCTGTAGCCAGGACCTATGCACAACCAGTTGCGGGTGGCCAAACCCCACCTAGCATGGCAATGAGGAGCAGGGGTTGGCTTCGCCCAGGCCCTGCGCCCAACCCTGCATGGGGGGGGGGGGGGTTGTTATTGTTTGTCATGAGGAGGACAGACCTGGCTTGGCCTGTATGTTTTTTGCAAATGAGATGGTTGCTAATTTTCTATGGATACAGTGTACTTTGGGCACATCCACCATATAAAGTCGAGTTGGCATCCATTGGAGCAGAGCTGCCAAATAATAGGATTCAAAATCAGGTGTCCCTAATACCCCCTCATCGATGGGCGAGTACAGTTTTTCAAGCGATATTCTAAGTCTGCCTGTTACCCAAACTAGCTCTGTGAGCAATTTATTCAGGGCCTTATGAAAAGGCCTGGTGAGCCTCAATGATATTCTTGGAAAATAATATAGCATAGTTGGCATTAGAACCATTTTGTAGAGAACTACATGACCAATCATCACAAGTGGTAGCTTCTTTCAGACGACAGCAAACATTTTACTCGAGGTCAGTGCTCTGCTAAGGTTCCCAGATGTTACATCTGCTGATTTTCTGTACACCCTGATCCCGAGATATTTAAATGCGGCTTTTATAGGGCTAATACACCCGCACCTTTTCAGTCTATATCCATTTTACCATGTTTAGTGAACAGGAACAAGATTTGGTTTTATTGATTATAAGCCCAGAGGTGTTTGCAAACTTTTCTAGTACTCGTAGAATCAATGGTCCTCACACCTTCACATCATGCATATACAAACGTATGTTGTCTGCGTATAATGAGAGAGTATGTGTAACCATTTATGGTTATACCAATACCGTTTCATTTATGGTTATTTCAAGAAAAGTTCCTTTTCTGTAAAATTTGCTCTTTGTAAAACAGCCTCACTAGAAATACAGAGGCACTAAGAATGATGCCATTGGTTGGTTCAATAACTTTACTTATAAAATGCCTTAACTTCACAGGTTTTTAGAATTTGACTCTTCCTTCCAATGTTCTTATGGACTCTCCCATTTGTTTTTTTATCCCCTTCCAAGATGCACCTCCTTTCCTTTTTGTCTTGTTATGGAAACATGTTTTTCTTATGGATACCCTTTGGTTACTCCTGCCATCTAACAGATGCGGCTCTTACTGAAATTTCTAGGACAAGCAATAAAAGTTTCAGTAGCAATCACACCATCAACCACTTTTTCTGCTTGCACTACTTAACTACCGCTTCCTTCCTGGCAAATCAGTCTTCCTCTGCCTGACTTCAACATGTCATAAAGAGGTAGCCTGAAGCCGGCTCGGCAGCAGCTGTTCTGGCCGTCTCCATGTTGCTCAGATTTGGAGCTGTCAGAGCTTGATTTATGAAGGCTGGATCCTGAAACTATTAGGTGGCATTACTTCTGCTCGGCCTAAATGCATCTGCATCCCAGAATAGCACACAGAGGTAAACTCTGTAAAAGTGAGCAGACTTTAGTTTTTTGTAACGGGCAATTAACCACTTCAGCTAAATTTTCTTTAAAAAAAGATGGAAGAAGAGATGTTGTTATGTTCTTAAATTTGACATTAATCAAACAACTCTGTCAAAAAGTGTGAAGCTCTATATATTTTGCAAAAAATGCTTAAAGAGAAAAATATTCAAATTAAGATGTAAATGTAAGTAGGTATCTGTCCAGTTCATTTATAATGTTAGAATGTAGAAGGCGACAAAGACAATATGGGATGAACAGTAAGCCTCTGCGGAAAACAAAGGGAAGGAAAAACAATGACAAGTGTTGAGAAGCTCAATAGTTTAATAAGACATTGCTTTCATAATTAAGATTTGCCCGTGCGCCCAACAGCACCGAGTGTAAATATTTTCCTATTGGCCGGCTATGGGCATTACAAGTGGCCTAGTTAATGGGCCGGATTTTCCCCAACCCTGCTCCTATCAATACCAGAACATCTGGGGGTGGTAAAAATCTGGCCGGTTACAAGTTGGACCCTCTCAGAAATGAGCAATTACCAGGGGAATTGGTAATTCTGTCTTCGATTCCCCGGTAATTCATTTCCCCATACTTTTGCATGGAGATCTCGGCCATTTTCAGCTGAAATCTCCAAGGGGAAGAAAAGAGATCTTCTATGTTGTTGAGGCCAACATGCAATTCATGCTAGTCTGTAGTGCACCATCTCTGGGCTTTAAACAATCTAAATATTGGAGTGATCTTTATGTACCCAGGGATAAGCTACTTCGAACTACCTTCAGGGCACAGAGATCTGCATTCGGTAAGGTATTTCAACTATATTGAATAAGCTCTGAAGTTCAAGTGTATGTGATCAAAGGGTCAAGAGTGGATCTCACAAAGGGCTAATTCACAATCTGCAGACCAGCAGAAGACACAATACGTATAGTGTTGACCGACATGAATGTATATTGCATGTGAGTAATTTCGCATCCATAAGATGCTGGTTTACTAACAACAATCACCTTTAGTGGCAGAAGGTGAGTCATATAATGCACAGAAAAAAACAATGTACAAACAGGGGGCGTGGCCAGGCGCCGAAGATGGCGGACGCGTCTTGTTAACGCTTTGCGCCTCATCCCCTAATTATCATGGGCATCCCTTTTAAAACGGCAGTTTTCCTGCCTCAGCGAACATCTATTATGCTTGTCCGAGTCTGCCGTACCTGGTGAGGGTCGTCCGGATCCTGGCGACGCCTCGCAGTGGCCCTGGGCGATGCGGCCTGTCACGCTGTGGGGCCTGGACCTAGCCGCATGGACGGCCTGAGCGAGACGACCCGGCCGTCTGCCCTGCTGCGATGGTCCCCGTGGTAGTTCTGGGACTGCCGCACGCTGCTGCTCCCTGATTTGGTGGGGCCACGGAGGGCGCAGCACGTCGATGAAGATGGCCTGAGGGGCGGCGGAGGCTGCCCGTGATCTGCCCGCGAGGAGCGCCTGACACGAGGGCCTGGGCCTCTACTGTGGAGGTCGTTGCTGCCAATTGCCTGGAGACGCCCAGAGAGGCCTTGACTGACAGGGTAGGCCCAAGAGCTATATTCGCGGCGCCTGCTCGGTGGCGGGGGGCCACGGGAGTCAATCGGGCCTAAAGGCCCCTGCCTGGGCGTGACGCGGCGGTAGCCGCGCGGCTGCTGGGGGTGAGCTCCTGAACTGGGGCTGAGCTAGCTGCTCCTGCGGTGGGCGGCCACGGGGGTCGGTCGGGCCTAGGGCTCCCACCGGTACACGGTGTGTGAGGTGGCAGTCCGGACGGGCCGGTGGGCCGTGTTGTCTCTCCTGTGGTGGGGGGCCTCGGGGGTCGGTCGGGCCCAGGATCCCCGCATGGACTTTATTGACTTATCGGGATGCGGACTTGGGGACCAACCTGCATGTGTGGGCCGCGGCGTCTGCTATGACGAGGAGGGCCGCGGAGGCCAGTCGGGCCTAGGGCCCCTCACCTGCGGCGACTGTGGAGGTCGCGGAGTAGTTCGACTCCAGCCACGCCGGTGCCGGAGAGTCGCTGGGGCCGCATGCGCTCTCTCTCCCCCCCGGTGAACGTTCTCCTTGCTGTGCTGCCTACTGTGGTCCCTTTCCGCGACCTGGATCCTTGGCGCGGGTGCCAAATGCAAACCGCAGCGTGCCTGGAAGGAGAACTGCACCACTGACGGTGATCTGAGAGGGAGCGGGGCCCGGGCACGCGCCCTTCACAACGAGCCCCCACACTCTCCTGTTCCCGCTCCTGGCGAAGTGATAGCTGTGGCGGGGGGCCACGTGGTACTGGTTGCGGGGTCTGCCCTGCTGGTGGGGGCCACGGGGGTCGGCCGGGCCTAGGGTCCCCCATCTGAACGCCTTCACGGGCTATCGGCCGGGGCATCGCCTGGCAGATGTGTACGCATTGCGCAGAACCACCCTGAGAGCGTCCCAGTGGGGTTCACTGCGGGCGGCCCTTGGTGGTCCCTTCTGCGACTGGAGCCCGCGCCGTAGTGCTGCGTGTCTGCGGGGGTAGGGGGCCTCCCTCCTCTCCCCATCTGTTGCATCTGCTGTGGTCCCCGCAGGGGGCAGTCCGACGATCAGAGGGGCCCTGCAATTACTGGGGCCACGGTGGGACACATCATCGCTTGGAGTGGCACCATTTTGTGTGGGATACGGTCCTGAGTGCTGACGCGACCACCAAGTGGGGACGCCGCAGAAATTTGACGTCCTGGCCTCGCTCTCCATGCGAAGCGTGCAGCAAATTGTCATGGGCCGCCTACGCACCAACACCCATCGCGATGTGCCCCATGAGGGCCAGACTGGGGCACCACCCATGGCTCCCGGATCCACATCTGAGATGAGCCAACCTGATATTGCAACCAAACTTGACACTGTACTAGCAGCAGTTGAGCGGATTGGCAGCGCCTTGGACCTGACCCGCGCCTCCTTGGAGAGCCGGATGGACACCATCACCTCTGACTTCACGCTCCTCCGGGCCGACCAACACAAACTCTCAAACAGGGTTCGCGATGCGGAGACCGCTCTTGCAGGCCTTCAACCCCGATCCCGGAATTGCTCCTCCGCGCTCCAAGATCTGCTAGACCGGTTTTGCACCCTGGAGGAGAAGGTGGATGACGCAGAAGGACGCTCACGCCGTAATAAATGTCCGCGTGGTCGGTCTCCCTGAGGGGGCGGAGGGACGAGATCCGGAAATCTTCACAGAAACCTGGATGAAAGAGCTGATGCCCCGGATCGCTCTCCCCGCAGTTCGTAGTGGAACGGGCGCATAGAATACCTGCCCGCAGGCCGCCTCCTGGGGCGCGTCCTCGTCCCTTCTTGTTTCGAGTAATGAATTTCAGGCACCGAGATGCTATTCTATGAGAACTGGGCAAACACCCCGGCCCTAAGGTACAAAACTTCACCGTCTCCCTCTTCCCAGATTACACAGCTCAGGTGCAGAGGAGGCGAGCCACCTTTAACGTAGTAAAGAAACAGCTCCGTGACCTAGACCTCCGATATTCTTTGCTATTCCCAGCCCGCCTGCGAGTCATCAGAGATGGGAACACCAGATATTTTGATTCCCCCACAGAGGCTTGGGACTGGCTCGAGGAACAAGGATTGGCGACGGCACCCAAATCATCGGATGAGTCCCGACCCCGCGACCACCCTCGCAGGGGCAGGCGCGGGGGAAAAAAGAACAAGGACATGAGACCAAAGGTGACCGCCCCAAACCCTGACCAAATTAGGCTGGGGCGTCAGGAGGCCCTGCAGATCTCCATCCCCGGTCGGCTCCGCTGACTCCCTGCCGAAATCCAGAGACTCCGGATCCACGCCTGAGTGGTCCATGGATGCGGATTTCCCCCTGCTCCTGGGCATTAACCCACAGACGGCAGATGGTATTATTTGAGCCTCGCCTTTATCAAGTCACGATGTCACTGCAGGCCATGTCATCTGTAGTAACTCTCAGATGCTCTTATCTCCTGCTCTCTAGGGGTATCTGAAGGGGATAGTCTATATATCTGCTCTTCTTTACCACTGGTCTGTCCCTCTGCGGTTGTGCAACGACGCTAGTCCAGTTGCCATGACGTGGCGTGTTCGTTTGGGCAGTTCCTCATGTTGGGGATCCGCTCTTTTCCTGTTTCAAGATATCCCAAAGATCTACATTATTATTATTTTCTTCCCCCTGCATGAGTCGCCATGCATACAGACCTGCTGCCTTTTCCTTCTACCTCCCGGGGGTGGTTCATCACACAGGAGACGCCATAGTGCAAGGGTCCGCTGATTTCAGTTGTCCCGATGGCCAATCTTAATATAATAACCGGGAATGTCAGGGGCATTCACACACCCTCCAAGCGGTATGCCATCTACGCCTATCTGCAACGTCACGCGACGAGTGTGGCGCTATTGCAGGAGACACACCTGTCCGCTGTGGAGGCTATCCGCTTACGTCGTCGCTGGCGGGGACAGGTATACAGTACCAATATTCATTCATGGCCAAAGGGGTGGTGATATGGGTTAGGGCGGGGGTTCCATGGGAGGAGGTGGAGGTCCTGTCAGACCCCATGGGGCGCTACGACTTAGTGAGCGGCAAGCTGAATGGCCGACCAGTCTTGTTGGGTTCCATATATGCCCCCAATGTTATGCAGGGCACCTTTCTTAGTGACCTTTCGGAGATACTGCTCCAGTGGAGGGAGATCCCGTGGCTCCTAGGGGGCGACTTTAACGTGGTACTTGATGTCTCGCTCGACCGTTCCTTTCCCCCCCTCACTCGTACTACGGCCTTCTCAAAAGCGCAACTCTTAAAATCCTGGATGGACAATTGGGCACTCTCGGACATCTGGCGGGAACGCCACCCAAATTCCTGAGTATACTCTTTTTATTCCCCAGTCCATAATCTACATGTGCCTGGCGCCTGCAGACAGCGGCCCTGGAAGACCCTCTCTTCCACCGTTCACTGGAAGCGGCGATTGCTAGCTATTTCGCACTCAATACGGCTTCAACGGACTCAGTTCTCACAGAATGGGAGGCCTTTAAAGTAGTGATTAGGGGCCATTGCCTGGGACAGACTTGGAGTATTCGCAGACAACTCAACACTTCCCTATCCATCATTGAGAAGCAGCTGCTTCCACTGTCAATTGTCTGGATCGACAGCAGCGCCTGGACGCTCCCCATGTCGAGCGGGAGGCACTTCTGGGAGGCACTTCCGGGAGGCACTTCTGGACCGACATAGAACACTTATAGCTTCGTTATCGTCTAAATGGGGTACACTCACTCAGGAACCTCCCATACACCACACTTTGCAATACCTTCATGTGATGGGGACAGGGAGACACCTCACGCGCTGGTTCACATCTTCCCTCCGGCAACACACGGAGGTGGACCTCACTCGGCTGTGGCATCATTGGGAGGATGCCCTGGGGAGGGCGTTTACAGATAAAGAGTGGACTGCCATCCGGGGTGGCCCGACATACATTCCGCGTAATCAACGGTTCAAGCAAATTCAATTCTTTGTGCTGCATCGAGCTTACCTTGCTCCAGCTCAAATCAATAGGTACTTCCTCCGCGCAGACGTGGCTTGCCCCCGCTGCCGGCAGTTAGATGTCGACATTCTCCATATGCTCTGGCATTGTCCGGCCTTAACAGATTACTGGAATAATGTGACAATCACCTTGACAACTTGCACCTCCCGAGCCATTCCACCTAACTGGGAAGCCCATGTCTTACACCTCTTTAGCAGAAACAAAAAATATCGAGCCGCCACACGATTTCTAGACCTGGGTCTAATAACGGCCAAACGATTGATCACTAGATGATGAAAATCCCCTCTGTTGCCTTTCCCACTTGCCTGGCGCCGGTCCCTGCTTAATTGGGCTAAAGCGGAGGGTGTGGCACTGCGTAGGGAGGACCTACTTGGCATTCGTAAATTCCCCCTAGCACCTCAGTGGGACACAATGGTTTCCAAGCTCCAAGAAATAGTCACTAACACAGCGGACTCGAATACTCTATCTGGGGTCGATATCCAGGGTCCATCCCCCACCAGCAGCGGTGTTGAGTAGCACTGACTTCCAGGCTGACCTAGCTCTCCTGTTCCAGAACCTCATTGCCACTAGACCCTTGCAGCTCTGGCTCCCCCGGCTATACTTGATGCAGCAGCAGGTCTTGAGCGACTCCCTTTCCTTTCCTTGACTTATGTTGTCCTCATTTTGTTGTACCCTACGTCCCCAGTTGGGTTTGAACTGCGCTCTATCTGAACTGTTGCATGCAACCCGGTAGTGAGACCTGTCAGCGCTGATCCGCCCTGTTTAGGGATATTGATCCACGATTATATGTGATCGCCGCGATCTACTCACCTGTCTCTCCTTTTGCTACTGGACACTGCTCATTATGCTATTGGCAATCGCTTTTCTTTTTTTTTCTTCTTGATACATGAGCACTGCTCTGACTGTATGTTTAAAAATTGTGCAAAAATGTTAATAAAAAGATTTAAACAAAAAAAAAAAAAAACAATGTACTAACAGACGATAAATGGCAAACTGCAAATAAGCCAGCCAATTACGTACTGTTAAACCTCCATTACTGTGGTGTTCGACAAAATGATAGTAGACCTACTTTCCCAAATTGTCTTCAACATGACTATATCTTCACAAACCTCACCCTGAATGTGAAACTGGAAAAACAACCAAACGTGTGATAATGTAAAAGCAAACAGTGAAGTCTCGCAAAAATTATGCTAAGGTGATTGTCTAAAATAAAAAAAATAACAATTTAAAAAGAATATAATCTGTGATGCTGGATGCACAAGCTCAGAATCGCCTGCCTCTTTCCACCATAAGAAACTTGTACTTACAGCTAGAGAAGTACGGTGAAACATGCAACCTGACTTCAATTTGGGAGGCAGTTGAAAGTCCAGTTTCTCTTCTTTTACAAACATTGTGTTTTTTGATTTTCCTTCTTCCATTTTTTTCTTCTGAATATTCTTGAAATTAAGGAGAGATATATTTTGCAGCCAAATCTTTTTTACATGCCTTATGGGAAACACATTGGAACTATGGAGATAATCGTATTTGGAAATTCCACTTCCATTGAGGATGAAACTCCAAAAAGTGCAGAACATAATCACTCAAATTACGAGGCTCCTTGCAGATTATCCTCATGATCAGCCATGTGCCAAGGCATTTCTGTACGGTAATATTATATTCTAATAATATGTTAGACCTGGCATCTTTTGACATGGTTTCCCCTGTCTTTTTTGCTTCTGACTTCCTGTTTTTGACTGTGTGCTGAACTTTGTTTTTGCTGGTTTTAGGACTCTGGGTACTTTATTATGGCTGACCAGTACTAAGTGCATGTGCTCTGTGTCTAAAATGTATGGCATTTGGTTTCTCCATGATTGGCATATTTGATTTACTGATACGTCCTTAGTACAGTGCACTACATGTGCCCAGGGCCTGTAAATCAAATGCTACTAGTGAGACTGCAGCACTGATTTTGCCACCCACATAAGTAGCCCTTCAAACATGTCTCAGGCCTGCCACTGCAGAGCCTGTGTGTGCATTATTTAACTGCTATGTCGACCTGGCAAGTACACCTAATTGCCAGGCCCAAACCTTCCCTTTGATTACATTTAAGACACCCCTGAGGCAGGCCCTAAGTAGCCCCATGGGCAGGGTGCAGAGTATTTAAAAATTAGGACATGTGGTTTTTAGTTTTACATGTCCTGGTACTGAAAAACTGCTAAATGCGTTTTTCACTACAGCAAGGCCTATCTCTCCCATAGGTTAACATTGGACACTTTATAAGTGTATCTTCCAATTGGGAACAGATGGAAAATTGGAGCTTGGTGTCTCTGAACTCACAATTTAAAAAACACATCTTTTAGTGAAGTTGTTTTTTATATTACAGGCCTGAAAATGCCACTTTTGGAAAGTTTGCATTTTCTTACTTTAACCATTCTGTGCCTCTGCCTGTCCTTATAATACGCATCTGGGTTGGATGAAAGTTGGGCTTTGTGAATTCACTCTAGGCAGTCACACACAAAGGAAGCTCCTAAACTCTTAATCTGGCAGGTGGTCATACCACGTCTTTGGCGATCCTACAGCGGACGGCACTTTGCACCATCCGCTGTAGGACCACCAAGGTCGTAATAAGACCCTTATTACAACTTTGGTGATTCTATTCGCTGTAGGACTGCCAAAGCCGTGGTGTGACTGCCGGCCAGATTAGGAGTTAAATCCTGGTTTGACGGGCGGTCCTGTGGTGGTGTGATGGTGGCGGTTTGCTAGGCTCATAGAAGAGCTTATCATGCAGACCACTGCAGTCAGAGCACCAACTGCACTTTCCTGCATGGTGTAGCACATATGCCACACCGTGCAGGAAGGGGGGGTGCAAATTTAGGGGTTGTTACACGTGTCCCACCCCCCGCATGCACCCCCAGGCCGAAATCGAGCAGGGGGCCCTTGTTGCCATTACACCACCCTTTTCATGGTGGGTTCACAGCCATGAAAAGGGCGGTGAAATGGCAACTCGGAATATGCTCGTCGGTGCCGAAGTACACAAGAAGAATGGGATAGAGTAACACAACAAGGCCCCTCAAGTACCTACTTTTGAGTTCCCTAAATATCCCAAACTATATGCAGATGCTATGAGTATGAATACTTATAGTTGAGATAGAGCCCACTTGGGATGCACAGGAAATTGCTTGAAATATCAGCCTGCTCTTTGATCCCTTAGCCTCACTGCCTCGTCCGGCAGTGACCTGTGCTGCACAGGCAAGGCGCCAAGGCTTGTACATCTGCCACATGTCTAACGCATCCGACAAAAATGACTGGAACAATTTAGGATCATGCAAATGGAGGTTGTTGACATTTGCTGAAGAGCCTCTGTGGGAGCCCTGCTGTAATTCTGGGTTGCCTGCTCCTTGACACGCTCTTTATCGCTCTTCTCCGCACACTGCGGTGCAGGAATTTGGCTCACTGTGCCGCCCCTCAGTGGCTGTCAGTCTGGGCTAACAGTTAATCCCTCACATATTGAGGATGGGGAACAAAACCAACATTCTTAGGCAGAAGCTACAGTGACACCGCGCTGCATAAAACAAATAGATGTCAGCGACAGCAAAACAGCGTTTCAGAATTTGTTTTGTCAAAAGCTCTTTGCTTTTAATAAATCTGACTCAAAAACTTTGTTTTATTTAAAACTGCTCATAAAATGTGAAGACAAAGTGCAGAGATAAAAGAAATGGTAACACGAGAAAAACAAAGGCCGCATTTAACAAAAATCAAATATTGCAATAAACTTGAATAATGAGAGGAGGCTGTTTCCTTTCACGTCTAAAATATGCGAGTAGCTTTGCCGGGCAGCTCCAGTAAATTACTTGACCTTAGAATGTTCTTTTATTTGTGTGCTGAGAGCCAAGTTCACAAGTCTGCAAAAACACAGACTTCTGTTTGCTTTCTTAAACGTTATCAACTTCCGGTGTTATACCCAAAAATGAAAGGAACGCAGAAGAATAATCCGTGATGCTTGCCGGAACGGCTGTTTCTCAAAATACAACAATCAAGTTGCATAAAGTTAAAATGCTAGGTCAGCCATGATTATAAGTACCTGTCCTAGAGGAGGCCCGCATGCCCTAAGTATAGCATTTCATTTTCTCTGATTAGATCAAGGTGGTTGTTACTTGGGAAGTCTGTATCTCGCTGTTAAATAAAATGCATAAATATAACAACGGTTGGGCGTCACATTATCAAAAGCCCTGGCAAATTATAGTCCTATTTCTATGTCTGTGTCCCTTCTCGTTTGTCTGGCTTTGAAAATCTTTCATCCTAGCTCAGTAAGGATGCGTCATCTCTAGGGTGCCTACAGAAATCCTTTTACTGAGCTACGGACATGGTCTGAAGCAAGTTAGGGGCACAGTGCTCCACCTTCGGCCTTTCTAAGGAGTTTTTTGGGGAGGGCTAGTCAACAGAAATCGATGAAGATGCTCAGTTTTTGGAGGGTGAAGAAGGATTTCAGGGTGGATGACAAACTTGAAGTCTACAGTGCGTACTTTGCAGTGGCGGACGGCACGGTTCGCGGGTGGCGGGGCAAGCCCGGGGGTAGGTGGGCACGGGAGGGTGGAAGGGGGGCACGCAGGTCACAATAAAAAAAAACACCTTCCAGTCGGGTCCCGCGTCTCTGCTCCTGCTCTCATCTTCCAGGAACAGGAAGCACCCAGCACACATGCTCCCCTGACCAATCACAACGCTGCAATGTAGTGTGCTTGGTCTGAGCGCCGTGACACGGTGCTCAGCCAGGGGCTGTAGGGGTGGGCATGTTTTCCATGCAGGCTGTAATGCAGCCTGCATGGAGAACAGGGAAAGTGCGCACAACTGTTTTGGGCGGCCCGAAAGGGCCGACCGAACAGTCATTGCACACTTAGGAGGGTTGTACCCTCCTCCCCTGCTCTGAAGCCCCGCCCCCTCAAGCAAGCTGCCACAGCAGGAGGACATAATAAAATGATAACATTACGTTATTATCATTTTATTTTTTCCTTTGTTTTCCTGCTTGAAGGCAGTGGGGCGACGCTCCTCCACTTTAGTGGAGGAGCCGCCACTGCTACTTTGCATATTTAGGTTCAGATTGTGGGTCAGGTGGAGCAGAATTACCATATGGAATTCCACTCTGCATTTTATAGTGGAATGGTTTTACCGCATCTGTATTTTCTGAGTGTTGGAGAACCAGACTTATGCCAGAAAAGTCGCATGAGGCTTTGGTTGCAGCAGCAGGCAATCCTATTGCTCCGGTTTGTTTTCTGACAGGGGATGATACAATGCTTCCCTCTGCCAGAACCTTAGTTTCCCTTCCCACCTCCCTCAATCACCACCCATCCAGAGGTTGAGCCATACATTTACTACGTGATTACAGCAGGTGATGAATGCATGGATTGAATGGCGAATTCCATGTGGTTTTATGACCGTAAAAACAGGTTTCACATGGTAATTCCCATTTCCGTGGGACTTAAATTAGAATTGGATGGGACTGGGACTGATTTACTGCACCGTAACAGTCAGTACCATCCCGCTCATAATCTGGGCTTTGGAGGGTGAAGATGGGCTGAAGGAGGGAGGCACCCTACAAATGAGGAAGAGCTGCGAGGTGTGTCCAAGGGTCAGCTAATGACCGAGATGTGCCTTGGATGGGTGTCCCAGTACTGCCATAGAGCGAAAGCATCCCACAATATGAGCCATTAGGACAGGTCCATTCTGCAGCACACATAGAAAAAGCAAAAACGAGGAGAAATAAAATATTTCTCCTCGTTGCGCCAATCTAACGACTGCTTTTGCATGGCATTAGTTTTTGGCACAACGAGGAGAAACAGATGCAGCGTCAAAAAGCAATGGGTGTTGCGGTGGAATGCCCACAGCAACATCCATTGCCCGCCCCTTTCCTGTGGAAAGGGTACCATATTTAGAAAGCGGCGTTAAGCCACAAAAAGTGGAGCAGGGCTTTACGCCACCGGAACGTCAGTAAAAGTGACATTCCAGTGATGCAATCCCCTTGTACATATGCCCCTTTGAGCCTTTTTCTGATCTCAATTCCAGTATTCCAATGTAAGGGAGAATTTGGTCCCAAATCGGGATTGAAAGATGTGAATAATTTAGCATCCGTCAATTTTTTCCATGTACAGATTTTCCAGATAAAGCTTGGCAAAATTTGTGCATGGAAACGATTCCAAGATTTACAGCTCAGTAAGGTACTTCCTACCACAATTTCGGGCTACTCGGAATAAAGGTGCTTTGTCCCTCATCCACTGACTGCCTCCTTGCCTTGCTGAATTAACCCCGAAAATTATTCCTTTATTGATTAAGTGAGTTCCGGGTTACGTCATGATGACTATTTGCAAGTAGTATCATTTGTGAATTACAGAAGTAAAAGTCTGCATATAATTTATAATCCCAAAGTTCAATCCACTCATACCTTTAGGAAATATTTGAGTTCTTTGGCATGGCTTTTTTCATGAGTAGTTTAAAACCTTTATATGGCCCAGCAGTTAAAAACCTGCTGCTTACATCTGGTGTGGCCTGCAGGTTGGGAGTGCCAAATGAGCAGCCGTAACCCGCGCAGGTAAGAGCAGTGGGGCCGGGTTGGGGGTGGCGGGGGGGAATTCGACAGACGACAACGAGGGAAAATTAAATAAATAATTAATTTTCCATCGTCGTCTGTCGAAATCCCCCCACCTCCCCCACATGGCCCCACCGCTATTACCTGCACGGGCCGCGGCTGCAACTGAGGTATTTGTACTTTCAAGATGTGGGATTTACATTATGCATATCCAGAACATGTGCATAAATGTTCCTATAAATTTATTTTGCGACTCGTGTATCCTTTATGCATCCTCGCAACAAATGTTTTATTGGGTAACTCCATCTTTCATGAGGAATAAGCTGAATGATTTGGCCCCTATGTTTCTACCTGGAATGTTTACTTTTCTTTTCCTCAGTCTCGCTTTTAAATTGTTTGATACTAGCGTCTAAAGCTTCATTGCTCTTAGAACATGTCAATCATAACACCCTGATAGCCCAATACAGCATGATAAGTATCCTAAGCAAGGGAGTAGCAAAAAATTAAAATACCCCCCTCTTGAATCATATTTCTATTCACACTGAGCATAGAAAGTGATGAAACCTGAATCTTGTTAGAAGAGTTCCGTTCCCTCTTTCATCTTCCTTCCATCTATCCTTCCACGCTTCCATCTATTCATCCATTCGTCTGTCCATTTCCATTCTTTCACTCATCCATCAGTATATCCATGCATCCAACCTTCATCTATCCTTCCTTTCTACCTTCCATCTGCATTTCACCTTTTTTTTCTTTATTCCTTTCAAGTTTCCTTCCTTATACCCACCCTTTCTCCTCCTGTTCTTTTTTTCTTTCCTCTTCCTATTTATTTACCCATCTATCCTTATTTTGCCTTGAATCCTTACTTTTCTTTCTTATCTTTCTCGTGCTCACGTTTTCTATTTGTCCCCCTCTCTGTGTTTTTCTCTATTTTCATCATTTCTCTTTCCCAGTTGTTCTGTGCAGGTCAGCCCACCCCCACACCCCTTTGTTCTTGTGTTCCTAGCTGTGTTATTTATGAGCATTTTGTCTGCAGGTCTGCACACAGAAGAGGCTTTTAAACGAGCCAGGCACACACGGTTGGTTCCTTGACGTAGAAGAAGAGGCTTTTAAACAACCAATTATAGTTTTAGTACAACACAGTTCAGCAGTCCATGGGGCCCAGTAGTAACCCCCCCCCATAAGCTGCATAAGTCGGGGTTCCCTATGCCACTGATCCTAAGCTAGACATGATGGAGATAGAGGTCCCGTGAGACAGACAGAAATGCTTGCTGTAGCAGACTGCAATACCATCAGTCGTTGCTAGAGGTCCAGCAGGCTTTCACCTCTGCCCCTCCAACTCTGGAGAGCAGATCATTATGAAACACCAGATGTTTCTTTTTCTGACAGTAGGACCCATTACAAATATTATTTACTTTATTTTTATAATGAGCATGCCTTCATGTGGCTTCAGCACATACATTTTCATGTTCACTTTTGTAAGTGTCATGATTTTTGCTTGTTTTCTATAGCCTGAATACTGAACCCATTGCTGGGTTCTGATGGCAATAATCATATGGAGGCTCTCACCTCACCCCCTGAATGTTTTTCAAGAAGTCACCCTAATATTTATATTGAGTACCACTCAATTCTATTTAAAAACAACCTGTATGCTCCATAAGGAACAACTCTTTAGATATTTGCTACTATGAGCAAGACCGGATCCACCAATGTGAAGTGAATTAGGAGCAAGGGGGAAATGAGCATATGGGCAGAGACCTTTTAAGGCATGGGCAAAGTGGGCTATTGCCCAGGACCCCAACTTTCCAAGGGGTCCCCGGGGGAGGTGAACTTTCTATTTCTCCATCTTATCCTCTAATGTATTATTCAATAATATTTGGAATCATGGTGCTTGAATTAGTAGAAAATAGGTAATAAAATAGAAAGTCATTCAAAACAGGGCCCCCGATGTATGCCTTGCCTAGGTTCCCAAAAATGCTTAAAATGACACTGCGTGCAGGAGAGAACTGGGTATGACAATGGCAGCTGTGATGTGGGGACATGGATGATGGGGGCTAAGCAAGGAAGCAGTCAACTAGATATGACAGACAGGGGGAGGGCAAGGTCGAGAGAAGAATGCTGTGGCGTGAGACGTCAGGGACGATGCAATGCTATGGGATTTATAAAGCGCATGGCGATCCGAAGCCATTCTAGTGCTGGCGGACGGAAATACCACTAGACCAAGGCCAGAAGAGATGCCTATGGACCAGTTCCTAAAAAAAGCTTAGTATTTAGAGATATGTTCGGAAGCTCAGCTTACTGTTCATAGAGCGAATGGCCAGAGGGAGAGCATTCCACAGCTTGGCCATATTTTAGCCCTTCTGACCATGGGGACGGTTACTAAAAATAAATTGAAGGCTCTAAAAAGACTTTTAGGGGAATAATGGGTGGACCAGTTGGCGAGAGATTGGAGGACCACTCGCATAAAAGGCTCTGTGCACCATGCAAAGAGATTTAAACTCAATCCTTTGCGCGATGGGCAGCCATTGGAGGTCAATCAGACCTTGTCTAGTTGAATTATGCCTATGAATACCCAAGAGTAGTGTTGCGGACGCATTCTGCATGACCTGGAGTCACTGCCTTGCGAGTCACTGCCTTGGGAGTACCTAGGTAGAGCAAATTGCCGTAATCCAGGTGAGAGAAGATCAGAGCCTGCACTACCAGCCTCCTGGAGGACTATGGAAGAAAAGAGGCAGAATCTTGCGCAACATGATCATGATTCCAAAGCAGGAGGCTGACAGTCTAGTAGCCTGGTGTTTCATGGTCAGGGTTTTTTCCAGCCATACACCCAGGCATTTTATGGTTGGTTTAGGAGCGGGAAAAGGACCAAGGCAGACCGACCAATCAAGGGCCCTTGGGGCTGGGAATTACTCCCCAGAATCATAACCTCTGTCTTGGCTCCATTCAGCTTAAGGCAGGACTTGTTCATCGAGCTGGCTACCTGTTCCAGACATGGTCCTAAGGTGGTCGCTGACTGGTCCATGTCTGGGGCAAGAGAAAAAACCAGCTTAGTATCGTCCATGTAAGTGACGATGGAGATCCCAAAGGGAGTTACAATATCCGCCAGGAGTTGCAAGTACATGTTGAACAATGTAGGGCTAAGAGAGGATCCTTGCTGCACTCCACATGTGACTGGCAGAATTGCAGAGGAACAAGTCTTATCAAACAACCTGGAAGGATCTATCCTTTAGGAAGGAGCCTTTCCAATCCAGAGTTCTCCCTCCAACGCCGGCCTTGCTAATCCTCTCTAAAAGAGTGGAATGGTCCACGGTATCGAAGGCAGCGCTGTGGTCCAAAAGAATAATTGCTACTGAGGTCCCGTCATCAAGTCTCTTTTTCGCTTCCTCCACCACCGCTAAAAGGGCGGGTTCGGTGCTATGTTTAGGCCTAAAACCAGTTTGTGTGTGGTGAAGGAAAGATGAGGGCAATAAATGTGGATGGGGTTGAAAAGAACCAAGCATTGGAGGATGAATATTGGAGCAATGGGGAGAAAGGAGTTGAAGAGAAGTTAAGGAGTGGGGGAGGGGAGCACGATGACAGGTAGTGAGAGTGAGTGAGGGCACATGGAGCAGGAATGAACAGGGCAAACAAGTAAACAACTTGCGAAACACTGGGAGCAAGGACTATTTGAAGTCCTGTATCGCCAAACCCGAGTGGGTACAGTAACAGGACAATGAAGCCTTCCATAAATGCCATTTGTGTAAATGACACCCCACCCAAACAATAGTGCACCATGAGCCCTAGCTGAGAGCCTATGGCTGAAGAGGGCTGCCCTCAAACCCACTCTGCACTTCTTCTTATATGTAAACTGTTTAAAGTATTGCTAATATGAAGTCTCTCAAAAAGCTAACTGTCTGCTAGCCTCGGAGTTCACAGAACTCACCTGCCCGAAATATTTGAGATTGCTGCGCCTAGCAGATCCACCACAAACTGCAACACTAGACGACACGACACTCCACCGGGCATAAATCCTATAGGGACAGACAACCAGGGCCGAGGGACGAGCCCGAGGGTACCTATTGTACATGCCTTAGACTTCAAAAGCAGGGGGGGAAGGGTTTGGGAAGGGGGTTTTGTTCTCATGTTTTTTGTTTCTTTGTTTTTCCACCTTAGCCAGCCCGCCTGATGGGGCACATAGCGAAAAGTACAGAATGACCCACAATTTTGAATGTTGTATGCTTGACCTGAAAACCAATAAAGAAAACTTAAACATAAAAAGCTAACTGTCTTTAGCCAGACCTAATGAGAATATATGAGTACAAACAGCCCACACAGAAGCTGACACATAGTCACATCAATATTGATAAAGTGAAAGGTTTAGTCCTTACTATAATGAGAAGGGTTTCTCAAGCATCATTAATGCACCTAGAATAAGAAGAGTATGACAGCAACACAGAGGATAAGTACAGCACAGACAGCAGCACCAGTGCAAGCTTTCATTGCTCACACTCAAAACGGGCACTTCATGGGCAGCAGCAGGACAAATTTCCTTTGCACTCACTCACAAACCAGGTCAAAATGTGCTGCAGTGCAAGCTTCCAGCCAGACATGGTAGGCACATCAGCAGTGTATTCTCCCTCACCAAGAATAGCTACAGCTAAAGTGGAGTGGCTCCTGCCTGTGCTACGGCTGTTCTATGTTGTGCATGTGAGCGAAAAAGAGTGCGAAGGTTGAACTGCTGTTTTTCAGGATGTACCTGTTTTTGTGCGTCTATATTTTCGTGTGTGTGCAAATCCATGGACAACCATGATTAATCAATGGACAACCATAGCTTGGTAGTGAGCACAACAAAAGTGCAGAACTGTATATGTCTTGTGTCTGTAAGGAAACGTTTGCTGTGTTGGTCATGCAGCTAATGGCGGGAAGTGTTGGAGCCATGAAGGCTGCAGCCTTTCCCAAAGAACTGGCAACAACAAAGGGGAGTAGTTAGTGACAAGTGCACCCCCAGGGTTCCATGTTTGCATGAATCTTTCCACATCATTGCTGTGGTCCCATGATGCTCAGATGGGGACTTCAGCCTTCCCCCTCTTCGTAGGGGATGACGGATAAATAAATCTGGGCCCTCAAAGGAGTCAACAACTTCCTTCCTCTTCTCTTCTGGCCAGAGTTGTACCACTACATGTTTCCTGGCCATTCCCATTTTGTTCTCTGTATTAGCAGGAACAATGGCGATAGCTCCTGTGGCTGGTTCTATTGCCAGCCTCTGCGTACACAGCATGCATCTTCCTCTCCTGTGGGAAAGCAGGGTAGCCGGCAGTGATCAGGCAGTGCCTCACACAGGTCCTGGGGAAAGGCAAGATGAGGAATTTAAAGTTACAGATTATGCATGCTACCGGACACCATTCATGGGGGACCACTGGGCAGACAAAAGCTATTGGGTCAAAACCACAGTGGTTGGAGTCAGAATCAGAATTCTCTTTATTCGGCTGTGAATAGCCATAAAAGCGTGCAAGGCGTGCAAAAATAGCAGTAAAATACAAGTGGTTGGAGTCATTTTCCACTGGTGTCTTGATGTACATCATACAATTGTACTGCAAACTGGGCCAAATACACCCTTTACCCACTTTACTCTCAGGGTAGTGAGAATACAATACAATACAAAATAATTTCTAAAGCACGCAGCTGACCCCGAAGAGGAGGAGCTGTTAACTGCCTCTCAGCCTCTCAGGGCGGTAGTTGCAGGCGCTGAAACAAAAAACTCAACAGTCAAACAATAGACACAATAAATCACTGTTCAGCACAGAGAATATTTATTTAGTAACAGAAAGTACTTTAATAACATAGTTGTATGGTATACTACACAATTATATAGGGCTATGACTGCAAGGTTAAACAATCTCACTCAAAGGCTTTTAACAAAGCACCACACCATCCACACTGCCTTTCACCGGGTTCTACGGCACCCCCAATTTCTATGGTGACCACTCGTCAAGTCAAGTTTAGGCAAGATTTGGCACAAGTGGGATTGTTGCTTGCCCCCACCAGTATATACCTCTGCACATTTTACTATTTTTGTTTACTGTCCTACCTTTTTCTCTGCATGCAATATGTGCATTCAGCTACATATTATCTCAGCCAACCCCACTTTTCTCCTAAATTATGATGCATGCTACAGGCTCCTACATGTCTGTTTCTGCAGTTTGTGATGTGTGTGTATCGATGCTAGACTTGTGTGTATGTGGCTCTTTACGACTGCTTGCTTAGTTTGTTGATCGTGTGGATTAGGAACCTGGCTTTCCATATTGTTCCGTTCCCAGTTATTTGCGTATCCCTGTGTGCTCATTTCATTTTCACCTAAGGCGTTATGAAGAGCAGTTGTTGTCAGTGCTGTTGTTCATAAAATGGATGGCCTGTGGGGATGTGCCTCTGTTGGTGGCATGCATTGAGGTGTCATGGCGGCAGGTTACTTTTGAAACTTCTGGTATGCGTATTTACTTGCCTGATACTCTGATGCATGTTGCCTCAAAATATCCATGCTTTTCAAGTGACCTTTATTCATTTTAGTGAATTTTTCACAATTCCATTAACGCTTTTGTGGCTATACACACGATGAACAGATCTCTTTGGAGGGTGCATCTCATATCCCCTTTGCAGTGGCAGCCGCCACAACACGACGGTGGTGGTGGGAGGGGGGAGGGGGACGAACGGGCAGGTGGGGGGGGGACACAATAATATTTTAAAACGCACCAGGATTGGTCTGAGCTGCCTGCTTTGCCGCTCAGACATTGCCTTGTAGCCTGTGTCTTTTCTCCAACCCGGCTTTGAACACTGCTGGGTTGGAGAAATAGAAGTGTGCATGTCTGTTCGGCTGGCCTAGGATGGCAGCCAAACTTACATGCGCACTTCTAAGTGCCCACCACTCCTCCCAGTCCCGCCCTGCCCTACACGCATGCCTAAGGCAGTCACAGAAAAAAAAAAGTTTTCTTATCATTTTATTTTTCTGTGACTGACGAGTGGGGCGACGCACCTCCGCCATTACGGAGGAGCCACCCCTGCCCCCTTGTAAATGAGTCATGGTATGTGAGAGTGATCAGGCATCCTGCATTTGCTGGGACAGTTGCAGTTTTTCACCATCTGTCCCAACAAATTTCAGTAGATTTAGCACCTGTCCCAATCTATAGAGTCGACTGAGGAATCAAAATGTTCATGTATTCCAGTGTTAGCAAGCTCTATCGGAAAGCAATTAAGTTAACAAAGATGAAACTGGGTGTAAAAGTTAGATTTAGTAACCCTTAGTACCTCATTGCCTGTGTTTCCTAAGATGACGGTGCTCCTCGGTTGATATAAAATTGTAGTCCTACTGTTGTGTTTGTGGCAAGCCCAGGTTTGTTTTTTTCACAATACGTTCCCGCTATCATCCGGATTCAAGTCACCCCACAAACTGCAGTTGAGAATCTGTGAAAGGTGAGTGAATGACCCTGCAATGCCCTCATTTCGGTTTGCATACGCACTTCACAGAAGCTTCGGTTTTCCCTTCAACTAAAATGAACCCTATGGGGAGGGAGTCAAGACTTTCACTCATTACGTCGAGCCTTTAATGTTGAATCCTTCAGTTCGTTCAGGGGAAATGAATACTTTGGAATAATTAGCAATTTACATATATACTTGTCAAAAGAGATACATCGCGAGTTGAAAACCCTGAGGTGGCCTAATTCCCATTTGTTGGCTATTTTTTTTTTCTTTCCGGAAGCATCGCCATGTTGTAATCTGAATTCCGGTCACATCCTGGTCCTGCTAATAAAGGGGCTTGGAGCAGAGAGCAAAAGGCGCGCGCTAATCCGCGCTCTTAAATCTCTCTTGTGGGCACTGTGGCTGATTTAAGGAGAGCCCAGGCACTGTCAGTGTGAATTAATATGCCACTGTCCCGACAACGGCGAATGGACTCTGCTTCAAGTCACCCGGTAGTCCAGGAGACTTGCAGTTTCAATTAACCTCCCATCCACAGGGCCAAGTGAGGAATGATCATTTGGATGATATACCCATGGCACACTCATTAAACCTTGAGTCGTAGCGATCCAAAAAGTAATTCTAGAGTATTTTATATATCTAAGAGCCCATTTTTACACGTTGAATAAGTCATGATGCGCGCTCATTGGGACCACGCTGTCCAAATGAAACATATGGTAATGAAGGAATATTGCTTATGGCCACCTTGAGGAAGACGCTACTGCTCCTTTAACGACGCCCACACTTTATCGAGAGGAATCGAGTAGGGCAAAGAACAGAATGGCTCTTTTAAGTCGCTTAGTGAGGGAAAAGCCGTCAAGTTTCTTTGACAGCTATGCCTGCTCCCAACAGCGCTATCTGCAACTCAGCATCTGCTGTCGCAGAAGTGAGCAGAGTGCAATCAGACTGAACACAACTTAATGCCTATGAATGAAACATTCGGCTTCTGGCCTCTCCAGTGCTTAATTAGTAAAAAAAAAATAAGTGCCAGGGCCCTCGTCAGGAGGCCATTGCATCTTGCAGCACCCATTGCCCCTGCCAGCACTACCAATGACAGTAGTGACACAGCTACTAACCATCGCACTCCTACAAGCCTGACAGTTCAGCTGATTCAGGCCCCCAAAGTTATAGGAGTGGTTTGGGTGGCAGGTATCAGTAATTTCTAATGTATATTGACTTAATAAACAATTGTTGTTGTGCTTATCTTTAAATTAGACAGTTCCATAATGTGGCAGACTGTCATAAGTGACAGTGGTGGGCATTAAGTGCCGGTGCCAAGCACCGTAAACCCCAGGCTCAAATTAATCATGGGACCTCTCACTATTCCTTCCACCAAGAAGGGATTGAGTGGGAATTTGTGAGCATTGCATGGCCAATGATCACTCAAACTGCCAGGTGAAAAGGCTCTCCTCGCGCTGGGAAAAGCATCATTGAGGTAAAAAAAAGAATGATGTGGAGATGAGTCTAGTCTTTTTTTATGGGTGGGATAAATTGTCTTTACACTGTGAAAGTGCCCGATTTTGGCCACTTGCAAAGTATACATAGATTCCTGGTTTAAGTACGCTATTGCCTGTGCAAGTTTTCCTGCACATGATAGGGTAACAGTCACACAAATGTGGAAAATGCAAAATACTTTTCAACTTTGTGAATTTGCGAAGATTACCATAAAACTTCAAAAAGAGTGCGAGAAAGAAACTTTGCACACACTCTGGTGCATATGTACAAGCCCCTATCGCCACCACAACGTCACTTTTATCGACGTTGTGATGGCGATAGGGGCTTCGCCTTATTTACAAGGCAGTGTTAAGCCACTTAATGTGGCTTAACGCTGCCTTGTACATAAGGCCCCCTTTCACGCTATGGTTAGCCTGAAAGGGGTAGGCAGTGGGTGTTGCGTTGGGCGTTCCACCGCAACACCCACTGATTTTGATGCTGCCCCCTATGTACAAGGGCAGCGTACATAGGAGGCAGCGCCAAAATTAAGAACAGGTAAAACCTGGTCTTAATTGGCGAAACAAGGAGAAATGCATTATTTTTCCTCGTTTTTGCTTTTTCCATGTGTGCTGCCTTGTGCAGCACACATGGAAAAAGCAAAATGCCATGGATTGTTTATGTACAGGAAGGTCCCTCTTCCTGTACATAATCTTTAAAAAAATGCCATTTTGTGACTTTCATGTGTGCTGCATGAAACAGCACACATGAAAGTCACAAAATGGCATTTCAGGATTGTTTATGTGCAGGAAGGGACACCTTCCTACACAAACAATCATCCCCTGCACGCAGACACCCATAGTGCAAGGGTGCCTGCATTGGCACTACATTGCTAAGTGTAGCGCCATTGCAGGGGGAAACGCAAGGCTGTGCCATATCATTGTAAATATGGTGCAGCCTTGCGTTTCTGAAGTGGCGGAGTGAGGCGTTAAGCCATGACGGCTAACGCCTCACTTCGCCACTTCATTGTACATATCCCCCTCTGTCTCAACTTTCAAAACGTTATTGAACTGTACCTTTGACAATCGATCTTCCCATTTTCCATGATCACAATGAAATATCCCAATCTACCTGTCATTGTGAATAAAGTGAAATATCCCTGTAGATTTATTTAAAAACTGCTTATTGTTTTTCTCCATACACCACAAGCCATGCAGTACCATCAGCTAGTAGTGTGCTACCAAGTAATAAACTCCCATGTACAATGTTCTTTTATCTGAAAAACAAAGCTCGAAGTACTACTAATGTGGGTCATTAGTTCATATATTACAAAATCAGCTTTTGGAAGGGAAGAATTGTACGTACTGTATTTTCTACCCACAGAAACAATGGCTATGAGTAAGTAGTAAATACAACATTGATAAGAGTTGGCAGCGTGCTAGGGTTAGAGCCATATTTCCACCCACAACTGATCATACTCTCCATCCCATGTCAGAGTGCTTTGTTGGACTTTTATGCTGTCCTGTTTCTATAAGGACGAAAACTGAATCTTAAAAATTGCCCTGGTAAGGTTGTATGACATTACAACGCTGGCCTTTACCATGCATTTTTACAGTGCATGCCTTTACCACGCATATGCCTTTACCACACAGGTAAGTATGAACAAGGTAAGTGTTTTTATATGTATACATACACACACATATATACATTTGTATCTTATAAGGTAAATTTTATATGCCTGCCTGGGAAAAGGGGATCACAAGTGGTTCAAGCCATACATCCATATTCACGGTGACTGCGGCGGAGTGAGATCCATCAGCCAATATTATTGGGACACCACTAGGTGTTTGGAATTCCCCAGTTACTTAATGGGCTTCCACCCAGGGCTACACCTACCAGCATGCAGCTGCCTGGAGTGTGAGCGCGAGGTGATGTACACCTTTAAGGCGGAGGAGGGGCCGAGAGACTACTTCACTGGGAGTGGTCACCACAACATCTTTACACCTAATGACCCCCAGGTGAAAGGACCAGCCTGTGAAACCGGCACTGAGGAAAGCCACATCGGCTGAAACGTGTCTGCCAAGCGTTTCATGGACTGTAGGAACCACGCGCTGAAAAGCTGAATAAATCCACTTGTGTTTAACCCGGAGCTGTGCCGTACTCTTTCTTGCATGGGAGTGAGCATTGGATTGGATTGGATATATATATATAGATAGATATATATATATATATATACACCCAACCCCCTTTTTAATTACCCTATGTCACTACCCACCCCAAAGCCTTAAAATTCCAATACCACCCTTTATCCCTAACCATCCCAGACCCTTAAATACCTTTACCACCCTGTGCCCCTACCGACCCCCCCAAAAAAACAAAATACCCTTATCTCCCTTTATCCCTAACCACCTCTAATCCCTAAAAATCTTCTTATCACCCAATTACCTACCCACCCCTAAACCCTAAAATCACCCCTACCACTCAATTCCCTTACCCACCCCTAAACCCTAAAAATACCAGCATCGTAATTGAGCTGAGCGCCGTGGTTCAGCGCTCAGAGAGTGAGTGGGAGACTGGGCATGTTCTCCACCCAGGGTGGAGAAAATGCAAAGTGCGCTTGACGGTTTGTACGGCCCAAGAAGGCCAGCCTAATCGTCATGCGCACTTAATTGCACGTACCACTCCTCCCACTGCTGGATAAAAACCCAGCCCAGCCCCGCCCCGCCCCTTAAACAAAACTGGGCCTGTACCGTAAAATTAAAATGATAATAACATTATCATTTTATTTTTCATGCGGGGTGACGCTCCTCCCCTTACCACCCAATTCCTTTACCCACCCCTAAACTCTAAAATTCCCTTACCAACCTATACCCCTACATATCCCTAAACCCTAAAATTACTAAACCCCTACCCACCCTTAAGCCTAAACCCTTCAATGTCTGTGTGTATCTCTCCCTCTCTCTCTCTCTCCCTCTCTGTGTATATATATATATATATATATATATTCACTGAAAAAACCATAGGTTTCAGACACGTTATAGTTAGAAATTAGCATTTAAAAAACCTTTGAAATTCACTGAAAAAACCATAGGTTTTAGGGACAGTTATAGTTAGTTGGACATTGCACTCGTACAAAACCCGTGAAATTCCCCTGTTATAGTTAGTTCAGCTAACTATAACTCGCGCCCCGCAATGCACTGCTGATGACGTCACATATTACATCACTCATGACATGGTCAGTGACATCACTGATGACATCACTGATGACATCTCAAATGACATCACTGATGACATCACTGATGACATCATCCAGTGACTGTGTGTTTCTGTAAAGTTTAAATATGTTTAATATATATAGGGAAAGGCGTATTGAAGAATGAGTGGGTGTATAAGTGTCTGAATGGATGATTTAGTACGTGAGTGACTGACTCTACAAGTGAGTGATTAAACGTATCTTACTGAATGCATGGGTTAGTGACTAAACTGTGTGAATGTCTGTATCCGTCTGTTTGTTGGTGTGTAAGTGGATGCATGGATTTGCGAATAGCTACATGAGTGTCTATATGGGTTATTGATTGGTTCTCTGAGTATCTGTATGGCTGCCTGAGTGTTTGTGTGGGTGGGGTGTGTGTGACTCTATACATAGATGTGTGATTGGGTGATTCACTGGGTGCATGATTTCAAGAGTGCATCTGTGATGGACTGCTTGGGTGGGTGATTGTGTGTATGGGTGTGTTAGTGAGTGAATGTATATCTCAGTGGTACATGTGCGAGTAACTACATATGTAAAAGGCAGTATATATGTGTGTTAGAGTATTTAAATGGCTATAAGTGAGAGTGTGTTATTGTGAGAGTGGCTGTATGGATGCGTGTGTGCTTGTATCAGTTATTGTATAAGAGCGTAAGAATGTGCTAGTATTTGTATGAGTAAGTGAGCTGGTGTGTGTATAACTGTATAGGTGAGTAAATGGGTGTGTGATTAATTTTTTGCATGACTGACTAGGTGTGTGAGTACCTCTATGGATGAGTGGCGGTGTGTGAGTGTTTATATAGGTGTATGAGTGCATATGATAGTCCTGTACTGAGTGACTGTAAGTATGAGTGACTGTACAGGTGAGTGAGTGGATGTGTGTGTAGACCTAAGAATCAGTGAGTGGGTATGTAGTTTTTGGTGTTGGAGTGTCTATGGTTTTGAGAATGGCAGTCTGTAATTTAGAGTGGGTGTATCAAAAGTTATATTAGGGTGTGAGAAGATGCATGAAATTATCACATGGATGATGTCATCAGTGATGTCATTTGAGATGTCATCAGTGATGTCATCAGTGATGTCACTGACCATGTCATGAGTGATGTAATATGTGACGTCATCAGCAGTGCATTGCGGGCGCGAGTTATAGTTAGCTGAACTAACTATAACAGGGGAATTTCACGGGTTTTGTACGAGTGCAATGTCCAACTAACTATAACTGTCCCTAAAACCTATGGTTTTTTCAGTGAATTTCAAAGGTTTTTTAAATGCTAATTTCTAACTATAACGTGTCTGAAACCTATGGTTTTTTCAGTGAATTTCAAAGGTTTTTTAAATGCTAATTTCTAACTATAACGTGCCTGAAACCTATGGTTTTTAAGTGAATTTCAAAGGTTTTTAAATGCTAGTTTCTAACTATGCCAACAGAGGTAGGACATGTGAAGAAAGAAGAAAAAATGCACAGAAAGAAGCAAAAGATGTGCAGAAAGAACCAACAGAGGAGCAGAAAGAGGCCTTGTTGCAAAATCATCCTGTGCCCACAACTTTTCAGACGGGTACTGGTGGTAACTGACTCTGACTAACCAGAGCCAGTGCACGTTTGCACAGTGGTGAAGGGAGGGGGCCTGAGGTGACATGTGTGCAAACGCGCCCCGTGGCGCGTTTTAAGTTGCGGGATTAAGTCCCCTTGAATCCTGAGGGTCCCTGGGGTCCAACTAGCCCCCCAGGTACCTACAGTTAGGACCACAGAGCTGAGTTGCAGAGAGGCGTTCCGAGGCCACGCACCTTTTTCACCTCTCTGCAACGCACCTCTGTTGTGCTTCCTGAAGGTACCTGGTGGGCTAGTTGGCCCCCAGGATTCAAAGGGAATTAACTCCCCAACTTAAAACGCACCACAGGGCGTGTTTGCGCACATGTCACCTGAGGCCCCGCCCCTCCCTTCATCACTGTGCAAACGCGCCCCGTGGCGCGTTTTAAGTTGGGGGATTAGGTCACCTTGAATCCTGAGAGTCCCTGGGGCCCAACCAGCCCACCAGGTACTTCCAGTAAGCACCACAGGCCTGCGTTGCAACGCCTGTAACAAATTGTGCAGTTGTGTTTAGGTAGTGAAGAGGGTCGTGCTGGGGGTAGTGTTTTAGGGTTTAGGGTAGTGCAGTGGTGTTTGTGTAGGGGGTCATGCTGGGGGTAGATTTAGGGTTTAGGGTAGTGCAGTGGTGTTTGGGTAGTGTAGGAAGTCGTGCTGGGGGGAGTGTTTTAGGGTTTAGGGTAGTACAGTGGTGTTTGGGTAGTGTAGGGGGTCGTGCTGGGGTTAGTGTTTTAGGGTTTTAGGGTTTAGGGTAGTGCAGTGGTGTTTGGGTAGTGTAGGGGATACTGCTGGGGGTAGTGTTTTAGGGTTTAGGGTAGTGCAATGGTGTTTGGGTAGTGTAGGGGTACTGCTGGGGGTAGTGTTTTAGGGTTTAGGGTAGTGCAGTGGTGTTTGGGTAGCGTAGGGGGTACTGCTGGGGGTAGTGTTTTATGGTTTAGGGTAGTGCAGTGGTGTTTGGGTAGTGTAGGGGTTCGTGCTGGGGGTAGTTTTTAGGGTTTAGGGTAGTGCAGTGGTGTTTGTGTAGTGTAGGAGGTCGTGTTTTAGGGTTTAGGGTAGTGCAGTGGTCTTTGGGTAGTGTAGGGAGTCGTGCGGGGTATTGTTTTAGAGTTTAGGGTAGTGCAGTGGTCTTTGGGTAGTGTAGGGGTTGTGCGGGGGTAGTGTTTTAGGGATTAGGGTAGTGCATTGGTATTTGGGTAGTGTAGGGGGTCATGCGGGGGTAGTGTTTTAGGGTTTAGGGCAGTGCAGTGGTGTTTAGGTAGTGTAGGGGGTCGTGCTGGGGGAGTGTTTTAGGGTTTAGGGCAGTGCAGTGGTGTTCGGGTAGTGTAGGGGGTCGTGCTGGGGGAGTGTTTTAGGGTTTAGGGCAGTGCAGTCGTGTTCGGGTAGTGTAGGGGGTCGTGCTGGGGGAGTATTTTAGGGTTTAGGGTAGTGCAGTGGTGTTCGGGTAGTGTAGGGGGTCATGCTGGGGGTAGTGTTCTAGGGTTTAGGGCAGTGCAGTGGTGTTCAGGCAGTGTAGGGGGTCTTGCTGGGGGTGGTGTTTCAGGGTTTAGGGCAGTGGAGTGGTGTTCGGGCAGTGTAGGGGGTCGTGCAGGGGGTGGTGTTTCAGGGTTTAGGGCAGTGCAGTGGTGTTCGGGCAGTGTAGGGGGTCGTGCAGGGGTGGTGTTTCAGGGTTTAGGGCAGTGGTGTTCGGGCAGTGTAGGGGGTCATGCTGGGGGTGGTGTTTCAGGGTTTGGGGCAGTGCAGTGGTGTTCGAGCAGTAAAGGGGGTCATGCTGGGGGTGGTGTTTCAGGGTTTAGGGCAGTGCAGTGGTGTTCGGGCAGTGTAGGGGGCGGTGCAGGGGTGGTGTTTCAGGGTTTAGGGCAGTGCAGTGGTGTTCGGGCAGTGTAGGGGTGGTGCAGGGGGTGGTGTTTCAGGGTTTAGGGCAGTGCAGTGGTGTTCGGGCAGTGTAGGGGTCGTGCAGGGGGTGGTGTTTCAGGGTTTAGGGCAGTGCAGTGGTGTTCGGGCAGTGTAGGGGCGGTGCAGGGGGTGGTGTTTCAGGGTTTAGGGCAGTACAGTGGTGTTTGGGCATTGTAGGGGTGGTGCTGGGGCTGGTGTTTCAGGGTTTAGGGCAGTGCAGTGGTGTTTGGGCAGTGTAGGGGGTGGTGCTGGGGCTGGTGTTTCAGGGTTTAGGGCAGTGCAGTGGTGTTCGGGCAGTGTAGGGGGTCGTGCTGGGGCTGGTGTTTCAGGGTTTAGGGCAGTGCAGTGGTGTTCGGGCAGTGTAGGGGGTCGTGCTGGGGCTGGTGTTTCAGGGTTTAGGGCAGTGCAGTGGTGTTCGGGCAGTGTAGGGGGTCTTGCTGGGGCTGGTGTTTCAGAGTCTAGGGCAATGCAGTGGTGTTCGGGCAGTGTAGGTGGTCTTGCTGGGGCTGGTGTTTCAGGGTTTAGGGCAGTGCAGTGGTGTTCGGGCAGTGTAGGGGGTCGTGCTGGGGGTGGTGTTTCAGGGTTTAGGGCAGTGCAGTAGTGTTCGGGCAGTGTAGGGGGTCGTGCTGGGGCTAGTGTTTCAGGGTTTAGGGCAGAGCAATGGTGCTCAGGCAGTGTAGGGGCTTGTGCTGGGGGTGATGTTTCAGGGTTTAGGGCAGTGCAGTGGTGTTAGGGCAGTGTAGGGGGTCGTGCTGGGGGTGGTGTTTCAGGGTTTAGGGCAGTGCAGTGGTGTTCCGGCAGTGTAGGGGTCGTGCAGGGGTGGTGTTTCAGGGTTTAGTGCAGTGGTGTTCGGGCAGTGTAGGGGGTCGTGCTGGGGTGGTGTTTCAGGGTTTAGGGCAGTGCAGTGGTGTTCGGGCAGTGTAGGGGGTCGTGCTGAGGGGTGGTGTTTCAGGGTTTAGGGCAGTGCAGTAGTGTTTGGGCAGTGTAGGGGGTCGTGCTGAGGGTGGTGTTTCAGGGTTTAGGGCAGTGCAGTGGTGTTCGGGCAGTGTAGGGGGTCGTGCTGGGGCTGGTGTTTCAGGGTTTAGGGCAGTGCAGTGGTGTTCGGGCAGTGTACGGGGTCGTGCTGGGGCTGGTGTTTCAGGGTTTAGGGCAGTGCAGTGGTGTTCGGGCAGTGTACGGGGTCGTGCTGGGGCTGGTGTTTCAGGGTTTAGGGCAGTGCAGTGGTGTTCGGGCAGTGTAGGGGGTCGTGCTGAGGGTGGTGTTTCAGGGTTTAGGGCAGTGCAGTGGTGTTCGGGCAGTGTAGGGGGTCGTGCTGGGGCTGGTGTTTCAGGGTTTAGGGCAGTGCAGTGGTGTTCGGGCAGTGTAGGGGGTCGTGCTGGGGCTGGTGTTTCAGGGTTTTGGGCAGAGCAGTGGTGTTCGGGCAGTGTAGGGGGTCGTGCTGGGGGTGGTGTTTCAGGGTTTAGGGCAGTGCAGTGGTGTTTGGGCAGTGTAGGGGGTCTTGCTGGGGGTGGTGTTTCAGGGTTTAGGGCAGTGCAGTGGTGTTCGGGCAGTGTAGGGGGTCTTGCTGGGGGTAGTGTGTCAGGGTTTAGGGCGGTGCAGTGGTGTTCGTGCAGTGTAGGGGGTCATGCTGGGGGTGGTGTTTCAGGGTTTAGGGCAGTGCAGTAGTGTTCGGGCAGTGTAGGGGTCGTGCAGGGGTGGTGTTTCAGGGTTTAGGGCAGTGCAGTGGTGTTCGGGCAGTGTAGGGGTGGTGCAGGGGGTGGTGTTTCAGGGTTTAGGGCAGTGCAGTGGTGTTCGGGCAGTGTAGGGGGTCGTGCAGGGGGTGGTGTTTCAGGGTTTAGGGCAGTGCAGTGGTGTTCGGGCAGTGTAGGGGGCGGTGCAGGGGGTGGTGTTTCAGGGTTTAGGGCAGTACAGTGGTGTTCGGGCATTGTAGGGGGTGGTGCTGGGGCTGGTGTTTCAGGGTTTAGGGCAGTGCAGTGGTGTTTGGGCAGTGTAGGGGGTCGTGCTGGGGCTGGTGTTTCAGGGTTTAGGGCAGTGCAGTGGTGTTCGGGCAGTGTAGGGGGTCGTGCTGGGGCTGGTGTTTCAGGGTTTAGGGAAGTGCAGTGGTGTTCGGGCAGTGTAGGGGTCATGCTGGGGCTGGTGTTTCAGGGTTTAGGGCAGTGCAGTGGTGTTCGGGCAGTGTAGGGGGTCTTGCTGGGGCTGGTGTTTCAGAGTCTAGGGCAATGCAGTGGTGTTCGGGCAGTGTAGGTGGTCTTGCTGGGGCTGGTGTTTCAGGGTTTAGGGCAGTGCAGTGGTGTTCGGGCAGTGTAGGGGGTCGTGCTGGGGGTGGTGTTTCAGGGTTTAGGGCAGTGCAGTGGTGTTCGGGCAGTGTAGGGGGTCGTGTTGGGGCTAGTGTTTCAGGGTTTAGGGCAGAGCAATGGTGCTCAGGCAGTGTAGGGGGTTGCGCTGGGGGTGATGTTTCAGGGTTTAGGGCAGTGCAGTGGTGTTAGGGCAGTGTAGGGGGTCGTGCTGGGGGTGGTGTTTCAGGGTTTAGGGCAGTGCAGTGGTGTTCCGGCAGTGTAGGGGTCGTGCAGGGGTGGTGTTTCAGGGTTTAGTGCAGTGGTGTTCGGGCAGTGTAGGGGGTCATGCTGTGGTGGTGTTTCAGGGTTTAGGGCAGTGCAGTGGTGTTCGGGCAGTGTAGGGTGTCGTGCTGAGGGGTGGTGTTTCAGGGTTTAGGGCAGTGCAGTAGTGTTTGGGCAGTGTAGGGGGTCGTGCAGGGGGTGGTGTTTCAGGGTTTAGGGCAGTGCAGTGGTGTTCGGCCAGTGTAGGTAGTCTTGCTGGGGGTGGTGTTTCAGGGTTTAGGGCAGTGCAGTAGTTTTCGGGCAGTGTAGGCGGTCGTGCTGGGGCTGGTGTTTCAGGGTTTAGGGCAGTGCAGTGGTGTTCGGGCAGTGTACGGGGTTGTGCTGGGGCTGGTGTTTCAGGGTTTAGGGCAGTGCAGTGGTGTGCGGGCAGTGTACGGGGTCGTGCTGGGGCTGGTGTTTCAGGGTTTAGGGCAGTGCAGTGGTGTTCGGGCAGTGTAGGGGGTCATGCTGAGGGTGGTGTTTCAGGGTTTAGGGCAGTGCAGTGGTTTTCGGGGAGTGTAGGGGGTCGTGCTGGGGCTGGTGTTTCAGGGTTTAAGGCAGTGCAGTGGTGTTCGGGCAGTGTAGGGGGTCGTGCTGGGGCTGGTGTTTCAGGGTTTTGGGCAGAGCAGTGGTGTTCGGGCAGTGTAGGGGGTTGTGCTGGGGGTGGTGTTTCAGGGTTTAGGGCAGTGCAGTGGTGTTCGGGCAGTGTAGGGGGTCTTGCTGGGGGTGGTGTTTCAGGGTTTAGGGCAGTGCAGTGGTGTTTGGGCAGTGTAGGGGGTCTTGCTGGGGGTGGTGTTTCAGGGTTTAGGGCAGTGGTGTTCGGGCAGTGTAGGGGGTCTTGCTGGGGGTGATGTTTCAGGGTTTAGGGCAGTGCAGTGGTGTTCGGGCAGTGTAGGGGGTCTTGCTGGGGGTAGTGTGTCAGGGTTTAGGGCGGTGCAGTGGTGTTCGTGCAGTGTAGGGGGTCGTGCTGGGGGTGGTGTTTCAGGGTTTAGGGCAGTGCAGTAGTGTTCGGAAAGTGTAGGGGGTCATGCAGGGGGTGGTGTTTCAGGGTTTAGGGCAGTGGTGTTCGGGCAGTGTAGGGGGCCTTGCTGGGGGTGATGTTTCAGGGTTTAGGGCAGTGCAGTGGTGTTTGGGCAGTGTAGGGGTCTTGCTGGGGGTAGTGTTTCAGGGTTTAGGGCAGTGCAGTGGTGTTCGTGCAGTATAGGGGGTCGTGCTGGGGATGGTGTTTCTGGGTTTAGGGCAGTGCAGTAGTGTTCGAGCAGTGTAGGGGTTGTGCAGGGGGTGGTGTTTCAGGGTTTAGTGCAGTGGTGTTCGGGCAGTGTAGGGGGTCGCGCTGTGGGTGGTGTTTCAGGGTTTAGGGCAGTGCAGTGGTGTTCGGGCAGTGTAGGGGGTCATGCTGGGGCTGGTGTTTCAGGGTTTAGGGCAGTGCAGTGGTGCTCGGGCAGTGTAGGGGGTCGTGCTGGGGGTGATGTTTCAGGGTTTAGGGTAGTGCAGTGGTGTTCGGGCAGTGTAAGGGGTCGTGCAGGGGCTGGTGTTTCAAGGTTTAGGGCAGTGCAGTGGTGTTCGGGCAGTGTAGGGGGTCATGCTGGGGGTAGTGTTTCAGGGTTTAGGGCAGTGCAGTGGTGTTCGGGCAGTGTAGGGGGTCGTGCTGGGGGTGGTGTTTCAGGGTTTAGGTCAGTGGTGTTCGGGCAGTGTAGGGGTCTTGCTGGGGTGATGTTTCAGGGTTTAGGGCAGTGCAGTGGTGTTCGGGCAGTGTAGGGGGTCATGCTGGGGGTGGTGTTTCAGGGTTTAGGGCAGTGCAGTGGTGTTCGGGCAGTGTAGGGGGTCGTGAAGGGGTGGTGTTTCAGGGTTTAGGGCAGTGCAGTGGTGTTCGGGCAGATTAGGGGTCGTGCTAGGGGTGGTGTTTCAGGGTTTAGGGCAGTGCAGTGGTGTTCGGGCAGTGTAGGGGGTCATGCAGGGGCTGGTGTTTCAGGGTTTAGGGCAGTGCAGTGGTGTTCGGGCAGTGTAGGGGGTCGTGCTGGGGGTAGTGTTTTAGGATTTAGGTTAGTGCAGTGGTGCTTGTGTAGTGTAGGAGGTCGTGCTGGGGGTAGTGTTTTAGGGTTTAGGGTAGTGCAGTGGTGTTTGTGTAGTGTAGGGGGTCATGTTTTAGGGTAGTGCAGTGGTGTTTGGGTAGTGTAAGGGGTCGTGCTGGTGGTAGTGTTTTAGGATTTAGGTTAGTGCAGTGGTGTTTGGGTAGTGTAGGGGGTCGTGCTGGGGGTAGTGTTTTAGGGTTTAGGATAGTGCAGTGGTGCTTGTGTAGTGTAGGGGTTGTGCTGGGGGTAGTGTTTTAGGGTTTAAGGTAGTGCAGTGGTGTTTTTGTAGTGTAGGGGGTCATGTTTTAAGATGCAATGCTCCAATACCTGACCAGTCTGCACTACATAATACTGCAAAAAACTAAAAATAAAAAGTGTTTTGCACACTTTTGTCATTGGGCTATATGTGGGCTACATCTTGGTAATATTTGTGCTACATTTGGGCTCTTTTTTCACTGGTGGCCATCTTGGAAGACTTCTTTGTTATGAAGTTTCCTAATTTCTTCATTTACTGCAGTCTCCTCAGTAGGAAATGCTTTCAGTTTTTTACTTTGATTCCATCAAGAAGGCATTCAGATGTCTCACATCTGCCATAAATTCAGAATGTTAGCACTCTAGTTGCTCATTAGATCACTGGAGTAAAGCTACTGCTCACCAGGGAGTTAACTGGTAGTCTGCTGCTGGTATTGAAAGTGATTGTTTCAGTCTGCATGTCAGAATTTTCTAATGAAATAGAAGAGGATTTGAGATCTCACTTAAAACATGCCCTAATTTTTCTTTCTGCAGCACTAACCATAATTTCTATTTCAAAAAGAACCCCTCATTTTGTTCCTTTTTAAATTAAATGTTTTAAGTGTTACTGGTTTATTCCAATCAAGATGGCTTCAGGTGTGCCATACTTTTGTCATAAGTAAGGCTGTTAGCGCTCTAGTTGTTCTTTAGAACACTCTGGGAAGCTGCAGTAGAACACAAAGGCATCAACTGGCAGGCTGCTCCTGTTGAAATATAACAGGAAGATATTTGAGATCACACTTGAAATATGTCCTAATTTTTCTTTCTACAGCACTAACCATAATTTCTATGACAAAATGAACCCCATCATTTTGTTCCTTTTTAAATTAAATGTTTTAAGTGTTACCAGTTTATTCCAATCAAGATGGCTTCAGGTGTGCCATACTTTTGTCATAAGTAAGGCTGTTAGCGCTCTAGTTGTTCTTTAGAACACCCTGGGAAGCTGCAGTAGAACACAAAGGCATCAACTGGCAGGCTGCTCCTGTTGAAATATAACAGGAAGATATTTGAGATCACACTTGAAACATGTCCTAATTTTTCTTTCTACAGCACTAACCATAATTTCTATGACAAAATGAACCCCATCATTTTGTTCCTTTTTAAATTAAATTGTTTAAGTGTTACCAGTTTATTCCAATCAAGATGGCTTCAGGTGTGCCATACTTTTGTCATAAGTAAGGCTGTTAGCTCTCTAGTTGTTCTTTAGAACACTCTGGGAAGCTGCAGTAGAACACAAAGGAATCAACTGACAGTCTCTGCCCTTGTTGGATGTACATGTTTTACTGAGAATGTCAGACTTCATTCTCACATGAGTGAGAAAGATAATGTGAATTTACAGAAAATATGCTCTCATTTTAGCTTCTGGAGCACCTTCCAAAACTCTATGGGACAAGCATGAGAAAATAGTGTTCTCTCAAACATGATTCATGATATCCCAGCAGAAGGTTTTTCACATGGTAAAATCACCTTAGAATACACCACAATTCCTAAAATTAGTATGGTACCATCAACAAATAAATTCTAATGTAACTAAAGCCTGTTATCACCCTTTATAGTTCTCCTTTTGGTGACCCTCAAAATCTTCTATTCACTACAATGCATTTCAATGAGGTACTATCATTTATATTGGTCCCAAGATGGCTGCCAGCAATTCCAGGATGAAGTGCTGATAGCCAATCAGATCTCACGATGACATGTGTGGTTAGGCTCCGCCCAGATATATATGTGACTTTACTTTTGATTTTCTCAGGAACTACTGAACGGATTTACACCATTTAAGCAAAAGGCACGACACTGAACCAAGGGCTACCTCTTTCCCAAATTTGGTGTAATTCCGTTCAGTAGTTCGGGCTGTAGCTGCGACTAAAGGTTCCTATGGAAAAATGAATGGGGAAAACGCGTTTTGGGACCCCCCTTTTTTCTCGGCCCCCGCTTGACGTATCACCCCGAGACTTTCAGGGTAGGAGCGGACCGGAGCGCCCCAACAAGTTGGAAACTTTCGCGAAGATTCGTCAACCGGCGCCAACGTTATTTCAAATAGAATGTCGCGGATTTCCTATGGATAATAGGTTTTAACTATAACTATCTACTGGCGACCGCCAGTAGATAATATATATATATATATATATATATATATATATATATATATATATGTATTATCTACTGGCGGTCGCCAGTAGATAGTTATAGTTAGGACCTATTTTCCATAGGAAATCCACGACATTCTATTCTATTGTCATTTGAGATGTCATCAGTGATGTCATCAGTGATGTCACTGACCATGTCATGAGTGATGTAATATGTGACGTCATCAGCAGTGCATTGCGGGGGCGCGAGTTATAGTTAGCTGAACTAACTATAACGGGGAATTTCTATGGTTTTGTACGAGTGAAATGTCCAACTAACTATAACTGTCCCTAAAACCTATGGTTTTTTCAATGAATTTCAAAGGTTTTTTAAATGCTAATTTCTAACTATAACGTGTCTGAAACCTATGGTTTTTTCAGTGAATTTCAAAGGTTTTTAAATGCTAATTTCTAACTATAACGTGCCTGAAACCTATGATTTTTAAGTGAATTTCAAAGGTTTTTTTAAATGCTAGCTTCTAACTATGCCTACAGAGGTAGGACATGTGAAGAAAGAAGAAAAAACGCACAGAAAGAAGCAAAAGATGTGCAGAAAGAACCAACAGAGGAGCAGAAAGAGGCCTTGTTGCAAAATCATCCTGTGCCCACAACTTTTTCAGACGGGTACTGGTGGTAACTGACTCTGACTAACCAGAGCCAGTGCTATGCTAAAAGACACTTAGAATACAGTGAAAACACCTACATACACTAGGGAACACTATGCGTTGGGGTACCCCTGTGATTAGCATGACCTCCTCTGCAAGTCCCTAGTACATAATAGGGCAGGGGAATTAAAACTACCTCTTAAAACGCGCTACAGGGCGCGTTTGCACAGTGGTGAAGGGAGGGGGGCCTGAGGTGACATGTGTGCAAACGCACCCCGTGGCGCGTTTTAAGTTGCGGGATTAAGTCCCCTTGAATTCTGAGGTCCCTGGGGCCCAACTAGCCCCCCAGGTACCTACAGTTGGGACCACAGAGCTGAGTTGCAGAGAGGCGTTCCGAGGCCACGCACCTTTTTCACCTCTCTGCAACGCAACTCTGTTGTGCTTACTGAAGGTACCTGGTGGGCTAGTTGGCCCCCAGGGTCCCTCAGGATTCAAAGGGAATTAATTCCCCAACTTAAAACGCACCACAGGGCGTGTTTGCGCACATGTCACCTGAGGCCCCGCCCCCTCCCTTCACCACTGTGCAAACGCGCCCCGTGGTGCGTTTTAAGTTGGGGGATTAGGTCACCTTGAATCCTGAGGGTCCCTGGGGCCCAACTAGCCCACTAGGTACTTCCAGTAAGCACCACAGGCCTGCGTTGCAACGCCTGTAACAAATTGTGCAGTTGTGTTTAGGTAGTGAAGAGGGTCGTGCTGGGGGTAGTGTTTTAGGGTTTAGGGTAGTGCAGTGGTATTTGTGGAGTGTAGGGGGTCATGCTGGGGGTAGATTTAGGGTTTAGGGTAGTGCAGTGGTGTTTGGGAAGTGTAGGGAGTCGTGCTGGGGGGAGTGTTTTAGGGTTTAGGGTAGTGCAGTGGTGTTTGGGCAGTGTAGGGGGTCGTGCTGGGGGTAGTGTTTTAGGGTTTAGGGTAGTGCAGTGGTGTTTGGGTAGTGTAGGGGGTACTGCTGGGGGTAGTGTTTTAGGGTTTAGGTTAGTGCAGTGGTGTTTGGGTAGTGTAGGGGTACTGCTGGGGGTAGTGTTTTAGGGTTTAGGGTAGTGCAGTGGTGTTTGTGTAGTGTAGGGGGTAGTGTTTTAGGGTTTAGGGTAGTGCAGTGGTGTTTGTGTAGTGTAGGAGGTCGTGTTTTAGGGTTTAGGGTAGTGCAGTGGTCTTTGGGTAGTGTAGGGAGTCGTGCGGGGGTAGTGTTTTAGGGTTTAGGGTAGTGTAGGGGGTCATGCGGGGTAGTGTTTTAGGGATTAGGGTAGTGCATTGGTGTTTGGGTAGTGTAGGGGGTCATGCGGGGGTAGTGTTTTAGGGTTTAGGGCAGTGCAGTGGTGTTCGGGTAGTGTAGGGGGTCGTGCTGGGGGAGTGTTTTAGGGTTTAGGGCAGTGCAGTGGTGTTCGGGTAGTGTAGGGGGTCGTGCTGGGGGAGTGTTTTAGGGTTTAGGGCAGTGCAGTGGTGTTCGGGTAGTGTAGGGGGTCGTGCTGGGGGGAGTGTTTGAGGGTTTAGGGCAGTGCAGTCGTGTTCGGGTAGTGTAGGGGTTGTGCTGGGGGTAGTATTTTAGGGTTTAGGGTAGTGCAGTGGTGTTCGGGTAGTGTACGGGGTCGTGCTGGGGGTAGTGTTCTAGGGTTTAGGGCAGTGCAGTGGTGTTTGGGCAGTGTAGGGGGTAATGCTGGGGGGGGTGTTTTAGGGTTTAGGGCAGTGCAGTGGTGTTTGGGCAGTGTAGGGGGTCGTGCTGGGGGTGGTGTTTCAGGGTTTAGGGCAGTGCAGTGGTGTTCGGGCAGTGTAGGGGTGGTGTTTCAGGGTTTAGGGCAGTGCAGTGGTGTTTGGGCAGTGTAGGGGGTCGTGCAGGGGGTGGTGTTTCAGGGTTTAGGGCAGTGGTGTTCGGGCAGTGTAGGGGGTCGTGCTGGGGGTGGTGTTTCAGGGTTTGGGGCAGTGCAGTGGTGTTCGAGCAGTAAAGGGGTCGTGCTGGGGGTGGTGTTTCAGGGTTTAGGGCAGTGCAGTGGTGTTCGGGCAGTGTAGGGGGCGGTGCAGGGGGTGGTGTTTCAGGGTTTAGGGCAGTGCAGTGGTGTTCGGGCAGTGTAGGGGGTGCTGCAGGGGGTGGTGTTTCAGGGTTTAGGGCAGTGCAGTGGTGTTCGGGCAATGTAGGGGGTCATGCAGGGGGTGGTGTTTCAGGGTTTAGGGCAGTGCAGTGGTGTTCGGGCAGTGTAGGGGGTCGTGCTGGGGCTGGTGTTTCAGGGTTTAGGGCAGTACAGTGGTGTTCGGGCAGTGTAGGGGGTCGTGCTGGGGCTGGTGTTTCAGGGTTTAGGGCAGTGCAGTGGTGCTCGGGCAGTGTAGGGGGTTGTGCTGGGGCTGGTGTTTCAGGGTTTAGGGCAGTGCAGTGGTGTTCGGGCAGTGTAGGTGGTCGTGCTGGGGCTGGTGTTTCAGGGTTTAGGGCAGTGCAGTGGTGTTCGGGCAGTGTAGGTGGTCGTGCTGGGGCTGGTGTTTCAGGGTTTAGGGCAGTGCAGTGGTGTTCGGGCATTGTAGGGGGTCATGCTGGGGCTGGTGTTTCAGGGTTTAGGGCAGTGCAGTGGTGTTCGGGCAGTGTAGGGGGTCTTGCTGGGGCTGGTGTTTCAGAGTCTAGGGCAGTGCAGTGGTGTTCGGGCAGTGTAGGGGGTCTTGCTGGGGCTGGTGTTTCAGGGTTTAGGGCAGTGCAGTGGTGTTCGGGCAGTGTAAGGGGTCGTGCTGGGGGTGGTGTTTCAGGGTTTAGGGCAGTGCAGTGGTGTTTGGGCAGTGTAGGGGGTCATGCTGGGGCTAGTGTTTCAGGATTTAGGGCAGAGCAATGGTGTTCAGGCAGTGTAGGGAGTTTTGCTGGAGGTGGTGTTTCAGGGTTTAGGGCAGTGCAGTGGTGTTCGTGCAGTGTAGGGGGTGTTGTTTCAGGGTTTAGGGCAGTGGTGTTCAGGCAGTGTAGGGGGTCTTGCTGGGGTTGATGTTTCAGGGTTTAGGGCAGTGCAGTTGTGTTCGGGCAGTGTAGGGGGTCGTGCTGGGGGTGGTGTTTCAGGGTTTAGGGCAGTGCAGTGGTGTTCCAGGAGTGTAGGAGGTCGTGCAGGGGGTGGTGTTTCAGGGTTTAGGGCAGTGCAGTGGTGTTCGGGCAGTGTAGGCGGTCTTGCTGGGGCTGGTGTTTCAGGGTTTAGGGCAGTGCAGTGGTGTTCGGGCAGTGTAGGGGGTCGTGCTGGGGCTGGTGTTTGAGGGTTTAGGGTAGTGCAGTGGTGTTCGGGCAGTGTAGGGGGTCGTGCTGGGGTTGGTGTTTCAGGGTTTAGGGCAGTGCAGTGGTTTTCGGGCAGTGTAGGCGGTCGTGCTGGGTCTGGTGTTTCAGGGTTTAGGGCAGTGCAGTGGTGTTCGGGCAGTGTACGGGGTCGTGCTGGGGCTGGTGTTTCAGGGTTTAGGGCAGTGCAGTGGTGTTCGGGCAGTGTAGGGGGTCGTGCTGGGGGTGGTGTTTCAGGGTTTAGGGCAGTGCAGTGGTGTTCGGGCAGTGTAGGGGGTCGTGCTGGGGCTGGTGTTTCATGGTTTAGGGCAGTGCAGTGGTGTTCGGGCAGTGTAGGGGGTCGTGCTGGGGGTGGTGTTTCAGGGTTTAGGGCAGTGCAGTGGTGTTCGGGCAGTGTAGGGGGTCATGCTGGGGGTGGAGTTTCAGGGTTTAGGGCAGTGCAGTGGTGTACGGGCAGTGTAGGGGGTCTTGCTGGGGGTGGTGTTTCAGGGTTTAGGGCAGTGGTGTTCGGGCAGTGTAGGGGGTCGTGCTGGGGGTGGTGTTTCAGGGTTTAGGGCAGTGCAGTAGTGTTCGGGCAGTGTAGGGGATCGTGCAGGGGTGGTGTTTCAGGGTTTCGGGCAGTGCAGAGGTGTTCGGCAGTGTAGGGGGTCGTGCTGGGGGTGGTGTTTCAGGGTTTAGGGCAGTGCAGTGGTGTTCGGGCAGTGTAGGGGGTCGTGCAGGGGTGGTGTTTCAGGGTTTAGGGCAGTGCAGTGGTGTTCGGGCAGTGTATGGGTCGTGCTGGGGCTGGTGTTTCAGGGTTTAGGGCAGTTCAGTGGTGTTCGGGCAGTGTAGGGGTCTTGCTGGGGTGGTGTTTCAGGGTTTAGGGCAGTGGTGTTCGGGCAGTGTAGGGGGTCTTGCTGGGGGTGGTGTTTCAGGGTTTAGGGCAGTGCAGTGGTGTTTGGGCAGTGTAGGGGGTCTTGCTGGGGGTAGTGTTTCAGGGTTTAGGGCAGTGCAGTGGTGTTCGTGCAGTGTAGGGGGTCGTGCTGGGGATGGTGTTTCAGGGTTTAGGGCAGTGCAGTAGTGTTCGGGCAGTGTAGGGGGTCGTGCAGGGGGTGGTGTTTCAGGGTTTAGGGCAGTGCAGTGGTGTTCGGGCAGTGTAGGGGGTCGTGCTGGGGGTGGTGTTTCAGGGTTTAGGGCAGTGCAGTGGTGTTCGGGCAGTGTAGGGGGTCGTGCTGGGGGTGGTGTTTCAGGGTTTAGGGCAGTGGTGTTCGGGCAGTGTAGGGGGTCTTGCTGGGGGTGATGTTTCAGGGTTTAGGGCAGTGCAGTGGTGTTCGGGCAGTGTAGGAGGTCTTGCTGGGGGTAGTGTTTCAGGGTTTAGGGCAGTGCAGTGGTGTTCAGGCAGTGTAGGGGTCATGCTGGGGGTGGTGTTTCAGGGTTTAGGGCAGTGCAGTGGTGTTCGGGCAGTGTAGGGGGTCGTGAAGGGGGTGGTGTTTCAGGGTTTAGGGCAGTGCAGTTGTGTTCTGGCAGTGTAGGGGTCGTGCTAGGGTATGTGTTTCAGGGTTTAGGGCAGTGCAGTGGTGTTCGGGCAGTGTAGGGGTCGTGCAGGGGCTGGTGTTTCAGGGTTTAGGGCAGTGCAGTGGTGTTCGGGCAGTGTAGGGGGTCGTGCTGGGGGTAGTGTTTTAGGGTTTAGGGTAGTGCAGTGGTGCTTGTGTAGTGTAGGGGGTCGTGCTGGGGGTAGTGTTTTAGGGTTTAGGGTAGTGCAGTGGTGTTTGTGTAGTGTAGGGGTCATGTTTTAGGGTAGTGCAGTGGTGTTTGGGTAGTGTAGGGGGTCGTGCTGGGGGTAGTGTTTTAGGATTTAGGTTAGTGCAGTGGTGTTGGGGTAGTGTTTTAGGGTTTAGGGTAGTGCAGTGGTGTTTGTGTAGTGTAGGGGGTCATGCTGGGGGTAGTGTTTTAGGGTTTAGGATAGTGCAGTGGTGCTTGTGTAGTGTAGGGGGTCGTGCTGGGGTAGTGTTTTAGGGTTTAGGGTAGTGCAGTGGTGTTTTTGTAGTGTAGGGGTCATGTTTTAAGATGCAACGCTCCAATACCTGACCAGTCTGCACTACATAAAACTGCAAAAAAACTAAAAATAAAGTGTTTTGCACACTTTTGTCATTGGGCTATATGTGGGCTACATCTGGGTAATATTTGTGCTACATTTGGGCTCTTTTTTCACTGGTGGCCATCTTGGAAGACTTCTTTGTTATGAAGTTTCCTAATTTCCTTATTTACTGCAGTCTCCTCAGTAGGAAATGCTTTCAGTTTTTACTTTGATTCCATCAAGAAGGCATTCAGATGTGTCACACATTTGCCATAAATTCAGAATGTTATTACTCTAGTTGTTCATTAGATCACTGTAGTAAAGCTACTGCTCACCAAGGAGTTAACTGGAAGTCTACTGCTGGTATTGAAAGTGATTGTTTCAGTCTGCATGTCAGAATTTTCTAATGAAATAGAAGAGGATTTGAGATCTCACTTAAAACATGCACTAAATTTTCTTTTTGCAGCACTAACCATAATTTCTATGGCAAAATGAACCCCCTCATTTTGTTCCTTTTTAAATTAAATGTTTTAAGTGTTACCAGTTTATTCCAATCAAGATGGCTTCAGGTGTGCCATACTTTTGTCATAAGTAAGGCTGTTAGCACTCTAGTTGTTCTTTAGAACACTCTGGGAAGCTGCAGTAGAACACAAAGGCATCAACTGACAGGCTGCTCCTGTTGAAATATAACAGGAAGATATTTGAGATCTCACTTAAAACATGTCCTAATTTTTCTTTCTACAGCACTAACCATAATTTCTATGGCAAAATGAACCCCCTCATTTTGTTCCTTTTTAAATTAAATGTTTTAAGTGTTACCAGTTTATTCCAATCAAGATGGCTTCAGGTGTGCCATACTTTTGTCATACGTAAGACTGTTAGCGCTCTAGTTGTTCTTTAGAACACTCTGGGAAGCTGCAGTAGAACACAAAGGCATCAACTGACAGGCTGCTCCTGTTGAAATATAACAGGAAGATATTTGAGATCACACTTGAAACATGTCCTAATTTTTCTTTCTACAGCACTAACCATAATTTCTATGACAAAATGAACCCCATCATGTTGTTCCTTTTTAAATTAAATGTTTTAAGTGTTACCAGTTTATTCCAATCAAGATGGCTTCAGGTGTGCCATACTTTTGTCATAAGTAAGGCTGTTAGCACTCTAGTTGTTCTTTAGAACACTCTGGGAAGCTGCAGTAGAACACAAAGGAATCAACTGACAGTCTCTGCCCTTGTTGGATGTACATGTTTTACTGAGAATGTCAGACTTCATTCTCACATGACTGAGAAAGATAATGTGAATTTACAGAAAATATGCTCTCATTTTAGCTTCTGGGGCACCTTCCAAAACTGTATGGGACAAGCATGTGAAAATAGTTTTCTCTCAAACATGATTCATGATATCCCAGCAGAAGGTTTTTCACAGGGTAAAATCACCTTAGAACACACCACAATTCCTGAAATTAGTATGGTACCATCAACAAATGAATTCTAATGTAACTAAAGTCTGTTATCACCCTTTATAGTTCTCCTTTTGGTAACCCTCAAAATCTTCGATTCACTACAATGCATTTCAATGGTACTATCATTTATATTGGTCCCAAGATGGCTGCCAGCAATTCCAGGATGAAGTGCTGACAGCCAATCAGATCTCACGATGACATGTGTGGTTAGGCTCCGCCCAGATATATATGTGTTTTTACTTTTGATTTTCTCAGCAACTACTGAACGGATTTACACCATTTAACAAAAAGGGTTCTTTTTGAACCAAGAACTACCTCTTTGCCAAATTTGGTGTAATTCCGTTCAGCAGTTCGGGCTGTAGCCTTGCATAAAGTTTCCTATGGGAAATTGATTTTTTGACTCTTATTTTTTAATTTCTCCGCAACTACTGAACGGATTTACACCATTTAACAAAAGGGTTCTTTCTGAACCAAGAACTACCTCTTTGCCAAATTTGGTGTAATTCCGTTCAGCAGTTCGGGCTGTAGCCGTGTCTAAAGTTTCCTATGGGAAAATGAATGGGGAAAACACGTTTTGGGACCCCCTTTTTCTCGGCCCCCGCTTGACGAATCACCCTGAGACTTTCAGGGTAGGAGCGGACCGGAGCGGGCCATAAAGTTTGAAAATTTCGCGAAGATTCGTCAACCAACGCAAGAGTTATTTCAAATAGAATGTCGCGGATTTCCTATGGAAAATAGGTCCTAACTATAACTATCTACTGGCGACCGCCAGTAGATAATATATATATATATATATATATATATATATATATATATATATATATATATATATATATATATATATATATATATATATATATATATATATATATATGTGTGTGTATGTATGAATAAATAAATAAATGACCTATTGGCGATCACTAGTACGTAGTTATAGTTCCATAGGAAATGTCTTCATTGTTTTGCTATTAAATTTGGTGCCGTTTTCCACTCACTACAACTGCTGTTCGGAAAGTTTTGGGGTGATTCGTCAAGTGGGGGCGGGGAAAAAGGGTGGTCCCAGAACGCGTTTTCTCCATGCAATTTCCCATAGGGATTTTAGACACGACTACAGCCTGAACCGTTGAATGGAATTACACGAAATTTGGCATAAAGCTAGATCTTGCTCCAGAAAGAGTGCTCTTTGTAATTTGGTGTAAATCTGGTCAGTAGTTTTGGAGTTATTAACCACCCACGGATCCATGGATTCACGAATCCACGCGCCTTACAGCAACGCCATGATTGGCTGGCCGCAACCTGCGAGAAAAGTTGTTTCCTCCCATTCAAATTTACACCTTCCTTGAAAAGAGTCAAACTACAAACATTTTCACTGTTCGAAGTGACCTGCAGACATTTTCTGAATATCCACATAAGCCCACACAGAAGAGCTGATGTGCTCATAAGGAAATTCCACAAAGCTAGGGAACTTCTTTGTCATAATATCCCATTTCTGAATGCAAAATCCTTCCAGTCCTTATTCTGTGAATCAGGATTAGGATTTTGCCCTTGTAGATGCTACTTGTCTGATGAAGTAGAGAGCTCACTATTTCCTTTCTAACATAAGATGTTGAGTCTCCTCATCCTGATGTCAAGGATGAAGGAATCACATTTTGTGTTTGACATACAGTGAATTGAGGCAAGGTGCAATCATTCCTAACTGCCTCTTCTAGCTTTGATGCATGAACAACAGAGTTTTGTCTTTGACTCTCACCATAAGAAGGTCATATTCACATTTTCACATCCTGTCATCTGTCTTCTCAATGAATATTGACAAAATTCGAATGACAGGGGGACATTTTGGAAGAACCACCGTTTTTAAAGAAATCTACGTATGTGCCACAGACAACATTTTACATTTCCACATTGCAACCTTATTCTCTATCTCCTGGGTCAGCACTATTAAAAAAAAAAATCAGGTGTATCCTTTGTAATAGCTGTTGCCAAATATTTTGTAGAACCCTGCATGATGATAAAAATATCACAGTTGCAGATAAATACGTGGATCTCTGTACATGATCAGTTAGTTATATGCACGATGGAAGTATATACTGTAGGTAGTTGTATACATGTTGGTAGTATAAAAGGAAAGCATGTTTCAAATAATGGCTTTCGTGCATTGCTTTATGACTGCTAAGATATTCGAGCCATGTATGCTGTCTGACCTCCAACCAACAAGCCGAGACATGCAGGCTCTGGCTTTCAACCCACTGGACAAGGTATTTTGGCATTCCCCAACCGGACAAGGAAAGAGTGCTGTGAGTCCACTTCTGTGGCAGAGGTGTGCTATAAAAGTGAGCAGTCGGCAGAAGTGCAGGAAATGAGGGGAATCCCGCAAGGGCTTGGTTCTGGCAGCTATTTCAGTGGCTGATCTAAGATCCGTCTGACTTTCTTAAAATATGCTAAATTTGTCCCGATCACCTAGACATGTTCGGCAGCACACGCACATTGTCTGCTTTCTGTTAAAAGCAGCGGCCTACAGTTGGTGAGGGTGCTTTCTTATTTTCACTTCTAGCTGGGCACAACACAAAGGGCTGACATAAAGGTCCAACAGCCCTTTTTTGTGTGCAAGTATCTGCCTGGCTGGGAGCTCTCTTGAGCCTAACACCTGGATATCAATGAAGTGCTGGAAACAAAGGCACAAAGCTTATAACTACACAAGTAATTTATAGAAATCATGATTTGGAGGCAGGTTTTTGACTTTGTAAAACCCCTCTATGTAAGAGATATGCATGCACTTTAAGAATGCCAGATGTATTTGAGTGTATGAGTGTAGGAAGGTGGAATCTGACTATATGGTTGCCCCCACTTTTTTTTATGGTGTTTTGCTGGTTTATGACTTAGTTGGGCTGGGATCCTGCTATTCAGGGCCCCAGTCTATCTGCTTTCTCTGTAAAAAGGTTTCCATGTGCCTTAGGCACATCTCTGATTGGAATCTGGAGTGCCCTTATAAGTCCCTAGTATATGGTATACTATGTACCCAGGGCATAGGTACCTCAGAGGCCTACCAGGGGCTGCAGCATGTATTATGCCACCCCTGGAAGGCCATCCAAACTGACACCACAGGTCTGCTACTGCAGCCTGGGTAAGGTGGTGCATGCACCCCTTACTGTGATATAGGCTACCTATATCACTATATACATACACACATATAAACCTATAAGTCACTCCTATGGCAGGCCTTATCAATCCTGAAGGCAGAGTGCGTGGTTCCTATGTGAGAGGGTGCCCCTGCATGAGCAGGGCCCCTCTGCAGTGTTCGGAGACCCTTCTCTGATGCTGTTTGTAGTGCAGCCTGACCATATACTCTTAAGCGCATTATAACCTCGCGTTAAATGCTAACTTTGGAATGGCTGCACCGAAACATGTCGTGTTTGGTGTCAAACATCTTGGAATACTACCCCCTGCCAATTCTGGCGGCGGGGGTAGCATTCCACCCTTCTAGAGGGAGAGACATGTTAACCCTGGCCTGGCCGGTAACTTCTTTCTAAAGCCCTGGCATCACAAAATGGATGCTGCTGCCACAGACACAAGTCTGGCCTCCTGCTGCTGGACGAAACTCCGGCAGGGGAGGCCTGGACAATAGGTTTCCTGTCCCAGGGAGGTGTGACCACCTCCCAGACAGGATAGTGTGTATTGGGGCTGGGCGGGAGCACTTTCGGGTGCTTTGAAGTCCTGCACTGGGGGCACACTTGGTGTCCCTAGTGCATACCCCAGTTCAAACCGGATCAGGGGCTTGCAGCCCCTGCTTTGGCGCGAACTGGACAAAGGGAAAGGGGTGTAGCCACCCCTCTGCCCTGACCCACCCATAGGTGGGGCCACAGAGTAGTCCAACCCCTAAACTTAGTATAAGTATAGGAACCCAGTCCTTAGGACTTTAGATTATCCCTGGACGAAACTCTGACACAGAATCCTGGACCTTCGACGCTCTACTACAAGATTAGAGGACAGAAGAATCTCCCTTGGGGTCAAGGAGTGACTCCCCTGCTTGGCAGGCACCAAAGAAGCAATTGTCCGGTCTGCATCGCCTAAGCTCCCGTCGGACGCCGAAGTCTTTGCATCACCAGAGGTGGATTTCCAGACTTCCCCGAGGCTGCCCTGAGTCCCCAGCAAAGCTGAGGCCCGTAGCTGTCGTGGGTAATGTGGAACCGTGACCCCTGGACACCGCACGCATTTGCAAGTGCATCCTCTTCTGGGCCTCCCACGAAGTCGTGCTTTGGGCTCCGAGTAGCCCTAGCCTCCAGCACCAACTGCACCGAAGATCACTGGCCTCCACTCCACGAGTGTCCTGTGAGCCAGCTCCACGTGCACCGTCTCGAGGCTCCTTCGCGGTCGCTATCCCGTTGGCTAGTAGCCCTTCACGAAGGCCAATCTTTTCTTACTTGGGCTCCCTGGTTGCTCCAGGCTTGCCCTCACTTACCCTCGCTGGGTGAGTTCCTCAGACCTTGCTGGTCTGCACCATCGTCAATCTTCATCTTCATCGAGACTTGCCGTTGCCAAGGCTTGTTGGGTCCAATCCGGTCGCCGACACCTCAGCACTCGACAGACATCGTGTACCAGCCCGAATCCTGCTCCTGGTCGCCGACAACGCCTCCTGGACCTCGTGGCTGAAGAGTCAAAACGACCGTCAACCTACCTGAAGCACTCGACATCGGTGGGCATCTGCTCATCGCCTTCCTGGTCACTGGCTAGTGACCCAGACTCTGTCCCCTCTGCTTTCAGGTTCTTCAGATCTCCGATCCACTCTTGGATCCACCCGGACACTTTCCACTTAGTCGCCAGCAGCACTTTGCAGCAGATCGCCATTCAAATCGACGACGAAACCCGACCCGAAAGGCACCTATGCACCCGGCTTCCCTGGGTGAGGTAACAAGAGTACTCCGGTGCTCCGTGGGTAGAGACTCTAGAACGACCTAGTTCTCAAAGGGTTTGCTCCAAGTCCTTCTTTAAGTGTCCCTTTTCTTTAATTTCCAAACCGCGACTTTCTCCATAGAAGTTAACGGCGTTTCGCGGCTGTGTATTTACACTGCACGCGTCCCCGTGGGTCCCCTGTGTCACTACCTTGGGTGGTTCCTTGTGGTCCAAGCACTTCTAGAGGCTCTAGGCCTAGTGTCTAGCTCAGTCGTGGTTCTTATACCACTTTATTGGTATATGGTTTGGTTCGCCCCTAGGGCCCAAACGTGTATTTGTGCTATTACTGTGTTTAAATAACTTATAACTTATGTACTTCGAACTCTAGCCTCATAAAGAGACTAGAGGGGTGTGTTTAGCAATAAATACATATATTTTGAATATATATCTGATGTGGTGCTCTTTCATTTGATCACTCAAGAGATTATAGACTGGTAAAACAAGCTGCTTTACATTCCTTCAAGACTTAGCCTGAAGGCTGCTCTCCATAGCTACCACTAGGATAGCTTTCAATAAGGTTGTCTTTAACCTATCTCCAATAAGTGGTTGTTTGGACTGGTGCAAGGTGCCCACTATAATTAGTGGACAGCATATGCCAGGCCAACTTCTCACAATGAGTAATCACACAAATAATGATTTACATGGTCTTTACTAATTTCTTTATTTATATATTGTATAGTGCCACTCATCACAGTGTACAGGGTCAGAGCGCGTGCCATTCTCGGCAAAGAATTGCAGGACACCTCGAGCGTGGATCGCGAGGAGGCAGGGACGTCTGTCGACATCCGGACTCCAATGAGGAGGGCATATCCGTGATTACACCGCTACCTGGGGCGCTATCCACAGCTGCGTCTGTCACCATCACTTGAAGGATTTAACTGCTTGTTCTATCGCCACATCCTGCAGCATTTTTTATTAACACTAGACCGGATGTTCGGCAGCTACAACATCCATTCCAGAAAAACCCTGCTTTAAAGATTTACATCGTCCAAAGGACTCCACCGCCTGTTCTTGAATTATTCTGAAAACTGACCTCTAATATTGCAAACGTTATTTGGCAATCCATCAGCCATACTAAGGGAATAATAGAGAGTGTACCCCATCATTTCACCACGTCTTCTCGGCACGCCGATGGCGCCATAATTATCCCTCATTATCCATCATATTCACACCAATTGTTGTGCTGTGACTATTTAGTGATTTATGGATTTTATTAGACCACCATGGCTACCTGATGAAGGCGTACCGCCGAAACGCGCGTAGAGACACGAATTACGTTAGCCATGACCACATTGTTTGGTTGTCTATAATAATATATGTATTGTATCTTTTGTCTTCAGTTGACTTTATTCAAGTTTATAATCATAACATCATGTTTGACATGTATAAATATACTATATCATTAGGCCATGTATGAATGGACAAGTATGTGTGAATAGGATTAGTAATAACCGTATATTTATTTTGCACTTAATACATAGGCCAATAATCACAACTGTATATTTACCAACATTGTCATTAATATCATTTGTTCTGTTTCTTTTTCTTATTACTTAAAAAGATCAAATATTTAAAAATATGTCTTATTTATAATTGAATTATAAAAATAATAAAAATTATATTTTTTATATCGCTCCTTTTCTGGTCACATATTGTCTTTCGTTATCAAAGGTCCACCTTTTACTCATTTCCTAAATGGTTTATTCACACACAGGGTCAGAGTGCTTTACATCACACACTGAGAGACAATAAATCATATGTGTGTAAATCAGTGTACCGGAAATGTTGCATGAGACAATGAGGGTTATAAACTGATGGAATCACATACCATCCATGCTTGTAGACACTATATCATAAGAGTGCATGTGCAGGAGAAACACAAAGTCAGGATCTAAAACGTAATAAGGTGATTGAGGATGGCTGTACTAACAAGGCTTTATTACTACCCAAAGGAACCTTTTTGCAAACATAGAATAATAACAGATTGGGAAAAAAACAATAAGGATCTAGGGGCCAGATGCAGGTAAAATCAGTTTTGCGAGTCCTTAATAGCGATTTTTAGCGAATCGCGATTAAGGACTCGCAAACTGCTATGTAGGTAGGAATCTGCTAATATTTAGTGATTCCTACGCATTCCTTATTTGCGACTCGCAAATTGCGAGTCGCAAATAAGGAATGGCCTCCCAATCATTCCTATGGGCCAAGAGGCCCATAGGAATGAATGGGAATAGCGTGCGCAATTTGCGAGAACCTAATAGGTACTGCAAATTGCGCACTGCTACTTCAGGGATGCAAGGGTTCCTAAAGGACACCCTGTTGCACCCCTGAAATGTGCATGTGTGCACATGTGGCGCACATACATGCCCAAAGGGCATGTATGTGTGCCACATGGCACTTCGAAACATGCATAAAATTGCATTTTTAAAGGAAATCGCAATTTGCGATGTCTCCCAGAATAGCATTTAGGGAATCGCAAATTGTGATTCTCTAAATGCTTGCGCAAAATAGGGAATCGCAAAATTTGCGATTCCTTATTTTGCGAGTGGGTTTCTACTTACCTGCATTGCACACAGCTGAATTGCGATCGCAAACGCTGAAATTCTGCGAATTTCAGCGTTTGCGACCGTAATTTTGCTTGCTACATCTGGCCCTAAAACCCATGTCCTGCAGTTTGCATGTAGCTCCTTGATGCCGGTGCATAGCTAACTGAGCTATATTAGAAGGACTGACACTTAAATTAAAAAATGATCTCTGTTTCAAAAACAGTAACCCGCTTAACTATCTACATAAAATACCAATCTGTGATCTGCATATTACACGATGTGCTTTGCAGCAGGCAATCTACTTTTCATGATCCCGTCCCTCGTGTCTCCACACCCTTTCCTCTGCCACACTTTCACACACTTTTATGGGTTTTCGGAGAATTCTTTTTCCAATGTCATAATGGTCGGGAGGTTGTTCCAAAATCTCAGGGCTGTGTTACACAAAACAGGGCTCTAGCATAACCTCTGTTGGTGAAAGAGGAAGGAGAAAAGGCAAATGGATAGCTAGAAGAGGCCAGATAGGAATTCATTAAAGCAGTGGTTAATTTGTAACAAAAATAAGTGCCAGTGCTCTCGTCAGGGGGCTGCCTGCATCAGTCAATTTCTCCTGTTAGCGCTTCCTAAAACAGAACCAACTACTAACCATGAAAGTGGAGAGAGGATGTGCCGTAATGGCCAGAGCTGCGACTTCAGAACTGGGGAGCCAAGTTCGAGGCTCTGCGTGGGCTCAACATGCAGTGTTTCTGGGCAAATCACTTCATCTCCCCGTGCCTACCATAAATGAATGTGTCCTTAAATGGTGCTCATGAATAGTGCGGATGTTGATGATTAAGTGCCAGTGCTGAGCACCAGAAACCACCGGCTTGCTTGAACAGACAAGTTTTGTCCCTCTTACAGTGTTGACCGGTGATGAAGACTTTGACATTAGCTGCAACATTCCTGGCATGGCCTAGTCACAGTGAGTCTGGCATCGGTTCCAAAAAAGGTGGTGCAGTGTTTAAGGACACTTAAGCATTTAAGGGGGAATTAGGAGTCCTGATATTTTGCAGAATTTGGGTCCAGTGACTGACAAGGCACAGGGATTCAAATTAAACTTTTCCTCTGGTGAGAGTCAGTGTTAAAATACTGGGGCAGGCTTTATGGGGTCTCTTTTGCCACCTTTATCTGGAATAATGGCTTCCTGTTTCCGTTTTAAATCGTAGGGGGCGGAGGGGCCTTATTTTGGCTGGACATCCCGTGGAACGGCACTCACATTCAACCAAGCATGTGAGAGCTGTATTTAGCATGAAAACAAGTTTTGATTGGATGCTGAGTGTGAGCAATGGTTTCCGCCAGGACGTGGCAGCGATCTCGCTGGCTTTGTAACAGTTAATTTGTTCTCTCGCAGCCGTTTCATATTATATAGAAAGGAGTAGATTCCAATGCACCATAGTGCACAACGGAGAGGGTGTGCTATAAGATTCTTTTTAAATCTCAGCAAGTAAGCACTTCCTTAAAGTGATGAGATTCAGGATTGAGTATCCACTCAAGTTCAGTTCAGGTGTTCGCGAATTGTAATCCTTCCATTTCTAGGGGCGGTACAATCTCTTAGCCGCAGTGCATGTTACCATGTTCAATCAAAATATCTATTTTCTGCAATCTGGTAAACATTCTGCAGCACACACAGAAAGAGCAAATCGCCTTTAATGATTATTTATGTGCAGGAAGGTGTCCCTTCCTGCACATAAACAATCGCCCCTGCAGTGCAGGCACACTGCAAAATGGCAGCAGGGAGCCTGCGCAGGCACTAGGCAGCTATTTTAGCGCTAAGGGAAACACAGGAGTGCACTGTATTCTTGTGAATACGGCACAAAACCCATGCGTTTTAAAAATGTCAGAGTGCGGTGTTGCCAAATTTGGCGTAACACTGCGCTTTGACATTTTTTAGTATATATGCCCCTTAGAGTTTCATCTACTCCCTGAGTTGTAAGTGTGCCGTGCTCTTCTTTCGAGAGTCGAAGTGGATAATTATGAATAGATCTTCCTATACAGTTACTTTTAGGTCACACAGGTAATCCTGTTGTACTTCTACATCTAAATGAATGCTTTCCATAAATAGCTAGTTACATTTTCTTAAGAGTTTGAAAGCAAAACACATTTTCTATAAACGTTCACGACACAAGTCCATACGACCTAATTAGAAATAATCATAAATAATTCTAAATTAAAAAGTATGACTAATGTCACATTTAAATGTGTGAATGCAAAAAAATGTCCACCATAAAAACGTGTTTTAGCAAAAATATGCTTGATGGGCATTAGACGTAGCAGTAGCATCACAGCTTTCACACCTAAACAGTGACTATGCTGCCACCTTAACTCTTAAAGCAGATAGCTCTTCTCAATTAAAAAACAATCCTATGAGGTACAGCTTTTGCCAGTAAGACGCCTGTAGGTTCATATTCTGACTGGGCTGATTCGGTCATTCATTCTTCTGATGATGACAAAACATGCGCTGTTAAGTCGATAGTAATAAACCATATTACCTGGTACTGAAAGAATTTGAGGTTCGAATCATTATAATAATAATTATTATTACTATTATCCATTATTATTGTTTTTATTATTGTTGTTATTATTATTATTATGAGTAGTAGTAGTAGTAGTAGTAGAATTATTGTTATTGCTGCTTCTGTTATGATTGTTGCCTTTGTTGTTGTTTTTTTATTAGTAACAGTAGCATTTTTATTATTTCAGAGCAGCTAGCCCGTTCATAAATGTTTCCCATAATTTAAGGCGTGAGTGAAATTAAAGTACTAAACTAAACAACAAACTCTATTTCTTGTCGCAAAACAGTATTGCCTTCCGCACGCAAGTTAGACCCCCTGAATATGTGCCAAATGAGTATCTACTTTCTATGGTATAGGGTAAGGCCTGAGCTTTTTGGCCATTATCTTCCAATTTCCTTAGCATCAGACAAATACATTGAAAATATTGACACATCAGGTATGTCTGAAAGAGAACCACGGAAAATACTGTATAGATACAGGCTGTGAACCACACCGGAAATTTAAATGTATTTATTAAAAAACAAGAAATTCACTAATTTGTGAAAATATAGCAAGCTTTCCGATAATATTGTGCGCAGAGTGAGAGGAAGATCAAAGATGTGAGAAGCAGGGCAGTGAAACTGGGCACGTTGTGATTTAATACGCTTGGGTAGTGGTGCTGTGTTAGATGTGATCGATGACTGATATGTAGGCCTTTCTTCAAACTGTGCTGTACTAAAACGGAGATCCTACTTGCTGCACTTTGGACAATTCGGCTTGGTAAGAAGCACAAACAAGGTCCAATCTAGAGTTCTTTCAAACTGGGGGGGTCTGCCCCCAGTGGAGGCTCTGTGTTATTTCTATGGAGCCGCCTGTTCCACAACAGTGACATTTGGGTCTCTTTCCTTCTTTTCACATTCTCTGTGAACAAGGACATCTGCCTAAAGCAAGACCAAAGGAGGGGATGTGGCATTCCATAGCTGTCAGCTTTGGAACTGGGGAACCAGGTTCAAATCCTGGCCTCTGCTTAACATCCTGTGGTTCAGGGCAAATTGCTTAATTTCCCTGTGCGTAAAAAAACCAAAATGTGTAACATAATCTGGTTCTCGTGTATAGTGCTCTAATGCCCTTGGGCAAACCTTGTGCTATATAAAGCTACAAAAAGAAATAACCCACACAATGACTATGTCACAGCCATTGTGTGGATTGCACTTTTTTTGTTTTTTTTCCAAGGCAGTTGTGTGTGTGTGAAGTATAAACCATTTTAGAGCTCCGCCAGCAGATGGCAATGCTAGGGACTGAATGCTGTAGTTTGGCACCTCTAAAACTTTGAGGGACAGTGAGGGGGGATGTGACAGGAAAGGGGATAGTCACAGGGGACTGCTAATAAGAGAAGATAACATGAGAGGAGAGATGGACAGGAGCGGCCTGGGCAGGTAAGAGCGGTGGGGCTGGGTTGGGGGGGATTCGACAGATGACCACGAGGGAAAATTAAATAAATAATTAATTTTCCCTCGTTGGCATCTGTCAAAATCCCCCCACACCCGGCCCCACCGCTCTTACCTGCACGGGCCACGGCTGGAGATGGACTATGACAACAAAGATGTGACTGTGAAAGGTGAACAGTGATGGAAAAGTTGGGGCAATGACAGGACAGAGTTTGAGGGGCCCAACTTAAAGCATTTTTCTCAGGGGAGGCTCAGCATTACAAAGTTTGAAGACTTCTGGACTAAATGATATCCTATCTCAACACTCCCTTTGTCACAAAACAAGGTGTATTAATCATTAAAATATGTGACCGAGTTTATGGAGTTTTAAGAGCCTTGGCTTTTGAGATGGTGAATATCTATAAACATTAAAGTACTAACTATATATTGATGGGCAACACCTTTTTAGCAATGGGTATATTGGGAGCCTTTATTGTCACGATTGTATCATTATGCCTGCTACCATATTTTTCAATAAAAATGGATTTAAACTTAAAAACTCTACCATGACAAAGACCTTCACAACAAATAGTTTTAGTACTATCACCCAAACTCTATATCGGTTTATACTACTAATTTAGACACAGCTTCAACAATTTAGGGCCAGATTACAATGTCGTCCGAAAAGTCCAATCGAATCGGTTCCGGAATCATTTCTGAACGAATCGGGTTGTGCGAGTCCAACCGAACGATTACGATGCTTCTGGACATCGTTCAGTCAGACTCGCATTGACTTCAATGGGAGCCTGTGTCCCAACCGACTATAAAAAACACATTTGACATTTCTTGGAAACTATTGAAAAAACACAACAAAGAATACCATAATCAAAAACATCCTTGACAGACAAAATCCTCCCATTAACCCAAAACCAGTCCAAAACTCTATTTCTAAATAACATCCTAAATCTCATACTAACTAGAGCTCTCATCCAGCATCTAACCTTACCTTAAATTTTACCCAAAACCTTACCTTAAGTTCTCTAAACCCAAACATAAATATAACCCAGGCAACAAACCAAATAAACAAAAATTCGATCACAAACCTCCATTTTTAAGCTAACATTTAATATAACCAAAACACAACTGTAAAGCTTCAAATAACTTTACCCTTATGTATATTATTTATATTGCTAACCCTAACACCGACTCTAACTTCATAAAGCTGAATTTATGAAAAACAAAAACACAGATATTTCAAATATTAAATGGATTTTCACCATTATTACTCAAAATACAACTTCTTTGTTTTTCACTTTTCTTTATTTCATTTTACTAATAATGAGCTTATTCATAAGGGTCTATTGAAGTGATCTCTTATTTTTCACATAATGCCATTGGTCACAAGCATTCAGCGCTACAGAGGTTAAGTGAAGGGGCATGGTTTAAGGGTTAGCTCATGCCTGAGCAGCTCCAGTGTGGGTGGTCAGTAAAAGCAACTCCCTTTCTCCCAACATTGCCTATATGACAACATTATCAATATGGTAAAGACATGCATAATAATAATTAGCAAATACAAGAAATTCTGATTTTCAAACCCATACATTGTGTGAGAGACTGGTATTTTGAAATGTAGAACCTCCTTATACATATTACACTAAAGGTGTGCCCCATGAGTGAGAAGAACGTTTTTAAAATTGACTGTTCTACAAATACACATGGGATAGGGTTGTGTGCTGCCAACGCCAAACACATTATTGTCAGAGAATAAGATGTAACTTTTAGAGTTTTCCTTCCACACATGGAAGCAAATCGCAAAGTACTAATTATTTATTTTTAATTTAGGAAAATTCATAAATAGTATTGCGCATCTGTGTGTGAGAGACACTACAACCGTCACAATTTCAGGAAACTCATATTTTCTCTAACAAGCAGTTGAAAATTGTCTTTTTAAGCAATGAGGCCAATAATGAAATTGTATATGTGGAACATTCTGCCCACCTTTCAGCTTTTAGGTATCAGAACACATTTTCAGTTGTTATTTTTGGTGCACACCAACAGAGAATCTAATTTTCCTTTCCACTAATGGAGTGAAATTATAACCTGAAAAACTGGACTACACATGAAAGGTTAAGCCTTCGCAGTCAGTCAGTCAGTAAAAGCTTTATTCAGCCAAGGTGGCCATACAAGAGTAGAAGCAATAAAAATACAGTTAAAAAGCAATTTAGATACAGACAAAATGATAAAATACAGTAATGTTCCCAAGAAAAATGTTATTCCCTGTTGTAGAATAATGTGCTAGTGATGTACACAGTGACAAAGATTTCGCCTCTCAAAATTTGAGGAACTATTTCCAAAACTATGCAGCCTTCATGAAGTATTTTGAAGGTTGGTTAGCTGAATTCGAGTGAAAAATGTCGACTAAACTGGGTTAAAACTAAAAACAAAAAAGCACTTAGAAGAATTCTTGAAAAAAACGTTTTTGCTACTAACATTTCAGTAAAAAATTGTTTTGCAAAACTTTTCACCCGAATGCAAAGTTTTGTAGAGTTGACATACTTTGCAATTTTCATCAAGTTCAAATGCTGTCAACTTCACAAACCTTTGCGGAAAAATATTGCTACACAATGTATTTTTTTACACACAATGCAGTTATACTGCTCAGCCCTATTGTAACGTAGAAGCCAAATATGTGCTAGCTCACATAGCCAAACTTGTGTCAAGATTGCTCGTTGTTAATTATTTAAATAAAAACACTAGATTACATTATAGAACTGTGAAGAAGTAGGAAACTCATTGTTCTCTGTTTGTTGAAGCTGGTAAACCTTAAAATGTGCACTCAGGCCTATTAATGGGTTGAACATTTACCCTAAAGTTATTTAAATGAATGAATATATTTTCTGTCATGTGATGAAACATGAATTGTGTATGTACAAACGGAAAGTACTGTATGTCTTCTACAACTACCTAGTATCTCCTCTTTAAGACTTGGTAGATTGAATCATTTCAACAGAGAAAAAAGGGAGACATTAATCGAAGAGTTAAACCCACTGTTATGTTGTAACAGTTTTGACCAAATAATTAAAAATGAACAAAGTGGTAATACGAACTAGTTGTGTGAGACAAAACCAAAAGGATCTTGAGGAAAAAACACACCCAACTGTGACAAAACAAGGCACATTCTGATAAAAACTTGACCAAATGAAAGTAGGATAAAATAACTCGCCTGCCATGCAATTCATGTCCTTTTCACATGTTCTCAGTAAAGAGTTGTTTTTAGAATGGACATCTCTAGCTTTCCCAATCACCCTTTTTTTTAAACTAAATCTTGGAGTTCTTCCTGAGATATACTTCTAAATGGAACAGAAGAAACAATAGTATTTATTGCTCAGGTGATGATTCTTCTCATCAGGTTGAGATACATCTTTTTTTTTTTTGCTATTAGCATACCCATTTTACAAAAATTGGGATAATACCATTTTTGAATCAACATAGGATGGCCACTGGGGAAGAATATTCGGAATAGCTGCAAAAGCTTCCTAGATATAAAGCCCTAGCTTTCTGTGGTCCAATATTTTTAGAAACCAGGGTTTTAAAGAAAAAGGCTAACTAAAAGCATTTAAGCTGTACCCGTAACTGTCATCTTGCAATCATAATTAGTTATCCATCTGATGATGAATTGCACTCTGATGGTCTAGAAGTTTAATAACTAATATCAGTTTCAAGGATGTATTTATTATTCCATGGTATGCTATGCATAACTGAATTTAGAAATAAATTCATTTTATTATACTATTAATTATTTGCAGTATTACAAACATAATTCTGAAACAAACAATTTACTTGTACTAAGACTATTAAAATCAAGTTGTGAGAAAAGGAAACAGTTTGTAATCAAAATCAAGATGTGAAAAAGACAGGTTTAATTGGGACAGCAAACCAGCTTGTAATATAAAACAAAGGATTTTTTGACAGAAGAAATTGATTTGCGAAAAAAAAATTTATGTCATATCTTTTCTGCCCTGACTACTACCACAAGATATTTGTCAACCACGACACCTACTATATTGAACACTCGATAGCGGAAAAACAGGTGCATTCTCATAATAGTCCTTACAGCGAAATGTCCAGTATCGCGTCATAATGGTCAGACACTGCCAACCCTCTAACTCTTTCAGCTGTTCATTTAGATACCAGTATATGGAGACTGCCCACTGTCCACGCAGACCTTAGAAACTGCAGAAAGCAGGGAAGATGAAGAGGAGATCTCAATTGCTCAAATTTAGAATATTCACAATCACAATCTAGCTCTGGTTTTGTAACATTGCCAAAACTATAATTTTCCAAATAACAGGTATGTCCCTCACCTGCCAAAGATGAATGTTGGAAGCAGGGGTGCTCTGCTGCAGCACTGTGCTGACACACACCTTTGTCCTGACGCTGGTATCCTTTATAAAATTGCTCCAGATGTTTGCATTAGCTTCATACATGCACTATCATCAGTTCCGACAAAATAATTTTTTTAGCTATGCTACGGGAGCAAGACCCCCGCATATTTAAAGGATCACTCAATAGGAGAAAGTGGGAATTGTGGCATGGGTGCTTCATCGGCATTCCTGACCTGAGTCCACTTCGAGGTCGAATTTCACAGAAAATACAAATATATCAGCCTGATAATATAATAATTCTGCTTGGGCAGTAATCCGGATCGCTTTAAAGGGTGGGATGACAAAACAAATTCTGATTTTCCAAGGATGCGCAGCAGGGTAATCGCACCTCCTGCTGTCCAATCTGCTCATTAATGACACTCTGATTTACTCCTGTGTGCCTCTCCCCAGTTCCAAGCAGAACTTTTTTTTTAATTCATTCAGTGCAGTAATCCGGCCTAAAACGGCATTTCAGTCCAATTTCAACTGATTGGAAAACTGCTGTCAGAGCGCTGACCTTTGAGTCACCACACAAAGACCAGAGGTAATGTGCTGTGGCCTGGAAAGGTCAATCTCATCTAATGGCAACAAAGTTATGTTGACTGCAGTCAGGTTGTAATACAAACATCAGATCCACTAACCTTCCTTCCAACCTTGCAAAGGTTGGAGAAAATCCACATTTTCCACATAATTTGTAGTTTGCATAAAAAGCCCTCCATGTGTATATATCTAAGGCTGCATGTAAGCACATATTTATATAATTATTTGAGAGTTTTATATAGTGCTAGCTAGACCCGAAGGTATCAGAGCGCTTTACAAAAGCACATCATAGATAACATTAGTGCAATCCATTATCAGGTCAAGTCAAGGGTGCTTAATGTCTGCATAGCATGTGGATAGGCATGTGGCCCCGAGTACATGCATGCACATGACTGATTTTAATAAATTATGTGTGTTTAACCGACCTGAACACTCGTTATTATGCGCCTGATTTGACTTCTAGTCAGTTTTTGGGGGTAGAAATGAAATCCTTTGCGTGCTCTTTGCAATATTCTCCAGCATCCAGCCGACAAGAGGAGTGGAGGTCAGTTGATGTCAGCAGTCCATTTGTATAAAGAGGGGAAGAGTGATTGGTAGGTACGTCATATGACCTCTCAATTCAGTCAGTCAGAAATAACTTTATTTCGCCAACACAATGATGGCATAATAAGTATTCTACAAATAAAACAATCTCAATTCATAAAGCAATAACAAATAAGCATGATGTTCCGTACAAGTATCTATAGTAACAATTGTAAGTGGTCAACCAAAGGATTTTGAAGGCTATGAAACTGCATGACCCCATAATTACAGGGCATCCCTCATTAGGATACAGGGTCCCACCCCACTTAGGTGGCATGCTTCAACATTGGAACCTGCTCCTCGTCGGGTGGGGGATCTCAGCAATCCACCACATACACTTACGATCTAGTTTGCCACCATTGACGCTCATGTCACACATCTCCTTCACTGCTACCTAAGCAAGCATATCACTCAAGTGCCATTTCTGGATAAAGGACATGCTTGTTGCCAGGGAAAATTGCACATCTGTGATGCACACAATACAGAAGACATTTGATTGCCCTGCCGTGCTTGGAAAGTAAGCTAAATTTCCCTAGCAGAAGTCCATAATACGCCAGAAAAAAAACATATTTTATACAAAAGCTATTTACCCATGGTCAGGGCCACTGGAATTATGCAGTAGGGGAGTACCATATAATGCAGTAGGGTTTACTAAACAATGCAGCTAGAAAAAGCAAATTATGCTACCTAATGTGGTACATTTTGTGATTGCATAATTTCACAATTTTGTCACATGTTAAAATTGTCTGGGCAACGATTTCACCTTATTAGTCCCAGTTTCACATCCGAATAAAGTCATAAACAACTAAAAGATGCCCAGTCAACCTTTGCATAGGGCCTTCCATGGTGTGGCAAGACTGGTTGCCGCAATTTCAGCAACTTTTGATCCGTTTGAACTAGACACAATTTTTTTTGTTAAAATATGCAGATTATGGAGCTGATAATAGGTTAAATGGCAAATGCATCAAGTCCATAAGTATGCGGAAAATGCAGCAGCGTTAGAATTGCATAGTTCCAGGAGCCTTGCCCATGTTTTACTAAAGTAAAAGGGAATGAAATGGAAGCGCCGAAGTGCATGACAGGTGCATAAAGTGCATAATGCATGTACATACACACACACACACGTGAAAATTTAGACGATTTGAAATATGGATGCAACCAGGGTTTGTCAGATTTGTAAGGACAAGTAATGCACATTTTTTAACCACTATCCAACTAGTTACTTCTTGAGCATTCACAAACACCATTAACACATTTGCTGCAACTATCTGAGAACCTATCTGCCACCCAAACTGATCCGCTCACAGCAGTGAACTGCACCAGTATGTCCAGTTTTTGGAAGGAACATGCAGGGCGATGTGCCATGTACTTTAAGTAATTGTTATTTATCAGGCATTGGAAAAAAATTCATAATTCCATAATCATCCTAATCCCATGCATTCATCGTTTAGGAGTTTCATACATCAAGCTCATTTGGGGACAGGAAAACGGAAGTAAGTCACTGTCGAATCATAATTCCATATATATAAATGTATGACACATATACTTGGTTGAAGCCTGGCTCAGCCCAAAGGTCTGGTACTGACTTGCCTCCTGGTCGCATGAGACTACCCAGCCATATCAGAGCTGACCAGAGCATCTTGCCATGAACAGTTACAAAGGATTACACGCATGGGCTGTTTCGCTTAACTTCTTTCTAAGAAAATGTCCAAATAGTGCATGATTGATTTCTCACATGATTTCTGTACTTTGCATGTCAACATTATTAAACACAGTGACTTTGTTTGTTTCTTTAAATACAACTTTAAATAAAATCATGTTTTTCCATGTAAAACTGGATACAGAAAGATGGTAGGGACCCAAGTACCGAGTTTCCTAGTTGTTTGATCTTCGATAAATCACGTCACTGCGCCTTCTTGGGAGTATCTAGATGTGAATCTGTTCTCAGGATGATGTGCCATGTATGAAACCACCTCTGAGGTTTGATAGATGCCAATACTGCTCCACAAATGATAAGATTGCCCCTTATATAGTACAGATCTCACTCTGACTCATTTATAGTACCGGTCATAGAAATGGCATCAGGTGAGTAGCCTAAGGTGATTAGCCTAAGGCGATTCTCTTTAAACTTTTTTAATTTAGTTTTAGGAGTCACTTAAATAAACACCACTCACTGCAGTGATATATTCAAATGTATTTAACTGGAACACTTAAAAGTTACAAAATAGACATTTTTTCATATTTTTTTTTTTAAATGATTTTAAATGTTAATTGCTGCATGATTAATATGACACGATTTTCGATTACTTGGTTCTGGCTTGGTTCTTAGGACTACGTCAGACAGACCTCGGGGAAGGCTACCCCTATCAATTTGTAAGCTTGCTGACCTATAATGGTAAGACACCCTAAGCTATATGAGAATGTTCTTGAATAGGGAAATACTTGAGAAGGCCTACTCCAAGCTTCGGGCATCTTACCTATCTCTTTCTATACATTTGTTTATTAACTACTATATATTTAGAATGTGCCATCAATGAAAATATCTTATTAAAGTAGATTTACTAGGTGGTAAATGAGAGTCTTGTGTCCAGCCATCTTACCTCCCCAGAGTTGACGGGCAATTGAGCGGGTGTTCATCCAGTGCGATAGCCAGCTCGTTAAACCTTCGCATGACCCTTCTTCGCACAGCAAGCTTTCACTGAACAGAACCCGGATTAGTCTGATTAATCAGCAAGTGCCATAGTTTGTTTCTCCTTTAGTCAAGATAGATTTCTAACTGTGAAATTATACCCAAAACACTGCATACTCTGAGAAGCCGAGACGTGACATGATTAAGCTGCTCTTTGATTACGAGAGAGCCGCCCGTCCCAGCTAAAGAGCTGACCCCATCATAGTGCTTCAAAGACAATGAGCACTGAGTACAGCGTGGTCGCCATTTTAAATCCATGCATGCAAATGTGTGTGTAATACCTTATTTCGAATAGTTTTTGCAAATTAGCATAGTGCATCTTACATACTCTCAACATTTAAAGGCCTAGAAGGCGTAGTTTCGCAGAGATCGTGGACAAGAGTAGAACTCTGGCAAAGGAGAGATCCCGAGAAAGGGATGATCCAATGGTGATTGTGCTGAAAAGGGCATGTACCAAATGAAGGCTCTAGCGAGATTTGTGTGAACCTATTCAAAGTCAACATTTTTGAGTCAGGACTGCACTGCTCAGCTGGCAGAACCAAGTAGTGTATGTGTCGTTGCACACGCTTACATAGCGCCCTAACACACACACACACATTTCAAAGACACGTCACACAGACTGAGCTGGAGCATGCAGAACACGGAAGAAAAGAGGATTCTACAGGATTGCCTGTGCACTGTAACCTGCATTAAACATTGCCCACAAAGCAGTTTGTCCTAAGGGCACTTACTATTTGTGAAGTTATCAACAGAAGGAGCTATACAGTCTCTGCCATGTTTTAAAGGGAGATCTTTTATACCTGATAGTCATTAGCACTCTTTGTACATACCAGGCCAACATGCAAATGCTTACCGACCAACTGCTTTGCCTCCTCCTGAGCCCATTTAATAAACGTATTATGTATAGGTTATAGTATAAACTGCTAACTATATCCAATCTATGCACGTCCAGCCTGAATAGACTAGTCCACTTTTTTCTTACTTATATCACTTAGTATGGGTGCTCAGCCTCTTTCTAAGCTTTCCCAGGCCTGGAAGATGTAGACACATTAAAATAAAAATATTTGCCTAAGAAGACAATAGCCAAGTCAAGATTAGACCCATGTTTTTGGTTCCAAAATCTGCAATATATAGCTGCTATATGTCCTCTTCTTTCATGTATTTTGTGCTACAGACCACGCAACTGCAACCACCAGATTTTAGCAGCAGTGCCACATGATGTGACGCTTGGAGGAAGATCTTCCTGGTAAGATACCTGCAGGTTCACCAGAAGCAAGATGCGCCCGAGCTGTCTGTCATGCTCCTGGCTGAGAGGGACCGTCAAATCCCACCAGTGGCGCCTGATTCATGAGGAAAATCTGTAATGAGAGGAGGATGTTCACCAGTCTCTGCTGTAAATGACCACACTGCCCGCAGCTTACGCTCTTTTGTCGGACAAGTAAAAAAGTGTAACAGCAAGAGGTTGGGAGAATCCTTAGAACTGCGCAAAACTTTGTCCCATTTTTTCTGTTTTTTGTCATTGTATTCTTTCTCTATTTCACAATATATTTATCCTTCTCCCAGTCCAAGAAAATGTTTCGAAATTTCATATGTCTGATTTGAAAACCGTATAGGACTTTTTTGAAAGCATAACTATCAATTAAAATATTAAAAATATAAAATAAAATGAAATAAATTCTACACCAGTTTTAAAATCACGTTATTCAGTAGAATAGATATGTTTGTTAGAGCCAGGGCATAGCAAAAAAAATGATGAGGCCCCCACCCTACAGAGTGTGATGAGGGGCCCCTGAGCCTCCAATATCTCCCAGATATTCATAGGCCTTGGGCTCCATGGGCCCCCCTGAAGGTTTGGAGACTCCAGAAGGGTCTGGGGGCCCTCTGCAGTGCAGGGGCCGCAGGGTCCTGCATTACGCCCCTGTTTGGAGCATTTATATACAGAGCACATGCCCGGCCTTTTACCTTTTTTAATATCCCAACATTTTCTCAACTAAAGTGCACCACGGGTATATCTCATTGCGGTTCAAAAAAATGTATTCTCTTATATTTACATTTATGTTGAAAACTACAACAGTTGAACTCTGGTGGCTTGGAATGGGATGAAAATATGATTAAGCCCTTTAAAAATTATTTTACCTACATCTCACCACAAACAGAGCTCAAATACCTTCCTCATTCTGAATAAAGCAGGACTTCAACATTTTGCGCAAATGATGTTTGCACCTCATTGCAAATCATGGGACTTGGGCAAATTGTGCATGGTTCTGTGTTTTTACCACTGCAATTTCCACCAGCTAACATAGAATACGGCCAAAAATAGTGTGGTATGGGGAGCACAGCCCTACATCGCCATGCACTTTGATACTAGCCCTAAAGACCCCTAATGCTTGTTGTTCATTATTACCAGCTGGCAAATCATAATCGGGCGCAAAATCCAACCTAATACCATGTGGTACCGATATATCCCTAAGGTGTTTTTTGGGGGTCCTATTTGGTCTGCACTCTGTGAAAGAGGCCTTATGAATTTATCATTGATTTTAATGTCGCGCGTACAGGTCCATCAGCTGCAAGCTTCTCATGGCCATATAATAAATATTAATGCATATTGGCTGTGATGTGAATAGCAATGCAATATTCCTCCATTTGCCGTGGAAAGGTGGGTGTGCACCTGCTCCACACAGCCCTAGGCAGACAATTGCCCTGTTCTAACCTCTTCTGAAATAAACACGGCAAGCAATTTATCACTGTCATCTGCCTTCATTCACTTCCCCTGCAGAATGACAACCATCAGAAGTCGCTTGTTATTGGGCTGTTGCTGGGTGGCAAGGCAATCACAGGCTATAACAAGGTCTGGAAGAGGGGAACAAAAACGCTCTGTGTGCCGTGAAATGGATATATTCCCTCATGGGTGGAAATGAGAGCTGATAGACTCCTTCTGTGGTCAACAGGGCCTGCCCTTCTGGAAGTGTTTTTAATAGCGAGGCTAAGATCACCCGCATTGCTGCTGAAGGCTTCTTTTATTTGAAGTCACTGTTTCTGTTTGTGGCCCAGAGTGAAACGCTATTGGTGCACCATGACCGCAGTGTGGGCACGATCCCGCGTATGACCACGAGCGGTACGTTCCTGGTAGCACGCACTAACAGGATCATATTGGTAATTGCTATAAGCCCACATTTGAACATGCCTGCTGTGGAAAGCAAAGTGGCCCAATGAGGATGAACGGAATCTTTGGTCACCGATGACGTGAAAAGAGAGAAAACAAATATGCTGAATATGAAAAAACGTGATTTAGAGAATCCCACCAAAGAGTTAAAATTGAAGGCACTTACCTAGAGATTAAAACAACGAATATAAGAGAGGGAGGACTACCTCGGCTAAATGTGTGGTTGATAACAAATTAACCCATGGTCATCCATGGTTGATTAGTGCCTTTAATAACAAAGCTAAGCTAATTTTGGGCTCAAATCTGATCTAACTTAGGTTTTTTCATTCAGAGAGGAGAGGCAGAATTAAGTGTATCTGTTGTTAGTGTGACAGGATGTCTCACTCTTATCTGCCTCCTTTAAACTTTCCAGGGCATGCCAGGCCAAGCACTGTATTCCAGAAGTCAATCACAAGTCTTCCATTATGAGACGTCAGATACTAGAAGGATGTCACCACAGGCAAAGGCTGAAAAGGGATTTGGAAAGAGAGAAAGGCACACAAAGTGCCCAACATGGAGATCTGGAAGTGCCAGGATCCTTCCTTGGTTCAGCGGTTGTAGGCTGCAACAAGGCAGGTTCAGAGCAACAACTCGCTGCTAATCAGAGGACACTATGCAGGATGCGGATCAGTTGCCAACTCGCACCACCTGAAAAATGAAAGAATACAGCTGACGGAACGGTCAGTAGCATGGGCTCCTCCTGCTGCTGCACTGAGGGTGGGTCGAGGTTTCTATACAGGTGCTGTCAAGACAGTAGCTCAGGTGGGGAAAACAGAGGAGCTGGTGATATGGTCTGGGTGCTGTCCAGGTATGAGAAAGAGCCTCAGTAGAAAGGGATACAAAAAATGCTAGTTTCCTTTATTTTCCAATCATGATAAAGGTGATGGGGACTGAAACCTCCTCACATCAAAGACAGAAAGAAGTATGGGACAGAGCACCTCTTGTATAAAATACCAAAGCACAGATGCACGCTTTTTTTGTGTGGAGTTTTATATAGCGCAAACTAGACCCGAAGGTATCAGAGCGCTTTACATGAGCACCAGGTGCATTACACAAGGACACATTACATTTTTTGTTAGGCACGGGGAGATTAAGTGATTTGCCTAGAATCACAGGATGTTGAGCATCCCTGCTGAGACTCGAACCCGGTTCCCCAGCTCCGAGGTCGACTGCCCTAGCTGTTAGGCCACATCCTCTCCCCAAACTTTCTGTTATGGGTAGAAACAATTGGGGATCAGCAAACAAATATGGTAACAACCTATCTACTGTAAGTGTAGATACAACAGATGGCTGTACTATTTGACCCTAACAAGACATGTTTGACTCATTTGAAGGTGTTGACTGCAATTTCCATGGACAGGACCCAAAAGACAAGCAATTTTCAGAATTTCTCATGTGCTCAATGCCATCTTCATCATACCATTAACAGCAACATCCACTGAAGACCAAGCAGTCATGTTGAAAAAACATCCATAATTATATCAACAAGGAAACTATGTAAAAGAAGTCCTGAGAACTAACACATTGAACAACAAAATACCATGTCCCCTGCTTCACCTTCAACAATCTGAGGAGTGGGAGGGGCTGTTTGGAGTCTGACACCCCCAAATAAATGCATTTTTGACTTCGTATTTGGGTGGAAGGGCCCTGCGTCGTGTCTGCTGTCTGTGTTGGATTTTGTGACCATCCTGATTTCACTAAGAGGTTTTAAATTGTTCAGGTTGTGGGATGGGAACATAAATATATATAGTGGCTGGTTTACCAAAAAAGTAGTAAATCTAAACCCACAGACATACTTCTTCAATGGGTGAAAATGTTGTAATTTTTTGCAATTGACAAACTTTGGCAGTGGTAAAGCTGAGCCAATCTCAGGTTTCCAGACATACTACTGGCAATCAAATATTAGGCCTGGTTGAAATTTAAATTAAGCTGGTGTACCTCTTGTAATTTCAGGAGATTCCCTGTACACTAGTTAAGTGAAATTCATGAAATGATGCGCTTAAACCATTTTGCGTAATTATGTGCCATTCACAGTAAAAATGTACTGAGAAAGTGCCATTTGCAGTAAAGATTTACAGTGAATGCATGGGTACAACATAAAGCCGGTGGCTGTTGTTCATGGTGCTTTTGTTTGCACTAACTTCTAGCACAAAATGATAGATTTGCATTTTGCGTAATTAGTTGTCATTTCATGAAATTTTGCTGAAATTTTGCATAATTATGCAAAAACAAATTAGGCAAATTTCGCACACCCCTATTAACCACCCAAAAGGTGATGGGAGGGATGCTTGCAAATAGTCTGACCACTTGCAATAGCTCAGGCAGCATTCTAACCAATCTTTTCTTTGTCCACTGTGCCACTTTAGACAGAGGCCCACTTAATGTGGATCAGTACTGACCCTGCTCCTCTTGGGAACAGTTCATTGGGAACCTTGATCATCTCACCCCTACACCCTGGGGCTCACTGCTTTTTAGTTAGGAATGTTGAGATTCACACCCCATGAATCTCAATGACTAAGCTACACAACTGCCAACAATTTGACATTAGACGATCGTTGCCATAGTACAATACGCTGGTGCCCACATACTACCTGTCACTGCATTAGCAAAGGCAACCTAATGCTGATAACTTTATTGGTGAAATGTGTCCATATCAACCTTATTTTGGCTGTTCACCAAATGGATCAATGAGAGAGTAAACAAATGCATTTATAAAGTGTCCGTTCACCAAACAGCTGCTTGGTGCTGATTGACAATTGGTTTGTGATCAGGAAATCAAACAATATTATGTTTGCACAATCAAGTTTTACATTTCTTTTCAAGCCCTTAAAAGGTTGCTTTCTGGGAGAAAGCATGAGGGGTGGGAGTTCCATAGCTGGACAGTATCCAACGGGAATCCCCTCCACCTGAAGCAATAGAGGAGTTGGATAGGAAGAAGCCATCAGATGACATGCTCACTGGTGTTGCAGGGATTCTGCTCAGGAACAGAACTATGCTTTGGACCATAGAACATCAGTAGTTAGGGACTGAGTCACCCTACCACCTCAGTACCATGAGACCGAGTCCGACTAGCTATAGTGTCTCACTTGCCCTCCTACTCATAACCAGAGGAACAAGTGAATTGAGACCCCAGAAAACGAAACTCCCGACCCTCTCAGGGATTGCCGTAACAGGACACTCCCTTTCGCTCACACACTCATACTCGTCCACAATAAGATATGAAAGAGACACGAAGGAAGTTTGAAATGTTTATTTAAACTATTGTGTTCTGAAATGCAGTATACATGCCACAATCAGAAAACAACTGCCTAGCAAAAATACCATCAACATTGTCAATAAACCATATATTATGAAAAGCCCTGTCATATTATAAATCAGAATCACCAAACCCCCTCTCCTTCTACAGAAGCAAACTGATTATACAACAAAGATCTCTGGGTTTAGCAGTGGACCCCGTACCTTAGCATTCACAGATGAACGTTCTACATCTCAGACACAGCCGTGATCTTCTCTCAGGAACTATCTGTCTCTCTCTGTGTTACCTTGCTGCGCATACCTATATGACGAGGTTCCTATGTTCATAAACACAGCTACCTTTCTGTGTTGTGTCTAGATGCGAGTGCCTGACCAGAACAAAATAACAAGGGAAATTGTTGTTTGACCTTGTCTGCTGTTGAGACTAAATCCCAGGAAAGAACAAAACGAGAAAACAACTGCGGGTTCTGTGTAAAAATATAATGTAGCACAAAAGCAAACGTGTTTATATAGTAACGTATGCAGAGCTTAAGCGACCTGTGTCGCGAACAGTTAGGCTAGCATAGGGAAAACTACAATGGGCTCTATGACGAACACATGACACTGGCAAAGACTAATATTCTATTCTTCGGAATAATCTAGCACTTACAAAGTACAGCAGAGCTCTCTGGAATGGGGCACATGACATGACAGCATGAGGAGCATGAGGAGTAGCCAATGATGATGCATTGAAAAGCCTATCGAACAATATCTTGGGATGCCGACTGGAGCTACAAACTGGAAATGTGGCTATTGCTGTAGGCAGGGCAGGACAGCCAGGCAGGTGACCAGAGGAAGCAGGAATGTCTTTCAACTTAAACAAGGCTATGAATTAAACCAAATTGCCAGCAATAAGGAATAGTGAGACGGGAAGGCGGTCCGTACCAGCACGTTATTTTTCTTATATATTGGTGGTAGTTTGTGGGACTGAATATATTTTGGAGTTTGAAAAGTGATTGGAAAAGATGGGTGAGGCACAATGGGGGATCCTAGTGAAAGGTGTCACAATAGGTTGACAAAGCCGAGCAGACTTCCTCAGTCACAACAGCATTCTGGAATGCCTATTGGTGATTCTTAGTGATGTAGTACCAGGTAAAGAGAACTCTTTTTCTCTACACTGGCTGTCCCCCTTAAGCTCATCACATTTGTTCCAATGAGACACAATCTGCAAACAGTGCTACTTTGCATTTGACGTTTTTGGGAGGAGCCTCACCAAGATGGCCGCTCGGAGTTGATGCTCCGAAGTGAACCCTCTTACCAGCTTCCTGAGCGGCGTTCCGACATGCTGTTGCTCCATCCAGAACAGCGTTTTCGAAACCGGAATGCAGGCTGATCACCTGAAGCCTGAAATCGCCTATCTCCGACCTTGCATACTGGAGATCTGAGCCCGGACGTCCCTGCCAGTCACCATGCCAAGATGGCGCCTGGGGAGCTGCGAGACCGCACCTTCAGCCTGTGGTCGCTGGCCTCCGCGGGCGGGACGGGCACCAGCAACACTAGGGCGTTGATCCTGGCATAACGGAAGGCCTTCACGGAGACGAGCTCGGCCTTTACCTGCGGGGGTCCGGACAACCATTGACGGGCCCACCACGCTCGGCCTCATCGGATCCCATCAGCCAACCTGCGGTAAGAGAGCGGGGGTGCCCTCGACCCTGCCCCCACCGCGAAGACAAGCAGTTTTTGCCCCTCTCGCCCCCGTGGGGGCCGGCGACCGTGTCCTCCCTTGCTCCCATCAGAGACAGATACCGAATGCGCAGCAGCGACAGGGCAGAGAGCTGCTCCAGGATATGCTCCAGAATACCCTCCAGGTATTTTATTATTTTCTTATGATTCATTAGTTTTACTAATGAACAGCCTGACTTCAAAATGGCCACCAAAAAAGACGCCCAATGCCTCCTCCTCACCTACCCAGTGGAGGTTATGGGGATTCGTTGCTCAGCTGCCTGCTAAGCCACTCTGACCCACTACTGTTTTTGGCCATTTTTGCTCACCGAGAAGCTCTCTCTGGGCTGTGCCTGACCTCAAGATGGCGGCGAGGGCCATTCCTGATTACCACCACGGAGGGCTCCCGAGTCTTCGAGGCACTCCCAAACCTACGCCCTTGCACAAGAAACCCCCCCCTCGAGTGAAAGAGTAAAATGTGAACCGGCTGTTACTAACTCCAAGGTCAGTATCCCTTGCCTGACCCCAAGATGGCTGTCACAGTGTTCCCTACCATGTCGTGCTACTCCTCTGAGGAAAAAACTGACTTTGACCAGACCTCGACCACATCCCCCATCCGACCTACCCTTCAGGATACCGTATCTGTGAACCTACCTCTGACCGTGGAGACCTAGCTTTTTGGCCGATGCCCGGTGGAGCTACTTGATAGCTATAGAGGAGATGGGCTGCGGACTACCCCTTCGGCCCTCACCTACCCAGCCAGACACTGGACAAGACCCTATTTCGTCTCTCCGTCGTACTCTCCCTCCTACCCCTTTACTCCACCCACTCTCTCCTTTACGCTCCATTTATCCCTCCTCTTTGCTCTCTAATTGTTTTCTCATTGAGACCTAGCCGCTTGACTGATGCCCGGTGGAGCTACCTGATAGCTATAGAGGAGATGGGCTGTGGACTTCCCCCTCGGCCGTCACCTACCCAGCCGGACTTTGGGCAGACTCTCCTTCGTCTCTCCATCCATCCTATCTCCATCCTTTCTCCCTCCTACACCTTTCTCCCCACCCCCTTGCCCTTTCTAATCTCCATTTACTTCGTCTCCCAACGCTCTTGAAATGTTGTCCTGTAACTGATGTAACTTGTAACTGATGTAATCTGTGTTGGATCCTTATGTAAAGCGCTCTGATACCTCCGGGTCTAGCCAGCGCTATATAAAACTCAAATAAAGTAAAAAGTAAAGTAACACACTTGACCTCCACTCATGAAACAGTCAGGAACAGGAAAGGTGGCATCTTTTGCTCAGGAGAGATCAGACCATACTTTTCAATCCTGGGATACTCTCTGAGTGCTAAAAGCAAACAATCTTCAGGACATCTAATTGGTGACTTTTAAGAAGAAGCTCCCTTCAGAGAGGATGTGGAGGGATTTATTCAGGAGAAAACTACTGTACAAGCGACCCCTGGCAGATCCTGCGCCAACTGTCATAACTCAGCTCAGATTCTAGAACCTGGATGACATGACAGCAGGGGCATCACCACACTTCATGCAAATGAACAGTGACATAATCATAATACATAACAGTGACAAATTCGGGGACTTAAAATTTTGGAACGCTTTAGAGCAGTGAAACTCAAAGTACGGCCTGGGGGCTGCTTGCGGCCCTCTTGACCTTTACTTGCAGCCCCCTGGTGAACAGCAGTACGAGCAGCTGTTTAGTTGCTGAGCACTAATATTCAGAAAAAAAATTCAAACAAACGTGCAAGTATTTATCAACCTGCAAATAAATGCTTGCCTGTTTATTTAACATTTTTTAGACCTCCTTACACAACCCCTGACCCACCCAGAACCCTACCGCCACTCTACTGGCATCAGTGCGGCCCTCGGTCACAGCACAGACCATACTTTGTGGCCCCTGGGCAAATGCGAGTACCGATGCTTTAGAGTAATGCCAATGGCTAAGCAGGATATCATGGTGTAAGGAGAGTCAGAGAAGCGGGCAGACAAGGCAGCTGTACGAGGTTGTGGATGCAAGCATAGGGTGAATGTTAGCTGACTATACAAATAGATAAAAAGGTCTGACTCACGGACCCTCAATGTATGTATATATAGATGTATTTCTAGGATGATTTTTTCAAAAACATACAAAGCTATTTTTTCGGCCAGACCTATAAATGTGATGTTTATCATTACTCTGATTAAGCATGCACAATATTCATGCATGTCACATCAGTGCAGTTCCTATTTTGATCTTCACTATAAACAGGGCCATCGGAATTATGCGATTTTGCGGCTGTAGCATTTTCAGCATAATTATGGATTTGCTGTATGTGCCACATAATCCATCATCCGCTGAATAATCTGCAGTTATTAGCAAAAAAAAAGGATCATAAATTAATAAAACGGTGCAACACGTGTTGCTGCGCAGTGTACGGCACTCTGCAACTTTCAGTTAGTTATTGCTATATTTGGGTGTTAAACTGATACTATTGAGGTGGAACCTGTGCCTAGACCAAGACAGTGCTACCAAGTGTAAAGCTGATAAAATGCTGAAGAAATACTATCACAAAATATGCCGCATTACGCTGTAAAATTGGTCTTTTTTTGCTGCATAATTTAGATAACCCTGCTGCTTAATTTGGTCCTCCCCTGCCGCATAATTCCTGTGGCCCTGCCTATAAGTCAACACAAACAAATGTGCATGTCTATTCACAGGTTACAATGCAGTACATTTCTTCAGCTTCTTGGCTCTCTACCAGGCATGCAGAATAGCACTCCAGGTTAAAAGCAGTCATTTGATCCATCACTGTCACAATGCTGGTTCACCCTCAATGTCACTGCTCACTTTCCATTGGGTCTAGAAGTGTGAAGAGGCAACAAGGGGTTGCACCTCTACATCCAGGTTTCCGAACGAGCATTAAACAAGTGTTCTGTTAGGCACTCAACTGGCGTTCAAGCACCCCATCAGTGTAATACCCGGGAACTGGATTATTCGAATGTCTGTGGCATCTAATTCTTCTGTTGCTGCCTGCAACAAGGAGCATCAAATGTAACCGGCAAACATTAGATTGTTACACAGCTACAATGTGCACCACCCGCATGTTTTGCACTGTTTAGTGACTGCATTTATATGCACACAGAAACACACAAAGGAAAGTGCATGCATGAACACACAAGCCAGTGGTTAATTTGTAAAAAAAATTAAGTGCTGGGGCTTTCCTCAGGAGGCAGTTTGCACCAGCCCGTTTCTCTTGTGAACACCGCCTAAAACAGAACCAACTACTAAACATTAAAGCGGGAAGAGGATGTGGCACAATGACCAGAGCTGCAGACTTCAGAGCTGGGGACCCAGGTTTGAGTCTCGGCGTCAGCTCAACATCCTGTGATTCTGGGCAAATCACTTAATCTCCCCATAAATTAATGTGTCCTTAGCTGGTGCTCATGAAAAGTGCCGGTGTTGACGATTAAGTGCCGGTGCTCGCCGGAAACCACTGGCTCAAACTAAGCACTGACACAAGCACCAACACCCACATAATCTTGTGATAGGAGCTGCCAACTCACACGTTTCCGGAGTGTGCCACACAATAACTGCTCTAGTCACACTGTCCAACGGCGAAGGCCCAATGGCACAAGGTGAAATGCAAGGTGAGCTGGAAACAGCATTGGGTTTCCAGCTCATGCATGAATATTTTGCAATTCTGACGTTCGTCTGGGGTTTGAGAATCTCACCATGACATCCGCTTTTGTAAGGGTTTAGTGGTGAGGCTACAGTGTCTGCTCATTGAGGTTCAGGATCCAAGCCCTGCCCCCCTCTCCTTGGTCCATCAACCTCTGAGGCCCTTGGTGGCTGTTCAGGTGGTGGCGGGTTCAAAGCCCTGTTCAGGTTCCACCCACTCTCACAGGGTAACATTATTTTCAAGGTTTGTTAGTCTGTAGAAGTTTGTGTTTGAGAAAGGTTTATGGTTTTCTTACCCAGGCACATTTGATCACCAGTGCCTCAGGTAAAAAAACATGTGAACTGCTATGGTCCATAGATCTTTTCTGAAATTCATGGATTTGCTTGACGATTATTATAAAAATGTGAACTGCTATGGTCCATAGATCTTTTCTGAAATTCATGGATTTGCTTGACGATTATTATAAAAATGTGAACTGCTATGGCCATTGATCTTTTCTGAAATTCATGGATTTGCTTGACGATTATTAATTGATACATTTCTGAACACCTTTAGCACTTTTCATATCTTTTTTTCTCAACACAATAGTGCACCTTACAGAGAGGTTACATTTTCTGGTCCCCAAAAACACAGAATACCTGCGGCACTTGACTCTGTTGAATAGCGACATAATTGGAATACCTATGAAACATCCCTGTGCTTCAATATAATTTATTTACACATTTGACTTAATTTCTTCCGTCGTGGGAGAGCCAAGCATGTGTTTTATTTCTCGAGGGAAAAAAACCATAAACTTCACTTGTGTTGCAATCATGCTGTAGCAAGCCGAGCGGACGGTGGCTCGCTGGTCTGTGTCTGCAGGGGTCTTTTTTCCCTGTCGATGCCAGTTCCCTGAAGCATTCGCCGCTGATTTCAAGAGCTTGGCCACAGTTCAATTTCCACACTTAGCGACGACAAAATTGTTAGCGCGATGTCTTTCCACACGATTGCCCTGTTATTAGTGCTTAGCTCGACATGCCACCTTAGTAACAGGATTTAAATGCCACTTTCGCCACTTCCCGGGGTAACCTTGGCCATGAAATCGGAAAATCAGATCATTTTCTGGTCTGTTTTCCCGTCTCGCGGCGGACGAGATTAGATGTTGCTGCGCTCGAGAGGCGCGCCTCGTTAGAATTCAAGGAAGGTCCGGCGCCCCGACCTTCTTAAGGGGTTGGAGGGAAGCGACGCAGGAGGCGCTAGGCCAGGCCAGGAAGGAAGGGCCTCTGGTGCATCACGTAGCGACTGTTCTGTTCCCTGGTGGAAATTAGCAGTTTAATCAGAGTAGAGCGTACAACAAATACCTGTAAGCAGGGCTTTAAGTGGGCCGGGCCCTGCCGGTGCTCAGCACCGGCAGCAGGGCTTTAAGTGGGATGAAAAAACTGGGGGTATCTCAAAGGGGCGTGGCCAATGTATTTAAGGACGTGGCTTAAAAACATGTAAGCTAAAAATCTTTGCTTACCATAGTGTGCCACCCGACTTGTATTTTGCTGTTTCTGTCATTGTACCCAGATAAATGATACAACAAGAAACATCATACCTACAAGTCAGGACTATTGGCTTTGTCAATGGTTGTTAGTTGCACATGATAAATAAGCAGCAACTATGGCTTGTATATCATATTGAAAAAGCTTCCGCTTAAAGCCCTGATGACACCACGACAATGTTGCTGCTCCCAAGTTTCAAAAAGAGATGGGAAATCCAGAGAGAAAATGACTCTCTTTAAAGGATTTCCCTTCCGCTACAACACTCACCTGGCATTACATCATGCCGTAACTTCTCCACTAGTGAGAAGTGAGCAGTGTGAGCACGCGCACATCCATGTGCCTGCTGCAGTCCGGGAAAAACGGACCGCCTGTGCCAGGGCACAGAATAGAGCCCGATAGAGACCCGTTTTGAGGCCCCTTTAAAAAAAACTGCCGGTGCTCAGACCCGGTGAGACCCGGCCCACTTAAAGCCCTGACCGGCAGTTCTCAAAAACAGGTGCTGAGACTGGTCTCTATCGGGCTCTCCATTTTTGCCCTCACCTTGTTGTTTATTTCTCTTATGCAACCATTGACAAAGCCAATAGTCCTGGCTTGTTGTACGTGTAATGTTACTTGTTGTGTCATATATCTGGATGCAATGACAGAAGCAGCAAAATACCAGTCGGGCGGCGCACAGATTTTTAGCTTATGTGTTTTTAAGCCACGCCCTTAATTACATCGGCTACAACCCTTTGAGATATCCCCCAGTTGTTTTTATCCCACTTAAAGCCCTACCTGTAAGGCAGGGTCGGATTGGTAAGGCGGGCACTCGGGCAATGGCCGAGGGGCCGGTATCCGAGTTCCAGCTGTGGGCTACTTTTTTGGGCAGCCTGGGGGCAGTCTGTGTTGTTTGGATGCCGCCAGCTGCCCAGTGGGTGCCTGAGTGGCCTTTCTAGAGGCAGATGGGCGGAGGTGTCACTCCCTTTTCTCTTGCTGGGCTGGCCCATTAATGTATCCTGATTGAGTGGGGGCAGGGGGCCTGAGCAGAAGTGGTCTCACTTGCATTTATGTGTGGTTCAGCAGTGTGAACTAATCCATGCATTTTTTTTTTATCTAAGTGAAGTTAAGAAAACATACCCCCCTCCCCCCTTTCTTTTCATAAAACTTCGCTGAAGCAGTGTTTTGCGGAAAGGCAATCCGCAAATGTGGGCCACTTTTTTTAGCGTGCCCGGGCCTATTTTTGATCCCAACCCAACCCTGCTGTAAGGTATCTTTTGGGGGACTAGGAGGTAGGTCTGCTTAGAGTTTTAATTACACCTGTGACTTTTGGAAGAAAAGGCACCCATTTAGAGTTAGGAAAATTGGCGTAACGTAATTTTCCTTTTTCTTTTTTCTCGCTGAAAGACATTTTCCGACCAGTCTCTTTATTCATGAGAGGTATGCCATCGTGTAAAAACTGCACACGAGGTAATACCAACCACATTTTGAGCCATGCTTTAAAGATGAAGTCATGCCCATAACCCTGGCATGTCTCTTCTGTGCATTTCCACAGGTATCCTATATACACTGAAACCTCCTGTTGATCATCCTGTTAAGAGATATTAGTGGCAACGCTTCACACAGGCTGCACCACAGTCCACCTCCTTGCATCAAGAGGGTTTGTTTCAGATTGTACACACAGGTCAAGTACATTAAACTGAAGTGAGGTGGAATTAAGTGAAGTGAAGTGAGGTGATCACAAAGCAGACTCTATGAACCGGGTTATCTGTAGAGGCTGTTCTGTTGCCTGTCATGAAGTCAAAATGTAAAACTGGTAGGTAGCTTTTACTTTCAACATTAACAGCAACAAAGAAAGCTGGTGGCAATTTTTCAGCTAAAGTGAAATAACATCATGAGTAGCTCCTTTGCACATCAAGAGTAGCTCTTTTGCAGCAAAAGAAGGACACTAAATCAAAACGGCAACCGACCTAACACTCAGACTGAAAAAAGGAAGATTTTAATTTTTTCCTGAAAAAAGCAGGGTTGCAGTTTTCCTCATTCTCTTTTTCTCATCCCTAGCGGAATGGCCGTACAAATTTTTACAACAATGTGAAAGTCGTGATCGCCAAGTCAAACAATTCATTTAAACTGAATTAAGCACAAATCAGACGATCTAAGTCATCTTTCCAGGCTGCTAGCAGCATAGATTTGTGGCCAGTGTTCTAAAAAACCCAGTGAGCGGAAGATATTATTTTGAACCAAAGCCGATACTTCACCGTGACAACCGATTCCCTTTTCAAATGCCCTGGACACCACAGAGGAAATGACGCACATATATCAGAGACTAAAATCAGGTATGTTTACAACAACATTAATGCATTCAGAGAGGCTCTGGAACTGCACCCTTCCATAGACTTTCATACCAAATCTATTATTAAAGACTCCTATGAACAAGGGAAAATGTATGGCACCATTAACCATTAAAAAACAGGCCTACGCTAGAAAGCCCTCCCTGAACTAAAACATAGTCAAGATGTACCACCCAGCTGTGAGGTTGCCAAATGGGTCACAACAGTTGAGAACTTAATTATCAATTGGCTATAGAAACACCCTATTGAATGGAATCTCGTGTGCCCTGGCTGTGAGGGTTTAGGTCAGGCCACTTCAAACAATGAACCCTATGACACATTAGAGCCAACATCTTGGCATCCCCTGGCAAGAGAATCTTACCATTCTGCATCTGATAAGGATTTAGCATGGTAGGTTGTTTCATTGTAGGAGCATTTTATCAGGCTTCACGATGAAGATTTTCTGCTAGGGTCAAATCCTACAAATGTAAGCAGTGGAGAATCGCTTGCGAAGCCAGTTGGAGTTGAGAAATGAACTTCGGTATTGATGCATGCTGAGATTTTAGTACAAATTATGGCACATGCTCCTCGCAAGTTCTGAAAAAGGAGTTTCAAGAGGAAATTGGGCTTCTTTTCTCATGGTATATTTTGACGCTACCTCAGAGCCATTACAGTGACCCACCTAAAATGGATGATTATGACAAAGTGGCAATGGTCAGGAATAGTACCACAATGTGCTACTTATACTGCTCAATTGACCTTCAACATAAGTGACACTTTTACGATTAGGTGCGTTTCCTCGCAGAGCCCATTTCTCAAGTCCAACCGGTTTCTCAAGCTTGTCTCCGCTGCTTCCCTAGGTGGGATTTGACTCAAGCGGAAAATCTCTCACATGAAGCGTGATCAAATGCTACCGGTAAAATCAGAAGGCAGCTTTTTTAAGACTCTATGCTCCATACTAAATTCTTCCAGGAGGCTGCTCGCTTCACAGCTTTGTTCAAATTATTCTCTGGGCCTTTTCAGAGGTGGCATAATTGCAGCATATGACAGCTGACATTAATTGATTAGTTAGCATGCGGTTTTAGATGTAGGTGCTGAGTGTCAAGCTAATGAAATAAACCAGCAAGCACTAAAAGGGATTATACCGTGAAAAAAAGCCCAATTTCCTCTTGAATCTTCTTTTCCAGAATTTGCGAGTAGCGCGTGCCATAATTTGCACTGAAATCTCAGCCATGCATCAACACCGAGGGCTGCATCACCAGAACAGTTATCTGTCTGTGGTATTTCAATTTGTCAGAGGTAATGACTGCATAATGTAGACAGTTTAGTGTCTGCAGTAATTGAATTTTTGTCACCTGTAGGGGTAGTTTAATTTGTCAGGAGTACAACGCTCAGTGCTTGAGGTTAGCCCCATGGCACCATTTTGCACCCTATAATGTTTCTTACATTGCTGGGTGTGGTATGTCAACAAATCCCACTTTGCACAACCAATAAAAATACAGCTCACATCTTTTACCACTGACAAATTCAAACACCATACTTGCAGCAGTCCTCTGCATATGTGATGTGGCCAGTACCAACAACAGTCTCAAAAGCTGCTGATACAAAACTGTTTATGTGAGGCAGCCCCAAGACTCCATAGGTTTTCTGTACCTGTGCATTTTAATGCACTCCTCTTCTGAACTATACATGTCTCTAGTGACGTCCCTCCCCATTAACTATGCTGTGAACTGCTATTCGAGTGATGAAATTGAACAAATAACAACTACACAAAAATAAATAGCATTGCACTCTCCAATAAGGCAGATGCAATTACGGCAAAGCTCAAAAATGGCAACCTGTTTAAAGCGTAATGATCATTTACCTGGTCCATTAATTTAAAAACACGAGCGGAGCCAGATTTCATTATATTTAATGCAACGCAGTGCAGCAACTAGTGTTCCGTCAAAGGGCAGGAGCTGTTTTTCTCTCCTGCACTGAAATACTTTAGGCAATCTTGCCCCATGCACACACCCTTGCACCTTAGTACAAGGGTATGTGCGTGACGGCTAGCATACGTTTTGTACTGGAAGGGTACACTTCCAGCCGCGGCCTGTGCAGGTAAGAGCGGTGGGGCGGTAGGGCCGGGTGCTGGTGATTTCGACAGACAACCATGAGGAAAAATTAAATAAATAATTAAATTTCCCTCGCCGTCTGTGGAAATCCCCACCCACCCAGCCCTACCACCCCACCGCTCTTACCTGCACGGGCCGCAGCTGTACACTTCCAGTTCAAAATACTATTCATGCACATACTTTATAAGATTTCCAAGTTTGCATGTGGGCAGTACAGTGCAGCACACTTGCAAATTTGGATATGTTTGGAGACACGAAAAGTTTTCTGCAACCGTACGCCTGCCTCGAGGAGGCCTACATTTTTGGTGCAAAGTCCCGTATACCTTTTTCAGTAGATATGGCTTTGTGTCAAAATCCATGGGTGGTAGTGTGGAAACGCACATGTACCAACCACAGAACACCTGCTTGACGCAAAGTAGCGCATAACTAGTGCAAAGTAGCGCATAGCGCCTCCCTTAGGACAACTTTCCAACAAAAGAAATAGTTTTGGGCTGGACAGTAAATCCCATTTCTACAATTTGTGCAAGGCACAAAGTGGTAGTAAACCTGGGATATAGTGTCCTGTCTGATATTCCATGTCCTGATCACGGCCCAATCCGCTGTGCACACTCTGTTTGGCGCACTTTTGTTTCCATTTCAACCAGGATGTTAATTTGACATTGCGTTTCTGTGACATGGAATGATCAGTAAAAGCAATACATGTTTAATCCATCGTGGCACACGTGTAATCTCCTACCGTTCCTCTCTGGGGACTGTGGTTCATATATACCAATCACATCGTATCTGTGGGGTTTTAACTCAGATTTCCGTCCGCTGGGCTATAAAACTGTTTACAGTGTTTTTTCCACTGCCGGCTGACTTGCATTAGCTACAACTCCATTTGTTCTTGTGCCCTGTGCGCAGCGGCACTGTTATTGCCACTTACCCGTTGTTCGTGCATCAAACTACACATCAAATAGTGTTTATTGAAATAAATTATTCCAGTCTCTTGAGGCTTGTTTTTACTTCTGCACAGAACTCACAAAGTGTGCTGCGAATGTGAATTTCTTAAGAGGGTTAAAAAAATACTCCTTTGACCTCAGTTCACGGAAAGAATGTTTGTCCACAGAGAGATTTGGCCACATCGCTCTCCAGTGTCTCCAAAAGTTTTGTAAGCCATGCTTTCGAAACTTTATTGTGGAGCCAATTAGCCCTCGGTCCTTGCCACCAAACAAGAGAGACAAACTCAAACATCTGCAAAGTTGCAGAGTCATTTTTCATTAGTCAAGGCAAGTGTGTCTGCCAAGTTTTGGCATGGGAGAACTTTTTTTTCCAGATTAGTTAGCAGAAGTGTAAATTAGGATTTTCAACGGGGAAAGGTTAAGTACCTTAAACTGTGGCATCTTTGTTAGGCCTCAACCCCAGATGCTTCCAAAGCAGTGATGCTGAACAAACAGACACAAAGGCTGGAATTCAATGGAGTGGCAGCGTCTGCAGATGCCACGCCAAAGAGCTCGCTTTATCTCGTGCAAGGTAAAGCAGTGCCTGCTGTCAGCCTAAAAACAATGAGCCATAGGATCTGTTGGTTAGAGCGAAACACATGCCCTTCTTTCGCTTCCAAGACAATCTAAAATGGTTCTCGTCTTAATGGATCTTATTAACAAAGTCCAGTCAATCCCAGCAAATCAAGTAAGGCCTGCACTGTACAACTGATGCAAAAATGTTCTTGGCTTTGAAGGCAAAATATATTCTAAGTAAGATAAGATGAAACTGCATGGCATCACCCACATGTGCAATAGTAATATGAGACGAGGGGTGTGTTCATATTCATCAGATCCTGAGCAGCTGGGCCAAGTACTGGGGGGGGGGGGTAGAAACACGTTAGTGAACACAACTCATAACTCAAAGTGCATCAAGCGCCATGTGGGGCGCGCCAGTCCCATTGCACCTCATTGCGGTAATCCTGTATGCCAGAGTGGGCCACCGTTGAAGTGATTGTTAGACAAGCTTGCCAAAGACTCATGACCGCCTTAACTGTGACTCCGTATGCCAGAAGGGGCCGCCATGGTGTGAGCGATTGGACCGAAAGTGTCTGCGATGTGTCCTCTTAAGTGCCATGGCAACCCCTTATGCCAGGACGGGCTGCCGGTGCTAGTGTTGCCAAGAATTCGGGCTGTTGCCTGGGAAAAGACAGAGGATGCGACCCCACGCATAGAGATCTGCCCCTTGATCGACCCCCGAGGACTGTGGAGGACACTGAGGAAGACGTTGCATCATCGGTTGGCTCCGGTCAGGAGCTGGAAGATCGAATCCCCTCCTTCGTCTGAGGAAGATTGCCGTACCTCGTTTTTGCAGGCTGGCAGCATCTCCAATCACTTGGGGAAACTAGCAGTGCCGCTCAGGAGAGAGCCTGCTCCTGCTGCCGTATGTACCGCGAGCAGCCCGACTTCTCCAAACAGGACAAGAACTTTCGAGTGCCAGTGGTAAGACAACCAGCTGAATGCTTCCATGCTGCAGGAGAGGGTATGACTTGAAATCAGGCCTGTATGGCCTCAGGGGACTCGAAGCTGATGGTGCTGCAACACCATAGACCCTTTTGACTAATTCTGAGTCGTATCCCAGGATGCGGCCACCAGTGAATAGGGAATAAATCCGACCACATTGCCAGGAAGAAGGTGAGATAGAGAAGTACCAGACAACCACTATAGCCCGACCTCAAAGGGATTGTATTGTTGCTTATGAATTTCATTATTTCTTTCAATGCATAAGAGTTAGAAATAAAACACTTCTTTTTCATACAAAAGCAAGTATTTGACTGGACATTAATTTATTGACATTACTGAGTGTACTTTGAGTTGTAAGAACCTCTAAATCAATTTAAAAAATAGATCCTTTTGATTGGCCAAGGGGGCTTTATATTCATTGGGCCATCTTGCTCCCAGGGGAGTGAGGCACCCGCAGGGGCAGTGCTCTTATTATCTTGCCCCAGCATGGTAGAAAATGTTGCTCAAGCATTACACGACTCCGGGGACTTAGTCCAGTGTCGTGGAATATAGCTTAAAAAGATATAAGTGGGCAAAGTAGGGATACCTTGCCACTCTCCAGCCCCTCCAGGCCACTTTTAAAAAAAATATCTGCATTTTTGCCGCTATCCTGCATGAGTCCCACAGGAATCCTGCGGGATTATGGCACAGAATAATAAAAACAAATCATGCTGCATTCTTTTTTTTTTAATATATGGGGGGCCCCCTCCATGAGCCATTCTTGTGTCCTGGGGAGCCCATCCTCTGGGGCCAATTTCAATATAAAGGGGAGGCGGTGGGCGACCTCCCCTCCCCGAGCCAATGAAGGCCCCAGGGACCACATCCCCCAGTGCCAAAACAAATAAAAAAGAGAAGGGGGCATGTGAGCCCGCGCCCCAAGCCTGAAAAGTTCCTGGGGACCCCATCCCCAGCAACAACACTTAAATGCAGCCCCCCTCTCCAAGCATTTAAGGGCCCTGGGGACCACATCCTCTTGGGCGTAAAACAATATTTAAGGGAAGGAGCATGCGCGTTCCCCCGTCAGAGCCTCGTAAAGCCCTGGGGACCTCATTCACCTGGGACCGGCTCTACTGTGGTGTACAAGGGAGCCCACCCCCGTGACACTGTTTCCCTGCCTGCTAGAGTGCCCCCTACCCTTAATAAAAAATGATGGCCCCGGAGGATGATGTCCCCGAGGCCCACAGTGGTTTGGGGAGGGAGGCGCGCGCCCCCACCCCTTAATTAAAATTGATGGCCCAAGGGATTGGGCCCCTGGGGCCCATAGTGGCTCAGGGATGGGGGCATATGCCCCGCCCCTTAAAACAAGAAGAGGCTCGTAGGAGGGGGCTCCCAATCTATAAAGGCTAAGGGAGAGGAGCTGCGTGCCCCCTCCCCTTAATAAAAACATACAGCCCTGAGGGATGGGGTCCCTGTGACCTCCAAAGGCCCAGAGAGGAGGGCTGCGTGCCCCAACCCCCCCCTTTTTTTTTAGAGATTGGCCCTGGGGGATGGGGTTTGCCTGAGTGTGGCCAGGACCTGCGAGGCCAACTGCATGCTGAGCATGCCTGAAGGCCCTGCATGGCATGGGGTTGGCTGCCTGCGCGGGGTTGCATGCAGAGCCTGGTTGCAGGCCAGGCCCTGTGGCCAACCCCATGCTGCGCATGGATGAAGGCAGAGCATGGCACGGAGTTGCTTGCCTATGGTGGGTTGGCCGCAGGACCGTGGCTGCCAGCCAGATCCTGTGGGCAACCCCGTGCCATGCACAGCCATAAGCCATGCACTGCTGAGGGTTGGCTTCACGTACAGTATTAACATATTACTTTACATTTTTAAAACTCTAAACATTCACTGTAAAAACAAAGGTTAAAGTGACGTTATGGTTAAGTGAAACTTTCATTGACCACGTAACATTTTAAACAAAAATAAACTCTCACTGAATTTCACCTGTTATAGTTATCTCTACTAAGTATCATTTGGGTAACTATAACTCGCGCTTTCACCATGCACAGTTAATTATCCCATATATTACTTCCCTCATGACATGTTTTATAACATTATTGATAATATGACTGCAACATTTGAAATTACATCATTGATGACAAAACTGTGCAACCTATATATATATATATATATATGGGTGTGTGTTTGTATAGATTACAGTAACATATCAATATAACATACTATAATTTAACTTATCATTTGCCTTTGTTTATATTGGGGTATGTGTTTCAAAAAGCCTGATAATGCTTCTTCGTGGGGGTGGGCACTGATGAATACATTTCTACTCTGTGACAGCAGACATGGCTGAAACAAAATAGAACTGTCCAGTTCTGCCAATCAGATCGTTAAAAAACGTATTAGTCAAACAGCAGTGACCTGGCTTTTGATGCAAACAAAAGATGTAGTTATTGTAATTGTAATTGCATTTATATAGTGCTTACTACCCCTTACAAGACGTCAAAGCATTTTTTCAGCGAGTATCTTTTAAATTCGTACTCGGTGGGCATTTGGGCTTGCCTTCATCAAAATGGATTATTTTTAATGAGAGCGGCTTCATGGGATGGGCAAATTATTTAAAATAAACAAAAATAAATCCAGACTTTCGCACTACATTGTCAAAGTCTACGCTTGAGTTATATAATACGAATAGAAAATACTTTCTCAACAGTGTTAACTAGGGATAAGGAGTCTTGCACAAAACAAGATCTTGCAAAAAACGAGAACAAGGGTCAAAGCAGGCCACCCAGCCGAGTCTTGCCCTGCTTTTCCCCACTACAAATCTCTGATACTATAGAAAGAAAGTAAAACCTCTTCAACAATTTTCATACGTTCCATGCACAAATCAGTGCTGTAGCATGCGTGTAATTTACGCGACTGGAACTGGGTATGAATGCAGGTTTTAAGCAGCACAAGCTTGTGACCCTGGCACCCTCTGGTGATTATTCAGCCCACCCATGTCTCCAGCCCAGGATGATGGGGTCTCCCCATCCTTCCTCATGATCAGTTACTTACTGCCATAAAGAGGTGGGCTCAGAGCACCACAAAATCGCAACGTTTTATTTTGTTCCCACTAAGTGCAAGTAACCACAAGTCCATTCCGCACACACATGCACTGGCCCAGGTGTGCCCAACTTAGTTTATATAATCTTATACCAGGTGCAATTGTGTGCTGGGCATGCTCCATTTGGGTTTACACAGGCCACATAAATCCATCTGTTACAATTATCCTAATAAAGCCAGAAGAATCTACGTTACTTTCCCTCTAACCTAATGAAATATCTTCACGGTTGATTAAAGATCCTCGCGAGCATAACGACCACCACTTACAATTCTACACATGCCGAATACACAGTGCTTCATCCCTCACACATCTCCAGCTACATCTACAGATATTTACCACATCACGGTGGTAGATGTCTTTAATGCCTTAAGTACGGGAACCAGCCTCAAGAGGAAAAGGTAGCACTTTCTTGAAGAGCTTGGGTTTCTCTCCTTTACCAACAAGTGTGGACCTTGAACCTCCAGTTGATGAAGGAGGAAGAACTAACTGCATCATTTATTAGGCATCAAGTACAAATCCATCATCTAGAGACCCAGTCCATCATTGTCATGTCCCATGTGTACCTTCCTCTTAGTTCCATTCAACAATGTGTTCAGTTAGTCAAAGCAGGAGTCAGTTTTGAGTAGGAGAGTGGGTATTGCAATAAACAAGAGTCTATGGGCAAAAATACCCCACTTCTTGTTTTTCCTCTCACCCCTTCTTGTGCCATCACATTTGCAAAGTGGATAGCATCAGAGGTGCTGCCCACATAGGTTCAGGCAGACCTCATGTCATCAGGCTGCAAAATACTAACTGAGTCCATACAGTACCTTGTTTATGATTAGGGCTCCCGGTTTTATGGTATTTCATTTTTTTTAACATTTCTGTTTGTATCTATCCATATTCATTTTTAGGACATCTTATTGGTATTTATCCATATTTATTTTGTGTTTTGAGATAAACGGAGTCATAAAATGGTATATTTCCACATTCATTTAACTCTTAGACGTGCACTCATATGTGGATGCCTGTCGCGTTTTAGCAAATTAAGTAGTCACATAAAAAAACCACTACATTCACAGCTGCATATTAGCATTATACTATAAATATGTTAACATATGCCTGTATTTAAGGGAATCTCATCCTGTTTTTAACTCCCCGTGCTGTCTATCTGCTCAGGTTTTGCCTGGAGTTCATGAAAGATCACATGGAGATTCTCACAAGAACCACAATTTTCGGTATTTTTCAGCTTTTAGAAATAAATACAGACAGGAAACACATCGTTTTCTGTCTGCATTTATTTGTAAAAATCAGTAAAAACGGAAAAATAGGACCATTATTTATGATACAGTGCTTCACCCACAGTTCTCCGGTTTTCAAGCACTAACAATTTCATGGTATTGATAAATAAACCAACACTAGTTGAGCCATAATCTGAGAACATCGCTGGCTCCTCATACTAAAGTTCCTAATCTTGCTACTTCACCATCATAGCAATGAATATATATTTAAAGGGATGTGAGGTGGACTGTGTTATCTGAAAACGCATATCACAAACCCAACATGTTGGCATTATGTCTATAGACTGTACTGTAGAATTCCACTGGCGTGTACTACCATAATATAAACTTTACATTTACTAAGTTTTACACTTTTTCTATTCCTCATAAAAATATTTTCATATATTTATCTCCCAAATTAGATTTCGCTTTCTCATATTCCTTATATTTCTTGCATTATTTTAGTTATCTGCGAACAGCAGAGTAATAACAAACGCTGAAATCTTATAAAAATGCATCTCAGCTATCAGGGATGTGGGGATATTGGAAAAGAAATATTTGAGAAACTGAGGTTTCATAAACAGGATATTAGAAGAGACATAAGCCAGACTCCTCTGTTGTGCAAAACCGATTTGTCAAGGCAATTTACAGTGACAACCTTCAAGCGACCTTTAATTCCACGTTTTGAAAGCTGTTTCGAAAAATATAGGGTTTTTATACCTTAGACCAGTGTTACTGTGATCTGCTCTGAAGGTGAATTCAGTTATTTAAAGGAGGTTTTCACGTGGACGTTAATTCACCAAAATGCCAGGAGCAATAAAAGTGACGTCATGCCCCCTTTGACCACTAATGGCATCAGAGGGTTAACCCTTTCTCCTGTTGTTCATGATTTAACATGCTTCTCCTTGTTTCAAAGGGGCTCGGGAGAGTGCAAGGAATGAACTCATAGAAAGTAAATATGGCTCGGAATGGTCTGATTATTTCTCGTCCAACCACTACCTTCTTGACCGTTAGCAGAGACCAGGGTTGGCAAGGGCAGAGCCTTGGGTACCAATGGCCAAGCTAGGGTGAGCAGCTCCTACTCCTGGAGAGAAGGAAATCCACATTCCATAAAATGTGATCCACATTTTGGGTGGGATTGTGAATGAAGCGCAGAAAGTCTTTTAACGACTCAGAAGGGCCGGACCACGCAAACTGGACCAAGGTGGCACCATTGTGTGCGAATACAACACACATTTGCAGGAGTCATGAACCGAAACTTGCACCAAATAAAAAGTACACAATGTTTTTAAATCACTGGTCAGTTATGCAAATGCTGCCGATGCAGAATTGTCTTGAAAAATACTTGACACTAGTTTGTGCAGGTGGCTGCAGGTAATAGATATTGGTACACATTTTTGGGGCCAAGGGCCTTACTTTCATCATTAGACTATGAACCAGAGAGAAAAATAAAACAGTGACAAATGTAGTGAGCAGTGATAAAAAATAACCTGCAGATTTAAATAAATGAACAAAAAGTGTAGGGTGGTGGAAGAAAGATTGGTGGGGTGGGGTTTAGCAGTACCAGCAGTGGGCTCCTTAGGAAAACTTTGGGCCGGTAAACCTGTGCTTTTTTTTACAAATTAAGCTCTACGTAATACCTTATCTAAGGTAAAGAACTAGAAGAGTTTTTAGGAAAAAGTGGAAAAAAGGGACAGCATCTCGTTCTTTCCCACTGGAATGTAAATTAATGTAGTAGCATTTTGGACAACTTCCGCAACATTAGTGCCTCACTGTTCCTCATGTATTCAATATCGCTACTGGATACTTGGATTCTGAATGTCAGAGCTGAACATATGTGAAAAGCATGCGTGTCTGCCTCGGGCCTCGTTTTCAGATGTGACGTCTTAAACACTTGAGGTCATTGTTCTCCTTCCTGGGAACAGAGAAAGGCGACGCAGTGGATATGGCGCATCTCTGATTTCAAAATGTGCGCAATAATTTTAAACTAACTATGGCTCACTGTCCACCAAGTATTGTTGAAAATACAAAAATAGAACACTTGTAAAAATAATAGAGTGACTTTGTCTGTGGCATGCAGGCACCCTTAGCTCTCACTTTACTCGCATGAGGCGTCTGCCTGGCCTGTTAACAACATTGCTAATCACAATACTGAGGTGTTCCTTTAAATTGTACAAAGTCACCCAATATCTCAATAAAATCAAAGCAAATGTACTAAACTTAGTATGTCTGGGTTTCAGCTCTAACCTGCCATTTTGGCTGCCATCTTGTAGAATCAAGCTCTGAAACATAGACCAACAAAAGAAACTACAGGACACCACTGTATACAAGTTCAAATGCCTGGATCAGAAGGGGTTTTGAAATGGCAGGACACAGAAGAGTCCCTTCCTGTCAGTTCATTTAATTTTACAAATGGCTGTCCTTCTGCAACTGACAGGCTACCGGAATCTCTGAGCGGGAGCAACCACTTTCCATACGAAAATAAAATTCGAATAAGCAGCAGGAAGCGGATTCTTAAATGTAATTCAGCACCAAAATAAATGTAGGGCTTCACTTAAAATTCTCCTTGAATCACAGGTGAATTTTAGCAAAGGAGATCTTCGCACCATGATCTCTATGCTCCAGACACTAGTGTGGAATAATTTGTGTAGACAGATCAGGCCTTTTCCACTTCTCAATGCACTAGGAGACTTTTTGAGCATAAGAGCAAATGTACTGCTATTTACATTTGTTGCTTTGTATTTTTGTTGCCTGAAAAGACCGCTAACAATTAATATTCAGGTTTCAGCAAAATATATGTCAAGGCATCAATATTTAAACAAGGACCTGGCCATGCCTGAATACTGATGAGTGATCCAAATGCCTCTTCATTGAATATTGATGGCTGACATATATTTTGCTGAAAAGTTGAAGATAAAGCAAACCGATGAAAGTTACACACTTCATCTTAAAAGTGAATTTGAAATAAGCTTTTTTATCACCTGCCTCTCTCCAGGATTGGCAGGATAGGAGATGTTTAAATTAGGTGGAATAGGCCTGGACAAGGGATTGGTGGTAACAATTTTCGCCGGATTAATGATGGCAGGAAGGCTGAGTGAGCTGCACGTGTTCTGCTGACACATGCAGCGATCTGAAGCGTAGGAGTTTGAATCATAGACATGAAGGCCATTCCTTCTATCCTTCTAAAGTGATAAGAAGAACTACTCTCTAAACCATGGGTACTCACAAACATTTTCGCAAGGGCCACAAAGTTCGGTCTGTGATGTGACCGAGGGCAGCATCGATGCTAGCAGGATGGTGATCTGGGGGCGGAGGGTACTTTTGGTGCAAGATGACTTTGAAAATGAAGGTGTTTCTAAAGTTAAGTGGTGCAGGACAACCTAGTGAGTTCCTTTCTTTAAATTCAAGTAACCTTTATATAAAGGTTTGCCTGTATATTTAACAGCTTTTTAATGATAATGCTGAGTCGAGTGGTGCTGCTGTTGATCAAGGGGCCGCATGTAAAGGTCAGGAGGGCTGCATGCGGCCCCCGGGCCGTACTTTGAGTATCACTGCTCTAAACAAACTAGCAACACTTTGCCTAAGAAATCAGTCTTTCAAAGCAGGAATTGGCAAAGCCGATGGGGGTGTATAGTGCATACACAGAGGCACATTCGCTTTCTCCATGGAATATTCGGTCACCGAGTCATGTCTCAGAGCCCCCACACAACTTTTTTATGCTTGTAACTTCCCACACAAACAGAGATTATGGGTTTGGAAATGAAAAGTGAACACTTAGACACTATAGAATGCCTAACGAAAAACCGACATTTCCTGTTGTTGTGAAGAGGATGAGGAAGATTGATAAAAGCCGCGTGAGCGCATTTCCGGTCCCGCTCTAGTCATTGTAATCAAAGGAACACGCTTACACCAACAGTTTGTTGTCCTGGCCATTCAGAACCAGCGTTAATCCCAACGTTGTTTCTATATGAATAACGAAAATTAAGCTTTATGCGGTACACGCTTCTCCACTTCCTTTCCATACTCAAAATCAGTACTCCCATAACTGCCAGGTGTGCTTTTCAGTGTCGACAGACAGTATGTATTGAATAAAGATGCTTTCTTCATGCCTTCAGGCCTTTGATGTGTTCTCAGAAGGACGTATAAACCTTATATAGGTGCAATCTCTGTTAGGTCGCAGACATTAGGGTCTCTCATTTAAAAAGTTCATTCAAGGCCCAAGAACCCTTAACATTTTAAAACAATTTCCGTGTAATGCGGTGAAGCAAAACGAATAAACCTGAGGATTTAGAATTAGGGAATTATTTTTAAGTATGATTTAGACGGATTTTGGTTAGTTTTTAACACACAAACTTCAACCTGATTCTTGAAAATGCTAATATAACTACCTGTAGTCCCAACGATTTCAGTATAAGCATTTTCACTTTAAAAACAAATTTTAACACTCCTTTAAAGTTTCTTCCAGAAAAATAAACTTTCAAACATCCGCTATGTTTCAAAGTCGTGAGTGAAACAGTTCTGTACTTCAGGAGAAGTGTGGCTCAATGGTTAGAGCGGCAGACCCTGATGCGGAGATCTGGCCCGGGACCAGGGTTCAATTCCCGCCTCGGCGGATCTTGGGCTAAACTTCCTCGGACCTGATAATTCTCGCCTCGGTGCCTATTCTAATCATGGGTCCCACTCTGCAACTCTGGGCAATAGCTTGCTTAATCTCCACAACGGCCCCACCAGCGCTGGGATGCCTGGCTTCACCTTGGGGGTGCCCAGGAGTGGACATTTCACAGGGGAAAGCCAGGAAGGGTTCCACAGCGGTATGCGTTCAGCGCCAGGATGCCTCAGGGTAGCAGTGCGCTTTACAAGTACAAATTCATTTCATTTCATTTCATCTTGTGAGGAAAAGGTTCATCCATTTTCAGGATTAACTAGCTTTCCTGCAGGAATATGGCCAGTTGTGGGGGAAAAGAGCACAAGGTCGAAAATATAGGATGGATAGAACACTGTATGAACTATGGGTACCACAACAATTGGGATCTACTTGAGAGCTTAGGTAAACACTTTGCAGACCCCTAATGTTGGTGTGGGGTTCAGGGTGGAATGCAGTGCCTAATACAGTTTCCTGTATTGGATGTCTGCTGTCGCAGTGCACAGATAGCTCTATAAATAGCTCTTACAAAGATGGCCTCCATCCAATGTGTTGTTGAAAAAGCAATGGCCCTTCTTCTTTGCCTCTGATGATTGATCATGTTTTGCAATAAAACCAAAAACTTAACCAGGGGGCATTAAATAAATGTTTCGCTGTCCACACCAATCACATCTTTCTTGTGTTCTTTGAATAACCGAGGTAACAAAGGTTTAAATATTGGAATTCACTACAGAGTTCAATTTCTGTCACTGTCACACTCTTAAGGTCTGTGTTTAGCCAAAACCTTTTGATTTTATTAACATTATACACATAAATATATAACATATACCTATATATAGGGGGCTTCAGCCAGCACTCTATTGGTCTGCACTTGTGTCATTCACATATCTCTTCTGCCCACCTCAGCTTATAGCATTGGGAATGGCTCAGCCCACTTCAGGCATTGGCTAACTTCACTGTGACTGACAGCATTCCTTTCTTTCACAAGAGCACATCTGCGCACAAAGTAGTACCCTTCAGTACCACAATCTATTAGGACAATGTGTGTTTTTTGAGACTGAAAAATTATTGTTGCTTTTAGCCAACTTATTTATATTGGCAGGGGATCTGCAGATCCCCAACAATAAGGTTTTACAAAAACATGACAACACAAAACAAGCATTTTCAAAGGCAACATTTTGCCAGCGAATACCAGAAATGCTGGCTTTGCAAAATCTTGCCTAGCTTTGATTATGTCTTGTGTTTTTGCACTGTAATCATTTGGGTGGCATTCCATCTTACTGGTATTCGTTAAATATGGCAGCATCTCACAGGTCTCACATGCACACTGTTCCTCTATCATTTCTTTTCAGTGGTAGGATTTGCGTTCTCTGTGAATGTCAATGATGCATAAAAACAACTTTTATAGACTAATGGGGTAACCCAATCACTGTCCGCGGACCTGGGTATCATATAGTATAGAAAACAGATGGTCCTAGACTCTTTTGTCATGCATCAAGTCAAAAGACGTGTATAATTCAAATAAAATTTGTTGCATGCATGAGATCAGCACATGGTAATTGTTAGACCTGGTACCATTGGCGTGGGTCTCCCTTCCATTTTTTTCACTATGCCTCCACTGTTGTTGACATGTTTTTGCTGGTTTAGATGCTTTGGGCACTTTGCCACTGCTATTCAGTGCTAAAGTGCAAGTGCTCCCTATGGTAAATTGATGTAAGTGACTCCATGTTTGGCCTATTTGATTCACTGTCAGACCCTAGTACAGTGCACTGTTTGTGCCCAGGGCCTGTGAATCAAATGCTGCTGGTGGGCTTGCAACACTGGTTGTGCCACCCACAGGAGCAGCTTGTAAAGTGTGTCTCAGGCCTGCCATTGCAGAGCCTGTGTGCAGTCTGGTACTGCCATGTCGACTTGGTAAGTGTACCCAGTTACCAGTCCCCAAACCTTCCCTTTCCTGCATATTAGTCACCCCTAAGGTAGGCCCTAGGGCAGGGTGCATTGTATGTGTAAGGTAGGACATGCTCTGGTATGTGTGGCATGTCCTGATAGTGAATTACAGCCAATTTCGTTTTTCACTATTGCAAGGCTACCTGTTCCCATAGGCCAGAATGGGCAGTTTGATTATAACATCTTATAATCCTAACTGACCCAGGGGACATGGTAGAAAAACGAATTTAGTATGCCTGAACTCAGAATGATAAAATACATCTTTTAGTGAAGTTGGTTTTAACATTCTGTGTTTGAAAATACCACTTTTAGAAAGTAGGTATTTTCTTGCCTAACCATCCAGCCTGCCTCTGCAAGCTTGTGTATTGTATGTCTGGGTTTGTGAGTGACAGGGGCTGGGGGACTCCAGGAGACAGGGTGAGTCAGCACAGGGCTGAATAGACCTATCGGCATGTAGAGTGGTGGGAGGAGTAGCACCTGGGCCTGAATAGGACTGTGCCTGCCTTCCACAATGCTGGCTCCACCTCCTGTGGTGCGTCTGATGTCCATGGCCCACATTGACAAAGGAAGAAGGTGTGCACTGGCAGAATGCACCCAGAACTGGTTTGGACTAGGTACAGGACCCTCTGCCTTCAGAGGGCAAAGGATTTGCTAGTATAAATATTGGGACCCAAACCCCAAGATTTTAGATCACTTCTGGGAAACAAGAAGAACCTTTGCTGAGGAGAGGAACCAGAGAAACTGAAGGAGGAGACTATCCCTTATGCTGTGTGCTGTTTGAGGGATTGGCCTGCAGTGGTTGCCTGATTGCCAAAGAAAGGAGAAAGGAACTTTGTGCCTACTTTCATCATCTTACAGAAAATCTCCAAGGGCTTGAAGATTGAGCTTGCCTCCTGCTGAAGTCTCAGGGATACAAGACTTCACCAACCAGCTCCTCTGAATTCCCTTGCTGGGAATTTGAAGGGCCTTCTGAGAGACTGCGTGTCGCTGGGAGCTGGAAGCGCGACTCACGAAGAAGAAGCGTGTCGCCGCCGCAGCAGTTGTCGCATCGCCGAGAAAGCGTGCCGCCGCTGTCGCCATCGCATCACCGAAGCGCCTCGCATCACCAGAGAAGAGTGTCGCCGTTGCAGCAGACACCGTCGCATCATCGGAGAAGCGCGTCGCAGGGCCTGTCGCGGCTCAGAAGACACGCCCCCTTCGTTGTCGCATCGAGAAGAAGACGCCATTTTGTTTCATTGCACCGGGTCGTCATCGCATCGAGGCGCTGCTGGTCGCATCGCCACAGAAGCGCAGTAAGAAACCGACGCATCACCTCCCACGCAGTGAAGAACCGACGCATCACCTCCTCTCCGGTAAGGAACCGACGCATCACCGTCCCCTACGCAGCAGTAGGGAACCGACGCATCACCTCCCCGGAGCAAGGAACCGATGCATCACCGTTCTTGCGTGTAAGGAACTGACGCATCACCTTCCCTGCAACTCTTTTGTTTGTATCGCGTTACGCATCCAAAGGTACATTGAACGTAGAGTGTCGCATTTATTACCTGCATTTGAACTGAACTATTTTCTACCATTGACAGTCATATTTTTCGTATTGTATTGTGGATTTTTGTCGTTTTGGGTCTTGTGTTAAGTCTATATAAAGAGTACTTATTTTTATATACAACTTGTGTGGTGTCCATCTGTAGTGTTGTCACTGTATTACTGTATGTATTCACAAATGCTTTACACACTGCCTCTGAGATAAGCCTGCCTGCTCGTGCCAAGCTACCAAGGGGGTGAGCAGGGGTTATTTTAGTAGTGTATCCCCTTACCCTGACTAGAAGCAAGGGTCCCTATTTGGACAAAGGTACCTACCTCTGCCAACTAGAGACCCCCAGTTCTAACAGTAATTAATACATGTAAAACTTTCAAATATGCACCTGGAAAAGGAGAAGGCACCCACTGTTTTTAAGGAATTTATCTGTTTTATTCACAGAAACAATTGAAAAGGTAAAAACATTACCAAGTTGTATAATAATCAAGAACTTTCTCCAAAAGAAGGGGTGTAAAGGAGTTGTGCTCGTGTGTGCAATAGATGGAAGTGAAAAGGTCACAGAATGAGGATAGTTCAATGGAGGTAATTACAACAACTTTACAATCTAAACTGGTTGTAAGTAACATTAGCACCAGTTAGTTTTGGCCTGTCCATAATTCATCATTTTTATCATTAGTCTTAGACAGTTTTCAAAGGTTGCAGAGAGATATCATCTGTTGATTGGACGGGATAGTAGTGACATATGGTACAGACCCCATTGGGGATAAATGTCGACGTTTTGGCCCGACTTAGTGCATAGAGGGTAATTTAATCCTCCGCGTGCGGATCTTCTTCAGGACAGGGGAAGTGTGGAAAGCAACCTATAGGCATAAGCGTGAAATAGAAATTAATTATCGTGAAATAATGCAAACTAATAATAAGTGGGACCTTTAGGTGCCTGAGTTACTGACCTATTGCAGGTGCCTGTAGTTGGATGTCCCTGATCACAGCTCCCGGGGGTGGGTACTCTGTAGAAAGGATGAAGGTGCATATTAGATTACCCATTCCATGATGGGAACAATTAATGCGAGTAAACAACCGGGGAGAACACTTACCCGCATCTCAATTGCGGTATAGTTGTAGTTAATCCACTGTGGGGGTATCCGAAACCCAGTCAAAACCAGCCGTAGTGCTGGATAGGAAAGGAAATTAATCCATATAGAGGGGACCAATCACCCTATCTGATCTGCAACGTAAATGAGATCTAATGAATCTGAGCCCGGTAATATAGAAGAATGCACAGAGACAAGGTTAAAGGCCTCGTGAAAGATAATTACCTTACAGAACGCGATTGTATCAGCCCGGGGAAACCAGTTCTTCGCCCATCAATGTACGGCACGAGACTGGCCGACGCGTGAAGAGTCTATATTTAAAGGCATGTACGCAGCGCGTGCACGTCGAGGCACGGGCGCCGTGATTCACTATGAACGTCTGCCTGGCCTCCAGGCCTCCGCGTCATGGAGGGACCGGGGGAGTGTATTAAAAGACAGACTGGGGATGGAAAGACTCGGACCCTGATCCATAAATCAGCATGTAAACTAATAAATCTGTAAAACGGGGGTCTATTTCCTCGATGGCATTATAGCAATTACCAGTGTAGAGCCACCAGCATGATACAATACACTACATAAAGAACATAAATGTAATGACTAACACCCTACACAGTGTATGATACAATCAATAGGACGAGTTGACATTATTTGCATAACACAGACAGATATAGTGTATGATACAATGAATGAGGTGGACATAGGATGGAAAAATTGCGTGAATTAAAATATTTACATTATTTACATATCTACTGGAGAAAGGTTAGCTAATGTGGCCAAACACAGATTCAATATATATGCAATAAATGTGAGGTTAAAATGTACATATGTACTGTAGAACGGAGGTATACAGTTGAGAAATGCGTATGCCAGATACAACACAATTGGCAAACTCTCAGCAATTGTTTAATGTCGCTACCTGTTTGGCAATTTCCTCGTATTTATTCAATCCTCTTAGGACAGTATCAAAGATGTATATCCGTTTACACTCTCTTATACTTATGGTGTTAGCGAAGTTGCCCCCCCTCGGATTAATCTTCACTTTCTCAATAACCCACCACTTAAGACTCTCAGCCGGGTGTCTGAAAGTGGTGAAATGTTCAACAAGGGGTGCACCCTGGACCTTACATCGTATTCTGCTGCAATGTTTCAGTATATGAGTTTTTACTTTCTGTATGGTCTGCCCAATATATAGGAAATCACATGGGCAGGGTATTGCATATATTACACCCATAGAGTTGCAATTGGTGCGGTCCTGTAGTGTATGCGTGTAGTCGTTATGCGAGAAATGCTAAATCTCATTGGTCAAAGGACAGGCCTTGCACTGCCCACATTTGAAATGCCATTTTATGGGCGGTATGTTCCAAAGCGACAGTTGGTTATCCCTGGTTTTAGTAGGAAGTAGAGACTTAACCACGGGGTCTCTCATGTTCTTGCCTTTCCTAAACGCATGCTTGGGAGGTTCAGTAATCCCTATCTCGTCAGCCACAAGGTGCCAGTGGCGAGTGACGATCTTTCTGATCTCATTACTCTTAGTACAGAATGTGGTGACGCACACCAGACGTTCCTGTTCAGGAGCTACCTTTTGTTTGGGCTCTAGAAGGAACTCTCTGTGACAAAACCATGCCCGTTTTCGGGCTTTCTTCAGTAGACTCACTGGGTAACCCCTTTCGGTCAGGTGAGTCATCAGGTTGGCAGATTCTTCGAAGACGTCATGCTTCTTGGTACAGTTCCTCCGTAACCTCAGGAACTGGTCAAAGGGTAAATTGTCTCTGAGGTTATGGGGATGGTGGCTAGAGTACCGTAGGAGAGTGGTTCTCTCACTTGTTTTTCTATATAAAGTGGTATGTAGCCTGCCCTCCTCTGCCCTGATCGAAATGTCCAGGAAGTTTATCACTTTGTTATTAAATTCGAGTGAGAATTGGATGTCATTCGATCTAGCATTGAGCCGACGGTGGAACTCGATGAGTTGTTGCTCATTACCCCGCCATATCATCATAACATCGTCTATATAGCGTCTCCAAACTTCTATATAGTCTCTATATGGATTCTGGTCGCTCAGAACGTGAGTGTGCTCATAATTATCCATATAGATGATGGCCAGGTCCGGTGCAAAACTTGCCCCCATTGCCACCCCTTTAGTCTGGAGATAATATTCTCCCTGAAAAAAGAAATTCTTCGTCATAGCGATCTCTAGTAGATCTACTATGAATTCGGTGGGGACCTGGAACGGTCTGGGTCGGGCTTCCAGGGCTGTCCTGATGATATCGAGAGCTATCCTCTGAGGGATGCTTGTATACAGGGACGTTATATCCATTGAGACCAAAATTTGGTCATTGGAGTTGAAAGGTCGGTTGTCCACCAACTTAATAGTTTGCATCGTGTCCCTCAGGTAAGCTGTGGTGTTTTCTGCAATTGGTCTAAGAAAAATGTCCACATATTTGCATAATGGTTCCAAAACCAACCCTCATCCGGAGATGATGGGTCTCCCGGGTGGATTGGACATGCATTTGTGGATTTTGGGCAGTGTATATATTGTTGGCATTCTAGATTGTGGGTTATTCAAGTATCCATGCTCATGTGTGGACAAGAAACCTTTCTCTAGTCCTTTATTCGTTGTATTCCTGATAGTATCAGCAATTTCTTTCGTTGGATCAGCTCTCAGTTTAGTGTAGTTTTCTTGTACCCCTAGTTGTGCAAGGATCTCATTCTTATAATCATCAGTGCTTGAATGACTATTGCCCCTCCCTTATCAGCAGGTTTTATAACTATGTCCGTGTTAGTTTTCAGGGATTCCAGGGCTAGGCGCTCAGGTCTCGAGATGTTATATTTAACATACTGTTTTTTAGATAAAGAATTAGTAATATCCCTCATCACCACCTGTTCGTAGGCCAAAATCTTGTGGGACATAAGTTGGGATGGTGGTGTAAAGTTCGATGGTGGTCGTAGGCCTGTGCTGGAGAAAGTAGGTTTAAATGGGATCTTATTGAAATAGTGTTTCAGGCGTACTTGTCTAAAAAAACTGGTGTAGTTCAATCTTTAGATTAAAGGTGTTGGGCAAGGTTGTAGGTACGAAGGACAGACCTTTTTCCAGTACTTTTTCCTCCTCCTCAGATTTAAACGCATACCGGGATAAGTTAATCACTGGGTTCGCTTATGTGTTAGTCGAGCGATTCACCACCTGTAATGCTGATGTCTGGTCTGTATTTCTCCATGGGCTTCCTGTTGGAAATGTACTTGTTTTCTGGCTCTGCCTCTGTTCCTAAAAACACCTGACAAATCATTGTCTTCAATTGTTCAGTTAGATAAATTTGTGTATTGTTGACACTAGTTCCAGCTTAAATTTTTAGTATACAGACGCATTCTTGTTGAAATCCCGATTATTGCGTTTGATATATTTTTTCTCACTTAATGCTTTTTGAGTAGTTTTTCTCAATGGGAGACTGGTTTGAGCTGAAAATGTCTTGAAGGAACTATTAAACAGGACATGTTCTGCAGCAGCAACATTCCCTGCATTACTTTAAAAACTGTAAATAAAATATATTGACCAGAGATCTCGCAAGACTTGTGTATGCCAGTCCATACTTTATGTACAGGTTTCATACAGACAACCAAGTACAGTTCATGTAATACATGTATATTTCACAAAAATTATCTGTATTTCAAGTGGAAAAAAATCATAACTTTCCCAAGTCTGTTTAAAGGCCAGCCCACCCAGCAAAGTGCTTTTCATAAGGTTTACAGCCATTGTCCATCTTCTCATCATGCAAGTCAGATTTAGGCATATGGGCACCACAACTCCATTTTTCACATACTGTTTGGAGAACAGTGAGACTGCGGTACCTGCTCAACAGAAAATAAATTCATACAGATATACATATGAAGTTGGAGTGACAGATCAGCTGACTGTCAAAGACAAGCCTTTTCAGGACAGATTTATAAGTCAAACACAACAATTGACCTCTTACAAGTTTGTAGAAAGATTATCAATATCTTCATGTGGTCACCATATCTTAATTCCAGATAAGTCAGTTTATTAAAGATTGCCATTTATTTATTTGCAGGGCTTGGACAACCACCCCTAAATAAAAAGGACACACCTTAATATCATAATTGCAATAATTTATTTACAAGAGGGCCCATGTGGCATCAAAGTCTATGTGTAAAGAACCAGTGCCATTCAGCTCCCACAAGCTCTGAGCTGTATTGCTCCAGAGACCTTGGAATACAGGGCAGCAGTGCCATTGGCCAGTGCTTAATTTGAGCCGGTGGTTTCTGGTGCTCGGCACCAGCACTTAGGGGCCGATTCCTATTCGGGCCGGAAATCTCTCCGACCGAGCCGGGCTCGGAGAGATTTCCGACCGAATCGGACTCTGGCAGCCCGACCGAACGAGTACGATGCGCACGTATGCCATCGGACTCGAGTCGGTCGGACTCCCATTGAAGTCAATGGGAGCCGGTCGTCACAACGCGTACGCGGGCTCCCATTGACTCAATGGGTGCGAGGCGGTCAAGGGCGCCCTACAGCGTGTACGTGGCGAAGCGACTCGCGCCGTACACGCACAGGTAGGGGGGACCCATGGGTCCCCCCTGTGTGCGACTCGTGCGGCTACGCGTACAGGGGGGTCCGACACGGACCCCCAAAGTACGTCTCCGACTGCTCTGTGGAGCCGGAGTGCGCGGCTCGGTCGGACTGCTCGCGGCGCGCATCGTACTCACCCGGCCGGGGAACGTCTCCATTGCGCGGTGCGAGTCGAGTCCGAGCGAGTCAGTCGGTGCGGTTCGACCCGGGAACGAGTCGGTCGGAGCGGTCGGGACGCGCGTACGAATCGGTCGGGAAATAGGGCTCCGAATCGGATCTGGTTAAGCCGAATCCGATTCGGAGCCCTACCGGCCGAGATCGGAATCGGCCCCTTAATTGTGAGCACTGGGACTTTTGACAGTCTGCCACATGGTGGCGCTGTATATCTCATTTACAGATCAGGACATGAACAGTTGTTTATTTGTTCAATATAACATAAAAATGACTAATACCTGACGCCCAACCCATTCTTATAGCATTGGGGGCATGGAATAGTCTGATTTGTCACACTTGTAATAGTGTGATGGTTAGCAGTTATGTTGGTACTGTCATTGACAGCGCTAGCAAGGGCAATAGGTGTCGTAAGCTGCAGTTGCCTCCTGTCCAGGGCCCTGGCACTTATTTTTTTTACAAATTAATCACTGCCATTAGCACTACCAATGTTTATATCAGGGTTTACAAAGCATGCATGTGCACAAAGGAGTCCTGGCGCTGGCCTTGGAGACAAAGAAAGGAGCTTAAACCTAGAAAAGCCAGGTTTTTAACACTTTATGATGTGATTCCAGGTTCCGCCCCATTGTCCTTTCCTCTTGCAGTGATAAATGAAAAGAAGGCAATGAGGCGGCTGCTGTGATCGCTTTCTGCTAGAGACCTTCTCTATTTCCCACGACTCAGGGGCCGATTCCGATCTCGGCCGGTAGGGCTCCGAATAGGATTCGGCTTTACCGGATCCGATTCGGAGCCCTTTTTCCCGACCGAATCGTACGCGGGTCCGGCCGAGCGAGTACGATGCGAGTCGCCGACCGACTCGTCCGGGCGACCCGACCGCTCCGACCGACTCGTACCCGGATCGTACCGCTCCGACCGACTCGCTCGGACCCGATTCGCACCGCGCAATGGAGACGTTTTCCGGCCGGGTAAGTACGATGCGCACCTCGACCGCTCCGACCGACTCGCGCCGTCCGACTCGAACTCGCTGTCGGAGCCGTACTTGGGGGTCCGTGTCGGACCCCCTGTACGCTGTACCCGTGCGAGGCGCACACAGGGGGACCCATGGGTCCCCCTACCTGTGCGTGTACGCCGCAAAGCGCTTCGTGGCGTACTCGCTGTAGGGGGCGCCCTTGTCCGCCTCGCACCCATTGAGGCAATGGGAGCCCGCGTACGCGTTGTACGACCGGCTCCCATTGAGTTCAATGGGAGTCCGACCGACTCGTGTCCGGTGGCATACGAATGCATCGGACTAGTTCGGTCGGACTGCACGGGTCCGATTCGGTCGGAAATCTCTCCGGGTCCGGCTCGGTCGGAGAGATTTCCGGCCCGAATCGGAATCGACCCCTCAGTCTGTAAGGGGGATCTTCAGCGCAACACAAGGACATTGTGTTTACACTTATTTATCAGAATGACATATACGTAATGTTGGCTATGCCCAAGAATGAGCATGACTCAGTAATAGGAATATGTGCATTGCTGTAGGCAAGGTTTACGATTGACATACCTGGAAGACAAGTATCTGATCGAGGATACATGGCTATATCTACTGATGAGACGCTATCATGTTCCCCACAAGGTCTGACTCACGGTAGAAGGGGCCCTTACACAATGTGATCTAAAGATCCCTTTGTGGAGAGCAACAGGAAACAGTAAATCATAGAGTTACTTGTACCAAATTGATTGGAAAGGAATATAATAACTCTTTCTTTAATGGGTGAAACATGCAGGATTACCTGAATAAGAAACCTTATAGTCGGAGGAAATTAGAACTCTATAAAGGAAAAGCTCAGCTAATTTTATATTTAAGGACAGCTTTGTAAAATTAAGTATTGATGGATTAGTGAATATTTTTTCGCCAGTGTACTTATAATATTGTGCCATTTCTAGCGACGAAATAAGGACGTTGTACTTGTATTGAAATGCAATGAAATTCAGGGCCATTGTAATGAATAAAATGTAGATTTCGTGATGTGCAATATTTTGAGAAATTGATTAGTGTACATGGCAATGTATTATCCCAAACAAGCTTTGTTTAATGCATATATAAAATCATAAATAAACAAGCAAGCACTGGGGGATGCATTCTGCTATGGGAAAAAGTATGGTCTTGACAAGGGACATTTCACTGGCCATAAGTCTCCATTAATAATAATGAATGAATGTTAACTCGCAGGGACATTGATATCTCTGGTCTTGATTTATCGTTTCATTGTGCCACAGATAAAAAAGAAATAAGGCAAAGCATTGTTCATAAAACTTTTTTCAGCCAACAGGAAGGGCAGCACACAACATCCCGGAAATCTGCCTCGTGGATACGGATTGAGTAGTCCATCGGATTCTTCCCACGAACAGCAGCTTCCCCAGCGCGCATGGAGCCATCCCCATGGGTGATAATTCACCAAAATGCCAGGGGTAGCGGGAGGGACATCACACACAATTTGGCCTTTACGTTGACTCACACACACACATGCTTAAACACACACACACACATTCACACACTCTCTTAGATAAACACACTCACCTGCAACCATGCATACAACAACATTTAATAGCATTTTTTACATACTTGGCTGTCAGATAGGGTCATATTCCCTCTCATTATGCTCCATTTTTTATTACACTAATAGTGAATAATATTATTCACTATTTGTGTAATAAAAAAAATTGACAGAAAACCAAAAAAATGGCGCTCCAAATGACGTCCAATAGCTCCTGGGTTCCAGGCATTGATTTTGCCACTCTGGGGCCATGGGCCTCAAAGGCAGTGCCAGGGGTAGCAAAGGGCAAGCTAGGGGTCACAGCTGCGACCTCTGGCAACCCCTTAATGATGTCCATGGACATCCCTCAACAAGATGAAAAGATACAAAATAAAATAAAAGCACAATACTGAAACCGAACAGAAAGAGGCAACATAATGTGACAACCAGCACAGAGCAACCAGCCATATAGCATGTCCACGTGCTTCCAGCAGTTGGGCCAGAATGTATGGCGAGCGTAGTTCACTTTTATGATGTTTCACTTTTTATAATGTATTCCTCTCTCGTCAATGAGAGAATCACAGAGTGTTCCATTGGTAAACTTGGCACCGTAGGGCACCGGGTACCCCGCTCAGTCCTTTTCTCCATGCACCTCTATTCAACAAAATGCAAGGGGTAGTGGAAGTGAGATCACATGCACTTTCACTCTTGATGTCCTAACAGTGTTGACCTCTTGTGCTACGCTTCATCCTTTAACATCCTCTTTGCTATTTTGGGTCTCGTTGAAGGTCAAAGAGAGGATACAGGAACTAGAGCACTCAGGACCATATTTACTTTATGTCCCAGATATTTTCTTCATGAACACGGAGACCAGGTCTACCAGGGGTATTGGCGGGGATTTCACACACTAGATTGCAACTCTTGTACACTGCTGCCTCTAATTGACATTGATGTTTTACTTGAATTCTTCAGAAAGTGGGCCCATAGAAACTATTGAATAGGGCGCTAGTCCTTAGGGGCATGTAGGGCCACACATACCCTTACCTGAGGCCCATCAACCCACCTACATCCAATCAGACCTCATATGCTCTGCTTCTAAATGCAGTAAACAGATAATTGGTTACCAGCAGGATCATAACAAAGGCCCCTTCAGCCACTATGGAGTTGGTGGGTCCCGAACCCATCAGTGGGCTCCAACTCAGCACAAGACCAATGATTATCTATGAGATGGATCAGTGACTAAATATCGAGGGACAGAATATCGACTGTCCAGAATATCGATGCCAAAATATCGAGGGACAGAATATCGAGTCCCTATCTACAAACAGGTAAGTACTAAAATATCGAGTACAAAATATCGATGTTTAAAATATAGTTAACTAAAATATCGAATTTTTTAAATGTATTAAAAATAATCTAAAAGTAATTAAATAATAAACACAATTAAATAAAACATAGTTAAAATAATGTAAAAAAGCTTAAAATGTAAAAATAATAAATGTAATGTAAAAAAAACATATTAATTATTTTTAACATATATATATTTACTTAATATTATAAAATAATTATTAATCGTAATTATAAAATATTTAAAACATTATTAAAAATATATTTACATTTATATATAAACAAACATATTATATAAATATAAAAATAAATAATATATAATAATTTAAATAATTAAAGTAAATTTTTTTATGTTAATTAATAATTTACACTACATTAAATATAACAAAATTAAAAACGTTGCATAGCTAAGGGAATAAAATTTGTATTCACACTCCAACAACTGCAAAAGTAGGGAATTTGTTGGATAGCGGGTGGGTACAAATTACTATTCCCACTCAAGTTAGTGGAACAGTAGGGAAAGTGTTGGATAGCGGGTGGGTAAAAATTACTATTCCTACTCCAGCGAGTGGAACAGTAGGGAAAGTGTTGGATAGCGGGTGGGTACAAATTACTATTCCGACTCCAGCTAGTGGAACAGTAGGGAAAGTGTTGGATAGCGGGTGGGTAAAAATTACTATTCCTACTCCAGCGAGTGGAACATTAGGGAAAGTGTTGGATAGCGGGAGGGTAAAAATTACTATTCCCACTCCAGCGAGTGGAACAGTAGGAAAAGTGTTGGATAGCGGGAGGGTAAAAATTACTATTCCCACTCCAGCGAGTGGAACAGTAGGGAAAGTGTTGGATAGCGGGAGGGTAAAAATTACTATTCCCACTCCAGCGAGTGGAACAGTAGGGAAAGTGTTGGATAGCGGGAGTCTAAAAATTACTATTCCCACTCCAGTGAGTGGAACAGTAGGGAAAATGTTGGATAGCGGGAGGGTAAAAATTACTATTTCCACTCCAGTGAGTGGAACAGTAGGGAAAGTGTTGGATAGCGGGAGTCTAAAATTACTATTCCCACTCCAGTGAGTGGAACAGTAGGGAAAGTGTTGGATAGCGGGAGTGTAAAAATAACTATTCCCACTCCAGTGAGTGCAACAGTAGGGAAAGTGTTGGGTAGCGTAGGGGAATAATTGAGTAGACCCACTCCTACAATATAATTAAAATTAATTAACAAATAATTAATTAATAAAAATATATTTACCTTCCAACATTTTCCCCTATAAACGTCACCTCCAATAGTGTAAAATATTAATGAATCAACATAATTAATTAACATTTAATTAATTAGCTAATTACAATTAACAATCAAATTAATAACCATCATATCTAAATTAATTAACACAATTAACACTATAAAATAACTTTGAATAAATAATATTTAAAAATTATTAAAATTTGAATTAAATGTAACTTAATTCCCACCCTACTCCCCTATCAACACTGAACACACTACTAAAAAAATGTACACACTTAACATAATAATAAATTAATTTTTAATAATTAATATGTAATTAATTACAAATTAATAAAAAAACTAAACAATTTACATAATTATCAATTAATTAAAAAGATTATTATTCACTTTTTATATATTTAATAATAAATTAATTAACTTAATTAACAATAGTAATTATTAAACAATAAATTATTAATTAATAAATTATTAATTTTTATAATTTAAATTAAATTACTTCCCACCCTATTCCCCTATAAACCCACAACCCGCTACGGAACTAATATACGCAAAAATTATTAAACAATAGTTATTATAAAACACTAAATTATTAATTAATAAATTATTAATTTTTATAATGTAAATTAAATTACTTCCCACCCTATTCCCCTATAAACCCACAACCCGCTACGGAACTAATATACGCAAAAATTAATTCACATAAAATCCATTACCTTAAAAAATTGTAACATACATTAAAAAATATTATATATTTTTAACACATATAGTAACATATAAAACAATAAAAAAAATTGATATAATAAAATTCGATATAATGACATTCGATATTACTTACGTATATGTCTATATTTTTTCCAACTATATTATGTCTTTTCTATATTCTGTCCTCTCGATATTTTTTACTCGATATTTTGTCCTTTCGATATTAAAAGTTCGATATTTAGTCTCTACACCCTATGAGATATGGAAGACTCAGGGGCCATATAATTTGTTTTAAGCCACTAATTACCTTCCACAGACATCACATCACAGTGTCAAGAAGTATGCACTACTTCAAAGGCACAATGTGATTAACAAATAAGCCATGTAGATATACAGCTGCAACCAATTTAGGCCTTACAAGCAATCATTGGAGAATTGCACTTGAAAATTACACCGAAAAACAATAATGAAGAAAAATCAGATCTCTTACTCTTGCCAGAAATCTCTTGTAGGAGGGTGCAAAGGTGTCATCAAGCACTCACTTGTGAGACAGCAGGCTTACTGTGCGCAGAAAGGAATTCTGAGTAAAGTAAGACTCAGGTTTTGCGAGTCTGCAACCACCAACTGGCAGAGTTTGTTACATCACCATGTCTTAGTTATTTTCTCTTGCTGAAATTATGCCAACTACAACAGAGATGTGTTGTTGTTGATATCCGTCCCAATACCTGAGGATCAAATTCGGAGTCCTAGGAGGTAATTGTAAAGTTGATACAAAAATTGTGTGGAGCAGTGTTAACGTTCATTCACATCCAAGGCTGGTGTTTCTATAAGGTCACTAAGACTCCGCCTGCAGGTGGTGTCAAATGACTGAATATGACCCATAATTCTAATTTGCCCAGTGCTTAATTTGTAAAAAAAAAAAAAGAAAGAAAGAAAGGAGTACTAGTGCCCCTGTCAGGAGGCTTCTGAAGATTGCATTACCCTGCCACACTGCCAATGATAGTGCCAACACAACTAGTAACCATCACACTCCTACAAGTGTGACGATTCAGACTATTCCATGCCACCCAAAGCTAGTCGAATGGCCTAGGCGGCAGGTACTAGTCATTTTTTGTTGAATTCAACTGTTGTTGTGATCATCTCATAATAAGAACAACAGTGCCACCATGTGGTGGACTGTCATAAGTGCTGGTGTTGACAATTAAGAGCCAGTGCTAAGCACCAGAAACCACCGGCTCAAATCAAGCACTGAACTTTTGCCTGGAGCACTGACACTGCTCACACCTTTCCTCTCCACGTTCTAGTAACAAAACATATTATATTGTAAATTCTTGTACGGTTAAGGAATTTCTTTCACAACATCAGTATAAGCTCCAAAACCTTTGAAGATTTAGCAGTTGTATTCGTGGGGAATACGTAAAATGTCCGCAATCCCAGTATATAACGTGTGCATTTATTTTTTTCTACTTGCAGAGCAGTGATCACTACCATACACAACTAAATGAAGTGTATGGCCATGTTATTTCTGTGCTGAGGGTTTGCGCATCATTTTAAATGCAATAAATTACATACTAAGATCTAAGTATAATTGCCGTGCAATCAGCAAACAATAGCATAATTACAGAGTCATTAGGTAGTTATTTGGCTCAGGCAATGAAGAGGATATCAATAATTTCCAGAGAAATGCTTATCTCAGGTATTCAGGGCTCTCCTCAACAGGCAGCGTGCCCAAGTTATTTCTCTACAGGGTAAGCAAACAGAATTTAGGAATATTAAAAAGGAATGGATTACATTAGACCTAATTGAGCAACAGAAATAAAGAAGCCAATTTGTTATGTATATTCTCCCACCGGGACGATCTGGAGAAAACGAGTGGATGATTCAGAAACCTAAGTGTTTAGTGCCAAATTGAGCAAGATGTTGGCCACTTTTTTGTTTACTTTCTCATTACTGGTATCATTAGTATTATAATTTATTCATGATGTAGGTATTTTGGGAATTGGTAACAGCGCTGGATGGCACAAGGGCACGGCACGGGGATAGAAAGCCTTTCAGCTTTACGTAATTGGTTGAAATGTGTGCAAAGTTTGTGCTGGCCGCAGTACAAGGCATTCAAACAGTTGCCCACTTGCAAGTAAAAAGCGAATCAGTGGTTCCACTTGAGATGCGCGTGGGCAAGTGACCACTTCACTAGAACCTACCATCACACTTGCTACCGCTGCCTGAAGTCTTGGCAGAGTGGGAGGTGATGGAATGACCATGGGACCAATCCAACATCTCACTCGGTTGAGATGCTATTTATAGGGCATTGAAGCTGCGCATTTTGCACTGACGGGAAACTTTCATTCTGTCCTGAACCTGCTCCTCCTACATGTAGCAGAGCACTGAAGACATCAGCGCTCTTAAGCCACCACATTTTACGAGAAGTCGTTATTTTCAAGTACGTTCATATGGACATGCACGTTCAGTTACCAGAGGGATATCCCGTATGCACTATTCCTATAGTCCACCTCTCCATTGGCGGCTCACCCATAGAGGGGGTCATGGCGTTGACCCACTGCCCCGCTCTCTTCCACTAACCGCTTGGCAAGTTACAGCTATTGCATGAAAACAAACAGTCCATTTGTTTGCAATCAGAAGATGTAGCAGCAGAAGAAGGCTTCACTGCTGTATTGCACGTGTCAGGCAGGGGCTTTTACAGCCCGGCCTCACACAGACACAATACATATCTGACACACTGCACTAGCGTCAGGCAGATAACGGAACTTCAAGGCTTGTAAATCATACATCCGCTTACCCAATTAGAAATCGGAATAGAGAAAAAAGGTCTACCTCAGTACTTTCAACCTTATTCCGACTGCGGATTGGCTATAAGCTTGTGCTCATGGTATTGGTGCTCTACTAGCTAGGCTGGAGTAAGGAGATGGAGGAGTCAGGAATCAAGCACCATGCACACTCATGTCGAAGAGGAGCAGGCAAGATAAGTGTTTGTATGAGTGTGTCTTTGTGTGCGCCAGGGAGTGTATGCGTATTTCTGTGTGACTGTCTCTGGATGCTTGTGCGCTGGTGTGTGTGTGTGTGTGTGTGAGAGTGTGTGTGTGCGTGTGCATGTGTGTGTGTGTTCCATTTGAAAGCCTGTGAGGTGGGAGGCATTGGGCAAAGGGGTTGGGAAGCACAGTGTATGCCTTTGAACCCCACCTACATGTTTAGAAGCCACCACTGCACCTCTCCCAGACTCTGGGCATAGTTTAAATCGGTTTGAAAACCCTTAGACAGCACCTGATGAAGATGTCTGCATGGTCTGAGGGAACAGATATGGAGTCGTTCAATACGACAGTCTCTGTCCACTAGATATTTCAGTCTCGTGCCAGCACTCTATTTAATATCCACTATTATGGGCGTTTATCCTGCAAGTAGCATGAAAGTAAGACACATCAAAGGCCACATTTTTAGCTTCCACTTCATTACCATGTGTCACTGCTGCCACAATTTCATTTAGCTAGTTACCACTCCAGTCCTTTGCCGTCCACAGTAGAGTGTGTTTCCAGCATCTCTTGGGACTCGTGGTGGCGACGAAAGAACATTCACTTGCCTAACCCCCTACCGATATTACAGCTGATGCAACTCAAAGTCGTGCTTTCTGTCAAAGGATTACATTTAAGGATGCTCCATGTATTTAAGATTGACCATGATCAGGGCTACTGGAATTATGCAGCAGAGGAAGACCAAATTATGCAGCTGGGTTATCTAAATTATGCGACAGCAATGGGCAAATTATGCGTAATGTGGCACATTTTGTAATAGTATTACTTCATTATTGAACAAGTTAACACCGTCTGGGGAAAGATGTCACCAGTTTAACACCCAAATACATACAAAAGCAACTGAAAGATGACCGGTCAACCTTTGTGAAGGGCCTTCCACTGTGCAGTAACACGTGTGACCATGTTTTTAGTAATTTTTGATCCGTTTAAGCTAGAAACAATTTTTTTGTTATAATCTGCATATTATGCAGCAGATTATGGATTAAGGTCCTATCTCAAACCTACCAAAGCAGCTAGCAAAAATTGTAGGTGTATGCCTTGTATGTCATGTACAACTAAGCAACAGAGCTGAAGCAATGGCATGCACACTACCACAGCACCTACTTGGCTCAGCAAGAGAACCAACTCTTCATCTGAACACATCTTGGGTCATGAGAAAAAACAAAGCAACATCACACATGCACTCCACGAAAATCATCTTCCCATAAGTAAATGTTGCTCATTGCTCAAACTTTGAAAATCTTTATTTAGTATCATTAGATAGGACGGGGGCACACATCCACCACAGTTCAGCTATTTCACAAAGATGGATACTGCTGAACTCACAACAGAACTAACCATGTTAAATAAAAATCACAGCTTCAACAGAACACATACTTGCAACACAGGTCAGAGACACCATATAGTTGGATCCCACCAAGCTCACAACAATTCCCCAGTCATCATAAACAGAATACGACTCCACAGCAACACATAACACAATAAACGAATACCACCTGTCACCCTACAGTTAGTCACATTACAGGAATACAGTTGTTGCTGACAGGACACCATACTTTTAATTACCTCATACACATACTTCAAGCAAGGAAATGTACATACCAGTTTTCCTAAATAGCATGTACCAAAATTGATAAAGTCCTCCAGCTACAACAGTACTAGCCACTATAAAACACAAAAAACTAAACATGCAAAGAAAAATAGCATATTATCCACAGCAACATTAATGTTTATTTATGTCTGGTCAAACGTCTAAGACCATATTGGCCTCTTCACAGGACTCATGCGCTGTCCTCTGGCTGCTTACATATTCAACGAAGGGTTAACTTTAGGTACTGTCCATCATTGCCAGACGGTCGACTTGCTCCCCGCTACTGGTTTTTGAAAATGTTCTATGATGAAGCTAGTCAGCCCCTCTTAATTGTGCCGTACCACAAAGTGCTCAGAGTCCACCGTGAGGTGGTTATTGGTGTTTGACAAAACCCACAAATAGAAAACAGTGATATAATAAATAATAACTCAAACAACCGAAAATAAGACTCTGCTTTGTGATGGTATCCTCAAGACCAGGGCATGAAGACAACACTTCGAGGCCTTACTAACAACAGATTGCAGTGTACAAATCTCTACAACATACCATAATGTCACATGATACAAAATGCCAGTGTGAAACACATGCTTTATTGACACAGATGTGACATGCACACTATTTCAGTCTATAATCCTAGAGTCTTCAGGGGTTACAGGGTGACAGCAGTTAATGTTGAATAACTAGTGAACTCAGTCCCAACTGATCTGGAGACTTGCTCTGAGATGGGTTTTTAAATCATTTTTCAAGGGGTGGGGGCATGCCGAGGCAGCTATCTCAGGTCTGCTTAAGTGATTATGGAAAGCATTCAAAGTACATCCAGCGAGTTGTAAAAACGTTAATGTTTTTTTTCATTTTCCTGACCTAAACCAATGCTATTTCCTGGAATAACTGACAATCCACACTCCTTGAAGAGCGAAAGAATTTATTTTTTGCCATGCAACTTGCGCTTGCACAAGAGTAAAGCAAACTTTTTTTTTTTCAAGAGCACAGCAGAAAAAGTCGCAACAAAACTGTTTGCTGAGGAGGTAATCAAAATGATAATAAAGGGAAGCTGATTGGGGCTTCCATGGAGAATGCTCAGCTATTTTCAAGTCATTTTCCTAACCGACTGACTGAAATCCCGAGAGACAGCGCAGCAGCACTCCAATTTGATTCACAGCAGTGGGGCAGGGTGTTTGTGACCCCACTGCATAAAAGTGTCTGCACACATCTGCCAGTTAGCAATGCCAGCCCCCGTCAATTCGCAGTATTGTCTTTGCTATTCTGCTGCTGGCGGACATTTTTTACGCGACGGTCAGAATGAGAATGACGGGAGACTAATTATAATAAGTGATATTTTCGACAGATTTCTAAGACCATATCACACAAATTAATCCTTTAACGAGCAGCGTGCACCTCCATGGATAAAGAGAATACGTTTTGTAGTGTGTGTATCCCAGACCTGGTGTTTGTTTTGGGCGTTGCATAACTGGACATCCATTAAACGCACATCAGAATTATTCATGCGTTAAGTAGTTTTCTACACCACCGTTTTAAAATTTGAAATTATTAGTCAGTTGTACAAAACGCACTCTTCTTTTGATGATGGATTCAACGTTTTGTTTTTGAGTACAACGACTTCTACTTTATGACAGCATACCCCGTTTATGCACATAATTAATTGTTTTTTATTGCAATTCACTAAAACTGAATAGTGTATCATCACACACAACACTAAATGTGTCACCAACACCAATGCAATCCCAACGGGGCAAAGAAGAATTCACCGGGATTCTAAATGGAAAGGGAGTTTTATATATATATATATATATATTCACTGAAAAAACCATAGGTTTCAGACACGTTATAGTTAGAAATTAGCATTTAAAAACCTTTGAAATTCACTGAAAAAACCATAGGTTTTAGGGACAGTTATAGTTAGTTGGACATTTCACTAGTACAAAACCATAGAAATTCCCCCGTTATAGTTAGTTCAGCTAACTATAACTCGCGCCCCGCAATGCACTGCTGATGACGTCACATATTACATCACTCATGACATAGTCAGTGACATCACTGATGACATCACTGATGACATCTCAAATGACATCACTGATGACATCATCCAGTGACTGTGTGTTTCTGTAAAGTTTAAATATGTTTAATATATATAGGGAAAGGCGTATTGAAGAATGAGTGGGTGCATAAGTGTCTGAATGGATGATTTAGTACGTGAGTGACTGACTCTACAAGTGAGTGATTAAATGCATCTTACTGAATGCATGGGTTAGTGACTAAACTGTGTGAATGTCTGTATCCGTCTGTCTGTTGGTTTGTAAGCGGCTGCATGGCTTTCTGAATAGCTACATGAGTGTCTACATGGGTTATTGATTGATTGTCTGAGTATCTGTATGGGTGCCTGAGTGTTTGTGTGGGTGGGGTGTGTGTGACTCTGTGCATAGATGTGTGAGTTGGTGATTCACTGGGTGCATGGTTTCAAGAGTGCATCTGTGATGGACTGTATGGGTGGGTGAGTGTGTGTATGGGTGTGTTAGTGATTGAATGTATATCTCAGTGGTACATGTGTGAGTAACTACATATGTGAAAGGCAGTATATATGTGTGTTGGAGTATATAAATGGCTATAAGTGAGAGTGTGTGATTGTGAGAGTGGCTGTATGGATGAGTGTGTACTTGTATCAGTGATTGTATAAGAGCGTAAGAATGTGCTAGTATTTGTATGAGTAAGTGAGCTGGTGTGTGTATAACTGTATAGGTGAGTAAATGGGTGTGTGATTAAGTTTTTTGCATGACTGACTAGGTGTGTGAGTACCTCTATGGATGAGTGGCGGTGTGTGAGTGTTTATATAGGTGTATGAGTGCATATGATAGTCCTGTACTGAGTGACTAAGTATGAGTGACTGTACGGGTGAGTGAGTGGATGTGTGTGTAGACCTAAGAATCAGTGAGTGGGTATGTAGTTTTTGGTGTTGGAGTGTCTATGGTTTTGAGAATGGCAGTCTGTAATTTAGAGTGGGTGTATCAAAAGTTATATTAGGGTGTGAGAAGATGCATGAAATTATCACATGGATGATGTCATCAGTGATGTCATTTGAGATGTCATCAGTGATGTCATCAGTGATGTCACTGACCATGTCATGAGTGATGTAATATGTGACGTCATCAGCAGTGCATTGCGGGCGCGAGTTATAGTTAGCTGAACTAACTATAACGGGGAATTTCTATGGTTTTGTACGAGTGAAATGTCCAACTAACTATAACTGTCCCTAAAACCTATGGTTTTTTCAGTGAATTTCAAAGGTTTTTTAAATGCTAATTTCTAACTATAACGTGTCTGAAACCTATGGTTTTTCAGTGAATTTCAAAGGTTTTTTAAATGCTAATTTCTAACTATAACGTGCCTGAAACCTATGATTTTTTAAGTGAATTTCAAAGGTTTTTTTAAATGCTAGTTTCTAACTATGCCTACAGAGGTAGGACATGTGAAGAAAGAAGAAAAAACGCACAGAAAGAAGCAAAAGATGTGCAGAAAGAACCAACAGAGGAGCAGAAAGAGGCCTTGTTGCAAAATCATCCTGTGCACACAACTTTTTCAGACGGGTACTGGTGGTAACTGACTCTGACTAACCAGAGCCAGTGCTATGCTAAAAGACACTTAGAATACAGTGAAAACACCTACATACACTAGGGAACACTATGCGTTGGGGTACCCCTGTGATTAGCATGACCTCCTCTGCAAGTCCCTAGTACATAATAGGGCAGGGGGATTAAAACTATCTCTTAAAAACGCGCTACAGGGCGCGTTTGCACAGTGGTGAAGGGGGCCTGAGGTGACATGTGTGCAAACGCACCCCGTGGCGCGTTTCTAAGTTGCGGGATTAAGTCCCCTTGAATTCTGAGGGTCCCTGGGGCCCAACTAGCCCCCAGGTACCTACAGTTAGGACCACAGAGCTGAGTTGCAGAGAGGCGTTCCGAGGCCACGCACCTTTTTCACCTCTCTGCAACGCAACTCTGTTGTGCTTACTGAAGGTACCTGGTGGGCTAGTTGGCCCCCAGGGTTCCTCAGGATTCAAAGGGAATTAATTCCCCAACTTAAAACGCACCACAGGGCGTGTTTGCGCACATGTCACCTGAGGCCCCGCCCCTCCCTTCACCACTGTGCAAATGCGCCCCGTGGTGCGTTTTTAAGTTGGGGGATTAGGTCACCTTGAATCCTGAGGGTCCCTGGGGCCCAACTAGCCCACTAGGTACTTCCATTAAGCACCACAGGCCTGCGTTGCAACGCCTGTAACAAATTGTGCAGTTGTGTTTAGGTAGTGAAGAGGGTCGTGCTGGGGGTAGTGTTTTAGGTTTAGGGTAGTGCAGTGGTGTTTGTGTAGTGTAGGGGGTCATGCTGGGGGTAGATTTAGGGTTTAGGGTAGTGCAGTGGTGTTTGGGTAGTGTAGGGAGTTGTGCTGGGGGGAGTGTTTTAGGGTTTAGGGTAGTGCAGTGGTGTTTGGGTAGTGTAGGGGGTCGTGCTGGGGTAGTGTTTTAGGGTTTAGGGTAGTGCAGTGGTGTTTGGGTAGTGTAGGGGTCGTGCTGGGGGTAGTGATTTAGGGTAGTGCAGTGGTGTTTGGGTAGTGTAGGGGGTACTGCTGGGGGTAGTGTTTTAGGGTTTAGGTTAGTGCAGTGGTGTTTGGGTAGTGTAGGGGTACTGCTGGGGTAGTGTTTTAGGGTTTAGGGTAGTGCAGTGGTGTTTGTGTAGTGTAGGGGTAGTGTTTTAGGGTTTAGGGTAGTGCAGTGGTGTTTGTGTAGTGTAGGAGGTCATGTTTTAGGGTTTAGGGTAGTGCAGTGGTCTTTGGGTAGTGTAGGGAGTCGTGCGGGGGTAGTGTTTTAGGGTTTAGGGTAGTGTAGGGGGTCATGCGGGGGTAGTGTTTTAGGGATTAGGGTAGTGCATTGGTGTTTGGGTAGTGTAGGGGGTCATGCGGGGGTAGTGTTTTAGGGTTTAGGGCAGTGCAGTGGTGTTTGGTTAGTGTAGGGGGTCGTGCTGGGGGAGTGTTTTAGGGTTTAGGGCAGTGCAGTGGTGTTCGGGTAGTGTAGGGGGTCGTGCTGGGGGAGTGTTTTAGGGTTTAGGGCAGTGCAGTGGTGTTCGGGTAGTGTAGGGGGTCGTGCTGGGGGGAGTGTTTGAGGGTTTAGGGCAGTGCAGTCGTATTCGGGTAGTGTAGGGGGTTGTGCTGGAGGTAGTATTTTAGGGTTTAGGGTAGTGCAGTGGTGTTTGGGTAGTGTAGGGGGTCGTGCTGGGGGTAGTGTTCTAGGGTTTAGGGCAGTGCAGTGGTGTTTGGGCAGTGTAGGGGGTAATGCTGGGGGTGGTGCTTTAGGGTTTAGGGCAGTGCAGTGGTGTTCGGGCAGTGTAGGGGTCGTGCTGGGGGTGGTGTTTCAGGGTTTAGGGCAGTGCAGTGGTGTTCGGGCAGTGTAGGGGGTGGTGTTTCAGGGTTTAGGGCAGTGCAGTGGTTTTCGGGCAGTGTAGGGGGTCGTGCAGGGGGTGGTGTTTCAGGGTTTAGGGCAGTGGTGTTCGGGCAGTGTAGGGGGTCGTGCTGGGGGTGGTGTTTCAGGGTTTGGGGCAGTGCAGTGGTGTTCGAGCAGTAAAGGGGTCGTGCTGGGGGTGGTGTTTCAGGGTTTAGGGCAGTGCAGTGGTGTTCGGGCAGTGTAGGAGGCGGTGCAGGGGGTGGTGTTTCAGGGTTTAGGGCAGTGCAGTGGTGTTCGGGCAGTGTAGGGGGTCATGCAGGGGGTGGTGTTTCAGGGTTTAGGGCAGTGCAGTGGTGTTCGGGCAGTGTAGGGGTCGTGCTGGGGCTGGTGTTTCAGGGTTTAGGGCAGTACAGTGGTGTTCGGGCAGTGTAGGGGGTCGTGCTGGGGCTGGTGTTTCAGGGTTTAGGGCAGTGCAGTGGTGTTCGGGCAGTGTAGGGGGTCGTGCTGGGGCTGGTGTTTCAGGGTTTAGGGCAGTGCAGTGGTGTTCGGGCAGTGTAGGTGGTCGTGCTGGGGCTGGTGTTTCAGGGTTTAGGGCAGTGCAGTGGTGTTCGGGCAGTGTAGGGGGTCATGCTGGGGCTGGTGTTTCAGGGTTTAGGGCAGTGCAGTGGTATTCGGGCAGTGTAGGGGTCTTGCTGGGGCTGGTGTTTCAGAGACTAGGGCAGTGCAGTGGTTTTCGGGCAGTGTAGGGGGTCTTGCTGGGGCTGGTGTTTCAGGGTTTAGGGCAGTGCAGTGGTGTTCGTGCAGTGTAGGGGGTGGTGTTTCAGGGTTTAGGGCAGTGGTGTTCAGGCAGTGTAGGGGGTCTTGCTGGGGTTGATGTTTCAGGGTTTAGGGCAGTGCAGTGGTGTTCGGGCAGTGTAGGGGGTCGTGCTGGGGTGGTGTTTCAGGGTTTAGGGCAGTGCAGTGGTGTTCCGGCAGTGTAGGAGGTCGTGCAGGGGGTGGTGTTTCAGGGTTTAGGGCAGTGCAGTGGTGTTCGGGCAGTGTAGGGGTCGTGCTGGGGGTGGTGTTTCAGGGTTTAGGGCAGTGCAGTCGTGTTCGGGCAGTGTAGGGTGTCGTGCTGAGGGGTGGTTTCAGGGTTTAGGGCAGTGCAGTGGTGTTCGGGCAGTGTAGGGGGTCGTGCAGGGGGTGGTGTTTCAGGGTTTAGGGCAGTGGTGTTCGGGCAGTGTAGGGGGTCTTGCTGGTGGTGGTGTTTCAGGGTTTAGGGCAGTGCAGTGGTGTTCGGGCAGTGTAGGGGGTCTTGCTGGGGGTAGTGTTTCAGGGTTTAGGGCAGTGCAGTGGTGTTCAGTGCAGTGTAGGGGGTCGTGCTGGGATGGTGTTTCAGGGTTTAGGGCAGTGCAGTGGTGTTCGGGCAGTGTAGGGGGTCGTGCAGGGGGTGGTGTTTCAGGGTTTAGGGCAGTGCAGTGGTGTTCGGGCAGTGTAGGGGGTCGTGCTGGGGGTGGTGTTTCAGGGTTTAGGGCAGTGCAGTGGTGTTCGGGCAGTGTAGGGGGTCGTGCTGGGGGTGGTGTTTCACGGTTTAGGGCAGTGGTGTTCGGGCAGTGTAGGGGTGGTGTTTCAGGGTTTAGGGCAGTGCAGTGGTGTTCGGGCAGTGTAGGGGGTCGTGCAGGGGTGGTGTTTCAGGGTTTAGGGGCAGTGGTGTTCGGGCAGTGTAGGGGGTCGTGCTGGGGGTGGTGTTTCAGGGTTTGGGGCAGTGCAGTGGTGTTCGAGCAGTAAAGGGGGTCGTGCTGGGGGTGGTGTTTCAGGGTTTAGGGCAGTGCAGTGGTGTTCGGGCAGTGTAGGGGCGTGCAGGGGGTGGTGTTTCAGGGTTTAGGGCAGTGCAGTGGTGTTCGGGCATTGTAGGGGGCGCTGCAGGGGGTGGTGTTTCAGGGTTTAGGGCAGTGCAGTGGTGTTCGGGCAGTGTAGGGGGTCATGCAGGGGGTGGTGTTTCAGGGTTTAGGGCAGTGCAGTGGTGTTCGGGCAGTGTAGGGGGTCGTGCTGGGGCTGGTGTTTCAGTGTTTAGGGCAGTACAGTGGTGTTCGGGCAGTGTAGGGGGTCGTGCTGGGGCTGGTGTTTCAGGGTTTAGGGCAGTGCAGTGGTGTTCGGGCAGTGTAGGGGGTTGTGCTGGGGCTGGTGTTTCAGGGTTTAGGGCAGTGCAGTGGTGTTCGGGCAGTGTAGGTGGTCGTGCTGGGGCTGGTGTTTCAGGGTTTAGGGCAGTGCAGTGGTGTTCGGGCAGTGTAGGGGGTCATGCTGGTGTTTCAGGGTTTAGGGCAGTGCAGTGGTGTTCGGGCAGTGTAGGGGGTCTTGCTGGGGCTGGTGTTTCAGAGACTAGGGCAGTGCAGTGGTGTTCGGGCAGTGTAGGGGTCTTGCTGGGGCTTGTGTTTCAGGGTTTAGGGCAGTGCAGTGGTGTTCGTGCAGTGTAGGGGTCGGCTGGGGTGGTGTTTCAGGGTTTAGGCAGTGCAGTGGTGTTCAGGCAGTGTAGGGGGTCTTGCTGGGGTTGATGTTTCAGGGTTTAGGGCAGTGCAGTGGTGTTCGGGCAGTGTAGGGGGTCATGCTGGGGGTGGTGTTTCAGGGTTTAGGGCAGTGCAGTGGTGTTCCGGCAGTGTAGGAGGTCGTGCAGGGGGTGGTGTTTCAGGGTTTAGGGCAGTGCAGTGGTGTTCGGGCAGTGTAGGGGTCGTGCTGGGGGTGGTGTTTCAGGGTTTAGGGCAGTGCAGTGGTGTTCGGGCAGTGTAGGGTGTCGTGCTGAGGGGTGGTTTCAGGGTTTAGGGCAGTGCAGTGGTGTTCGGGCAGTGTAGGGGGTCGTGCAGGGGGTGGTGTTTCAGGGTTTAGGGCAGTGGTGTTCGGGCAGTGTAGGGGGTCTTGCTGGTGGTGGTGTTTCAGGGTTTAGGGCAGTGCAGTGGTGTTCGGGCAGTGTAGGGGGTCTTGCTGGGGGTAGTGTTTCAGGGTTTAGGGCAGTGCAGTGGTATTCGTGCAGTGTAGGGGTCGTGCTGGGATGGTGTTTCAGGGTTTAGGGCAGTGCAGTAGTGTTCGGGCAGTGTAGGGGGTCGTGCAGGGGGTGGTGTTTCAGGGTTTAGGGTAGTGCAGTGGTGTTCGGGCAGTGTAGGGGGTCGTGCTAGGGTATGTGTTTCAGGGTTTAGGGCAGTGCAGTGGTATTCGGGCAGTGTAGGGGGTCGTGCAGGGGCTGGTGTTTCAGGGTTTAGGGCAGTGCAGTGGTGTTCGGGCAGTGTAGGGGGTCGTGCTGGGGGTAGTGTTTTAGGGTTTAGGGTAGTGCAGTGGTGCTTGTGTAGTGTAGGGGGTCGTGCTGGGGGTGGTGTTTTAGGTTTAGGGTAGTGCAGTGGTGTTTGTGTAGTGTAGGGGGTCATGTTTTAGGGTATTGCAGTGGTGTTTGGGTAGTGTAGGGGGTCGTGCTGGGGGTAGTGTTTTAGGATTTAGGTTAGTGCAGTGGTGTTTGGGTAGTGTAGGGGTCGTGCTGGGGGTAGTGTTTTAGGGTTTAAGGTAGTGCAGTGGTGTTTGTGTAGTGTAGGGGGTCGTGCTGGGGGTAGTGTTTTAGGGTTTAGGGTAGTGCAGTGGTGCTTGTGTAGTGTAGGGGTCGTGCTGGGGGTAGTGTTTTAGGGTTTAGGGTAGTGCAGTGGTGTTTGTGTAGTGTAGGGGGTCAGTGTGTTTAGGGTAGTGCAGTGGTGTTTGGGTAGTGTAGGGGTCATGCTGGGGGTAGTGTTTCACGGTTTAGGGCAGTGCAGTGGTGTTCGGGCAGTGTAGGGGGTCGTGAAGGGGGTGGTGTTTCAGGGTTTAGGGTAGTGCAGTGGTGTTCGGGCAGTGTAGGGGTCGTGCTAGGGTATGTGTTTCAGGGTTTAGGGCAGTGCAGTGGTATTCGGGCAGTGTAGGGGGTCGTGCAGGGGCTGGTGTTTCAGGGTTTAGGGCAGTGCAGTGGTGTTCGGGCAGTGTAGGGGGTCGTGCTGGGGGTAGTGTTTTAGGGTTTAGGGTAGTGCAGTGGTGCTTGTGTAGTGTAGGGGGTCGTGCTGGGGGTAGTGTTTTAGGTTTAGGGTAGTGCAGTGGTGTTTGTGTAGTGTAGGGGGTCATGTTTTAGGGTATTGCAGTGGTGTTTGGGTAGTGTAGGGGTCGTGCTGGGGGTAGTGTTTTAGGATTTAGGTTAGTGCAGTGGTGTTTGGGTAGTGTAGGGGTCGTGCTGGGGGTAGTGTTTTAGGGTTTAAGGTAGTGCAGTGGTGTTTGTGTAGTGTAGGGGGTCGTGCTGGGGGTAGTGTTTTAGGGTTTAGGGTAGTGCAGTGGTGCTTGTGTAGTGTAGGGGGTCGTGCTGGGGTAGTGTTTTAGGGTTTAGGGTAGTGCAGTGGTGTTTGTGTAGTGTAGGGGGTCATGTTTTAGGGTAGTGCAGTGGTGTTTGGGTAGTGTAGGGGGTCATGCTGGGGGTAGTGTTTTAGGATTTAGGTTAGTGCAGTGGTGTTGGGGTAGTGTTTTAGGGTTTAGGGTAGTGCAGTGGTGTTTGTGTAGTGTAGGGGGTCATGCTGGGGGTAGTGTTTTAGGGTTTAGGATAGTGCAGTTGTGCTTGTGTAGTGTAGGGGGTCGTGCTGGGGGTAGTGTTTTAGGGTTTAGGGTAGTGCAGTGGTGTTTTTGTAGTGTAGGGGGTCATGTTTTAAGATGCAACGCTCCAATACCTGACCAGTCTGCACTACATAAAACTGCAAAAAACTAAAAATAAAAAGTGTTTTGCACACTTTTGTCATTGGGCTATATGTGGGCTACATCTGGGTAATATTTGAGCTACATTTGGGCTCTTTTTTCACTGGTGGCCATCTTGGAAGACTTCTTTGTTATGAAGTTTCCTAATTTCCTCATTTACTGCAGTCTCCTCAGTAGGAAATGCTTTCAGTTTTTTACTTTGATTCCATCAAGAAGGCATTCAGATGTGTCACACATTTGCCATAAATTCAGAATGTTATTACTCTAGTTGTTCATTAGATCACTGTAGTAAAGCTACTGCTCACCAAGGAGTTAACTGGAAGTCTTCTGCTGGTATTGAAAGTGATTGTTTCAGTCTGCATGTCAGAATTTTCTAATGAAATAGAAGAGGATTTGAGATCTCACTTAAAACATGCACTACATTTTCTTTTTGCAGCACTAACCATAATTTCTATGGCAAAATGAACCCCCTCATTTTGTTCCTTTTTAAATTAAATGTTTTAAGTGTTACCAGTTTATTCCAATCAAGATGGCTTCAGGTGTGCCATACTTTTGTCATAAGTAAGGCTGTTAGCACTCTAGTTGTTCTTTAGAACACTCTGGGAAGCTGCAGTAGAACACAAAGGCATCAACTGACAGGCTGCTCCTGTTGAAATATAACAGGAAGATATTTGAGATCTCACTTAAAACATGTCCTAATTTTTCTTTCTACAGCACTAACCATAATTTCTATGGCAAAATGAACCCCTCCTTTTGTTCCTTTTTAAATTAAATGTTTTAAGTGTTACCAGTTTATTCCAATCAAGATGGCTTCAGGTGTGCCATACGTTTGTCATAAGTAAGACTGTTAGCGCTCTAGTTGTTCTTTAGAACACTCTGGGAAGCTGCAGTAGAACACAAAGGCATCAACTGACAGGCTGCTCCTGTTGAAATATAACAGGAAGATATTTGAGATCACACTTGAAACATGTCCTAATTTTTCTTTCTACAGCACTAACCATAATTTCTATGACAAAATGAACCCCATCATTTTGTTCCTTTTTAAATTAAATGTTTTAAGTGTTACCAGTTTATTCCAATCAAGATGGCTTCAGGTGTGCCATACTTTTGTCATAAGTAAGACTGTTAGTGCTCTAGTTGTTCTTTAGAACACTCTGGGAAGCTGCAGTAGAACACAAAGGCATCAACTGACAGGCTGCTCCTGTTGAAATATAACAGGAAGATATTTGAGATCACACTTGAAACATGTCCTAATTTTTCTTTCCAGAGCACTAACCATAATTTCTATGACAAGATGAACCCCATCATTTTGTTCCTTTTTAAATTAAATGTTTTAAGTGTTACCAGTTTATTCCAATCAAGATGGCTTCAGGTGTGCCATACTTTTGTCATAAGTAAGGCTGTTAGCACTCTAGTTGTTCTTTAGAACACTCTGGGAAGCTGCAGTAGAACACAAAGGAATCAACTGACAGTCTCTGCCCTTGTTGGATGTACATGTTTTACTGAGAATGTCAGACTTCATTCTCACATGACTGAGAAAGATAATGTGAATTTACAGAAAATATGCTCTCATTTTAGCTTCTGGGGCACCTTCCAAAACTGTATGGGACAAGCATGTGAAAATAGTTTTCTCTCAAACATGATTCATGCTATCCCAGCAGAAGGTTTTTCACAGGGTAAAATCACCTTAGAACACACCACAATTCCTGAAATTAGTATGGTACCATCAACAAATGAATTCTAATGTAACTAAAGTCTGTTATCACCCTTTATAGTTCTCCTTTTGGTAACCCTCAAAATCTTCGATTCACTACATTGCATTTCAATGGGGTACTATCATTTATATTGGTCCCAAGATGGCTGCCAGCAATTCCAGGATGAAGTGCTGACAGCCAATCAGATCTCACGATGACGTGTGTTTAGGCTCCGCCCAGATATATATGTGTTTTTACTTTTGATTTTCTCAGCAACTACTGAACGGATTTACACCATTTAACAAAAAGGGTTCTTTTTGAACCAAGAACTACCGCTTTGCCAAATTTGGTGTAATTCCGTTCAGCAGTTCGGGCTGTAGCCTTGCATAAAGTTTCCTATGGGAAATTGATTTTTGACTCTTATTTTTTAATTTCTCCGCAACTACTGAACGGATTTACACCATTTAACAAAAAGGTTCTTTCTGAACCAAGAACTACCTCTTTGCCAAATTTGGTGTAATTCCGTTCAGCAGTTCGAGCTGTAGCCGTGTCTAAAGTTTCCTATGGGAAAATGAATGGGAAAACACGTTTTGGGACCCCCTTTTATCGGCCCCAGCTTGACGAATCACCCTGAGACTTTCAGGGTAGGAGCGGACCGGAGCGGGCCATAAAGTTTGAAACTTTCGCGAAGATTCGTCAACCGACGCAAGAGTTCTTTCAAATAGAATGTCGCGGATTTCCTATGGAAAATAGGTCCTAACTATAACTATCTACTGGCGACCGCCAGTAGATAATATATATATATATATATATATATATATATATATATATATATATATATATATATATATATATATATATATATATATTATCTACTGGCGGTCGCCAGTAGATAGTTATAGTTAAAACCTATTATCCATAGGAAATCCACGACATTCTATTTGAAATAACGTTGGCGCCGGTTGACGAATCTTCGCGAACGTTTCCAACTTGTTGGGGCGCTCCGGTCCGCTCCTATCCTGAAAGTCTCGGGGTGATACGTCAAGCGGGGCCGAGAAAAAGGGGGTCCCAAAACGCGTTTTCCCCATTCATTTTTCCATAGGAACCTTTAGTCGCAGCTACAGCCCGAACTGCTGAACGGAATTACACCAAATTTGGCAAAGAGGTAGCCCTTGGTTCAGTGTCATGCCTTTTGCTTAAATGGTGTAAATCCGTTCAGTAGTTCCTGAGAAAATCAAAAGTAAAGTCACATATATATCTGGGCGGAGCCTAACCACACATGTCATTGTGAGATCTGATTGGCTGTCAGCACTTCATCCTGGAATTGCTGGCAGCCATCTTGGGACCAATATAAATGATAGTACCTCATTGAAATGCATTGTAGTGAATAGAAGATTTTGAGGGTCACCAAAAGGAGAACTATAAAGGGTGATAACAGGCTTTAGTTACATTAGAATTTATTTGTTGATGGTACCATACTAATTTTAGGAATTGTGGTGTATTCTAAGGTGATTTTACCATGTGAAAACCTTCTGCTGGGATATCATGAATCATGTTTGAGAGAACACTATTTTCTCATGCTTGTCCCATGGAGGTTTGGAAGGTGCTCCAGAAGCTAAAATGAGAGCATATTTTCTGTAAATTCACATTATCTTTCTCACTCATGTGAGAATGAAGTCTGACATTCTCAGTAAAACATGTACATCCAACAAGGGCAGAGACTGTCAGTTGATTCCTTTGTGTTCTACTGCAGCTTCCCAGAGTGTTCTAAAGAACAACTAGAGTGCTAACAGCCTTACTTATGACAAAAGTATGGCACACCTGAAGCCATCTTGATTGGAATAAACTGGTAACACTTAAACAATTTAATTTAAAAGGAACAAAATGATGGGGTTCATTTTGTCATAGAAATTATGGTTAGTGCTGTAGAAAGAAAAATTAGGACATGTTTCAAGTGTGATCTCAAATATCTTCCTGTTATATTTCAACAGGAGCAGCCTGCCAGTTGATGCCTTTGTGTTCTACTGCAGCTTCCCAGAGTGTTCTAAAGAACAACTAGAATGCTAACAGCCTTACTTATGACAAAAGTATGGCACACCTGAAGCCATCTTGATTGGAATAAACTGGTAACACTTAAAACATTTAATTTAAAAGGAACAAAATGATGGGGTTCATTTTGTCATAGAAATTATGGTTAGTGCTGTAGAAAGAAAAATTAGGACATATTACAAGTGTGATCTCAAATATCTTCCTGTTATATTTCAACAGGAGCAGCCTGCCAGTTGATGCCTTTGTGTTCTACTGCAGCTTCCCAGAGTGTTCTAAAGAACAACTAGAGCGCTAACAGCCTTACTTATGACAAAAGTATGGCACACCTGAAGCCATCTTGATTGGAATAAACCGGTAACACTTAAAACATTTAATTTAAAAAGGAACAAAATGAGGGGTTCTTTTTGAAATAGAAATTATGGTTAGTGCTGCAGAAAGAAAAATTAGGGCATGTTTTAAGTGAGATCTCAAATCCTCTTCTATTTCATTAGAAAATTCTGACATGCAGACTGAAACAATCACTTTCAATACCAGCAGCAGACTACCAGTTAACTCCCTGGTGAGCAGTAGCTTTACTCCAGTGATCTAATGAGCAACTAGAGTGCTAACATTCTGAATTTATGGCAGATGTGAGACACATCTGAATGCCTTCTTGATGGAATCAAAGTAAAAACTGAAAGCATTTCCTACTGAGGAGACTGCAGTAAATGAAGAAATTAGGAAACTTCATAACAAAGAAGTCTTCCAAGATGGCCACCAGTGAAAAAAGAGCCCAAATGTAGCACAAATATTACCCAGATGTAGCCCACATATAGCCCAATGACAAAAGTGTGCAAAACACTTTTTATTTTTAGTTTTTTTGCAGTTTTATGTAGTGCAGACTGGTCAGGTATTGGAGCATTGCATCTTAAAACATGACCCCCTACACTACAAAAACACCACTGCACTACCTTAAACCCTAAAACACTACCCCCAGCACGACCCCCTACACTACACAAGCACCACTGCACTATCCTAAACCCTCAAACACTACCCCCAGCACGACCCCCTACACTACCCAAACACCACTGCACTAACCTAAATCCTAAAACACTACCACCAGCACGACCCCTACACTACCCAAACACCACTGCACTACCCTAAAACATGACCCCCTACACTACACAAACACCACTGTACTACCCTAAACCCTAAAACACTACCCCCAGCACGACCCCCTACACTACACAAGCACCACTGCACTACCCTAAACCCTAAAACACTACCCCCAGCACGACCCCTACACTACACAAACACCACTGCACTACCCTAAACCCTAAAACACTACCCCCAGCACGACCCCTACACTACCCAATCACCACTGCACTAACCTAAATCCTAAAACACTACCCCCAGCACGACCCCCTACACTACCCAAACACTACTGAACTACCCTAAAACATGACCCCTGCACTACACAAACACCACTGCACTACCCTAAACCCTAAAACACTACCCCCAGCACGACCCCCTACACTACACAAGCACCACTGCACTACCCTAAACCCTAAAACACTACCCCCAGCACGACCCCCTACACTGCCCGAACACCACTGCACTGCCCTAAACCCTGAAACACCAGCCCCTGCATGACCCCCTACACTGCCCGAACACCACTGCACTGCCCTAAACCCTGAAACACCACCCCTAGCACGACCCCTACACTGCCCGAACACCACTGCACTGCCCTAAACCCTGAAACACCACCCCCTTCACGACCCCCTACACTGCCCGAACACCACTGCACTGCCCTAAACCCTGAAACACCACCCCCAGCATGACCCCCTACACTGCCCGAACACCACTGCACTGCCCTAAACCCTGAAACACTACCCCCAGCAAGACCCCCTACACTGCCCGAACACCACTGCACTGCCCTAAACCCTGAAACATCACCCCCAGCAAGACCCCCTACACTGCCCGAACACCACTGACCTAAACCCTGAAACACCACCCCCAGCACGACCCCCTACACTGCCCGAACACCACTGCACTGCCCTAAACCCTGAAACACTACCCCCAGCATGACCCCCTACACTGCCCGAACACCACTGCTCTGCCCAAAACCCTGAAACACCAGCCCCAGCACGACCCCCTACACTGCCCGAACACCACTGCACTGCCCTAAACCTTGAAACACCAGCCCCTGCACGACCCCCTACACTGCCCGAACACCACTGCACTACCCTAAACCATGAAACATCACCCCCAGCACGACCCCCTACACTGCCCGAGCACCACTGCACTGCCCTAAACCCTGAAACACCAGCCCCAGCACGACCCCCTACACTGCCCGAACACCACTGCACTGCCCTAAACCCTGAAACACCAGCTCCAGCACGACCGCCTACAGTGCCCGAACACCACTGCACTGCCCTAAACCCTGAAACACCAGCCCCAGCACGACCCCCTACACTGCCCGAACACCACTGCACTGCCCTAAACCGTGAAACACCAGCCTCAGCACGACCCCCTACACTGCCTGAACACCAAGGCACTGCCCTGAACCCTGAAACACCAGCCCCAGCACAACACCCTACACTGCCCGAACACCACTGCACTGCCCTAAACCCTGAAACACCAGCCCCAGCACGACCCCTACACTGCCCAAACACCACTGCACTGCCCTAAACCCTGAAACACCAGCCCCGCACGCCCCTACACTGCCCGAACACCACTGCACTGCCCTAAACCCTGAAACACCAGCCCCAGCACCACCCCTACAATGCCCGAACACCACTGTACTGCCCTAAACCCTGAAACACCACCCCCTGCACCGCCCCCAACACAGCCCGAACACCACTGCACTGCCCTAAACCCTGAAACACCACCCCCTGCATGACCCCCTACACTGCCCGAACACCACTGCACTGCCCTAAACCCTGAAACACCACCCCTGCACCACCCCCTACACTGCCCGAACACCACTGCCCTAAACCCTGAAACACCACCCCCAGCATGACCCCTTTACTGCTCGAACACCACTGCACTGCCCCAAACCCTGAAACACCACCCCCAGCATGACCCCCTACACTGCCCGAACACCACTGCACTGCCCTAAACCCTGAAACACCACCCCTAGCACGAACCCCTACACTGCCCGAACACCACTGCACTGCCCTAAACCCTGAAACACCACCCCTTCACGACCCCCTACACTGCCCGAACACCACTGCACTGCCCTAAACCCTGAAACACCACCCCAGCACGACCCCTACACTGCCCGAACACCACTGCACTGCCCTAAACCCTAGAACACTACCCCCAGCATGACCCCCTACACTACCCGAACACCACTGCACTACCCTAAACCCTAAAATACTCCCCCCAGCACGACCCCTACACTGCCCGAACACCACTGCACTGCCCTAAACCCTGAAACACCACCCCTGCACCGCCCCCTACACTGCCCGAACACAACTGCACTGCCCTAAACCCTGAAACACCACCCCCAGCATGACCCCCTTTACTGCTCGAACACCACTGCACTGCCCCAAACCCTGAAACACCACCCCCAGCATGACCCCCTACACTGCCCGAACACCACTGCACTGCCCTAAACCCTGAAACACCACCCCTAGCACAACCCCCTACACTGCCCGAACACCACTGCACTGCCCTAAACCCTGAAACACCACCCCCTTCACGACCCCCTACACTGCCCGAACACCACTGCCCTGCCCTAAACCCTGAAACACCACCCCCAGCACGACCCCTACACTGCCCGAACACCACTGCACTGCCCTAAACCCTAAAACACCACCCCCAGCACGACCCCCTACACTGCCCGAACACCACTGCACTGCCCTAAACCCTAGAACACTACCCCCAGCATGACCCCCTACACTACCCGAACACCACTGCACTACCCTAAACCCTAAAATACTCCCCCAGCACGACCCCCTACACTACCCGAACACCACTGCACTGCCCTAAACCCTAAAACACTCCCCCCAGCACGACCCCCTACACTACCCGAACACCACTGCACTGCCCTAAACCCTAAAACACTCCCCCAGCACGACCCCCTACACTACCTAAACACCACTGCACTCCTACCCTAAAACACTACCCCCGCATGACCCCCTACACTACCCAAATACCAATGCACTACCCTAATCCCTAAAACACTACACCCCACACAACCCCCTACACTACCCAAAGACCACTGCACTACCCTAAACTCTAAAACAATACCCCCCGCACGACTCCCTACACTACCCAAAGACCACTGTACTAACCTAAACCCTAAAACACGACCTCCTACACTACACAAACACCACTGCACTACCCTAAACCCTAAAAAACTACCCCCAGCACGAACCCCTACACTACCCAAACACCACTGCACTACCCTAAACCATAAAACAGTACCCCCTACGCTACCCAAACACCACTGCACTACCCTAAACCCTAAAACACTACCCCCAGCAGTACCCCCTACACTACCCAAACACCATTGCACTACCCTAAACCCTAAAACACTACCCCCAGCAGTATCCCCTACACTACCCAAACACCACTGCACTACCCTAAACCCTAAAACACTAACCCCAGCACGACCCCCTACACTACCCAAACACCACTGTACTACCCTAAACCCTAAAATACTCCCCCCAGCACGACTCCCTACACTACCCAAACACCACTGCACTACCCTAAACCCTAAATCTACCCCCAGCATGACCCCTACACTACACAAACACCACTGCACTACCCTAAACCCTAAAACACTACCCCCTGCACGACCCTCTTCACTACCTAAACACAACTGCACAATTTGTTACAGGCGTTGCAACGCAGGCCTGTGGTGCTTACTGGAAGTACCTGGTGGGCTAGTTGGGCCCCAGGGACTCTCAGGATTCAAGGTGACCTAATCCCCCAACTTAAAACGCGCCACGGGGCGCGTTTGCACAGTGGTGAAGGGAGGGGGCGGGGCCTCAGGTGACATGTGCGCAAACACGCCCTGTGGTGCGTTTAAGTTGGGGAGTTAATTCCTTTGAATCCTGGGGGCCAACTAGCCCACCAGGTACCTTCAGTAAGCACAACAGAGTTGCGTTGCAGAGAGGTGAAAAAAGTGCGTGGCCTCGGAACGCCTCAATGCAACTCAGCTCTGTGGTCCTAAAGCACATGTAACTGAACGAAGTACA